>RAOM01000047.1:0-344309 GCA_009805225.1 Neurospora sp. LNF1-1
GGCCTCGCGGCCGGGCAAGGGGCGGTGGTTTTTATCCGGCAGACGGAAGTATGTACGGTTTTCCCTCCGAAAATAGGTGAAGGACCCCATGCCCATTGGGCGCTTAGTATATAGTTACTAGCATAGGGAATAAGACTACTACTACTACTGATATAATATATATTGGAAATACTTTTAAAATTATTGTAATTTAATTAAATACGTTAATAAGGGATGTCTTTACTAGAATACTATTTATAAAGGGGTACGTATTTACGTATAATATCAGGGTTAAATTTAATAGAAATTATAATACAATAAAGGTTAAATAGGGAATTAAATTTAGGGATATATTTTATACTTCGTTTAAATTGTATTACGAATTTAGTGTGCGTTCTTTTTTAAGGTTATAAGGGGCGGAAAGACTTTAAATAAGATAAATATTAATAGTACTTTTATATAAATTTAATTTAGAAGGAATAGAAATATTTAAATTTAATTCATAAAACGATTTATTATTAATTTTAATACGAAAAATATATTTTCGTCTTTATCTTCCTAATTAAAATATCTTTTAATATCATCAATTAATTTAAAGGAGATTTTTATACTATTATTATTGTTTTTATTATAATTAGTAGTATAAAGGTATTTAATATCGGATTATTTATCATCGGGGATAAAAGAATGACCCGTAGGTTCGTCCAAGGCGTAATTAATTATAATAATCGATTTTAATTATTATTAATATTAGGTTTTCGAGTTCAATAATAGGTTCGTAATATAAGCGCGGCGATAAAATTCAGGTTTAGGAAATTAACAAAGCAATTTATTAGGTTCTTAAATTTAAAAGAGATTTTAATTACCTTCCTAAACGGATATAAATAAACTTTAATTAAATATTACGATACACTAATTTATATAGTTCCGTATTATATAATTGGGTATAAATAAATAAATAATTAAAATCAAAGAAGGAAAGAGGGAGAAATTGAAATTTAAGTTCTAATATATACCCTTATATAGGATGGGCCTACATTCTACTAGCCTCGACCGCCTTCCTTATCTAATTTAATAATACACGTGAATGCAACGTACGGGTCGTAATACCTATTGAATAGGTGCGTATATTAATGCTGTTAGTGTAGTTAATTAGGAAGTGTATATCTATAGCGTTAGTAGGTCCTATAGGTCTTATTAATAGAATAAATAGGATGTAATGAATAGTACTAAATCCTAATTGTTATAGATATAACCTATTCCGAATCGAAAAGGTAATTTACCCTTAAATAAATAAAAGTATTAATAAAGTTTTATTTAGGCCAAATTAAGGCCGAGTTAGGACCGTAATAAAGGAAGCCTTATTAATAGGAAAACGTACTATACCATTATTTCGTCGCTTTATTTTAAAGAATCTACGTACAATAATCGTCCTTAACAAGGTTATATCCGAAATTCTTTATAATCAGTATACGCCCTCTACTAAAATAGGTATAGAGGCCCTTATTAATAAAGTATTAATATTTATATTATTTAATATAATTATTGTAAATAAAGTAGTACTATGATTCATTATCCTTTAATTACTAAGTAGACTTTTATAATTGGTACCGAATAGTATAAATCAGGTATTTGCCTTCGTCTTTATTAATTCAATTAATAAAAATAATTAATATATATATAAATAAAAAAGTAACAAAGGCGACTTTATTAGTTTAATTAGGGCTATTAAATTATATTCGTTATAATACCCTATATACTTCATTTTATTTATTTTTAGGTTTTCCTAATTACCAACAATCCGGGTAATTTACATATACAATTACTATTTTAAATCTTTATCCTTTATTACGTCCTTAATTATTAATTCTTTACGTACGTTATATTATAATTTGAGAATTTTCTCGACGCGTTTTATTAATATAATTACTTTAATAAAACGAAGATTAAAATAAGAGTACATTTTTACGCCGGTATAATCTTTTCTTACCCAGACAAAGTTCGCTATTTTAAAAATTAGGACTTTAATATTACGGTATTAATTTTCTAAATAAAATAAAACTTAATATTATATATTTTATTAATAACCGGTTAATAAAAGGTTAATAACCGGATATTAAAATAAAAGGAAAACGGACTTAATTATATAATTCTTGAATATACTTTTTATTAACACTTTTAATATAATATATATACGTAATATGATTACTATATATAATATCCTTAGGGTAATTAGGAAAATTATAATAATATAGGATATTGTCGATTACGAATTAGAATTTTATATTTCTTAAGCCGGGCGAAGAAAAGTTATAAATTATAAGCCGGATTTTCTTATAAAAAATATAGTTGATTTCTTCGTCCGAAGGTACCTATTGAAGGATTATATTTTTAAAGTTAAAAGTAAAATTATTAAAAGTTCTTAAAAATTCTTCGACGGTCTTATTTTGTTCGTACGTATCCTTATTAATTTATTATATCTCCGAAAATTCGATATCTTCAATATCCAAATTTAATATACCTTCGCGCGTATTTTAATTATTAACGAACTACCTCGAAAGAATATAATTAAACGGATTTAGAAATAACGGTAGTTAATTAAAGGTTTAATTAAGTATATAGAGGCTAGAGCGGATGTTATTTCCTATATTACCTATTACGAATAGAATTAGAGAGAAGATAGACGTTCCAAATAAAAGAAGAAGAAAGGAAGAATAAAAAGAGCAAAGTATTATTCTTATATTCCGCAGCGGAAATATAAGGGGGGCATTTGTGCTAGTCTCAGTTCCTAAGGCAGTCTAGCAATCTAGCCTAGATAAAATCATCTGGACCAGACGGTTGAGGAGGCGCTCTGATTAGTCAGATTTGGGTGCAAAATAGTAAAAGCTAAAGACCCTTATAAGGACCTTCTAGAAGGCCACTATAAGGGTCTTGGTTAGGAGTGTTAGTTAAGGGTGGCTTTGGGGGTCTAAGAACGTCGACTTCGAAACCCGGGGCGGATGAGGCTATTTACAACCGCGCGAAACTTTTCGCGCGAAAAAAAGCTGTCTCCAGCTGGAATCGAACTGGCGATTACAAGAAAGAGAGCGAACACAAGAACCATTAAGCCACTAGCCCAATTAATTGAAGGCGGGCTTCGTTCTTTCCTTTAATATACTTAGGGTAATTGAGTTTCTAGAAGGAAATGAACTTTAGGATCTGGGAAAGAAGCATCGTTACTTTGGACTGCACTGAAGCAGTGTACTACAATTAAGACCTTTAGCGACCATCTATAGCGCACACCTAAATTGACCAATTAGAAGGCCTCCTCAACCGTCTAGCCCAGACGATACATCTGGGCTAAACGGTTTTATCTTAGGCAAAACCTCCTATCTTGCCTAGACGCTAGCTATATTTTTCTGCTATAGTTACCTTAATCCCTGATCTATTAGATATTTCCATTAAGCGTAGCGAAAGTTTTGCAAATATTTCGCAAAAGCTTTGTAAATACTTTCCTTATACTTCGTAAACGCTTTATACTTAATTTACGTACGATAAATCGCTTATTAATATATTAAGTTTTAAAATTCGTTTATATTTAATAAGCCTTAAATATAGAAATTACTTTCTAATATATATATTATAAAATCTTCTAGACGGTATTACAACATATATATTTAAAATACTTTATTTAATGCTGATATATCGCTATAAAGGCATATTATTATATATTTACACTTTTACTTATTAATTGTAGTATTAAATTAATATACTTCTTAATAGTAAGTATTAATTATATTCGGTATATTTATAACTTTAATAAGTTGTTAATAACCGGTTATTATATTACCGACTATTGTTCAGTTCATTTTGCAAAATTACTAATTATTTGCTTAAGTTAGTAGTTACTACTTACGATATATAGATGGAGGTACTTTGGCTCGTATACAGGATTCTTATAAATATGTATTAATACGAGGTAGCTCTATATATCCTATACTCTATGTAATTACGCAGCTTCCTATAAGGTTAGAGTTGGACGTGACATTTTTTTTAGGAGAGGGGTTGCCTAGACTATAGATCTAACAACAACCGCGGTGATGTATTGGCGTTATAAACGTTTCTCTTCCTATATATCGGAACTAACACCTCTTTGTTGACATAACAAAAACTCAAAGCTCGGCTTACAGCGTGGGCAAAGACATGTATTAATCACAGTCCAGACAGATCGAATCAACGACAACCACGATACACTGTTGACTGCACACTCAGCGTAGCGAACAAGTTCTCAGTTGGGCTACGTTGTACATGCAAGGGAGGTCGAGCTCAATAGGCCTTGTAAATATTAGTCAATTCACTTTGCAACTTCACCGTTTTATCACCGGTACGATGTCTTCAACCGGCTGCACCGATGTTTGTATGACACAGCAGCGAAACGGTACTCGAAAGATGGGACAAGTTGCTTCCCGGCACGCTTTTATGTGAAAGCAACGGGAAGTTAACTGAACGAAGCCGAAGCTTAGCTGCACGAAAAGCCATTTGTAGTTTTCAGAGTGTTGATGACTGAGACCCTCCATCTGATAGGAAGGATGCGGATGCCCAGTTCCTGTGCCGCCAACTATTGATATCACGATGATGCTCCCATATCCATTTTTATACACCCATGTTTCAAGTTGATACACGTTCAAATATTATCTCGATCTCGGTTCTCAATAAGCATTGGCATAATGATTGCTTTCGGGAGAGAACAGGAAGAGAACCTTCAACAAGAAGATGACGGGAGGTTCAGGTCGGGGTCTCGACGGTCGAGACTCGAGACCAAGTGCCCGGTCGCTGTGGGGCGGCCGCCGTCTTAGCCCCTTCAAGCCTAGTGTTAGTTCTTGGCAATCAAATCATGGAGTTGTATTTGATATTCCACGCACATGCTGTGATGAATCGGGTGTGACACCCATATTCTGTCATCTTGATGCCTGGAGTGCTGGAGAGGACTTTTGTTGGGCACAATGGGACAATGTCCTCAACTGGCCGTCTTCAAAGCGAAGGCTTACAATGGACTTATTTGTGGGCGCTGAAGTGCTTTCGTAACAGACCTGTATGCCAAAATCCTATTTTATTTTGTTCAACTATTCAAAACCTCAAAAAGTCTGTATAAAAAACACAGCGAAGAAAGCGAAGGGGTATAAAAACTTCCAAAAACCTCCACAAGACCGTGTAACTGTCTGTCTTCAAACATTAAGCCACATTGACAAATCTCACCAAATGCGCCCGTATTTCTCATCAACGTGTATATGTGTTTTCATACAGCTGTTGAGCCTGTGGACCATAACCATACTGGTTACCAGGAACTTTCAGCGGGTCCACGGGTCCGTAATCCGCTGGGTTATACGGAGCGTAGTGAGACGGATGCGGGATACGCGGGTCTAGTTTCTTCAAAGTCTCTTCCCTGTGCTCCTCAGACGTTTCCTGGTGAGTCTGTAGCCCGAAATTATTGTCTAGAGCTGGAGAAGGGAACCCGCTGTATGGCGATGGGTTCGGGCTTGCCTGTGGCCTGTCGGACGAGTACGACTGGTTGGAATTGCGATTGGAAGATGGCTGAGATTGAGGCTGAAGGTTTGATGGTGCGTGGTAGAAGTCGCCTGGCATCTCGATCGGACCATTCGAGGCCGGTTCAGGGTTGGTGACAGGCAGCTCCTGCGGTCCATTTGGCGTTCCGTAGCCGAAAGCAGCGGGTGCCTTGCCATGGCTGTTTGGACGCTGGTAGGATCCAGAGGTACTTGGCCGGTGTTGACTGGGAGTAGCAGACAACGGTCGCGGGATCTGGTAGGGAATGCCGGGAGACTGAGGTGGTGTACCAGAGACCGACGAGCTGGCAAATGTAGGCGAAAACTGAGGGCCTGGAGACTGCAAAGCCGATCGTCGGACCGTATTCCTCTTGTCGGCCGGGTTGAACGTCTTCAGCTTCCCGTCTTCGATCATAGCCTGAAGCACGCCAGCATCCAGTAACTCGGCCTTCTTGATGATGCGTCTCACCATTTCCCCACACGCCTTCTTCGTTTGCGACTTGACAAAGCTCATAACAGTGCGACTGCACTTGATCTCAATATCCTCACGAAGATATAACCCATCCGAGGGTGCCCCAAGAGCTGACAATCCCATCTCAAGCGGCTCTGGAGGCTCGTAGTTTGGTTGATTACCGGCGATACGATAGGTGTTGCGTAGGTCAACGTTCATGGGGGCGCATATGTGAGTCTGAAGACCCCATGGCATGTCATGAAAGCAGCCGCTGAACTTGATGGTCGTAGCCCCCATCTTCCCAATTCCAGGCACGAGCGTGACTCGTTCGGTGATCTCGTACCATGTCGCATAATACTCGTCTGTCTCTGCATTTTGAGGGGCCGCGATGGGCTTGTGGTCGAGGACAAGCGGGTTGAGAGTGATGACTTCAGAATGAGAATGGAGGATGTCGATGGCCAACTGTCGAGGGATGAAGCCAGGGATGGGCGTGATGACAGTGAAGGCTTCCTTCTTGCGCAACATGGTGGGCAAAGCAGCCATGTAACACCGATAAATAAACCTCTATAGAGGTGTAAGGAGAGCGTAGTAGCTGGTCTCCGAAGACTGGATTCGGTTATTTGGCAGAACTCGAATGGTGAATCTTGTCCTGGTGTAGGAAGAGAAGAAGTGGGAGGGGAGATAACCCAACGGATCTTACGGGGTCAGCTTGGGGTAAAATGGACAGAACGTGGAGGAGGCAGGTTGGCAGGGCTGAGTATCACCTCGTGGATGGCCGCTTGGGTCCCCTCTAGTGCCAAACAGACGGATCTTCCGTCCCATTTTACGTTTGTGGCTTATTTCACCACCCAGCTCCCATCACCCACCGTTTTCAACGAGTTTTGACGCGATAAGAGGCCACCGAGGCTGCGCCCACTCCCCAGCGCGGGACCACCATCCGCTTAACATGGTTAGCGGTCGTCATTGGCATTGGTGAATTGCCCCGCCAGTATCCTGCCTGTAGTTCTTGGCCGTTTCTCAAGATGACGTGAGACGCCTTTTCCCCAGTGCCTATCCTCGTTCAACATGATGAAATTGCCACTCGAATAACTCCTCGAACAGTAGTCTTTGAGATCGACCCACGGCAAATGCTATTTCATCCGGCAGTTGAGATCCTAAAATATCCAGGCACCCATAATACCAGGGTATAACTTGAAGAGTTGGGACCACGAGGTTACCAGGTCGATTGACTACTGCGGTTGAGGGCTGTGATAGTCGTAGATTAACAGCGGCTCGGCTGAAAACAAGAAGCTGTCAAGCATGCTGTATGGGCTGTTAATATATGCATGATAACAGGTCCAGGTCGCCAACATATTGAGTTTAAATTGGTAAGGATGAAGTATGAGATGGGAGCCGGCCGGATATGGATTGGATGTCGAGGAACATGAAGACAGCTGAGAGTGGAAGATGTGTGAGAAGATGGGTGAAAGGAAGGACGGGGGAAATGTTTGGGGAAACAAAAGTGCCAAGACTCTGTACCCACCCCACCCATGTCTCTGATGGAAACCTTTCCGCCCGCTATCGATGGACTTTTTTTGCGCCATTGCCCTTCTACGGGCACGTCGCAGCGACCTGCGAGCTTGCGACCATCTTTAGTGACCCCGCCGCTTACCTACCCGACGACATCCGTCAAACTTTCTTCCCGAAACTACAACACCATCTCCGGCGCAAACTGAAATCTGCAACAACTTCCACTTTACCCGAGAGATAACACAGAAATCATCAAACAATCCCCCACACCCGCACATAGTTGTCACACAATGGCTTCGACTTCGGCATCGTCTGCCGCTAAGGCTGACCAGCCTGTTGCCATCGTCTGCGTCGGCATGGCAGGTAAGTCTATGCCTGCTCGAGCGGTTGCGGAATTATGCAACTGACCATACTCTCCAGGATCCGGAAAGACGACCTTTATGCAACAAATCAACGCCCATCTCCACGGAAAGAAGGAGCCTCCCTATGTCATCAACCTCGACCCAGCAGTCACCCACTCGCCCTTCGAGAGCAACATCGACATCCGCGACTCGGTCAACTACAAGGAGGTGATGAAGCAGTACAACCTCGGACCCAACGGCGGCATTCTTACATCCCTGAACCTCTTCGCCACAAAAGTCGACCAGGTCCTCGGCCTTCTCGAGAAGCGCACGGCGCCCAAGCCCGACGACCCGTCGCACACGCCCATCAAGCACATCCTCGTCGACACACCCGGCCAGATTGAGGTGTTCGTTTGGTCTGCGTCGGGCCAAATCCTCCTCGAGTCGCTCGCTTCCTCTTTCCCCACCGTCATCGCCTACATCATCGACACGCCGCGGACGAGCTCGACGTCTACCTTCATGAGCAACATGCTTTACGCCTGCAGTATCCTTTACAAGACCAAGCTGCCCATGATTCTGGTGTTCAACAAGTCGGATGTCAAGGATCCGGCCTTTGCCAAAGAGTGGATGACCGACTACGATGCTTTCCAGGCTGCGCTGCAGGAGGACGAGACCAACAACGCGTTTGGCGGAGCGGAGGGCAGCGGCGATGGCATGGGGTCGGGCAGCGGATACATGGGCTCGCTGCTGAACAGCATGAGTTTGATGTTGGAGGAGTTTTACGCACACCTTAGCGTTGTCGGCGTCAGTTCGTTGTACGGAACGGGCATTGACGAGTTCTTTGCCGCTGTGCAGGAAAAGGCAGAGGAGTTCAAGCGTGACTATCAACCCGAGCTCGAGAGGAGGCGCGAAGAGAGGGAGGAGAACAAGAAGAAGGCCAGGGAGAGGGAACTCAACAAGATGATGAAGGGAATGTCGATGGGCGATGCAGCGGGCGATGTCACAGTGGGTGATGTCAATGATGGAGAGGGCCCCGAGCCGTTGAGCACGGACGAGGAGAGCAGCGATGAGGAGTATGGCGACGACCCGAACGACGAGTACGACCGCGAGGGACTGCAGGCGAGGTACGCCGCTGCCATGCAGGGCGAGGATGACTCGGTTATGGCGGAGGCAAGTTTTGCAAAGTACCTCCACACCCAGCAGAGGTGATGAGATTGGTCATTTGCAATGCAGGAAAGGATTTGCGGAGCAAAGGCGACGAAAAGAGATACAGAGGGAAGGGGATTTAGCATACAACCGGCGTTTTTAGAATGATACCATACCAACATGTTAGGTGGCAAAAACATGATCAATAATGAAAGGCGATACAGAACAGATCAGTCTGATGATGATAAAAAGCAATGCTTTTGTATGAATTCCCACAAGTCTACCGATATTTCCCAGAACGCCGCCATCATAATATTGTGATGAATATGATATCTTCCCTCTTCTGATCACATCGAGCCACAGGTTAAAGCTGAGCTGGACTACAACCGCCCCTCATGGTAGGAGATTATACCCATATTTGGGGAGTCCGACCCTTCATGGTGCCAGCTTTCACCCACAAACGTTCCCGTCCTGTCTAGCCCGGCTCCAGTCCTCTAGCATTAGGACGTCCCAGCCGGTCCGGACACGACGGGAATATCGGCCCGGTATCGAGAAGTCCGATTCCTTTCTGCCCCCTCTTCTCATGCCCAAGTCGAATGAATGGAAACAATCTACCGAGCCTCGAACTGGACCATTCTATAAGACCCCAAACCGTTAGCCCATTGTTCAACCCTTCTATCTCACCCCGCCATGAGCTAAATCGAGCGAGAACGTACCTCTTGGTGCGCTCCTTGTACAGAACGCGCGCACCGCACTTCTGGCAACGGATGGGCGCGCCCTTCTCGAGCGGCACGCGCACCGCACAGTCGCCGCACGTGTACCACATGACGCTGCTGCCGCCGCTGTTGCCGTCGTTGTTGGAGGCTCCGGTGGTGAAGCCCTGGGAGTTGGGGACTTGGTATTGCTCGCGGGAAGACATCTTGATTTGTGTGTGTTTGGGTTTGTTTGTTGCCGTCGGGTTTGTTCGAGTGGTGTTTTTCAGATGAGGCGATGTTTTTCTTTTATGACAGCGACGGTGTGATGCGATAAATGCGACGGATGATGTTTGCTGTTGTTCTGTTGATGATGATAGTTAATGGTTACCGGTGGAGTGGTTTGCGACGAGAGGGACGGACGCTATAGGCGAGTTTCACTGGACGCGACAGCGAAAGGTAAAAAAAGGCGGGACGCTGAGGCAGAAAGTTCCAGACTTTGACAAAGGGTGACAAAAACAGGCGGGCGGACCTTGCGAATGCGAGTTGCCCCTGTCAAAAGGTCTCCACTCCAATGTGGATAATTGTCGACGCGGCAGGCACAATCCCCCACGTTTTCGGTGGAGTTTGGAGGCCGAGGTTGTTGTAGAATACGAGCACAAGCAGGGGTCAAAATTATGTATCGAAAGTAGGGTGTAGATTGTATATTGTGTAGAGATGTATTCTGCTAGGTAAATCCCTCACACAACAATATTAAGGTTTTGCTAGTTATGCCAGCGGGCTTAGATTATATAAGAAAGGTAGTCTTACTATCCTTATTACTTTTTTTATCTGATATACCCCCTTAGTTGAATTAGATTTAATTTAGGAAGCTAGCTAAAGTGAGGTAATTTATAGATTTGCATCTTCTTTTTCGTTTTCCTTTAGCGGTCATCTTTAAAGACGTCGCCCGCCGTTATATACTATAAAAATAAAAGGTCAATAGTATTACTTCTAATAACCGGGATCTTATAGTTTAGTAGTTAAACTGTTAGGGTTATTTCTTAATTAATTGTTTACTATTTGTTAAATATATTTAATAGTATAATTAACGGATTATTATTTAGAAAGTATATTTAAAAGCTATAAGTTCGAACCTTACTGGAACTAATCTTTTTGCTTTTTTCCTTCTTACAAATAGAGATTACCGCGCTAGAGCCTCTTAGTTTATAAAGGTCCTCTTAGTTGTATTGTATAGGAAGATAATTTATACCTATAACGATACCCTTCCCTTTTTTTTATTGTTTAATAGGGTTCTCTCTAATTCTCTTCATCGATTTTTATAATTAAGTAGTTTGCTTCGATTTTAATTAACTCCTTATTTTTTTCCTTCATTTCCCTAATATCTACTAAGCTAAACTACTTTATAAATTTAAAGTATTTATACGAATCTAATATTTTAGTTAATCTATTAACGATTATCTACCTTATTAATATATAGTATATATCAACGATCCTTCGCTACTACCCCTCTTTAAACTAATAGTTATAAATATTAATATATTTGAATTTAGTTTAAAGTTTAGAATTTTCCTTGGTAATAAAGCAGATCGTTTATTTATTATTACAACCGAGAGGGATAATTTCGAAATTAAGGCGGAGGGTAAGGAAATTGAAGAGTCGCTTTATTTATATACTTTTTTTTACTCTTTAAACGAAAGATAATAGTTTAATTTCAATTATTAAGGTCGTTATAGTATTTTACTTATTAGTTCGCTAATCGATAGTATTACCAAATAATTATATAGCGAACCTTTAAGAATTTCATCGATCGAGGGAATTATTAATAAAGGATAAATTAATATAAATTTTAAAATCGTCGCCTCCTCTTAATTGGAAGGTATAGTAGTAAATGGCTCGTAAGTAGGCTTTTACCTATTAAATTGTTGAATATTATATTTAGCTAGGGTTAGTGAGGAATTAAATTAATTAAGATACAGTAAAAGTTATATTTAATTTAATAATAAGGGCGAAATGGAATATAGTACTAATTATTAATTCATATTATTTAATAGAATACTAAGTAGTTATTTCTAGCTAGGCAATTAGCTCTTTTAATGTTATAGGAGTATCAGTGGCTTTTTTAATTTATGTAATTCCTTTAGTTATTTTAAAGATATATTCTTGCTATAATAGCTAAATTAGTTAGTGAGGGTAGTCTCGAAAAATTTTAATATTTAAGAATTATTGGATATTATTCTCGCTAGTTAATTAGTAGTATTTTTAAGGGTAATTACGACTCCTTCTACTAATAATATATATTCCATTTTCTAAACGAGAATAATATCATTTATATAAAAGAATATAATTACGCTCTTATAAATTAAAATGTATAATTCTATAAAGATAGGAGTTAAATTAACCTTTATAAGAATTTTAGTAAATTCTTTCTATTATAATAGAGGAAATTGCCGTAACTTGTAGGAAGTTTATAGTAATTTTAGAATTTTGTTTCGATGTATTTAACTATATAGCGCTTGTATATAAATAATTTCGCTTAGTACTATATTAATCAAAGCGTTAACTGTATTATATTATTTAAATTTAAAATTAAAGTAAATAATTAATACCTATTATAATCCCAAATAATTAGATTGCGAGAGTAATAATATACATTTTATGTACGTTATTATATAATTATTAATCTCTTCGTACAATTAGACGAACTTTATATTTAAAGAAGTAATCTTTTATGTTGAATTTATATATATATATATTTATATAGAATTAAGAAGAATAGAAGTTTTATTAATTAATTATTCGTTTTAGTTAATTTATACCTACGATTTCTTTGCTTTATAATCCCTTATATACTTTTACTTTACCTTCTTAAAAATATTATTAAAGGGATACTCTTAGAAGTCCTTATAAAATCGAGGGGGAGGGAGGAAATTTCGTCGATAAAGTATATTTAAAGTTTTAAGGGCCTTAAAACGATTTATATAGTCCTTAATTAGCTTTAAATGAATAGAGAATTCTTCTTACCCTTTGAATCTATTATCATTCCTTAAACGCTTTAATTGGTTAAAGGTTGCCTTATTAATAATTTATTTATTATATAGACTAACGTTTATTTTATTTAAAATAATTAAGAAAGACCTAATTTAATAAAGGTATTTATTATATATTAGCTAATTTTCTTAAAAATGTAATGCGTTTAAATTATTAATAAGGAATAATATTAGATTTTTTAGGAGAGTAGGATAACCCGTCTCCTTCTCTTTATTTAATATTGTTATTTACTAATCCTCCTACGGCCGCGGTTATATGTTACGAACTTAAGCGACACAGGGGTCGCCCAAGCCTTCGGGACCCGACAGCCCCGCCCAAGGTGACCAGTGCAACCCTCAGGAACTAGGAAAGGCGCATAAGCCTGCACGGGCTCACTGTATGCAGGTGCTCACGGGTGAGCAAGAGCCGACAGTAGTCAATTGATCATTATCACCGAGACCAGTATCACGCACGCATACTTGTTGTGAACCTTTTGGCTTCACCGAACAGCACTGATAGTCTTTATACCTTCAGCTATCYCACTTAGGCAGATCAGACTGCCGTTCGTCACATTATAGGGCCGCCGCTGGGGTAGTTATAGTACTTTTATCCTCTATTTACTTTTCTTTCTTTTATATATATATAAATTCAGTCAGTTTAGAAATTTCAATTCTGGCAGCGGCGGGTAGGGATTTAACGATTGGATCAACCTCCTTATCTTTTATTTTAATGCTTCTAATTGGTAATAGGTTGGATATATCGAAATTTAGTTAACAAAGATTATTTAATTATACGGCTAGTTCTTTAAGGGAAATATTAAAAGTATTATAGAACTTTTCGATATTATTTATAAAAATTTCGTCTTTGTTAAAAATTATATCTCTAATTATAATTATTTAATTCGTATATAAATTTTAAACGTAGTAAATATTATTAAATTAATAACTAAATGAATATTTTATTTAGGCGCATTTTTTAAATTTCTAAGTATACTTTTAGCTATGTAGGACGTTTATTGTAAATGTAAAAGCTTTATAACTATATATTTTTAAATATAATAATTATAGTACTTATTTTTATTAATCGCTGTTATAGTCTATTATATATACTATAAAGCGTTCTTTTAGAGATTTCTGATTGAATTCTTAATATAGTGTTATATTTAGTAAATATACTACTATTATGGTAATTTCCCTCTAGAATTTTCAAAGCGAATTTATTCCCTTTTTTATAATTATTAATTTTTCTTTAATTAGACTCTCCGGGCGTTCGGCGCCTCTCTTCTATATTTAAGTATATAAAACCGAGGGTTCGATACTTATTTTTTTCTTTATTAAGAAAGTGGTAATGCGGGGTTTAATTTTAGTTATTTTATTATTGTATTTAATTACTTTAGGTCGGATTTAATAATATAATTTAAGATTATCAAATAACGACGTTAGTATAACGATAATTGAATTTACTATCTAATTTAATAAATAATATAATTATATATACTTGGATTAGCGATTTACAGCGGTTATTAAATCTGAGACCGTTTTTTCGCTAGGTATTTTTATAAATAAATAATTAAAGAAATTAATTACGAAACGGAATCTTGGACCCTTTAATATATCGCGGACCTTTTTCTATATTTAGTGTTTTAATTTAGTTATTGTATACGGATTATAATAAATAAAATTAAGTCTTTTAAAATAAATTTTATATTTCTTATTTATTAATTAAGTTAAGGTTTCCAATTCTGAGTAATTAAATCGAAGGTTTAACGCTAAGTATCTCCTTTTTGAAATTTTCTAGCGCTCTTATTAGTAAATGAGTAAAATCGTATATAAAAAGAGAATTAATTAATATATATTTCGAAGGGTATATATTCTAGTATAAATTAGTTAAATTTTGAAGAGATATAATAAAGGAAAATATTGCGTTAGCGGTAGCGTAAATAAGTAAAATTAAATAATTAATCCTAATATAGTCATATTTTTAATAACTTTTCTAAGAATATAAAATTATAAATTATATTGGGTATAAGTACGACGTTGTTAAATTTAAGATTAATAGAGAAGCATTCGTTATTATTCATTATTAAATAAATTAAATTATACCCTTTAATTATAATAGGTTTATTTTCCGCCCAAATATAATTTCCTTCCTTTGTTAGGATGAAGCTTTTAAAACGGCCGGCCTTATTAAAAATATAACTTATTATATTTAAATTAAGAATTATTAAGTCCCTTAGAAGGTATTTAAGCCTTTTATTATAAAATCTTAATATTAAAAATTCGTTTTATAATTAATATCATTTGTCCTCCGATTATTAAATTAAAGGCCGCTAATATTTTTAGTGCGAATTACCTCTTCCTTATCCTTTTTAATTTAAGCCTCCTTTAGGATTTCCCTTACTCGTTAGGTAAGTTTAAGATTCTTTTAGCAATTTTTATTTATTCGGCTACGGAGGTAAGAATTTTTTCGAAAACTTTTTAATCGGTTAATAATATTAATGTATTAATAATCTTCGATTATATAATTTATACACTTATAAATAGGTTAAGCCCTCTTTAATCTTTTATTATTATGATTATAATAATTATTAGCCAGCCTTTTACTTCGGTAGTTTTGGGGTTATTAAGGGCGTCCCTTTTAATTTCTTTAGTATATATAGTTCTAGCCCTAAACGTTCTACCTTTATAAATTTAGGAACTACTTTTATTTAATAGGAACGCTTTATAAACTGCTTACTTAAATTCCCGGGCTATATTTATAAAAGTATGAAATTTATTATTTTTAATTTAATGATATATTGTAATTTAAATAATTAGCGGAAAATTAAGGAATTTATTTATTACGTAGAGGAAATTGTAATACTAGTTTTTTAAATTAATATATTCAATAATTTTATAGTATTGTTTAATAGTTATAATTCCTTCTTAATTTTTAAATTGAGCGGTCTAATTTTTAGGAAATTGAATAAGGCGGAGCTTTTCCTAATATTTAGTACGGGTATTCTCTCTAGCCTTAATAGGGTTATAATTAATTAATATGCGGAATTTATTATATTAATTAGTAATAGTTTCTGTTTTTAGGAAGTAGGTTAAGTAAAGTTTTTAATAGTATACTACTTTATTTAATTTTTAGCTTCGTTAATATTTGGGATAAATTTATCCTAATTTTTCTTTTTATAACAGTAGTTAATTAAAGTTATTTTATAATTACGGAAGCTAAATTCGGATGTAAAGCTTAAGCGCTTAGTAATAAAGAATATTTTAAAATTAATTTAGGAGGGATAGGCGCTCGAATAAGAACGGGAGCGGTTATTAAGATCGGAGGCCGGGCTATAATTAATTGGGCGGTTTAAGAGCCCCGAATATTAGCGGTTGGAGGTTTGTAGCCGGTATCCGACTCAGTAGTTTCGAGGATTTATTATTAAAGTTGTTAATTATAGGTTTTAATCGGCTTTTAGAAGTTAGTAATTAGTGGTTTAATGGGGGTAGCTAATTAAGGGATTCTCTTTTTGAAATTAAGGTTAATAAAGGACTAAAACTCCTTATTAAAGGCTTTATCTTTAAATCCCTTCTCCTAGAAGTATTAATCTTCAAATTTATTAAGGATAACTTCGCTGGCGGTCTTAAAATCGATAGAGGTAAATATTGTCGAATATAAGAGGTTTAGAGCTATCGTTCTTATCGTTTTAGTCAGTCTATCATTTTATTGCTACGTACTATATTTATTCAGTTGGTTGAATTGGCGATAATAGGTATAAGATTCTTAATTGTAGAATACGAGTATAAGTAGGGGTTAAAGGTACGTATCGAAAGTAGAGTGTAGACTGTGTATTGTGTAGAGATGTATTCTGCTAGGTAAATCCCTCACATAGTAATATTAGGGTTTTGCTGGTTATGCCAGCGGGCCCAGATTATATAAGAAAGGCGGTCTCACCACCCCTGTCACCTCTTTTATCCGACAGTTGTTTCCAGCGGTGCCCTGCGCTAGGCCGGGTCAGGTCCCGCCGGCAAGCGGAGGTGATGCAACAGGTGGGAACGGGCCCGGCCATTGTCTTTCTGATCCCCGGGTCTTTCGTCCCGAATTCCACCTTTTTTCACAACTCATCAGTTTGAAGTCATCATACAAGAGTCACCTGCGGCGTTTCGTTTCTGGATTTGTCACGGAGAAAAGGCGTTTCCTTTTTGACTTTCTGTTGCATTGGTTTCGGCGCACGGCATTCAGCAAACAATCATTTTTGGCATCACATACGTCGGTAGAGTACACTTCTGCCAGCACTTGTTGAGACCCCTCTTGAGTCTCTTTTCACTTCAACTTCAGTTATCAGCTCTTCAACATACATGTCTATTCAGACACATCACTACGTTCTACGCCGAACCACACCGCAACCATGGCTTCCTCAACCGACAAGAAACCCCCAGCAACACCAGCCCCAACCTCCATCGTTCCCGACGCCAACACCTTCGACCCCGGCCTTCCCGCCTCCAAGACCAAGACCAGCAACACCAGCAACGACTCCGACACCCGACCCAACTGTCCCTTCTGCCACATCTCCTCGACCTTCCCCCCATACCCGCCCACCTCCCCTCCTACCCCTTTCCCCCCCTCAACCTCCACCTCCCCCCAACCACAAACCTTCCTCCTCCTCTCCACCCCCCTCCTGATCGCCTTCCTCGACATCATGCCCCTCTCCCCGGGCCACTTACTCCTCTGCCCGCGTCGGCACGCCGCCAAACTAACCGACGTCCTTCCCGATGAAGCCGCCGAGCTAGGCCGCTATCTACGGATCCTTTCGGAGGCGGTGACGCGGGCGACGGGGATCAAAGATTGGAACGTGGTGCAGAATAACGGGGCGGCGGCGGCGCAGGTGGTGGAGCATATGCATTTTCATGTCATTCCCAGACCGGGGCTGAGGGAGGCTGAGAGGTTTACTAGTACGATGTTTGGGAGGGGGAGGAGGGAGGATTTGGATGAGGAGGAGGGGGAGGGGTTGGCGGAGAGGATCAGGGGGGAGGTGAGGGAGGTGGTGAGGGAGGAGGAGGAGGCGGAGAGGAAACGGGGGTTGAGGGGGAAGTTGTAGGGGTGGCTTTCTTTTGGGGGTTGGTTGGATTGTGTATGGGCGATGAGTTGATGCTATGGTTTGGTCTTGAGCTAAGAGGTTGGCTTGGAGTTTGAAAGCTTGCGGTACCGATCTGATGTCGATGTTGTGAGTAAAGTAGGGGTTGGTCGGGACGGATGTCACAGATGTTTGGTCACAGAGCATAGCCAGCTATGGGAAAAGCGCGCGTGGGGTATGGTTGTCATATCTCATTACTCTTGAGCATTTTCTGGAGAAGGGTCATTATTCATTGTTTTTTTCTAATGGTTTCCTCTCGCCGACACAACCCCTCGGTCGAAAGGTACATGGCATTTAATCGCTGTCACCAGGACCGAAGAAGATCTTGACAGGCAACCAGCTATCGCCGCAGACCTTAAAGCTGTGCGTCTTGTGAACCTCGTCAATCTGAGCAATCTCCTCATCGGTCAAGCTCCAGCCATCGAGGTCAATGTTGGCCTTGATACGCTCCTCAGTGACGCTCTTGGGGAGCACACTCCAGCCCTTCTGGACACCCCACTATACAATAATTAGCGATAATTGTATTTAACAAAGAATAAATAGGTAGTAGACGAACTTGAAGTATGACCTGCTGCACCGTCTTACGCTTAGTCTGGGCGAGCTTGGCGAGGCTATCAAGACTGTAGAGCGGCGAGTCGCTACTACCGAGAGGGGAATAACCAGAACAATGGATTCCCTTGGACGTGCAGTACTTGACGAGGTTAGGGGAAGGGTTACCAGGGTGGAGCTCGATCTGGTTGACGGCGGGGACAGTCTGTAATTCGATATGTCAGGACCTCATCAATTCACAACAATACTTCAGGGAGGAGCATAATCTTGCTTACCTTGGTGCTCTCGGCGCTCAAAAGCTTCTCCATGTTCTTGACTCCAAAGTTGCTCACACCAATGTTCTTGACCTTGCCGGTGTCAAGCAGCTTCTGCATCTCGCGCCAGGTATCTACAAAGTCCCAGTCGTTGTACACCTGCTTGGGGTTCTGCTTGTCAAGACTGGCGGGCCAGTGCATCAGGTAGAGATCGACATAGGGGGTATCGAGATTCTTGAGCGAGGTATCGATGGCCTCGGCGACGTGCTTGTGCCAGTCGTTGTCCAGCTTGGTGGTAAGCCAGATCTTCTCGCGGGGAACGCCGGAGGCCTTAATGCCTTTGCCGACCTCCTTCTCGTTGCCGTAGGCATACGCGGTATCGATGTGCCTATAGCCGGCACGTAGGGCGACCTCGACGGCCTTCTCGACCTGACCGGGCGGGGACTGCCAGGTGCCGAGGCCAACGGCGGGGATCTCGGCGCCCGTGTTGAGCTTGAAAGTCTTGGTGCTGTTGAAAGTTGTAAGTTTGTGTGAACCTCTTCAAAGGGGGTTGCTCCTGACACTTCGTCACCAAAGTAAAGGTACTTACAGAGGAGCCATGGTGTTTGATTTGCTGAAAAAGTCTCTGGTGGAATTTGTGATGTTCGGTATCCTGGGAATTCCGCGTGAGACAGGCAACATGAAAGACAACAGAAAGTTTGGATGATTGAGAGTCAAAGATGTCTTCGGAAGGGAGGTTCAACATTGTTTATAAAGCTAGGAACCCCTCTCTTAGTCAACCCCCACTTTCTCTTCCCACGGACGGTGGAAGCCGATTCCTATCCGTTCCAATGCATTCTTCTGTGCATTACGAACTGGCTCTAACTAGTGTAATTTGGGCTCTTTATCCCACGCTTCTAATGACGTTGATGGTGGCTCGAGGGTGGCACCGCAAGGTACCATAGCCCCGCACCTCCGGGGATAACAAAGAAAGAGCAAGCTTCCTGCAGGTTTCAAGGTTGGAGAGCGAACTGCCGTGGGGGCCAAACTCCAAAAGGTGGGGACCAACCGGGGCCGGTCCCGTCCACATGGCCAAGACGGGGTTGCCCGGCCCGATGACCGGGGCTGGGAATCATCCTCGGAGTTCAAGGGGACCGCCATGAGCTGGCGTTTTCGCGCCAATCGACAGTCCACGGATGCAAGACTCTAAAAAGGATCGCTTGGGATTTTTAATGCTTATCTTCTCTGATCAAGCCGCTCAAATTCTTTATTAATAATAACACTCGCTCTCATACTAATTATGCTCTGATTGCTCTCCATGGCCATAGGGCGTCATGTAAGCGTCCATACCATGTAGAGGGTATGGTCGTCCCTCAGCCATCACTTCATCAGCAGCACACCAGCAACCGACCCCAGCAACCTAGCCGTCGGTCCCGCTGCTGCGGAAAGTAGCACACAACGCTGCATAATGATGCGTCAAGTCCAGCACGTTCTGTGGCAGGTTGGTCGCCTGGATGATACTTCTGACCTTCACAGCACCCTCGTCCTCGATGAGTGTCCGGATGGTATGAAGTAGTTCGGGAGAGAATTCGCTGTACCACCGATATTGCCAAGTCACCAACCTTATAAGAGCGGCGACAGTCTCGCGTGTACTCTTTTGCTTCTCGAACACCTTGAGGATACCTGTGAGAGCCTTGGGGCTGAAGCGCTGACCCAAGCACGCCCGGTATGCCTCAACCGCTTCGTCCGTATGCTGTAGACGTTCAGCGAGACTGCCGAGAATCTCCCACTCTTCCGCCGACTTCTTGTACTGCATACTCTGCGCCCTGTACTGAGCCATCTGGGTGCGCCAGATGGTATATACGCGCAGGTCTTCGTAAAGAACCATAAACAAGCTGTCCAACCACCGTTCACATAGACGCTTGTTATTGAGACGAGAGAAGTGATCCTCGTTATCACCCTATCATACGTTAGCATTTTATCCAGAGTCAATTTCCAAAGAGAAGCATCAGCTTGGAGACGTACGTTTTCCTCGGCCTTGCGGACTACCTCTGGGTCGATAGCGCTAGGAGGTCTCTCCAGGTCTTCCGTTTGCTCAGCAGCCAAAGTAGCATTCTTTTTCTTGTCATCAACCTCCTCGGTTTCGGCACCCTCCTTGGGGGCGGCTTCGCCGTTCGTAGTATGATCCGGGGTTCCACGGAGAGCATCGGTGCTAGCATTCCGCTTGGCAGGGTAAGAAGGCTCCTGCTTCTCGTTTCGATACTCGTCTTCCATAACAAACACGTTGCTTCTGATCTTGAGGAGTTGATCCCAGCCAATCTTGGCAGTCATCTCGGTGAGAATGCTGTATGCCTGCTTGAATGTTCCCCGATACGCAGCGGCGCGAAGACCAAGCAGGCTTGGGTCTACCTGCTCAGAGAACCTCGAATCTGGCTCGCTATCGATTTCGTCCAACCTTGTCTCTGGGAGGGTCGGTAGGTTTACGTCTTTTGGTTCCGGCATGACAGGCGCGTCCTTGTCCTGATATGTGAACATGGGACACGAGTTGAGGATGGTCAAGGCGTTTTCCCAATCCTCCATGGCAACGTAGACTTGAGCCAGTCTTGCCCAAGTGCCGAACTCACTGGGAGCGGCTATTGTGCTTCGGTCCGCACAGCCGAGAGCCATGCGTAGTCTTTCCTCCCTTAGCTCTGGAGTTGGGGCAGTTTCGGCCTTGTTGAGAAGGAATTCGGCCTGGGCATCGAGCATCACGTAATCCATGGGTGATTCCTTGAGGGCCTCGTACAAGACACGGACTCCTTGCACTTCCTCGTTTCCCATGAAGAGCACTTTCGCCAAGAGCGAAGCCACTTCAACGTTTTGCGACCGAAGCTTCTCAAAGAGATTGATGCCGGAAGTATGGCGCCCTGTTGTTGAGAAATATTTTAGGAGGCCGGCTGTCAAGTGGTTAGAGACATTGTTGGGCACCTGCACCACGGAGTCGGACCCAAGTTGCCAGCCTATAGGAGAGTCAGTAAACCGCGTCTATGCAGAGTGGACAACTGGGGAGTGTTACCCCTAAAGAAGAGCTGCTCGGCAGCGCTGAGGAACTTGTGTTCGGTCTCGGTGCCGGTAACTGGGTTGAAGCGCCGGACACCCATGATCTTTCTGATTGTCTCGCCACTTCCATCGTCGGCATACGAGTATGCGCGGAGAACACTGCAGAGGTATGTTTCTAGCCAAAGTTCGTCGGTCGCCTTTCGTTTTTCGCCCCGCTCGTCAACGCAGTAACTCTCTACGGAGCCGGGGAAAGGGGCGTGTACGCGCATGTCGACGCGGGAGAAGGCATTGTAACAGCTGGAATGAGTATTTGTTAGGGACAGCTCAGGACGCAGTCGGCCAAAGAGTGGTATTACCAATAAGTGCCTTCGACGGTTTTGGCAGCGGCGGAATTACCAAACTCCTTGTAGGTCAGGGTGTTGATATAAGCCGCCAAACTGGCCGAGGAAGACGCGTCGACGCCGGTGACATGGTGATAGACACCATACTGATTGATGCGCAGGTCAGCGATGGCTGTCGTGTTGTATATGAAACAAGTCGGAGAGACTGGTACGTACGTGCTTTCCGGGGTTCTTCAGGGGTTGCTTGACAAGGTGGACGAGATCTGGGGGGCCAAGCTCCCTGAGAGAGCTCAGAGACTCGGTACGAGTGTCAACCGCTTCATGCAGTATCTCTTCGGTGATCCTGTCCGCAATCAAACGTTAGCTTCGGCGAACTAAACAACAAGACAAAGGGTTGACTGTAAACTCGAAACGGGGCATCACGAACTCGGGGACAGCTGGCGCAACCATGGTGAGGGCGATGAACCGCCAGGTTGCGGCGGGATGTTGTTGGTTGGTTTACCGTGATTAGGACAGGGCAAATCCGGCGGCGCAATTGCCGTTGCTATCGGAATACGTCGTCGACAAACAGTCAGCCGCCCGGTTGGTCGTCCAAGGAAGGTCAGGACGAAGGGATCGTCGACTGGGTGGTTCGGCCTATTCACTTTTGAGTCGAGGTTCGTGGATTGGTGTTTTTCAGTGGGGGAACTGCTTCTGGCGTCGGGCCCGGCCCATTGAAGCCAGCGGTGCATGTACCGCCAGCACATGGAAGCTCAGCCCACGCACCTTCCGGCAGGAGCTCCAGCTCACCTACCCTGACTGTCCGTCATTGCAATGGAGACAGGGGCAGGCAGCTCTCAAGGGAGGCGAGCACAAGCCACATGCCCACTGTTTCTGGCCGGCCATCCCTGCCGTTTCATGCACCGCCAACATTGGTGACGGGAGCTCCATGTGCCTGCCGTGATGGAGTGTGAACCCTTCTGGCACAGCATGGGTCGCACTAACAATTAATTTACCTGGGCACTCTAGCAGTGTCCAACAGCGCAATCGCGTCTCACTTTGGCCCAGGTCGCGACTCTGACGACTACTTCGACAACTCAACCGGGCAAGCCTTGCTTCTCTGCCTCCTGGCCCTACACTTACTTATTCACATTGGGCTTTACCGTATATCACACCCGGCATCTCTATACCGTTGTGCCGTCACTCTTATCACCGAACAACCGCATGGCAACATGGTAAGATTGGCCGGTAGCTTGGAGTGTCATCGACATGTGCTAACTTTTGTGTTTCCTGTAGCCAACCTTTCAGGCCATCAACGTCGAGCCCGAAGAGAACGTCGATGAGGAAATTGATACCACCAAGCAAATTCAAGTACATATTGTCTGCCTGTCAGGATTCTTGCCAGCTCGGCCGCTTATACAACTCTCGTGACAGGTCGATGATGCCTTGAAACTATTCCAGAACGCCCTCAAGCTCCACGCCCAAGGGCCCCGGTTCTTTGACGAAGCCTCCGACGCCTACAATGCCCTTTTTGAGTCCGAGATTTTCAGATATCCCGAGAGCAAGACCGAGTACGAGCGCACCGAGGAGCGACCAGATGGCACTCTTGTCGTCGAACCCACCCTTGCACAGGGGCTGGAGGTCGGCGCTGCCGATGTAGATGGGATTGCCAGCACTCTACCGCAGACCTTATACCTATCCTTCAAGAACCACGGCCAATTCATCGTCGATAGGATTAAACACAAGGCACGGGCCAGTAAACAGGGGACCGAGTTCGATTATGACGATCCCGCCATTCAACATGACGCCAAGAAAGCCCTGGACGAGTTCAGCGCTGCCCTCGACTATGACCCGTCCGATGCCGACTTATGGAGGAAGACCGCGAGGGTTGCCGCTTTTCTCAAGAGCGCACGGATTAGTCGTTACAGCTTAGAGGCAGCTGTGGAATTGGACGATGACCCTGCTGTTACCGATTTTGAGCCCCCTTCGCTCGCAGAAGCATTCGCTGGCGAACAGCTAAAACGACAACTCGAGGTCCTGGACGACAAAATGGCCCTAAGCCACCCTATCATGAAGGCATTCCGTGAAAAGGGTCTCCCGAAATTCTTGGAGCGCTACCTTGATCCGATACCATCCCTCCCAGATTACGCAAAAGCAATAGCTGCTCTACGACCGAGCTCTGACGAGGTTAGCCAACCTCGTCTTGTCATGAATCTCCCCAGCTATTCCTGGACCGAACTTGGTATTGCCTTGGTTCACTTCGTGGCAGAACATGGCTTTTCTGGTCAAGCTGTCACGATCCAACTACCAGAAGGAATCGTCGAAGATGAAGATGTTCAGATGGAGATTGATAAACAGTTGCAGCCTCCTGAAGAAAGCACACAGGAGGAGGATGCGGCGGCGGCAGCTGAAGCCATTCCAGCGGAGAAGTCTGGAGTCCAAGACACCGAAGAAGCCGAATCCAACATTAGAGAGACCAAAGTCACTATTGTCGAGGAAGCCAAAGCGGATCAGCCTCCAAAGGACAAACCATCTTCGTTGCCGACAAGGAAACGTTCGCAATCTGCCGCTGGCATACCAGATCCGGCAGATGAGGAGAAAGGCGAGACCAAGAGGAGCAAAAGAACGAGGCGGAGAGACACTGCACCAGAGGAGGCTATGGACCCTGCCACGCTACTCGCCACCCAGCTTCAGCCCTTCCAAGCCGCCGACCAGAACCTCTTTCAAATGACAAAGAATCTGCTCGAAAATTTGGGAGTGACAGACCGAGATACTCTGGATAGGATAACCGAGATCCTTGATTCTTGCGCTTCGGATGATCGAACAAGTAAGATCCAGAATCCCGCAACAACTGACTTGCGTGAGTCAATACTCCATTTCGACCAAGAAACCGCAAGCATCCTGCTGGACGGTCGGGAAAGCCCACCACTTAGCCTGTCTGCTTTCCTAGAGCACTCAAAATCGCCATCCCAAAGGGCGGTCGAGCCGCCACAATTCGACGACGTACGAAATATTCGTGGCTTTGTTACGAGAATGAACTCGGGCTGGAATACGATTCAGGATGTTGTCTATGAGTATGTCAAGGCTCTCGCAGAGGGCTACTCGACAGAGAAATGGTCAGATCAGATGAAGGTTGCTGTTGTTCAAGTAATCAGCCGCTTGGACGAAGGGATCTACGAACGGGTCTTGTACGAGCTTGAGCAATGGCAGCTGAGCGATGCGAGCAGGCGCCAGCCTTTTACAGACATTGTCGATCTGGTCCACATGCTTTTCGAGCTACACCTTGATGTGTACGAGCGGATCACGAACCCTAACAGCGTCGTGGAGCAAGTTACACGAACTAAAGCGAGGATCAGATTGGGAAGGTGGTGGGATCTAGCTACGGAAGTCAGCCGGCGGCGCTGTCTCGAAACCGATGATGCTTTGACACTCCGCTTCCTTTGGGCAGCTGTGGCCTTCATTACAGTTACTGAAGGTGTACCCCGCGAACACATCCTTAATTGCTGGCATAGTTTGCGCGATCACCTTGCGACAACTTCGGTTCCCGATATCGTTCTGCCAAACAACGCAGTGATGCCGGAGATTTCGGTGGCCGCTGCCGATCGTGAACTCAGCAAGCTAACAACGATGGAGTTCTTCCTGGGCCTTTTCCAAGAAGATCAGGGTGATCCCGTGTCCGTTATCGACACTTTGGAGCCTGTGCTTAATCCTGAATCAGTCTGCACCAACAGCTCATCAACTTCAGACCCTACGGAAGACGCAATGGACGAAGACACCGAGACTGCCCGAAACGTGAAGTCCATCAAAGATTGCGCCAGCCAGGGACTGCAAGATCTGTGGAACTTCATCGAGAAGAGCAGCACTGATCTCCGGTTGCTGCTCTGGTCGAGGCTCGGCGACGCTTACGGTAAAATCAAGTACACCACAAAACAGTTCTCGTGCTTCCTACGGAGTATTGAAACGATTGTGCACGATTTTGAGCGGGATGACTACGTCAGTACACCACAAGCAGCTCGAAAGGAGTTGTTCATGACAATGCTCAAGGCCCTAGATGACCAAATTATTCAGTCGTTGCATCTGGCGCTGAATCACAACAATTCGTTCGATATCATTGATGAGGAGCACATCAAGACTACATCAGCCGCTCTCGCCAAGGTCAGCTGTCTTCTTCACGTTGCTGCTATGTACGAGGATGAGGGCAGTGTGGGAATAATTCAGCCACCAGCAAGCGGATCTCCAGCTGCATCATTTCTCAGCAGACTTCGGGAGATGCAAGTGAGAACATGGTCCTTGCAGTACACAGTTCTCAAGATGGGGATAAATCTTCACCCAGACATTTTCCCAACGCCAGAGAATGATCTGGCAGATTATTTGGCCGCCGTTCACCAAGTCCTAGGTCTCAGGAAATACTGCAAGTCTTCCAATAAGATCTTCCTCAAGATGATGCGGGTCGAACTCTTGAAGCTGAAGAACATCGAAAATTGGGAGGATTATCTCGGTCAAGTCCTCTATGACCTTCATGGCCTCAAGCTGGGAGTAGGAATCTGGGACGTCCAGGAGCATGACTGCCCACCTGAGAAGCTCGAGAAGCGTCAGGCATTGGCAATGGTGGAAAAGATCAGCTTGCTTGCCCACCGAATGACAATGAAGGACTTGTTGAAATCGGACCTCAAAAACACCGTCGAATCGATGCAGCAAGCTATTGGCTCTGCCAAGTCAACAGCTCAAATGATGCACAATCATCGAAACTTTAACGAATATCTGAAGACGCCGATTCACCCCTTGCATTTGTACAAGGCTCTTACCGGCAATGTGGACCTGGATGCAGTCACTATCAACACGCCAGACAGTGCGCCCGCAAAGCACGGTTGGTTCTTCTTGCTGGGCATGATTGCTCTTACCAAGTTCAAGGGTGTAGACCTCAACCGCCGCCAGACCCCGGGTGCCCTGGACGATTTACGCATCGCAGTCACCTTCTTGCGACTACAGCTTCAGTACACACCAGACAGATGGGATGCCTGGTTCCGTCTTGCCGAATGCTTCGACTATGAGTTGGATGATATGGTTCTATGGACCGCAGACAAGATGAACAAGGACAGGGCAGATCTCGTCAAGTTCCAGCGGCAGTCGATTCATTGTTACACCCTCGCACTATCGCACTCGTATGCCTCGACCTCAGATTCCAGAGTCTACGCATTGTCAGAGGGGGATACTGAGGCGCTCTATGACCTATACCACGAATTTGGCATGCGAATGTACGCATCGAGCCGCGAACCTTTTGCCATGGAGCCCTTTATGCATTCGGATCAGCACCGGTTCTTCATTGAAACATCGGGCAATGGTACTTACAAAGAAATACTGCATAATCAGATGTCGGACTACCAAGTTTGGAAGTTCGCTGCGAGTTTGTTCCGGAAAGCCATGGCTGGCAAGCCCAAGGACTGGAAGAATCCATACATGATAGCGAAGTGTTTATGGAAGATGTACCAGAAACCGGCGGAGGAGCTCGATGAAAAGAATCGCCGCGGCCGACCGACGGTTCAAGCGGTCATCAAGGCCTTGGAGAAAACTGTCGAGATTGTTCGGGCGCTACCCAAACCTCGGCACGGCCAGGATCCGATTCTTGAGCCACACTACAAGATCCTATCAGTCATCAATAAGCTCGTTACCCGCGGCGACCTCCCTCGCCAGGAAGCTGCAGACATTCTGCAGCGACAGCCATTCGCCCCTGGTCGCGGTGAACAGGTTACGCTAGAAAACGATGAGGACTGGCATGAGTACATGCTCAGGTACATGCGTCACTTGAGGGACAAGGACAAGTCAAACTGGCAGCATCGTATGATCATTCGTCATGCTCGTCTCTTTTTCGATGGGGACGAGATTGACGATGAGGAAGATGAGGCGAAGAAGGAGGCAAGCAAGGAGGCTGCTTCCAAGGCCTTTGCTGTTCTGCGCGAGAACATGTTCACCAAGACGATGGTGATGAACGTTTGGAAGTGTGATGCTGAACGCCCCGGTCGTCATCATGTCTACACGGAGCAATACATTCGGTACATGGCCCGGCTGTTGGCCGTCATGAATGACAGAGCTAATCTCGAGGCCGTACTGCGGCGCATTCGGAAGAAGGGCGTCGACTTTTACCACTTCAACGAACTCTGGCAGCATGGTGTGCAGATTTATTTCAAAATGATCCGGAAGGCGTTCAACATCCCCGCACACGATGAGGATCCTTTCAAGAACGTTGCACCAGAGGACTTTGAGGCTGTGGCTGAGAAGGTTGTGGAATGGGTCATCACGCCACAGGCTGAGAATCATGCCGCCCTGAACGCCATGAAGGAAGCGATCGAGCTCAAGAAACTGAACGCCAATTTGATGAAAGCTGGACCGATCGATGACTTGATCAATGATTGCTACTCGATCATTCACCATGAGTTGCTTCCTGAGCGGGCTGCCTCAGAGGCACCACAAGTCGGGGACGAGCATAGCCGGGCTGGTGATGAAGAGTCACCCCAGAAGCCAGCAGAAGGGGAGGAACCCAAGTCCATGACCCTCAGCATCCTGTCGGCTCTTCAGGAGAGAGACCGCGCTGCTGCTGCTTTAGGCTCCCTGCGGGCCCCGTCCGAACAGCCCGACAAGATGTCAGAAAAGCAACTGTCCTTCAATGGAGACGTCGCCCACCGCGGTCGCAAGCTTGGCGTTCGGAGACCCGATGTCCTACGGAAGGCCGAACAAGCCGTATTGAGGGCCGCAGAAGGCCCACCGAAAGCCTTGTCAGGTGTCACCAGATCATCTCGAAAAGGTTCCGCATCTAGTGGTAGCGGAAGGAAGGGTCAGACAACCCGTGATGAAGGCGCTGATGACGATAACGATGAGACAGATGAAGACATTACTCGCCATGATGACGAGGATATTGAGATGAAAGATGCCGATGATGAAGACAACAACCGGCCCCGCAGTCGCCGCAGCAGAAGAGGACAGGACGATACCCACATGGCCGACGATGAGCATGAAGAGGAAGCCATGTCTTCTCCTCCGGGTAGTGTCCACGACTCAGCCGATGATGAGAGCGATCTCAGTGATGTGCCGGCTGACTACGAGGATGATATCCCGCCATCGCTACTATTTCCCAACCTCAGACGCAGCGTCGATGCCTCTGCTGTCGCTGGTGCTGCTGGCGTGTCCGCTACGACCCCTATTACCCCCGGCAGACCTACGATATACAGTTCGAGCTCGGAATCAGGCAGCAGTAGCGCTGATGAGAATAGAAAATCGGTGGAGCCAAAGCGGACGCCAAGGAAGCCGAGCTGGCATAAAAGCCAGGCAGCCAGAGCTCAACATGAGCATAATCAGCGGCCGAGAAGCAGCAGTAGCATTGACCATCATAAGCCTGCGACCGAGGGTGGCTCAATAGGACCGATGAGATGGGGGTTGAAGACCGGCGGCAGACCTCGCAATAGTAGTGGTGCTAGCGCTTCTGCTGTTGTGCATGAAGTGCCAGAGACGAGGGATGCTGAAGACGAGGTGGAAGATGAAGTGGAAGGGGACGTTGAGGATGAGGGTGATGTTGAAGGCGAGCATGAGGGGGTTGAAGAAATCGTTGGGGAGATTGGAGAGACGGAAGAAGAGGGAGACGAGGATGTAGATGAGGAGATGGAAGATGCGGAAGGCGAGGAAGAGGTCGAAGAGGGCGAAGAGGATCATGAAGATGATGAAGGTGCCGAAGTAGAGGAGGACGAGGCGGAGGACGAGGACGAGGAAGGAGACGAGGAGGCCGAAGAAGATGAGGAAGAAGTAAAGCCAGGTGAGCATGAAGGTGAGCATGAAGGTGAGCATGAAGGTGATGTAGAGAGAGGAACGGAGGAAGAAGAGGGGGGTGAAGAGGGGGAAGACGAAGAAGGTGATGAAGAAGAAGAAGAAGAGGAGGAGGCAGACGAGGAGGCAGACGAGGAAGAAGGCGAAGACGAAGACGAGGAGATTGGCGATGAAGATACGGATGATGGGAGCGAGCATGACACTGCAACAGGGGTGAATTAAGGCCTCTACCTTGGTTGGGGGTCGCTCGATTCAAGCTCAGGGTCATCGAGCCCTGACGAGTTTGACCGGTTTTCGTCTTTTTGAGTTTATTGTTATGAAGGAAGAATGGGACTCACCTAAAGAGCTTATCGGTCTTCACTTTGTGTCCCATTGCTGATGTGTTCCTCCGTCCCTGCTTCTCTTACGATGTAATTCTACTTGTAATCCCATGTTATCCTCCTGTGTCGCTACTGAGCCTACTGGTAGTAGACAGCGAATCCTAACCCCCCGTGTTCCGGCCTCTATCTTCCATCCAAAGTATGTGCCTGCCGGAATTCGGTGAGGGCCTTGATGGCCCAAGCTCTTTCTTAAACATGCTGGCGTTGCATCACACGCGGCAGGGGCGGCCCCGCTCTGGATGCCACCACAACAACCCCACAATGAACCGCCCTACCGGCCTGCCGTGGAGCGCTGCAGCCTTGACGACGGAGCTCTCCTCCTTCGTGGACTCATCTTGCAACCATTCATCATCCTCTTTCCCACTTACAACTTCGTATTAGAGCTTCTATAGGCAACAAGCGCAACACATCTCCCACTGCTATAAGATACCCTTCTTTGCGTCGTCAGTTTCTGGTTACTTTGCCTTTCTCCCTGAGCAAAGAATACCACCAGCCAGCTTACCCCGCCATCAACACAAGCAAGCAAACAAGCTTATGCACGCCTTGTTTGTTAGCCAACGTCACCGCCGTCCGTCACTTCACTAGTCACTTTCAGTCTCACAACCGCCAAAACGTATCCGAGGTGGTCACAGCATCTGAAGTTGAACATCTCTACTTCTTATCCGTCCTCACTTGATCACCAGTTACCCATTACCTACTAGCAACCATGGCCTCCACGAAGCGCATCGCGAAGGTATATATCACATCATCTTCATCCCACCGAAACCTTAGCTCCTTGAAAGGACGAACCCAACTAACCACCCCCCTCCCTCCTCCCAGGAATTCGCAGACTGCACCACCGCCCCACCCCCAGGAATCTCCATCACCCTCCCCTCCGACGCCGACCTGCACACCTGGCACGTCACCGTCACGGCGCCCCCCAACTCGGTTTATGCGCCAGGTCGCTTCGGCCTGATCCTCAAGTTCCCCGTCGACTACCCCTTCAAGCCGCCCACAATCAACTTCACGACGCGCATCTACCACCCCAACATCACCAACGACTCGTTGGGGAACATCTGCATAGGTCTGCTGAAGAGCGAGAACTGGAAGCCCGCGAGTAAGGTCATCAATGTGCTCGAGGCCGTCAGGAATATTCTCGTCGAACCGATGCCGGACGACGCGCTCGAGCAGCGCATTGCGGATGAGTATCGGAGGGACAGGCCCGAGTTTGAGAAGAATGCGAGGGCGTATGTGGACAGATATGCGAAGGGGACGGTTAATTTTGTGCAGGCTCCTCCTCCTCCGGAGAAGAAGGATGGTGGTGCGCCTGCTGCGGGTGGTGCCACTGGAGCTGCTAATCCTGGTCGCGCTGCTGGTAGGCAAGGAGGTTCTGGTTTGGGTTCGGCGTCCTCCCGCCCTGCTCCACCTGCGTAGGGGCAGGGGCGTAGGCGATAGATGGCTGCTAGATGTCATACGCTTTTTGTCATCCGAAGAAGACGCATAGCGATGGCACAGAGTCTCCGATGAGAGCGGCGTGGTGCGTAATGGGGATGGGAGGTTGTTGACAACGCCCCTTAAACGGCATATGTACGACAGGAATAGAAGGACTAGAGAGAGACCGGGTATTTGGCAAGCTCTACCAAAGTCACTGGACTTGGTGAATGAGGCTATCATTGGGCTGGAGATGGTTGTCAAAGGGAGCAATACTCAACCAGAACTGGATGTGGCGATCACTGGACGCCTGGGTTGGTCTGGAAACTGTTAGACATTAACACAAGACAAGGCCGATAGTGATAGGCATCGTTGATGGTGGCCATGAATAGTGGAGGAAATACATCGAACTGGCTCAGCTGAATGATGGAGCATGCTTTATTAGGAGGCACATAGCAATGGATGTTTAATGCGCAAAGCCCGGGAAATTAGATTTGAGCCGTACATTAGTAGCGAGCGCAATAAAAAATTTAAAAAAATGGTCACAATTATTACTCACTTCTGCTCCGTTCAAAGTCATGCTTGATTGTAGTTCAACTTATGCAATATGCAATATGCTTATGCTATGCTATATGCTTTCGAATCTCGAACTTTGTCCCCTTCGTAGTAACTTCCTCTTCCTAAGCTCTTTTTCTCTTTCCCTTTCGCCCTAACCTTTGACCTTGAGTGAATCCTTGCCTTGCCTTGCCTTGCCTCCTTCTAAAAACCATCCCGCGTTTTTTTTTCGATCCCCTCTTCCTCTCGTGTGTACATACAGACAAGTAAACCAAACAGACAGACGAACAAACAAAAAAAAACACAAAGCGCCGCAACCGCTGCCCAAACCCGCCCGACCACCCAAATAGACGTGGAAGATGTGTTCTCTGAGAAAGGATAGGAGAACACAACTCAAGAATATGTACAAAGGAAAAAACAGGGAGGTGCCCTCTGCTAGAGGATGTGGTTGGTGGTAGTGATGACAGTAGTGGTGTTGCTAAGAAAGCCCTGCATGTGCGTAAGAGGAAAAGAGAAGATTATAGCACATGTCAAACCACCACTCCAAAAATATTGTCTAAACAGCGCCTCCCTTGGCAAGAAAATATGACAAGAATGATGGGTCATGACAACATCAGCAAGAGATACAGTAATGTAGTGTAGACAGACAAGATAAGGGGAATTTTGTTAGGGGAAGAAGACGTCAAGTCAGCTGAAGTAGATGGATGGGTAGAATCGTTTGTTGTTGTTGTTGTTGTATGTGTCTTTGTGTGTCTTTGTTGATGTGTTGGAAAAAGGCTTAACCCCTTCAAAGGGGATAGATAGATATGGCCGTGGTATTGGAAGATTACAATAGGTAAAAAGCACCGTCTGAGCGGAGCGGGAGTTATACAGAGCGGAGAGAAAAAGGCTAGTATTTGGTTGTGGGTATGATGCCAGCAGATAGATATCTGGTGGGGGGTTGAATGACATGGATTCGAATGAGGAAAGGAACATTTTTCTTCTGCTCAGTAGCTCAGTACTTAGCTTCCCCTCTCCAAGTGGTTATGGTTATGGTTATGATGAGCGCCTCCGCCGCCGAGGTTCAAGTTCAGAGGACCAAGAGCAAGTATGGACACGGGCCGAGGTGCACACTACATCACCTCATCCGCCCGGGCCTGTTCACGATCCCTTCTTCTACTAAACAGCGTGTCCAGCCCAGCAGCCTGCGACCTGGACGCCGGGTTTCCAGTATGAGCAGCCGAGTTCAGCCGGGATCCAACCTCGCTAGCGGCCTCCTGCAGGGCCCTCCACTTCTGGATGTTTTCGCGTCGTTCCTGCCGCTTCTCCTCCACCGCCTCCTGGGTCAGGTGTCCGATGCCGTTGCGCCGCTTGTAGCAGGCGTCCATCAGCATGTTGCAGTCGATTAGCCGCCGGGGGAAGGCCTGCACCACACCAAACATCTCCATCGGATCCTGAACCGCCTTGATCTCGTTCTCGCCGAGCTTGAAGATAGTGAGGGCGATGCGGAACAGGGTACGAGAGCCTTCGTAGAAGAACACGTCCCAGACGCGCAGCACTGTTTCGATTGGGAGCGTTCCGATAAAACACGACATGAACCATGCCGTCATGCATAACGTGATGGCGGGAAGTCGGTTCGGGTCGCTAATGCTGAGGTTCTTGCCGCCGTGCCTCACGCGGTTCCCTAACCGGTGTCTTTTGCCGAGGTTCCCTTCAAGCTCGTCTCCACCGATCTGCTTCCAGACGTTGGGTAATGAATCCTTCAACGTCCCCATCAGTACGCCAAGATCGACCTTGGAGCCTTCCAAGCTCATTTCGTGCGTCCCTGGTAAGTAGACTCGAGTTATGACGTTCAACAACCAGAATGCCTGCTCTTCGGTCTCGACAAACAAAAGAAGCAGACCGGCCAAGAAGTTTAGTGATTGACAGTAGCCGATCCGTGGATTGTACAGGGCGAAAGCATGGAGAACGCGGCGCAGGGAGCTGATAATCTCCTGCTCCTGGGCAGGGTCGGCCGGTTGGGTGATGCCCGGAATATGTCCACTAGCAGCCTGGCTATCACCGCCGGGCGTTGTTGATTGTGGTGGTTTGAATCGTACGTTATCCGGGAATGTTCGGTGTAGGTCCTTCTCGATATCCTCGCAGATCAACGGCTTTACTTCACCCTTTGCATCCGGCAGCCTGCCTGGACCTTTCGGATCTAATGCTGCACGCCTGACCAAGTCATCGTATACACCCCTGTGCTTGCTGAGAAGTGCCGGTCCTCCGGCGTAATAGAACCAAGCTGCGCCGCGCCAGTCGGGCGGAATGCCTTTCCGGATAAACCTCTTCGTCTTGGCGCTTCTTTGGGGAAACCTGTTCGGCCTGTCCGTCATGAGAGAATTATCCTTGAGAAAAGCAATCCATTTCCTCCTGCGGCGTGCCAGGTATTCGCTGTATTGGGCATCCCAGGCATCATACTGCTGACGAGTAACATTGGCATTGGCTTTTCGAAAACCGTATCGATCACGGCTACCCGGTTCCTCCGGTGGTTCGACTGGCATATTCGCTGTTGGAATCGGTGTAAGGATTGCGCGATATTGCTCTCCCTCCTCCTCTTCTTCTTCTTCCACATCGTCAAGGTCGGGGGTGTCCATTGGTTCCATCGACTCCATCGAATCCGTCGGTGCCGTGGGAGTACCTGCCGCGGCGGGTTCCTGGGCCTGCAAATCAATTACATTATCGCCATCCATCAACTTGGCCGAGTCGTGCTTCGCCGGGTCCTTAGCGTCAGATTCCTGCCTCCTCCTTTCCATAGCCTCCTGGCTTACTGATTCCTGTCTCTGCTTTTCCATATACTCTGTGATTGACTGTTGCCTTTTCCTCTCCATGTCTTCGCTGATTGCCAAGCCAATGTCCTTTGGCAACGAGTTCATTAGTCCCGATTTTCTGAGATTGAAGTTGGATTGCCTTGCGGATTTTCGGGATATCGGTCTCGCTCCCGGTAATGGCAGTGGATCGTCGTGCATCGCCTCGAAGATTTTGGTGGTCCGGTCGGTGTCGGGGTCTGAATGACTGGTGGCTGGTCGGGAGTTTTCCCCCAGGGCAAATACTCCGATGTCCGGGTCAAAATGGTCGGTATCGTCCAAAAACCTTCGGCTTTTGCGGAATCCGATGCTCTCAATCTCCGAGTCGTTGAAGCCCTGCTCGTACATGCCCATCACGTCTTCAATGCTCGGGCCGTCGTCGGCTACCGAATTCGTCCGCCAGCTCGCGCGAGCATAGCCATTAATGATGGATTGCTCAGTGATACTGTGGGTGGTTAGAATACTGCAGCGCTCTCCAGTTTTGGTAGCAAATGGAGAGCGAAAGCTTGGTGGTCTGAATTCCTCCTGGATCCACGCTGGAGGTTCGGTCCACGCTGGAGGTTCGCGAGCAGCAGGCGGGTAGAAGTTGTTGTAATTGTTGTAACTGACAGGAGGCGCAGGTCGTGCACCAGAGCCCCCGACAGGTGGTGCAGGAAAGGGGCGCCTCGTTACTGGCGGCTGGTCCCTGGCGGCGTTTTGAAGCTGGTCATTTGACGGACGTTTGGCAATCGAAGACGAAAACGTGCTTGACGAGTGCGACGACGCAGTAGAGAAGCGGCGGTCCTGGGGCCATTGATTAGGTGCTATGTTTTCGTTGTATTGTGTCGGGTGGTTGTTTGCGTGGTGCGGACTGTCGAACGAAGGCTCGTGGTGATGGCGGATCGGGGGCGCCGCTCGGATGACGGAGATGTCAGAATTCTTGGATCGTATGCTCGTCTTCCGCGGACGGGAGAAGTTCTCGACAACCATGACTGTATCCGTGGTCGCCTGGCGAGAATGGGCAATTGACGAAGTGTAACTGTGGGTGGGCGAAGTAGGCGTTATTGGTATTGGCGAACGGCGCATAACCTCATCGTCGATCTGCTGACTTCCTCGGCCGATTAAGGGGAATTTCCGGATGGACAGGCGTGCAGGCGACGGTTCTGCTTCTTCTTGTTGCTGGTCACGGTCCTGGTCCGAGTCTTGGACGGGCTCGAGCGCCTCGGGTATAAAGGGGTGGGAGGAGAGGCCGGGAAATACGGAGCGCGGTGTCAGTCTCGGGGTGCCAGTGGGCGTAGTCGACTCGGCCCGTGACCTTTGTGACGTGATGTGGTTGTGTTGGAATGGACTCGGAGGGACGGGCGAAACATTTCTCGAGCGTGCATCGATGGAATCCCAGCGAGGGGAGGCCGGGGTGCGGTTCGGGGCCAGCGCCAGGGGCACAGGCCTGTGGTGATTCATTGCACGGACATACTGGGTGTGCTGCGGGTGTTGGGAATGCTGTTCTGGTGCTGAGGCTATTGCGGGCGAGATGCGACCATGTCCATGACTCCCTCGGCGCGGTTCCATGCGGATCGGGTGGTGGTTGTGGTTGAGGTGTGGTGGGTGTTGCTGAAGCGGATTGTAATGGACGGGATGATGGTTGTTATTGTGCTGATGGTGCAACGGACCTGAAGCGGCGGCAGAGGCAGCGTCGTGTTTCGGCCAGGGTCCGGGTCCAGCATGAGCCGGAAAAGAGACGGCGCCATTGAACTCTGCACTATGCGCATTCGGACGACGTCCCCCAAATCGTTCGTTTGGTTGATGCATCATGCTGGTGGTGCCCAACGATGCTGTGCTGGATGGTTTAGTTTGTGAAAAAAGAGTGGCTAAGGTAGGTCTCGTCTCTGGGGATCAGTCATGTGCAGCTTGCAGCAGCAGCATCATCACATCCAGATTTAGACACACACGGCACCAACCCAGATGCCAACCCAGATCCGTATCGGCAGCTGCGTATCAACAGCAAGCATCAGGTTTGTTAGTGTACTGGACAAGAGTAGTATCGAGGACTTGTGGTGTCCAATGGAAGCCCGAGTCCCAATGGGATGAAAGCCGAATCTGGATAAAAGTGGTATGGAAAGGACTGTGGTTACCAGACAAGCTGGGCTGGAGATTGCCCGAGTTGCTAGCTTCTCGGAAGAAGTGGAAGAAGGTGAAAGGAGTTGCTGGGCTGGGAAAGAGAAGGCCGAGAGCGGAAACCCACTCGGCTCCTCAGGTCACAATTATTTTGTTGATATTTTCGCGTCGCTAATTACCCACCCAAAATGAGGGCCGTACGGACAACATCCTGCCCCTGGTGGATTCCCATTGAACTGCATATTCCGGTCAGCCTTCGCTTCAAGTCTGGAGCCCATGATTATGCACTCCCCTCACTCAAAAGGGAATGTATGTGAACTTTGTGATTTCTAATAGCATCGAGGTTGAAAGAGAACACTGCAGCTGCCCCAATTCCCCGTCGAAATTGTCGAGATTCTGACACCGTCCTGCCTGTAAGCCTGCGCGGTACCTGAATGACCCCAGCTGCAACCTGATTTGCTGACTGCTGATTCGTACCTTTGTCGTTTGCGGCTATCTTGTTTGGGTCGACAAGGAAGACCAGCTTTCTCAAACACACAAGAACAAAAAAGAGATGTCAGGTCCGGTCTGGGCAAGGACCAGGGGTTTGAGTTCCAGCTAACGATAGCGAAACGACACCGACATAAAACGGCTCCTCCGTACCCCTACTCTTCGATATAGTGTACTATGTACGCCCTGAGAGCTCGTGCTTTCAAATGCATCCTCTCATTTCATTACTCGCCTTACCTATAGTATACAGTAGGACCTGTGCAAACCCTCTTCACAAACTCACAAGATAGACGCTATGTATCGTGTCACGACAGCGAGTCAAATATCCGGAGAGACCCAAGGTTCGGCCTGTTGTGGAGATCAACGGGTCGGCAGCAGTGGGGGACTGGAAAGAAAGGATCGTAGCCGCCCGGCCGTTGGCACCATCACACAACAATGCATTCCGTTCTTTTTCGTCACCGGGCTACGACGCCTGTGATATGTGGGAGATCAGTTCACATCCAATACCTACCCCGCGCACAGCTCGATAGTAGTCTCTTGTTTCTTTTGTTTTTGCCTTTAGAGCTATCTATTCATTAATATGCGAGGGATATTAGGAAAGGCGTGGGTGAAGGTCGGCATTGCTTTTGGGTAAAACTCTGTCTACACCACACTCTCAGTTGTGTGAACGTGAACCCCTTCGTCAGTTTGCATACGGCCTCGACAGCGCCGCAAACTAATAAGCAAAAGGCTGCCTCGACTTCAACCAGATATACACTAGTGTACAAACGGACTCGAAGCTCTCGAGTAATGATCTGCTCGAGGCTTTGTTACAGAACTACCTCTACGCAAGCACACTACAGTAACCTCCACCGTAGTAAGGGGTTCGGGCGTGGCTTGGTCGGGGCACCGGCGTCGAATGAGCTAGGGATGATCGGCAAGCTTGGCTCTGAATGACACCCCTAAATAGCGGGGCGGCGGAGTGGTGAGAAGCATCCTCGACATTGCCATTGGCGGCCATTGCCCATTTCCCTCGATCTTGTGGTCGATGCCGTGGGCAGCGGCCACGGGAACTTCCCCCTGGCTGTTGCTTTTTGCCGCGGCTTCGGACCACTTGGCATCTGATCCGCGATGCTGGGCTTGGTTGCTTTGTTTTCAGCTCCGAAAGGAAGTCGCTTGTGAGCGTCTTCAGTCGAGTAGGTATTAGTAAGATATGAGTTTGCCATCGAGCAACAAAAGGCCCCGTTCGTGTATTGACAACAGAGCAACAGAGCTGCCACTCGATCGGCATCATGTTGCCACGTACCTAAAACAGGAGAATCTTGTCAGAGAGAGAGAGAGAGAGAGAGGAACAGAGAAAAAAACCTTCCACGTCAATCACGGGTTATGTGGGACCGGGCGCCATGATGGTCCTGAAATTGGATCAAATTACTAGCGCTGCAACGCTCCACTCCTTCTCTTGTTTTCTCGAAATTCCAAAATCTCTTGGCCTGCGACCTCGCATCGACAGCCTGACAGCCTAGCCGTTTTCTCTTGAAAAATTGCAAATTGGCAATTCCACAGTTACGGCCGGAGGTGGGAACTGGCTTTCAGGCAGACCGGCAAGTCCGTCTACTACAGGTATGTGCTGCTTATACAACAGTCAGCCTAGAGCTCTTGAGAAGTATATGTTTGAGTGAGGCGCTGATACTTCAGTTCAACAATGTCGACTCGATACTCGGCTCTCCTTAACAAAGAGAGGGGCGCAAAGACTGTCGTCGACGCCGGGTTCGATATGAAGTCGCGTCCTCCAATCCTACAATGTCAGCTCATATGCTTTCACCAGGCGCGGAAACTTTGGCCATCCAAGACGCCTCGTTTGACATCCTGGATGAACATCACCAGTCAAAATCGCCAATGGGTGGGCTGCACCCGGATTGCAATTCCCTTTGTTGTGTACGCCAGGCGCAAGCAAACAGATATAAGATCACGGACCCCGATGTACAGTATCGGCAATCTCACAGCATGGCTTTCTCTCCACGGAAGTTGACACCGGCTGGCTAGCGGTTATGCACCCCAGGGTTTGCACACAAGGGGTGACGGGCAAACGAGAGAGCCACGAACGCGAACAAACTGTAAACGGACCCGGCCTGGACAATGGGTCTCGTATGTACGACGTGCCCAGTCTGCCTTCTTCGTTGCCCGTGGGACAATGGGCCGCACGACTCAGATTACTGGATGCATTCAACACTCGGTTCTGGATCTTGGGTCTAACTGTCCTTCGACGACTGCAATGGAGCGGCATGGATTTGAGGAGCGCCCCAAGGACAAGGCCGGAATGCTGTAGACCGAGTATTGTCGGATGTGAATTACAACAAGTGGGACCGACAAATTCTTGTGGTTGTCATGCTGTGGACCGGTCAGCGCGTTCAAACCCCAAATGGATGATCTGGATCACTGGCAGTTGGTATGGAACCAGCTACCCGGTAGCCGGTTGATGATACAGCATACCAGTACGTCATTTGCGTAGGCTTGGCTCAGCTCATGAAGCTTGCAAGTGACAATTCGCATTCTTGCTGTAGTCTCGGGCAGACGACCGCCGTCCGTGGGTTTCAGACAGATTGGGCGGAACCGGTAGGAATGAGAAGGACGGGTTCCGATCCCGGTTCACGGTTCACGGTGTCGTTTCCAGTAATGGGAACATACGCTACCCGGTAACAGTCACATTATGCCGCCGGTCTCATGAGTTTGCAACTGACCGTCATTGGAGTTTCCGACATCGAACTGCTCACACAAAGCCAGTGAAGCACTCCAACTTCACGTGACTGCGCGATCAAATCGATGACGTCCTCGGTGGACTAGTGTCGTGCATCAACATTACACGTCGTCTGGACTCACTCGAGGGCGTGGCGCTGGCATTATGAAAGTCGAGCGGAGTGACAACGAGCGCAACGAACGTCACATCCAGAGAAACAAAAGTCGAAAACGCGAACCCGAATCCACGAAAGAGCGGCTCGAGACTGAATGGAACAAGGGACAGAATCTTGGCCGAGATTGAGATGGAAGCTTGCCGCGAACGTGCCTTCCCAACACGTGCAGTAACGTCACGATCAACAGCCAAGTGGGCCATGGTCCAAGCGCCCCCTGGCCTCTTCAAAGTTGCGTCCAGCCACTTGGAAGGTCAGATTGGAACGCTTGACCCACATCCAAAAGTTGCGCAAGACGTTGGTGACGCACGAGCCAGGAAAAGGTCAGAGTCCCCAGCTCCAGCTTAAGCTGCCCTTGTCTCGTCTCGAGCTCGTGCAGCACGCGGAGCCCCGTCTTTTCTCCATTATGGAAGCGTCCAGCACCGCCCATCAACCGGGGCGTTCAACTGACTGAAACGTAACTTTTCCCTCTCAACAATCTTTTGGACAAGGACGCTCACCGTTCCTCTCTTTTGGGGTTATCTGATCTTACTATGTACGATGGACATCACCAACTTTCCACCACGCCGTTGGTGATGTCGTCTTGATGCTGTGGTGTCATCAATTCCTCAGCTGCCCGGGAAAGAAGAGCCTTTCACTTCAACCACAAAGCTGGCAGTGCTGTTATGCACCATGGAAATCCAGTTCGTAAAATGTGTCTCTCCAGTAAAAAGGAAATGTGGAAGCTCAAAACTCTCCTTCCCTTGCCTATCCGCCCTCTTAAGAGTCTCACGAGTCTCACCTTCTCTTTTTCCCCGAGTGACCTCGCAACTGCTAGCATCATCCTCTCTGCCAAAAAAGCTTGAGGTTCTCCGCACGCGTTCCCCCTTTCTTGCTACCTAGTGTAGGTGTACTCTGCATGTAACACTACCAGATGTACCGTCATAGTAGCGTAGCTAGAGGCAGGTACCTGCTGAGCTATAAATCCCCAAGTCCAGAGACCAGTGGGGACCAGGGTACGTAACGCGGTAGGTACGTATTTCCCTTTGGCTGGCCCGTGGCCGGTGTTAGTTGGAGCTTCCCCCAGTTCCCCAGTCAGAGTTCCCCCAACTGGAGGTGTCTGTTACCCTAGGCTCTTTACACTTCCACTTCTCGGCTCTCTTTGCTTTGCCGCCCACCACCACCCACCACCCGAGCCTTCTCTCCCACTTCTTTTTCTCTCCCTCTCCTCTTTCCCTCTCTTTCTCCATTTCCGCTACTTTTTACACGCGCTTTTACCATTTTCCTGCCTCAGTCGCGACTTTGCGAATCTCTCCAATATCGCCTACCTACCGAATTGACAAGTTCTCTGGGCGTTGAATCACAATGTCTGCTACCCGCAAGAGAAAGGCTGAAGAGGAGCCCGAGGAGCTCGTCTCCCTCCCTGAGGATTCTGACGGTGAGGAGGAGGAGGAGTAAGTACTACCCGCTGTTTTTACCTTCAACGTCGTCTTTTTCCCTTCTTCCTGGCAGTTCTTCGATGTGCCTCGGCAACAAGAACACGTATTGGTGAGCTTTGTGGCTTTTGCGCATTGCGGCGCGAATGCTTTTTCGTCTTGTTAGCTGAATCGCCAATTATGTATTGGTGTGGACTGTGGCCAGCCGACACTTCAAGAGGCGGCGCCATCGCCTACTATGGGAAAACAAAAACAAGCAAAAACCATACATCCGCCTGACTTTTTCTTCAGTCCAAGTTGTAGATAGCTAACAATTGGCCCACCACAGGTATGTCTCCACCGGAGATGAGGAAGACGACGTCGATGACGACGAAGAGGATGAGGAGTACGACGGCGAGGAAGGAGGCGAAGAGGAAGAGGAAGAGGAGACCACAGGTAAGCCAAAGCCATCAATAAAGCCATCATCCATTCCAGCTCGGCAGCTCAGTTTCACCCTGCTACCTAGCCTAGCCAAGCTACCTTAGCCCGCAGCATAACTAACTGAAACTGACTATCCAGACAAAGCCCCTCCCAAGAAGAAACTAAAGACGACACCTGCCGAAGACGAGGAGGAAGAGGAACAAGACGAGGAGGAGGAGGGTGAAGAAGAGGATGAGGATGCGGAGGAGGAGGAGATCTCCGAAGACGAGGAAGAAGATGATGCCGAGGCCGAAGAGGGCAACCCCAAGAAGGCACAGCGCTCCGCTTCCAAGGCCGTAGACGAAGATGATGACGAGGAGGAGGTAAATGCCGCCAAGGCTGCTGCTGGCGGCGATGATGAGGAGTAAGGGTGATGATGCGATTCTTCACTCCCCCTACCCCTCCGTCTCATGGCCACGGACGGCCTTCTTTGGCTTGTCTGTCTGATGTTCTTTCCCATTGTCATTGCTTGAGTTACTTGGGCTGATCTAATCGCGCTGGGAGTCTTCTTGGATTTGGTGCTTTCTTGGATATGGATTTGATAGGCGCCTGCTTAGAGATAAAAAAACACGAATGATGGTTACTTGGGTTTGGTTGACCGATGAACGTGATAGTGCATATCAATCGCGAGAAGATACTGCCGGGGCTAAGGTATGTGGTGCGACATCAAGACTTCTCAAACATGACATCTACTTGATAGGACTATACATAGCTCAAATTGGATTCGCTCCATGCGTTCACTGGGACCTGTCGTCGCGTCGAACATGTCCAGGAACAAAACCCAACTCTTGCAGTGTCCAATAGGTAGCTGAACCGAACAGGCGCGTTAAACCGGTCCCGATCGGCCCCGGCCGCCCACATACGTAAGGTACCGAACGAATAAATGGACACTCCCTCTGATTGACCACTCACCTTTTTTGATTCGTCTCTGTCTGCGCATCGGGAATTGGGGCATTGGAGGGCAGTCCTTCGGTTCGGATGGCAAATGTCCAGAGGTCCAAAGCTGGATGGAATGCCAGGAGGTACGTATACTTCGTCGTGAGTTTCGTAAGCTGAGGCGTGATTTGAAGTCAAAACAGAAGATGTCACTCGTCTTTTCCAGAAGCTGGAATATCCAGTACTTGGCTTTGTTTGGTCCACTTTTGATGACCTTTGCTTTATGTTAAGAAGCGGACACGATTTTTCGGTAGTTGCTTATGAGGTTCATTTGCAATCTGGCAGTTGATGTGTTTGTTGTTACTCTAATAAGTTGCAAGACCGTCTGTTACTTTGTTACGTACCACTGGACAAATCCTTTCCTTCGCTCTCTCCTTTTCTTTTTGTATATAATCCCGTTATCCCCAAGCAATGTTGCTTTCTCAGTAGTTCTGTTGCTGTTCCAAGAAAGCCACTCCCTTTTTGTGTGCCCAACGCTTCAGTACTCTCGCCGACCATGGGTGTATCATGCCCAATCCAACCAGTTGTCCGGTAACACCTTTTCACTTTTTCCTTACTCTTCTTTTCAACCGTCTTTTCACCACTTCCCGACTCACTCCCTGCCTAGATACCCCCTATGGCTAACCCCTCACCTCGCCGAGTCCACCATCACTGGCCTTCCCTATTGCGCATTCCCATACTCATCCCACATCTTCCTCAACTGCTTCCTCTCCGCCGATAGTCGCTTATGCTCGTTCTCCAACGTCTGGATGTACAACCTTGCGCGGTCAAGGACTTCCGATTTGCTGACTCTGCGTTCCTTTCCAAGAATCCCTGGATCAACCATGTCAATACTTTCTCTCAGTGGCTGGGGCTGCTCTGTGTTGTTGGCTTCGAACCCTTGTTCACTGGGAAAGGCCGTCGAGGGAGGAAGGACGTCCAGAAGCTCTTCGAAGTGGGCGTTTAGTCGATGGCGGTACTTTTGTTCTACCTTGTTGTGTTTGACACGGGCGATTTCCTGCCGGGGACTCGCTGTATGTGCTGTGTCGAGGTCCAAGTCACGTCCAGTGACGGAATGGCTCCTGTTGCTGTTGTTGTCGAGCGTGGTGGTATAGTCCATCACCATGTCCTTGTCGCCGTCATAGGTCCCGGCTTCCCATGCTTGCTCCGCATGTGAAGCTCTTCTACTCACCACTTTTTTCGAGTCGACCCCCTTGTGTGATTGTTGAACTGGTTGTTGTTGCTGCTTCCTTTTCTTGTTGCTCTTGTTGTCTTCCTTTCGCCCCTTTTCTTTGCTCTTTGGGCTCATCAGACTTCCAGCGACATCTTCCTGCACCCATAATAGCGAGGGTGGGCGGCTAGCCGTCAAGCTTCGATTAGCAGCAGCTGAGAGTTCCATGGTGGTTGACGACGGGCTATGTGCTGATTCTGCGTCTGCCAACTTGCTGCTAACCACTTGCCCGTCATCTGTCTGTGCCAGTCGATGTCGTCTCTTTCTAAGCTTCTCCTTTTTCTTGGCAGCTCCTGATACCCTAGTTGATGCTACCTGGCTTTGCTGATGTACGTTTGCATAGGTAGCCGTTATCTCCTGATCGATGTATTTGTCTTCCTCATTGTAATCTCCACCTAACACAGGCTTCAAGATGTTGGGTTGCGATTGCAAAGGTAGTCCCGCGGTGGTTGCGCTTTCGTACTGCAATTCGTCGGCCACGTAAGGGGGCCATGCAGCGTGTATTTGGTTGTAAGTCGGCCATGTATCGGAAGGGAACGAACTGGGAGTGACGACATCTGTTGAATAAGCTGTAACAGGGGAGGCGGGAGAGCTCAGTAGATAAGCTGATTGAGGTGTAATCGGTATCGAGCCGGAGACAGCGAGTGCTGAGGTGGACAGTGTCAGCCCTACGGAGCTAGTTTTATCCGAGAAGCTGCTTGAGAGGAGAGATTGTGGTATATAGTGATCCGCATATACGCCATGAGATCCGAACGGGGTGTGCTGTACTGGCGCAGAGCTGGTTGTTGAAACCGTGTAGTTGTCTGTTTGCGATTGCAGAGTAACCGCGGGGGTTGAGAAGTCAAAACGAGTGAGATGTTGGTAGTCTGAAGAAACATAGCTGGAGACATATGCGTCACGAGGATGATTGTATGGTATGCTTGGATGGGTCGATGGCTGTAGTATTGTCAGTTGACGTACTTTGAAGGTTGTCAGAAAGTGAGCTGCTGGCAGTGGTTCGATTGTGTTCTTGGCTTAGGGGCAGCGGGTAGATTTGGGGACGATGGCAGATCATATGTGAGTATCCCGGCAATATCAGACCATGATATCAGAAAACATGCCACTCTGGGTCACGACTATCACATTTCTTCGGCGATAAGTTTCTGACAGACATGGTCAAGCTGATCCCCTGTGGTACAGGGCTGTGTTCAAGTAAAACTGATGTAAAAGGGGCACGAAAAGAGAGAAACCTTATGAGAGATCAATACTTACTTGTATATCATCGTAAGGCTGCCGATAGTCACTGCCCGAACGACGCATTGTTAAGGGGTGAGTAACTGGTTATTGCCGCGGACATGGGACTTGAGTAATGCCAGGATCAAGGAAGGACACTCCCCGGTTCTTGAGACCATGTTCTCTGCTACTTATAGCTCCGGATATCTTTTCTGTTTCACAACGAGGACGAGCCATGATATTGACTGCCGTATGTCTGAGTAGGTATTTGCAAGGATAGAGCGTTCACTGGTTCGGAGGTACTAGAGGCAAACGTTTGCAAGTTTGCCGACGGGACGAGACGCCATCCAAGGATTGGGACACCTGACGAGGCTATCCGGAAGGACTGGGGGAGTTACTGTACCATTGTGCCCAGACAGAGGGAGGACGAGAATAGCCCATTTCGGAAATTCAGGGGATGCCATTCGGAAAGCAGAGCACGCATGGGTTTCCGTCTCAACAACTGACTGACAGTAGACAGGGGGCGGCTATGCCCGGCTCCGCGCTTGTTGGCTGCTTGAGTTTCCTGTATGTGGTAGGTTCGATATGTGTGATGGGTTTCGAGGTTGTCGTTTCGATGATCAAAGCATCAGTCGTCTTTCTCGTTGAACCTGAGACATGGTCCTTTCCTTGGAGCCGCATATCCATTGATCGCGAGTTCCCGAAGTCTCTGTATCCAATGGTGCGCCTTGAAGCCATCAAAATTTTCTTCTATTGATCCTCTGTTAGCCCTACTGCTACATACTCAAATTCTGGATTCTAAAAACGGACTCCCATTCACCCGGGTACTGGTGCCCTCCGGCCTAGTGCGCGGTAGAGGAGTTACATTGCTTCCGAACCTACCTGACAGCGTTGCGTTCCATGGTTTCTGCTATTCTGTTCTTGGATGTTGAGCTGTCATTGGCCTGCCCAGTGTAGACTTCGGGACGTGTCATTCGATTTCACCTTCAGAGTCACGCCATACGGTAAGAACCGTGGCGGACATCGGCGAGCGTGGCACTCATATGGCTTCAAGGCTGTTGGGGGCCAGGCACAACATCTTCAGCCCCTGAAGATCAGGGAAGGACGAACATTGGCTGGAATAAAGTCCGCATGTGTTGATAAGCCACTTTAGCTAGTTCTCGGTGCCAAATACCACGGTCATAGACTTTGCTATGCGCCATGTCATCGAGATCCAACGCTGCAGTCGTAGTGTTTGTGGAAACAATTACACACCTAGTTTTTTTTTTCCCTGCCAGTGATTGTTTCTCAGATCCAGGAGTGTTGGATATCTCCACCGATGTTGATGGAGATCGGTATAAGCTTCGCAACATCAAATCGTACACACGTGTCGTCTCTCTCTCGCTATCAGATAAAGACTCTGCAGCTCTAAAACTTTGAACTTGCGTTAGTCCTCCGATCGTTGCTGCATCGGGCTAACAATAACGGTGATACATGTCGAGTGAAGCAACAGACACATGGCAGACTCCTCGGTGCCACATAGCACAGCATGAACACATACCAGTAAAGCTAAAGAGTGGCCGTTGGTGGTTCTTGATTGTTTTGGAGTTTGGCTTGTGGGTTGGCAAAGTAGTCTCTGATGGGATGCCTGCCGGTACTTACAACGCGCCAAATGTTCGAATCTTTCTCTCCTGTCGCTTCGTTACCGAGTATGGAACAATGTTGGATAAGGCAGATCCAACCAAGTATGGCTAGCCCATGTTCGAGAGGGGTCGGGACGGGAGAGTGTCCCTTGCGCTTTCCGGTGAAGTGTCTCCAGAGGGATGCTATCGTGTGTAATAGACGCGGTTGGCTTGTGACTTGTGATGCAGCGGTTGAAACGCATCGTTGATACGCTTCCTCTAGGGGAAGATGCCGTCCAGACTGGAGCTGACGAACTACTGCAGGTCTGGAAACAAACATGTGGCTCGGGAAGCGGTTGTGAACCTGTCATTGATCGAGATGCTCGTCGGGTGGTCGGGTGGCTGCATTCAAGACTTGGAGTTCTATTAGCAAGGCTCGCAGTTTATGCGCGGGATAGAGATTCGGATGCTGTACTCGTCGGTTCTCCCGCCACACCCACTTCCATCTTCGGTGGGATATCTGTGACCGCATTCCAAGTTCGCCAATGTGCGAGGACTGGAGAATCCGCTGCTGATGCTGCAGCTTGACGATTTGGGATGGAAGGCGCTGTCGGGGACTCGTAAAATGACCACTAGAAGTTGGAAACTGGGAACTTGATGAGAAGGAAGAGAAGTGTGACTCGGACTCCAAGTTTGAAGTCGAGCTTGGACTCCGGTGGCGCGCTGCCGCGGTGTGCCCAAGAACTGATCAGGCGTCAGGCACTCGCTTGCTGGTCCTTCATTTCGCCGCCATCGTTCCTTCCAAGTCAATATATTACTCTAAGGGAACTCGATGGTGCAGTAGCCAGAAAGCCTTCCCATAAAGCAGGAGCGATGGGAGAAAGGGGGTGAACCCCTCACTTCACGTTGATATCATCATTGGGGACAACCATGTGGGTAAGAGCGGCGTGGAAGCTGCGAACGCAGCCAGCCTTGTTCTCAAACCAAGTGGAACCTAGCCAGGAACCGACACCTCGTACTTAATTTCCAAAATACCCGTCATCACTAGGTACTAGTACCTATGCAACCATTCATCGACAATTATAAGCTGTTATGCTCACACAATTCCATAAAAACAGAGCCTACAGGGATGTCAAGAGGGTTGATCACATACTATTCACAACTTCTTGTGTCAAACCTGAACCCCGAATGTTATGAATTCAATGAGCCTAGCGAATCATCCAGTGTCCCAAGTCTCCTGGACAAAACCAAGGTACCCAAAATGGACGCCAGATTGAGTCCCATCCTCCAGTGTTGTGATTTTATGTTCCTTGCACATTGGAGACCTTGGTGTCCAAGTAGGGCAACCGTCGCCGTTGGAAAGACCCTTCATCCCCAACATTGCTTCATCCCAATACTCCCAACACTCCCCCCACCTAAAACAGCTTATAAGTCTCAATAGCCTCATCAAAGCTCTCAAAGATGGGCACAGTCAAGTTCTTAGCAAAGTCCTGGAACAGCTCCGGGATCTTAGAAACAATAGCCTCACTCATCTCCTCAGTCGCCTTCTTCTCAAGCTTGAGGTTAAGCAGGATGGTCGGGCTCAACAAAAGCTTGTCGAACTTGGGCTTGCTGGCGATGATGGCAGCAATGGTCTGGTTGACTGAGGTGGCGAGCGTGGACGTCTTTTGGCCGACGCCCAGGGCGCCGAGGGTGTCGAGTTCCTCGGAGGCTTCCGCAGTCTTGGTGCCGCGGTTGATGTTGGCGAGTAAGGAGGTGCTCTCGCTGACGATGGGGATCACGGTCAGGAGCTTGCCGTTCCACGTGTCGATGTAGTTCTTGAGCTTGAGCGTCGACATGTTGATGGTGTCGAGGGCGGTTTGGATGGAGGCGGCGTCGGCGGCGACGGTGGAGGCCAGGATGGCGATCGGGGCGAGGAGGGTGGTGAACTTCATTTTAAAGGTTTGGAGAGAAAGTTGTTGGCGAGGAGTGAAGTTAGTGAGTGAGTGGATAAGAGGAGGAGTTTGGAGAGCTCGCGAAGGTGACACCGGTCGGGTCTGGAACACTGGAACACTGGGGAGGATGTTGTAGAGTGAAGAGATCGACGAAGACTCAGCTTCTCCTGGCAAAAACTGGAGATGGACCTGTCCCTAGCTATACTCGCCTTTCACAGGCAACCTAGTCCTCTCATCCTGAAAGATGACAAGATCGTCGCCGAGGCAGACTCTCGTTATGCCCAAGTAGGCATCGTGACTTCTTGCTTACCCCGCCTGTGACGAACCTGAATGCTACTTGACCGTTCCATTTTGCGGGGGAGACCAGATCTTTCCGTGCCGGGAAGACAGTTTGATCGTAGCATCGTGCCATCAGGAACAAGGTTCAACGCGGAGGTGTGATTGAAAGATGGAGGTGCGAAGCAATGATTGTCTACAGGCAACGCATGTCAGTCATGGATAACGATCGAACAGGTGTATTGCTCCATGTGGTATGGCCTCGTCGGCGGTGAATCCCATTTCAAGTTTGCAGCTCGAGATTGCAGGCCTTGAGCAGCAGTTGGGATGACGTTGGGAGGTGTTGGGAGGAGGACAGCATCATCAGGGGTAACTAACCGTTGAGGGTAAAGCGCAATGCGGGGGACAGGTACGTTGACGGCTGATTGGGAGAAAAACCTTGCCAAGTCTGGGGAAGATGTTGGTCGATCCCTCGGCGATTTCGTTCAGATGGGTAGCATTTGTAGTTATCAGGCAGCATGTGAATGGGATCGACGCCCCCGAATGCTTTTACGGAGGCAGTGGGAGGGTGCTGGGGATGGTGAGTCCAACATAAATACGACTGGAAGAGGCGAAACTTGCCAGAGAAACTGGGGGTGCCTGGCAACACAGTTCGCTTGATTTAGTCGACTTCAAGTAGAAGTTTTCCCAACTCTGAATGAAAGTTTAAGGAATCTGACTTGAATGTAAGTGTTGGAAGGCTCAACCGGAGAGACAGCTTTTTAGGTCCAAGAGTTACGAATCACGGGCCACGGCACCTCGGCATCCACCATTGAACAATGCGAATACGGGCCGTGCCTTGAGAATGGGCATGTGTGAACCTTGTTGGGCTGGACGGAAGGCTGAGGGCCGCCGCCAACGACCCATGTCGTGTGCGGTGAAGACCACATTACTGCATTTTATATTGTGATGTAAGACATTACCCATCCCCTAAGTGCTTCGAGACCCATAGTAGACCACATGTTTACGTTTCCTTAAGGACCTCAATGTCCATCCGACGCGCCCCAGCGTCTCTTAAAGCGATACTGTGCCGTCTTGAATGTCTCCGAACAATGAATATTCCATCAAGACGGACCTCCTTCGCATGAGAAGTGGAATATGCCCTCACTCAAGCGTCTCCTCGGGCTCTCATAGCCGTCTATCAGCTCATTAAATACTGGCTATACCACTTGGGGGCGTCAACCGCGTCGTGAACACAAAGGTATGTTGAACCTCCGCTTAAGTCGTCAAGTTGGCGCGTGGAGGTAGACAAGTGTCTCATGAAGTTGACGCATAGTAGCCCTGCGGAGGTACAGCAGATTGATGTTGAGAGCCCGATGGGATTGCTGAAGGTTGTTGCGCAACAGGGGCGTAATGACCGCCATACATCATGTTTTGCTGAGGAGGCATCGGATGCTGTCCAGCTACCAGATTCTGAGGTAATTGGTCCATCGGCATTGGTACGGGTACTGGGACTCGGACGTAGGTGATTCTTCGGGACTTGTTTGTCGCATTGACGGTGTGTGTCTCAACGCAGGCGCGAACAAAGAGGAAAAAGTGAATGATCCATAGGATGATGGAGAACGCAAATAAGGTTCGTATGAGACGTCTTAGGAGGTTAGTTATAGCAGTTTCATCATAATCGTATTCTTCCGTAAAGTCGACGGCGAAGACGCCACCAATGCCAGCACCCAAGGAAGCCACAAGGACGATGATCAGTTGAACACCGACATGAGCTCCGGGATGAATGCCTCGACGTTCTTTGGAGGCATATAATGCTAGGAACTCAGCCACGGTCCATATAATTGCTAGCCCGGCCTAGAGAGGATTAGTTAGCATATGGTCATGTACACAGATACGGTGTCGAATGGGTATAGCGAATAAGGGCAGGACATACTGCTGAGGCATCGACAGCAAAAACGATGTCTACTGCCCACGGATTCCCCCATTGCTCGGCATAGGTGCCCAGTGCCAGGCCAATTCCAAAGATGATGGCAGAGCACACAAGAGAGGCGGTCTGAAAAGCGAGTTTAATAACGTGCCATCTCTTGCTGTAGGCAATTTCCGAACCAGAGTCCCGCAGAGGAAAAGGTTGGTATGTGCCAGTGCCATATCCAAACGGTACAGGCGCCTGTTGCTGCTGGAAAACCGCACCATTCTTTTCTTGATGAGGCAGGAGTGGCGCTCCTTGCATGGCTGTGATTCCATCATTATCGGATCGTTCCTGTGCAGCCCGCGTGCTGCTGGACGGTTCGGCTGCTGTCATTTTGTTCGTTTGTTCGACCGATTTTTAGGTATCGTTATCAAAATATTAGTGGCGATTCACACGAAAAGAGCGATCAGCGTGACGACGACGCAAATGGTGTTGGCGAGAGAAGGTCGATAATTAAACGAGAAAATATGCGCAAAGTGCACATGAAGTTGTGAAGAACGAGCGACAGTCGACAAACTGGTGATGGCGTGCCAAAGAAAGAAAAAGGGAGGAATGGGATTTTCAAAGATTGCAATGCAGAAAGGGCCAGACGCAGGCTCCCATTGACTTTGGCGCAAACTTCAGGGTCGCGAAGGTCTTTTACGATCCTATCGTATAACCCGTGCCTCACCCCCACTCTTTTGGGACTCGCCAGACTCGTAGCGGTTTAGCGGCGTCTTAGTGTCTGAATATGGCGAATTAGCGAATCAGGCGGCGTGGCTGCCTAAACCCCTTGCCGGCATTGTTGGTTCACGGCGACGGGCACTTGTATCCCGGCCTTACCTTTCTCGACAGACAAAGAGTTGTCCTCGGGATGGGACTTGATGGTAAATCAGGCCATAAAGAGATATTACGGGTCAGTATGAAATCATAAGTCATTTGACTTTGACAAGTTGTTGGCTCACCTCTTTTCATTTATCTTCTTCACCTTGGGACGTCTTAAGGGTAAAATAAGGTGAGAAGGACATCTAATAGTCACAAGTCCAAGTGATAAGGCGGAAAATGAAGATAGCAACGCTGTTCAAGAAGGGAATTATGTTATAGTCAAACGTGGCTATTCGCGCTGCAAAACCACCACTAAACCCATCAGTCCGAGCATGACGGTCTTGAGCCATGGGTGCTCGGATAAAAGAATGGTAACGTAGCCAACAAAAGGAATGTAGGCAAAGACGCTCCTGTTTGAGGCAATGTTAGCAAAATAATCCTAACGTCTTGGTACAAGTTGAAGCCAAAATGATCATACCCGATAATGTCTTTCCTAACCAGGTAATCCTGTCCACTTGCGTAGAGCTCTGTGTCGTCCGAGACGTTATTATCTCCCTTTGTGAGCAGCTTCGCTTCGGGTCTTCGAGGCAGGGAGACCTATGGTCAGCGTATGTCCGGGACAGTGCAAGGGTGTAGCAGATGGGAAAACGAACCCCTTTCCAAACTTCCTGACTATCCTGTGCACGATGGGGATATCCTTGCCCTTCACATTGTACACGACAATCTCTCCAACGCTGGTTTCGGCCACGACATTGCGGTTCCACAAGAACAACAGGTCGCCGCGCTGGAAGGCCGGCTCCATGCTACCGGACAGGACAACGACAATCGGGGACGGGGAATCTGTGATAACCGAAAGACCTTTCCACATCTGCGAGAAGGAAACTGGTTAGCATGCCATTGGTGAAGCACTTCGGAGGCAAGTCGCATAGCAGAGGGCAGCTAGAGCAAAAACACACCATAAATGCGGTTGACAGGATCAGGCCAAAGTTCATAAGTTGGACGGCAGCTTGCCGCGGGTTTGCGAGGCCTGACAACATGGCGACGGCGGAAGAGCAGAAGCGAAGCCCGAATTCGGTATATATACTGCAGGATGTCTGTTGTTGTGTGGTTTGACGCGGCGCCGTCAAGGTTCCTGCGCAAGTTCGGAGTAGCTGCTTTCCTTCAATGGGTCGGATGTTGTTGCTACAGGCACTGGCGCCGTTGTAGTTGACGATTGACATCAGAGCCAGGAACAGCGGAGCGGACACGGTGACAAGAAAGCCGCGAAATGGTAGCTTCTAATTGGTGGCTGCGGTCAGAAGAGACCCACTCGATTCCATCTCGAACGGCCCCACAAGGCATCAAGGTGCCTGCCCTGCACTTCGAGGTTCCTTTTCCTCTTGGCAACAACCTCAACTTCAACCTCAACAACCTCCTCTCCGTCTCTTCTCTCAACCCATACGTATTATATAATGCGAAGACGCCGAACCATATGGAAACTGGGTCGCCAACCGTTGAACTTGATGTCTTTGACTTGAACCACCGGACGCACGTGGTCAGTGATACACGACATACATCAAAATCCAACCATGACTGCTACTCTTTTGCCTATCTAGGCATCTGAGAGTCAAAATGCTACTTCCGCGCTTCCTCGAGGATGCCTCTTAAGGGATTCGGATTCAAAGGCAAGTAGTCAAGTGTACGATCTGTACGTCGCTGCCTCCATGTTGATGGCCTTTGATTCGGAAGGAGTAGGCAGTGTCAATGAGACTGACAGAGGACGCGCTTTTTTCGTTGCTTTGGGTTGGTTATTGTGATTTCCTCTGAGCATTCTTCTTTTGATTCGTCATCCATCACAAGTAGTCGGCATTGTTCGCTCGCCTGTGCCTCTGATATTACTGAATTTCACCCCTGACGACCTCCCTTGCTCGTCAACATGTCGACCGGCAACGAGGTAACGGAACGGAGCTCTCTCCTGGGCCGTGATCTCCCACGACCAAATGGGGTTGTCCAGGACTATGTACGTTACGAGGCTACTCATCTATCGCGCATATTGTCTTGGGTCCTGCTGACCGCTTACATAGCCAATCTTCCTTCGCGTATGCCATGCACCATGGGGTTTCATCAACCAGACCACTCTTGTCGCCATTAGAGGCCTGACTCTAATCTACCTCACCATACTCGCGCCCATTCTACTTAACTATAAACTCTACAAGCGGCAAGATGGCGACTCTCCCTTGCGCATTATCTTCCAGTTCTCCACCATCACCTTCATTCTGTTGTGGCTCTACCACTTGTTTACCTTTGTATGTCCCTTGTCTTCTCGGCCGGCAGTCTTGCGTTTTGGTGCTAATTTTCGATGTCCCCGCTTAGTGCTGGAGCTATACACACCTCTATTATCCCGACCTCGATGAGGAAGACAATGCATGGGAGACGGTTCTGCTACGAAAGATGTCGCCGCCTGAGCAAACCATCACCTCTCGCAACCGATTCTACTTCAGTTTGTATTACACAGTGTCCCACGTATTTGCCTTTATGAACACCTTCATCTTCTTGGCCGTTGTTGTTCCGAGGGGTCACGGCGACCTACCTAGAGACAGGCAACGGGGTGGTGGAGATGATGCCGGGAGTCTCGAGGGTATGTTCCCATCGAGATCAGACACTTCTCTCGAAAATGCACCAATGAGACTAGCCGGGGATTTCTTTGGCCATGGATGGTTTGAACCTTTTTGTGTCCTCAACCTATGGGGTTATACGTCACTCCTCGCTCTCTTCGAGATCATGTTGCTGAACAGCATCAAACGCCAGATTGTAAGTTTTCGAGTGTCTTGAGCAGGTCTTCATATCTTGACAGGAAGACTGATGATTTCTATCAGCCTGTGCACACCCATATCGTTGGCTTGGTGTTCCTGTTGTGTGCCTACCTCGGCTGGGCTGCCTTTGGAAAACTCTTCATCGGCCGTTCTCCTTACTTCTGGCTGGACCCCGAGATTGTTCGGTACAAACTCATAGTTGGATACTGCGCTTTGTTTGTGGCTTTGGGGCCTGCCTGTAAGTCAGATCTGCTTCCCCGGCTGGGTGACAAGACCCTCGCGCTGACCTAATCGCTTTGATAGTCTTTACTTTAATGTATGGTCTCATTGGCCTGCGTGAAGAACTGGCAGAGAAATATGGCAGCCCAAGTCAAGCCAGTACCCCAGAGGGCTCGCAGCAGGGAGACCAAGAGTGAGGCGGATGGATTGGTTCATGAGTCGAAGAGAGGCGGCTTGCCACAGAACACGTTTGTGCGCGATGACGAATCTTTACATATTTCCCTGCCCTTATTCCCCATTACCCTATTCCATCATTACTTTGACCGATACTGGATCATGCTCATTTCCCCCGGTGATGCTGTCCCTCTACTCGACGATTGCAGTGGCGGTACCTAGAAGTCGCGTATACAGACGTAGAAAAGCATGAAAGTTTGATTTGACTGACATTAATCCTCCTGTGATCGAATCAGCAACCTCTTCAAACAGAAGACATGGCATAAATATCGAAGGAGTCTCTGGTTGTGGACTGACAAACTCCCACACCCCATGCCCCTGCTGCCACGCAGCTGTAGCGGAGCCGCGGAGTCCGGGCCTCGTGCGGGCTTTGTTTCACGCCCCCACTATCAGCTCCCTAGCGTCCCATCACCGTGGATCTGTGCGGGGTCAAGATGACGGCCCCTTGGTCCGGCTGAGAATTGGTGAGATCGATCTGTATCTGCGCATTGTTGTGAGAGGGATGCCGACGACCAGCAACGTTGGCATGCCCCAAACAAACAAACAAACAGACATGACCTCAACAAGAGTTCGAGAAGGATTGGAGTGACCAAGAATCGGTGCTGCGCGATTGCCAGTGCCAATGGGAGGGATTGGATGAACCATTCAAGCTCAGGCCAGGAAAGTGACGGAGGCCCCCTCGTCTGTTGACGTCGATAGTGTAGACAGCTCAGCATTCAGTCGCTGGGTCTTCACCATTGAAGCTATCCCACGAATCCATCGCAAGGCAAAGCAAACTGCCTACGCCATACTGCAGAGGGAGAGGAAGAAGTCGAAGCATGCAACCATCACCATGCACCAAGGCAGGCTGCAACATGCAGTCAGTGCAACCAACCGCACGTCGTCTGAGCGCGGTGAATGGACGATAAGTCGGTTTCCAGAACATGGCCCCTGTCTCTGGATAACGATTCACCATCCTGACGGTTCTGGGTTTGACCATTCTTGTTGGACGTTCAACATAACCCCTGCCGATACAACCAAGGCGGACGCCCTGCTTTTGTTGGTTTCCCATTTTCTGAGTTGGCCGTGAGGCTGTCAACGGTATAAGTATGCCGCTAACCCCCTCCCTTACCACACTTCTTTTCCTGCTTCTTGCTCCCTGTCCCCCCATCTCCCCCCAACAACACAACCAAAGGGCTGCAAAGTGTTTGCTGGTGTTGTCTCGAGGTTCATTCGGTAGAGATAGCACCGCCCGGGCCCTGTCAATCCTTCTGTTGTGCTTTCCTCCCTCCTTCCCTCCCTCGTTTTTCTTTTCTCCGGTCCTTCATCTGTTTCGTCGCTCTCTTGGATACCCCGTCAGCACCGCCACCATTCTCCGATTCATCTTCCCCAAGACCGCCACCATGTTCAAGCGCTCGTTCCGATCCCGCGATGCGGGCAGTTCCCAGAGGGAGCCTGCCCAAATATCAACCAGTACGGATTCGCAACATCGGGTGGACAAGTCTGCAAGACTCACCAAGAAATCGAAACGGGATCTCCAGAAGCTGTCGAACCTCAAGCAGTCGCTCACATGTGAGAACTCTTCGCTCCCACAACAGTCAACGCAAGCGAAGCCAGCCGAGAAGCCACTCGCCATCACCCCCTCCCCCATCATCACCATTACCGTGGGCGGCGAAGGGCGGCTGTTTGCTGCGCATGAGGATATCCTATGCCAGGCTCCTCTCTTCGAAAGACTGCTACGCGGCGCCCATCCCACTGCGCAATCCAAGAGGATCTTGCTCGAGGATGAAGAGCCCGAGATCTTTAGCGCCATCCTCGAATACCTCTACAAGGGCGACTACTACCCTCGTCTGCTACACAACCAGCAGCAGGACTCTTGGGAGCTCGAGGACTCTCTCTATATCCCCGCCAGTCGGGCCGCGCCCCTCACGCCCCCGACAGGCAACAACTCACCACAACTCGGAGTTGGCCGCGCAGGTCAGGTCCCCTCTCCGTCTGTCGAGCCGACCGTGTTTCTCTCCAGCATCAACCAATATTTGCTTCGTGACACGGTAGTCTACTGCGCCGCAGAGCGTTACGGGCTGGAGGAACTCAAGAGGCTGGCGCTGCGAAAGCAAGGATTGCAGACCGGTATGGACGTCGGCACTATCCTTCGCAGCGCGCAGTACTGCTACGCGCACACGCCCGACTCCGACAGTCGCCTGCGCGCCCATTACCTGGCACTCATCATCCGGTGCCGCAAGACCTTCAAGCGCAGCGGCACCATGCAGGCCGAGATGGAGAAGTGCGGCAGCAGCAACGTGTACGGACAAGGCAGTGGGAAACTCTTCTTCGACCTGTTCGTTGCCATGTGTAACCACCTTGACGACGTCATTGACGCGAGCAATGCGACGCGGACGCCCAAGACAATCTAGAGGGCTGGCCCTACGCTTGGTGTACGATTAGGTTTTCGGGTTTCTTTCACAAGTCACGTTGCTGTTCTGGACGATTTACTTTCACCATCTCACGATACCCAGCCATAATTTTTGCCTTCTTGTTTCTTCCTGCGTTGCTTTTCTACTGACGGAGTTCGGGATCGATATTGAACGACGACCTTTGAGGGAGGATGCTTTGGTCATTCCCCCTGTCGCAAACAACACTGGCTTACAACAACGGACAACAAACGCAACTCAGACTGATACCACATCGGGGAGGCATTAACTTGTTTTTTCTCCGACATGCGTATACGGCGCTCGCAACTCAATCCTTCTTTTCCTTTGTCTATCGCTCGGACGGACGATGACATGCACATACCTTATGGATGAATCCTCTGGTTGGGTGACCAAACAGCGAATTTCAAAATGGCAGCCTGCATGGCTGCTGACTTGGGTAATTTGATCTTACTTGGGAGAGGCTTGTTAGCTGCACGAGCAAAGAGTCACTCACTCATTCACAGGTCGGTCGCTTTGACTAGCAGACTGGCCAAGACACCTTCATGATGATGTATTGGAATGACTCTTATGATGATAACGAACACAGCTAGGGAAAGACAATGGTAATACTCAAATTCCATAGGTGCGTTAACTAGCTGGCAGGCCCTCTCTTCGCTTGGAGGACTATGTAATGGAAAACTCATAACCACCTCCCACACCTTTTCCCGTCCCTCTTCGCCAAACTATCAGTGAATTTCCATCCGCTCATCATCAACCTTAACACCCCACCCCTAGCCTTCTTACTCCTCAACCCACTTAACCTCCCACCCCCTAACCTTCACCACCAACTCCTTCTCCTCCCCATCCTTAACCTCCTTCTCCGGCCTCGCCGCCATAGCCACCACCTCCAGGTCCCACTCCCCGTCAAGCCCATAAACCCAACAAATCTCTCTCAACGCCGTCCTGCTCTTTTCCTCTCCCGTCTGCTCATCCAAAATAACACGATAAACCCAAATGCTCTGTCCATGCTCATCGCCCGATTTTTCCACCAAGATAGTCGTCCACTGCTCTGTCTCCGCTCCTGCGGGAGAAGAAAGAAGGGGAGTAACGCTCCAATCAGCCCAAGTATCCGTGGCGACGGTGCTCAGCTGAGGCTGGGATTGGTAGAATTCGATGCCGGTTTTGATCCATTTGGGCGGGTTTCCTGAATCTGAAGACTCGGAGCGCCGGCGAAAGGCAAGAAGAATACCCGCTTGGTCGTAGCGCTCGCGCCAGGGGAAGGAGAAGGAGGCGCGGGCGGAGAGGAAGGAGGTTAGAGGGCCGGTGGAGCGGGTGGAGGGGGGGATGGCCGTTGGGGCTTTTTTTAAGTGGTGGTTAGTGAGGGTTGGTTGTATGAAAAGTGGGGTGGGAGGTTATACCATTGTAGATGTTGGTTGTGGGTGGTTTACGCCAGATGTCGGTGCCGGGGGCGGCGCGGATGGTGAAGATGTCGGTTGTTGTGTTGGTGGACATTTGTTTGATTGTGTGATGAGATGATGGGAAGTGGTGATGTTGAAGTGAGTGGACGATGTTGGTGATGTGAGACTTGAGTTCACTTTGGAATCACCTTCTTTGGTCGAGATGTATGGAATCTTTTATACCGGTAAAAAAAGGTACCAGCAAAGGTGACTCGATTATTTTAACTCCGGCTTCACAGTTTCAATTACGCAAGATGTTCTAAGGAGATGGGGGACACGATGCGTTGATCAGTCACCAGAAGCCGGAGATCAACCGGCAATGATGGCGTGCGAGAGTGTTAGGAGTAACGTTGGCTTGACTGGGTTACAGTGAGGGGCTTCGCGGGTTCACGTTGGGTCAGACTTAGCTGCTACGTGCATGAAAACCTCTGTCATTGGTATATGTGTTTTTCTTGGCTTTTGTAGTCTCTCGTATTTCTGACGTTCGAGAATGAAATGGAGAAGTAAGAGGAAGGTACAGCGGCCCGTCTATCCTAACTCGGTCCAGACCGTGTTGGTACGCTCCTGTCGCCTATCAACGAATGTCCATTTGCGGTTGCGATTGTGCGCGATGCTCTGTCGCGAGGGGCAAGAAGACCACGGCATATGGCATAAAACTGCAGCGTCATTTTGCAGGACCACACTGCTTAAACCCAGTTAACAATAATAATGCGATATGTGAGTCAATGTGATAAAGAATCAGCAAGCGAGCCAAGAGCAAAGGGAAAAGCAAAGATCGGACGACAGAACGGTGGATGGAAAAGTGCAAGTGAATGGGAAAAAAAATTGAACCAGAGCTCAAATCGAACTCACAGCCTCTCACTCGCGGGATCCAGCGGGCACGGCCCACTTTGCAGTCTGTGCATTTGCGAGTTTTGAGTCTGCGTCTCACCCCGCTCGACCATCCGGACACAACTTTTTCTCATTCCATTTCGACCTCGCAACTTTCTCCGTCACCAGTATCACCACCCGGCCAGGAACTAGCCCATCTTCTCACCAATCGTCTTACACCCCTTTCATCACCCCTGGATCCTCCTTTAAGGGGCCCGATACATGTCAACATCACCAACATCGCCTTTTTACCAAAACCTTCAATTGCTGCTCTCCTGGGTCGTCCCCCTCCTTGAAAGCTTTCCAGGTGGGTGACGAGACCAGTGCCCCACTACAAATCACTTGGGATTCAGCAACGCGTCGCTTTCAGCCCACGCTCAGCACCCGACTTCACCAGAACAACACTGGCCAGTATCAACCATCAGCTTTTCTCTTTGCACACATTTTCCTATTCCCCTCCAGGCATCGGTGCCCTTGCTTGGATACACTTTTGTGAGATAGACAGCATCACAAAAAGACGGCAACGGACAGGCAAACAGCAAACCAGCAGTCATGTCGTCAAAGCCAAAGCCCAAGAGGCCAAATGCGGTGCGCCGCATCATGGAGCGTGAAGAGAGCCGCGAGCGCCGTTTCAGGGAGGCTTCGGTAGCTTCTAATGGAGGAGCCAGCAATACCACACCTGCAGCACCGCCTAAGCCTAACCGACCCAAGTGCGCCAACCCGAAATGTCCAAAGCCCAATGTCGTCGACGGAACCTGCCAGACTTGCGGTATGGTCGCCGATGACAGCAACATTGTGTCCGAAATCACTTTCGGTGAATCTTCATCAGGTGCCGCCGTCGTTCACGGTACCCATGTCGCCTTTGATCAAGGCGGTATTCGCGGCGTTGGTGGTCTTGCGTTCCGCCGTGTCGCTGGCGGTGGTGCTTCTGAAGCCCGTGAACGAAGTCTTCGCGAGGTCAAGGCTCTTATGCAACAGTACTCCTACCAGCTCAGAATCGGACAGAGCATCAGCGACATTGCCTTCCGCTACTACAAAGCCTGCTCACACGCCAACTTCGTTCAGGGTCGCCGTAAGCAAAATGTGGCCGCCATCTGCTTGTACGCCGCTTGCAGGGCGGAAAATAATCACAAGATCATGCTCATAGACTTGGCTGATCTCCTTCGTGCGGACGTTTTCGCTCTTGGTCGTGGCTACAAGGACTTCCTCAACCGGTTTCCCGAATTTCTCACAGGCCCTCGGCCCATCGTGATCGAGGACCTCATTTACCGTTTTGCTTCCAAGCTTGAGTTTTTGCACGATACCAACAAAGTAGCCTTGTCCGCTGTCCGTATCGCGAAGCGCATGCAACACGACAACATTACCCACGGTCGTAGGCCTGCTGGTATCTGCGGTGCCGCCCTCATCATGGCTGCCAGAGCTCACAACTATCGACGTACTGTCAGAGAGGTTGTCTACATTGTCAAGGTCACAATGGCCACCATTCAGGAGCGTATGGACGAGTTCGCCAGCGTGCCTGCTGCCCAGATGACTGTACAAGACTTCCACGACAAGGATCCCTTGGAAGCGGGCCCGGCGCATGATCCTCCCTTTGTCTACAAGCAAACAGACGAGTGGAAGGCCAAGCACGCTCGCCCCAAGAAGAGGAAGAGAAAGGATGCTGGAGATGGCAAGAAGAGGGGGGGCAAGAAGATTCGGACCAACAATGGATCCTCAGCAGCGCCCCAGACTATCGACAAAGATGGCTTCGTTGTCCCTCCAGTTCCCCGGCAAGAAGGAGACAGCGATCCTGATGTTGAGGCTGAGGCTCTCATTGTTACTGCAGTTGCTGGCGAAGAGCAACAGCTGAAGACATTGGTCGAGGAGTACGGTGAACTAGATGAGGAGGATGAGGATGAAGACGACGATTCGGATTCGGATTCGGATTCGGGCGATGAAGAGGACGATGTCGATCCCAGCAGCGAGGTCGCTTTCGCCAAGGCTCAAGGTGTCGACATTGCCGCTTCTGGAGCCTCAACCAGCAATGGCGAAACAGCCGGGAAAAAGGGCGACAAGAAGAAGAAGAGGGGGAAGAAGCTCAGGAAAATCACGATGCCCATCACCCAGGAGTGGCAAACCGACGAGGCTCTTTTGGAGAAGGAAATGGAGGGCCATCTTCACGATCCCGAGTTTCTCAATGCCGCTCAGGCCGAAAAGGTTGCGACGGACAAGCGTGTTGAGACGGAGAAGAAGAAGAAGCTGGCAGATGCTCGGAAGAAAAAACTGGAGCTAGCTCAAAAGGCGAAGCAACAAGCCGCCAATTCTGCCTCTGCTTCTACTGCCCCTGCACCCGCCTCTGCTCCTGCTTCTACCTCCGGCCCTACTGTCAACCCCACTCCTGCCCCTACCAGCACCGAGCAGCCCAACACAACCAAGGAGACTGACACCGTCATGGAGGACGCTGGTGCTCGCGAAGAACGTCAGGATGAACCGGTCACAGACCGCCTCAACCCGTCGTTCCCGATCCAGTATACGCGCCCCCAGTACATCCCCAACAAAGCGCTGGACGATCCCATCGTGCGCGAGCACGAGTTTGCCGACGACCCCGAAGTCAAGTACTGCCGCCTAGGCGAGGCCGAGGCCAAGATGAAGGAGCAGATCTGGGTTAATATTCACGTGGACTTCCTCCGGTCTAAGCAACAGAAGGTGTTTGACGCGAAGCTGGCCGAGAAAAACAAGGGCCCCAACTCGAAGAAGCGCAAGAACAAGAAGAACCGTGTCGAGGACAACGGCGGCGTGCCCGAGACGGCCGAGGAGGCGGCCGTCAACATGATGCGAAACCGCGGCATCAGTACCAAGCTTGATTACTCCAAGCTTGGACAGATTTTCGACTTGGATTTCAACGAGAAGGGACCCGGAAGCAATGAGGCGGATAGCGCGCTGGCTAGTGAGGCTGGCGATGCGACTGAGGGCCACAGCAATGAGGGCGAGAGTTCCGGTGGCGCAGCTGCTGCGGCTGTTGGCACTACTACTGCCGCTGGTGGAAAGACGCATGAGGATGCGGTGGAAGAGGAAGCGGAAGAAGAGGAGGTGGAAGAGGCACCGGAGGAGGCATATGAGGAGTACAATGAGAATGAAGGCGGATATGATGACTATGACGAGGGAGGTGAGGAGGATATCAACCCCTTCGCCGATGACGACGAAGTGGATGATGACGAGGAGTACTGATTGGTTGGTGGTTTTTGGTCTCTTGCATGACAACGGAAGGATTCATTTGGAGCATGCGAGCGTTTGGTTGTTATCTTATGATTCTTATCTTGAAACTCCACACAGGTGTTATGTTATGTAATAAGTAGACGAGCATATTTAGACTCGAGAACTCAAGTTCAAATTCACCGTTTCGGTTATTACCTAGTAGATTTCTGGTTCTTTCTGTGCATTTGAGCGGTGGATTGGGTGTCGAAGGATCATTCGTAACAATGTGATAATGGTGATAGTATGTATGTCCGAAAACTGAAGGTTCATGATGATGTGTGAGGAGTTCCCGGTAACATTAATCCATGCCCGTTAACCCAACCCTTCCTGCAACGCTGTTCTGATGTTTTGTTATTCGTTTGACTTAACATTATCGTCCGAGAGACATGATCACTACAACAGAGTCATCTAAGCATCGCGCATAAATCCATACAAGATGATATATCTTACCTCAGTCGTTATCCCCCTCGAAGCCGACCCTCCCCCTCCTCCTTGGAGCGTTTGTATCAAACTTTCCGCCTTTTTCCCTCTTCCTGCTCCCGCTCCCGCTCCCTCTTTACCCTCCCCGAAAGACATGGCACCGTCACCGACTACCATCGCAGGGGAGTAGGCGCCCAAGTTGATGTTCAAGGGGAGAGGGAGAGCGGTGGTCAAGGTGAGTGCCGTTAGTGTTGTGAGGAGGAAGAAGAGGCCACGGCTGGTGAGCATTTTTTTTCGGGATGCTGCTAATCTTGGGAGCGGGTGGTAGTAGTAAAGTAGGTAGATCAAAGGCGAGGGTAACCGGACCCGGAGAATGGAAGATTATGCGAGCGCAGCTCAGCAAGGGGTGGAACAGTGAGTGGGATGAATTCGATAGCAGACGTGCCGGAGGATCGATGGAAGGCGAAGAACAAATGCGATAGAAGAGATCTTCAGGGAAAGTGATGGTGATCGTCTTTATTATATGAGCTACGAGAGGTTCGAGAGGGAAGCTTTCCCCTTGATCGTCTAGTATGAAACGGCAAAGTGGCTGAGTGATTGATCATTGCTTTGTGTTTCTGCGGTCAAGAGGTTGGAAATATCCTACCGATTGGTAGGTAGTGTATCATCAAAGCCTCATCCATCTTGGCTTTTGCGTCTCCGTCTCCCGCCTTTTGTTGCATGTAGTTCCAAGACTCACTTGTCGAAGCCGTCAAGATACTTCCACCACGCTGTTGTTCTCCCATGTTTCGCTAATCACCGCATGGTAGCCCCTACCTACCTCTCCCGGTCTGGATCGAAACCGTCACAGATCCAAACAAGTTGTTCGGATAAGGTTTGATACACTACCACGTCGCGGGACTCTCGCGCGCGGGCTGTCGTCTTAAGGGGTTACGCCTTGATGATTTCGAGGCCGTGATACTTGTTGGGTTGAGACGGGTGCCAAGAAGTCAAGAGTGTCGTTCAGCGACTTGGAAACATTATCTGAATTGTCTCCGAACGGACCAGCGGACTCGGATGTCGGATGCAATCCACCTGTCCCCGCACTCCACGATGGCATGTTGTCAACGGGCTGTGGGGATATTGGAGGCAGTTGCGGAGATGGTTCGCTTCGCTGTGTGGGGTCCTGTCGGGCAGCCCTGCCGCTGTCGTCGCCGCCTATCATTAGCGAAGATTTAAGCATGAATAGTGGAGCAAGGCCTGGGCTTTTTTCCCCTCACATGCTTTGCAATCTTTTCCGTTCTACCCGTCCATTTTCTCAACAACATCTGCGCAAACGTCAAGCCAAGATTCCCAACAACTTTCAAATCTCCTCTCCACTCGAAGCAATCATCCATTCCAGCGATAACGACAGCGATAACGACAGCGATAACGACCAGTGGCAACATCGACACCAGCACCAGTCCTTTTGGACATGTCTGCGGTAGTGTAGTCACGACTCGTCTGTCTTTATCGTCATTCTTCTATCTACAATGCATACGCATACAGACATTCAACCGGTTTTGGTCAAGAGATGCCCGATGGAGTTTGTCTTGCTAGCATGCATTCGGAGTTTTGCTGATGCACACATCCCGTTACGTCCCCGGAATACTTAGGCCCATCAAGTGGGGATCGTCCGAAGCTGGAGTTCGGCCTTTGTCTCTCTCCTCTCCTCTCCTTAGGAGCGCCGATCATGACACAAGTTTGGTTCAAAGTTAGGGTGTCTTCAACAGGTGTACAGTACCTTCTCGGTTCACTATGCCTGGTCTTTGTGTTTGTTGTTATCTCGACATTGTGTCCTTTTGCTCACAATGAACCACCGGGTGACTCCAGATTCGCACACTTCTCAAGTGTGAAAGAAAGGCCGACAGGGCACCATCATGGCAAGTGCCGCTATCATGCGCCTCTGATGAAATACTATCGGCAAAAAGGGTAAGAGTCCATATCTCTGTTACTGGATCGTGAGCTAATGGCTGCAGCCAGATCGATGCAGCCCGGGTCGATACTCCAAAATCATCCATCATCAGGGCTGACCATACCCATCACGCCCGGACCACGAAAGGGGAAGTCCGCAAGGCCTCTGATGATGGCTGTTGAAGTGAGAGGCGTGAAAGGTTCAAGAGTTGGGAACACAAACTCATGGCGCCCTTGCCAATCCTCATGTGACTACCTTGCAGACTTTCTCAACAGAAGATTACGATGTGGTGGAAGAATGCAAAGCGTCGTTTCAGGGCGACTCTGTATCGCCAAATCGCATCTCGGCCTCTGGTATCAGGATAGCATCGCTGCGGGATCGCCGCACTAGAACTAAACAGGTGGAACCTACGCACCTCGGTGGATGCAGCTAGAGGTACTCTAGTGTACACTACTGGGCAACTGGGGCGCTTCCAAGCTTGGATCTCGGCGACAACAGCACTCGGCTGGCCGGATCTGCCTCGGCCAATTGCTCGACTCGATCCATGATATAAAATCTCTGAAAACAAAGTGTCGCCCCTCCTCCGTCATGCCGGCTCGTCGACGTTGCTCAAAAGTTGTTTCCTGTTACATCTCTCTCGCCCGTCTCACTTGCCGTCCTTGGATAAAGCTCTCAACAGCGACCATTGCGACCTTGATACCCCACGCATTACTATCCCTTGGCAACCAAGAACCTTGTTGACCACCCCCCTTCACACCTTATCGGCAGACACCCTTCACCTCCAAGTCGTCAAACAAAACCTTCCACGGTCGCCACGGCAAACAACATCGGCTCAGTCCTGCTCGTCTTCCACCTTTCTCAAAACACGACATCGTCCCCTTTGCAACCTCGCCCACAAGCGAATCTATCATACATCATCGCCCAAGCCGAACCATCATGTCGCAAACAATGGAAAAGCCCACCGTCGTCGAGGCTGCCCCAATGCCGGCTAGCCATATCAAACCCACCAGCTTCTTCACCGCGCGTTCCCGAGCCTGCTGCAGATGCAACGAAGAAGGCTCCTCTCACGACCAGCAGTGCGTCAAGGCAGATTGCACCCACGGTTACTGCACCGACTGCCCACAGCTAGACTCGCGCGGAAGGGAGGTGATTCCGCACTCGTTCCCTTGCAACTGGGTCTGCAACACGTGCTCGGAGGTGCACAGCGTCCTCTCGATCCTCGTCAAGAACGTCGAATGCAAGTGCGAGAAGCCGACGCTACAGGCTATTTACGACCAATTCGGCCGCATCTTTCTGTACTTCCGCAACGACCCCGCTGTGGACGACTTGACCGATTCGGCTAAAGTCCAGGAGGCCGCCTGGAGGGTCTGGGAGGCGGGCGCCGAGCCGTGGTTGCCGCATGTTGTTGCTGCTGAGGAGGCGATTGCGAGGGCGAGTTCTAAGAAGGGTTGGAGTCAGTTATCGTAAGTTTTGTCTTTTCTTGTTCTCTGGGGTTTGAGGGGTGTTTTGGCTTGTTGGATGGCTCAGCTAACTGATTTGTTTCGACACCTCTAGTCAAGCTAGTTTCTCGAGTGAGGATACCCTCGACTTGGATATGTCCGAGGCCACCGAGTCGGTCGTTAGCGATTCGTATTGAGTTCGGGAGCAGTCGTTATCAACTGTTCTCGGCTGGATCGCCAAGTGCTTTCGGTAGTGCTACCTTCTTTCAACACCAACGTCATTGCTCGAAATTTCGATTACTTTCTCGGCATCGAACATCCGTCACGACTTCCGATTTGATTTCATCACTCTCACTTGCTTCTGAGGTCCCTTTGAGGACATTCATCATCATTCTCATCAAAATTTCCGGGGAGGAGCGTTGCATGGAAAACGGAGCTAAGGCGTTGGACTTCTCTTTTTTCTCTTTTTACAGAATCTTTTGCTTTTGCTCTTATCTCATAACCAGCGGGCGTTAGGATCAGGAGGGTGGACGTCTTCTACTAAGGCTTGGTTTTGGACCTAGTACTTTTCGGTATTCATGTCAGGATCATGAGTTATGATATCCTCGTTTCAGCACACTAGGAGACGAAGGAATTGAATCATATCTTGACAACGACTAGCTTTATTTTTCTGAACGTGACCCACATTGACCCTCAACCACACACCAAAAACATTAAGCCCATTCCTGGGACTTCCATATCACGAAACGTATAACAACTGCCGCTCCGCCAGTCCTGGTGTTGCCGCGCACCGAGAAAAAGGAAAGAGGAGATGAACCAAACATCGTCAAAAAAAAAAGAAACTCGAATAAGAAAATAACCGGTCTTGGACGAGCTGGGAATCGAACCCAGGACCTTTCGCATACAGGTGAGTATGCTAAGCGAACGCTCTACCAACTGAGCCACACGCCCGGAATGTGGAAGATGAGGATGATTAGTTGACCTCATAAGACTAGAAAAGCTTTTTGTTTTCCTCAAATCGGCATTTGCAAGACATAGCATTTTTCAAGTTCCTTCACACTGAAATCTGCGATGTGCCTGGTTTTGATACCTTGCAACTTTAGCAGCCGGTCCACACACGCTCTTCTGATTTATGTTGTTTGTGGCACTATGTATTCTTCTTGCGTGTTTGTCCCTCCAAGCAGCGTCGTTCTATTTTATGCCTTACCCTCCTCGTTGTCAGTAGGGTTTATTCCCCCACCTTGTTGCTCCGGGAGTACAAAACGGGGGGGGGGGCTTAGTACCACAGTCTATCCAGGGTTTGATCAGTTACGTAGGGTGGGAAGGAAGAGCTACACAAGGCAGGCGTGTGGAGTGGTCAGTACGTACCAGGACATGTGCTTCGAGAAGGAGAACGAGAAGTTAGTATGAGTAAGTTTGGTGGTAGGTGAAGGAAGTACGAAAATGGAAAGAAGTCTTAGATGAATCCGGCTGTGGTATGTTTCACAGTCGTGGAATGTGGAGGGTTGTGTAGTTAGTGCATTCGAAGAATGGGGTGGGTATGTAGGTGTTTCTCATATAACGATACCACAGCTGGCAATTCCTCTTGAAACGGTTTAGTTTTTTTTTCTTCTGGAAGCATGATAAGCTAAATCTGACTTGTAGGATAGGTAGGAAAACTGATAGTGTAACGATGCCGGCCAGTCAGTCAGCATTGGAACCGTTCTTCACTCAAACATGAATGGCACGTAAAATAGTAGGTCAGTGAGTCAAACACAATAAACGGCCAAGACGGCTATGATTCATAAGTTGGACAACCACACTGTCGGTATGTAGATAGCCTTGGTAGGCCGGAATCAGATACCGGATGTCGGATGCCGGAACGGGAAGTACCTATCTCGATGTAAGCCAAGCTTCCACTTCCTTCGTATCAAAGCTCGACACAGCCAATCGATGCAAAGTGGCGCACATGGCCACATGTCTTGTAAAAGCTTGAATTTTCTTCTCTTGATCTCTTGGTAAAACCTAAATTTGAGCGACTTCCACCTTTTCCTTTTCTGACTGTTTACAACTTTCGGACCGGGACGGATCAGATCACGGAACACGGATATACACCAGGCCTACAACACGCTGGACCACCTTTGCCATACAACAAAAAGGATCGGCAACGATTACCTATCGCACTTGCAATTCCAAAGACAAGTGGCCTCCAGTGCAATCAGAATGTTTGCCATGCGCCGGTAACGAAGGGCGGGGGAAAGGAATTCGAGTTTATGTGTGTTTAGTAGACGACACCAAAAGATCGACCTGGGCCCATTCCCCAGACTCACATCACACCCTCAGTCCAGCTCAGCATTGCGATTGTCCCTAATTACGTGGTACCTACTCAACACTCTTCTGGGGTCAATTACGGAGATTTTTGGGTCGTTCTTTCCCCAGACTGGCAGTCGGCGGGCACACAAGAGGGAGCGGGAGGCAGGGACGACCGAGCAGTTCCCCAAGAACTTGTTTGGTATCAGGACCTTCGATAATCTTTGAGACGACGGGCCGGCCGACAAGTTGAGACCTGTAAAGGTTATACAGCGCTCGAGCCATCAATAACTTCATGGAACGTTTCCGAGGATGGGGAAGACGACGGATTGACCAAACATGTATGTTGTCATTGCACTTCCATATGAACACAAGGTTGTAGTCTTCACTCCATACGCTCTCTTCATTATCATCTATAAGACCCAATTCAACTCATTCAACCAGTCATCCAGGACCCAGGAACGCCAATATCTCAAAAACAAACAGCCTCCATTTTATATTCACCGTTGTCCGCCTGCGCCATGTATACAAAATACAAAAATGGGGTATAACCATAAACACGAACAAAGAAGAAATCGCGAAGGAATCGCTCCGTAACACCATGCTCCGCTAACCATGCAACCCGCCCATCCAAATCTTGGTTTTCTTCCTTTTTATTTCCTTTTCCTTTCCCCCACGGTGAGGGTGTCATGCCTCAAATACCTCCACCCGCTTCCCAACCTTCTTCTTCGCCTCCGTCGACATGGCCACCCCGCTATCCGGCAATCCGCTGATAGGCTCTGGCACCTGAAGCCACTTGAGGTTGCTCGCCTCCACGATGCCCTGGTACCAGATGTTGGCCATCTTGCGATACCCGACATCGGTAGGGTGGGTGATATCGAACATGTCGGCGGGGATCGGGCCCTTGGTCGCGTCGTGCATGTCCACCAGGATCACCCGCTTGCCCGCGTCCCTCATCCGCTGCGCCAACCCCCTGAACTGGTCGTTGACGATCACCACGCGCTCCTCATTGGCCGGTACCATGTTAATGATGAGCGTGCTGAGGATAACCACGGCGCGCGGACTGGCGGCAAAGACTTCGTCGATCATGGCGCCCATCCTGTCGCCCGCTGTCGAAATGTTGAGGTTCCCTGTTGCGTCGTTGGTGCCGGCGTTGATGAGGACCACGTTGGGCTTGTTCGCGGGCACGGCGGTGCGGGCCTTCGCGTGGACCTCATGGATCCTGTAGCCCGGCCATCCCTCGACGTCGTTGTCCTCCATGCTGCCGTGCTTCCGCGAACCAACCATGTTCACTGGGTTGCCGAGCTTGACGATGGCGTTGCGGAGTGCGTTACGGTACCCGTTGCCGTCGGTCGATGCCTGGCCGTATGTGATAGAGGCACCAAGGGGCATGATGCGAAGCGCAACCCCGTTGCTGAGGGCAGCAACGGCCTTGCCGCCATTGCCGAAGTTGTCGGTCGTTACGCCCTGGTTGGCCAAGGGGGTGGCCAAGGCTGAAAGCAGACTGTTAGCTTGAGAGCTTGTGGCAGAATTGGGGGGTATGGAAACACTCACCCATCAAGAGGGCCTTCAACGATGGAATAATCATCTTGAGGTTTGGAGAATGAGAGTGATCGAAGTGGTTTGAGCTGCTACTGGTACTTGGCGCCAATGCCCAGCCGTTCAACTCGGGGACTAGGGGATATAAATGGCCTCCCGAAATCGAAGTCGTGCCGTCTCTTTGGTGTCCCGGGTGATGCGTCAACAAAGAGTTGGAGACAAAGGCGACAGTCAGGCACCAGACAAGGGATGGGTCGCGGTCGAGGTGAGGAGAACACGATCCAATAGTCCGGATGAATACCGGTAACACTTGTAGTTGATATTGCTGTGTGATGTGATGCTGGGGACCGACAGGCTAAAGTAAGACGGCGTCCGGGTCGTAGCACGGAGGCGGTATGTGATACTATGGGAGGAGGGTGAAGGGAGGGTTGGGTAACGTTCACTCGAAGAGAGGTCGAAGTAGTCCAAACAAAGGGACACAGGGAAACGGCAGGATATATTAGGAAGTAGGAGGGAAGGGTCGAGTTCATGGGGACCGGGGACGGGAAACCTCACGATGGTTTTGCCCGATCAGCCTTGACCCGTTGTCACCTCATTTTGGCTAGACCAGTTGTGATGATGTTATGTCACGTACAGTGCGCTCGTGTAAGAAAAAGCGGGTACCTTGAGGGAAGGAAAAAAGAAAGTGAAAAAGTAAGAAAAAGAGGGCCATCCAGTCCATCACCAACGCAAGTGTGTGGTTGCAATCTGTCGGTCTGGGCCGAGACCGTGAGAGAGAGAAAAACCCCGGCCATGATAGCGTCCCATGGAGCAACGGCCGCAGCAGCTAGCTAGAACTAGTGCGTTGACAGTTGCTGACACGATGGGATTGGCCGGGGTCCAGGCCATTTCCGGAGAAGCGGCGGTTGCTAGCTGAGAAACGTCGGGTGTACCTAGGCGGGAGGGAATGAAACTGTGCCAACCTAAGCGAGAACGTGGGTGTTGTGGTGAGCCTGGAGGTGTTTGGTAGTGTAGTGCCGAAGCTTGACATTTTCTCGTGTCTGCCCGCCGGAGCCCACCGAGTTTCCCACTCGGGAAGTCACGATGTGTAACAACGGTCGAAACAAGCGAAAGCCGAGGAAGGAGAAACGAGGGAGTGAGACCATCTTGGCAGGATGAACCGAAGCGCCCCTGGTAACCAAACAGAAACAAATCGAGACTCGAGCGCCGTTTCCCGAGGCACTCCTTGTCGCAGGCTGGGCTTACGTACCGATAGCAAGCAATAGCGCCGGCTGCTATATCTGCTAGCGTGAGATAAGACTTGGGCGGGTTTTAGGCGTGGATCATGCCCAGCTTCTTAACAGCGGCTAGCTTCAAGCTTAGCAAGAGCTATTACCCCATTTTGGCCCGTCATACCTGTGCCGCGTTGTGCCTGAGAATCTGAATAAAAGAAGCTTTATGACGTGCCACTCGCTACACAGCGTGCACCACAACGACATACCGCGGTGATCCCTTAGTTTTGCCAGTTAATATCGACGATGTGCATCTGATCCTCACCATTGCAACCGTCATTGTTTGCCTTTTGACATCGTCCGTCTTCGGCATTTCGTCAGTTGGTTCATCTGATCTGAAGTTGAGTTCAAGTCGTCGTTCTAGACCGCTCAAGCGACAATGAGGTGCTCGCAGGTCCGATGCATGCACTTAGGTTCCATTTCCATTGACACCTCCAGCCGTCAATTTGGCTTTGTGGCTGCAGCACGCAGAATGCTTGATTGGAATAACCAGCCAACCAGCGGCCGGATAATCTACGCCGCGGCACATGAACAGTGCTGAGCGAGGTGCGCATCATTTCCTTTCTCCTACTTTTCTGTTATTCATTGGAAGCTCCTACGATTCATTACTTCCAAAGGAATCCAACCCGTCAACCCTTTTATTTCCTTCGCCGATTCCCAATATGGACGCCGACCGCAGGCATCAGCTTCGAGGGATCCGCCCAAGTACACAGTGGCCTTCTACTGTGAAGTTAGGGGCCCTTCTAGCCCTACGCAGCGGGGCTGCGCCTCAAGGTATCCAGCACGGCGTCAGACTAGAGATCCATTGACTTTTCATCATGCCAGCACAGCAAACAACTCGTGTTTCCGTCACATTTCCAGGTTCCCATGGCTTCGTTTGTTGTCTTTGGGCCCGGACAAGCTTTGATACCGGACTTTGATTAACCATCAAGCACCTCTTGTAGAGGTTGAGGTCGCGATTGGAAGACATTACCATCGCCCATCGCGACGCGCCCGGTGAGAGTGCTCTCGTTGGCCGCCCAATCAGAGCCGTCAATTAGCCCTCATGTTTCCCCCCGCTGTCGCCCGATCTGACCCGTCTGAGAGCCATGCGCTAGTGGGGTGCTCGGCATCTCGCCAGAGTCTTGGGCGGGCCTTGAGGCCTCAACAAGCTTCAAGGTGCCGACCGCCCGGTACCCATCTGGGCCATCACCTACACGTGTACTGCTCGCTGGCTGAAAAAATCTTTCACGAGCAGTCCGCCGGAAAAGAACGCCCAAAGCTTCCGGGGGGGGGGGCATGCTCGATACAACCTCGGAGCATAATTCAAGCCCATTCGGGGCACAACAATCGGTTCAGCATAGCCTGCTAGGAACCAACAGCATAAAGGGGAAATTAAGCACCATACCCAGAGGTGTAGGGGTTCCGGATACGGATTCCACTGAAAACGAAGCCGTACCTAATATTTCGCCTATAGGCAACATTGCAGCGAGACGAAGACGGACTTGCGACATAACCGAAACACAGATTGACTGAATCGTTACAATACTCGCTTCACGCTATCGACGAACCTTGCATACAAACCTCCATACGGGTTGGGGCGGACGTAGGAACAAAGCCTTCGCTAGGAGGAGCCATGCTACCGCGATGCCGCCGACAGACTTTGGCGAATACGATGTATGTACAAATTGTACGATAAATGGATGCACTTTGCGACCACTCCGCCAGTGCCGTGAATGCCTAGGAGATGGAGTACCTAAATGAACACCATGTCAACGGAAGGGTTGGTCAAAACTCCATCGGGCTCACTCAGTCACCCAGCGGAGAAACAAGTAAACGCCCAGAGCTCTCTGTCAGTCTGGCCATAGCCAACCCTGCCTACCACGCGCTGTCGTGATGCAACTTTGAACTTTTCCAGGGTTGAAGCGAAGGGGTTTCCTATTTCGGAATCTCACCCAGCCAAGACATGCCGAGAAGGTGCAATGGAAGGGTGTTGGTTACAGTTGTTGTTTTGACGTTTGAAACGGGAAAAGTCTTCAAAAATGGTTGCAGTGTTGCAAGAAACCATGAAACAGATTTTTGGTCTCGTCTTTGTTGGTGTTGTTGTCACAAGGAAGTGATAATGGCAGATGTCCTCCTCCCCTGAGACTTCTAACTTCACTACACCCAACAAACCCAACAAAAAAAACACCACAGAAACAAAAAGAACCAAAAAGGAAAACAAACATGAAGATCATGGCAAAAGGCGAAATAGCATCAAAACCCTCAAAAAAAAAGGAATGAGAAAAAAAAATGATGTTTGAGACTCGGATACCGGGAGTCGAACCCGGGGCTGTTGAGAGAGCAGTCACTCCTGAGAAGTGAGAGTCAACGATGTTACCGCTACACCATACCCGATTGAACGGATAAGGTCCGATTATTGTTGAAGGTACACTGACAGCATCTAATCATAAGCAGGCCTGAAATTAAGCCTGGCAGCCTCGGATATTTGTACAACACCCGACGACTCTGGTTCTGACAGCCACTCGTCCTGAAAGCCACTTCAACGAGGACAGTCTAAATGATGTTTAGTCTTCTTCTTCTTCTCATAAAGGAAAGAGCGTTCTTGATTAATGATTCTCTTTAGGCAAATCCACCAACAAAAGTTACCAGCCCGACAGCGAGAGCAAAAACCATCAGTACAACAAACCCAACCAGACAGTCAACAACATTCCTGACTCAGCCTCTCTGCTGCTCCCTTTTTCGCCTTCTGTTGTGATGTAGTACATCTAGTGGCCGCCTGCCAAGCTTAAAAAAAGTTAACGGTATACACACAGACAACACCATCCTGACAACATTTAAAAATATTCATTTAAAATGATCTATCTGATGCCATCTTTCTTTCACCCTTCGTCCTTCTCGGTCCCGGATCAGAGTGAGTGAATGACTGACTAAGCTTTCCCCCCAAAGCCAGGAGAGAAGAAAACAAAAAAAAAAAAAAAAAAAAAAAAACCCGGTCCAAGGAGAACTTCATTCTCCGTCCCCTGCCCCCCCATTTCCATTCCGAATCACAGTCACTCACAGCCCTAGGTAGGCAGACGCACAGGTAAGTGCTCAGGCACACAAAACACCACCACGGTTCCCACTTCCTAGGTACCTATGTACCGCGTAGCCCTTGGGAAGTCCGTTTTCAGGACCTGGTAGAAGTTTTGGGGCTTTTCAAGAGATAAAGTTGGTAGATTTCCTACCAGAATCCCGAAAACGGATTTCAGAAGATTATACAAATGGTAGTACCCGCGGGCGCAACAGACACTGGTTGGAACCTTTGAAAGGGCATTGACTGTTGGGTGCGGTGCACGTGGGAACTGGGAACCAAGAAGACTGCCTTGTTCCTTGCCTGGTGCCTGGTTCCTGGTGCCTGGCATCATCTGCGTGACTGGTGATGGTGTTCGTGTTGGCGTGGTCGTTGGATGATGTGGCTGCTGGTTAGCCTGGTTGGCACTCGATGGGAGGTAAAGCAAGTACAGTATAGTGCCTCTGCTACATCTTCACCTGGGTATCTCGATGTAGGATCGTAGGTATGGTCTAACAATACCAAGAAGTGACTATGAAGGACTCTGTATTAGTCAAATGAGCAAATGTCAGGTACGATCGGTCTTCTCACTTAACAACCTGTCGGGCTCCCTGGGTGAAAGCCTAACGCGGGTCTCTGATGTTGGGTTGGTGGTTGGCTGGTTGGTTGACAGTGATCATCCATCCCTTTCTTCCTCGTTGGGTTGGATATCAGTGTCAATCTGTACCTGCGCTAGCGGTGCTTGCTTTTCGACATCGTTATTTTTTTGGTTCGTACCATAAGTAGCGTATCCGTATTGCGTCCAATAACCATCATGAAGGGAGATTGACGGGTGGATATCCGCCCGGGTAACATCGCCGTCAATGCCCACGATGTTGGGTGCCCACAATGTTGAAGGAAGATGGTGTTTCATAACATGATCTATGAGTTAAAGAAATGATTGCTGCTGATGTACGAAAGGGTATCTCGATGCGTACGTATCCAAGAGAAGAAATCCAAAAACCAAACTGTTTCTCCACCCTTCCAACGCAGACGCGCAGAGAGCGTCTGACCTCGAAAGCCTATTTCGCAGTCTGCACACTCTCCACTACAACCCGCTCCTCCTGTCTCTCGCAGTCCGTTGTCGAACTCTCCTCAAACCTGTTCTTCTCCTTATCCTCCTCTTCCTCCGACGTTTCCTCATCGGGCTCAGGCCCATCACCCTCATGCCCAACCCTACTCATCCCCTTCAACGCCTCCCTAACGGTTTGCTCCCTCTCCAGAGCCTGCCAAAGTTCCACATCCCACTCCTCCACGTTCCTGCCCTCACCACCCGCTTCATCCCAAGCCCACATGGGCCCTGCTCCGCGCGCGGCTCCTCCCCTCCCGAGTGCAATGAGCCCCTTCCATGTCTCCCATTGCATACACTTCTTCCAGCCCAGCCTCCATAGGCCGGAAATGATCATATTCCGCTTGATGGATTTGTAGCCAAGTTCGACAGCGGTGAGCAGGCCGACGGTGGCGAAAAGAGCGACCCACCATGCTGGATCGGGGCCGAACGAGGAGAAGAAGCCACCGCGGACTGCGTAGGGCCAGACACCCGGGGCGTAGGCGCCGGCAAGGAAGATTTGCCAGACCCACCAGCCTGCGAAGGTGATGCCGAAGGCGCCGAGGATTATGCCGGTCTTGTGGTGGGTGTCGATTATGCTGTTGTTGGTTAACGGATTAGTCTCGCGTTTCAAAGAAAAGGGTGAAAGGAGGGAGGGGAAAGAACGTACAGCAACTTCAAGTTAATCCAGACAATGGCCACCGTAAAGACCAAATTGCCCACAGCAAACAACCCATTATCCTTCACCGCAATCCCACCGTAGAGACCCCAACAAATCCACCAGACCACCACACCCTGCGCAACAGCCGCCACCATCCATCCCAGATACTTTCTCAGATTCAATCCGCCGTCCCTCTGACCCCACACGTACAGCTCCGGCACGGCCATCAGCGTCTCTGCGCTCAAGTCCTGTTCCCACACTCCCGGAACAATCACACACAAACTGGTAAACAGTACATTGAGAACCGTCAAACTCCACGACTCGTAGAGACTGGTGCCCGTGTAACCGGTGTAGCGCTGGTACATCTCGGTAGGCAGATAGAAGAACATCTCCTTCCAGAACGTGGCAACGATGAACTTGGCGGTGCGAGCGTAATTCAATCTCCCGTGTACCAACAGGAGACGGGAGAGGAAGCGGAACTGTGAAACGCTATAGTCGGCTACGCGCGCGGCTTGTAGACCTTCCCGGCCCGAGATGCCTACGCCGACGTGGGCGGCTGAGAGCATGGCTAGGTCATTAGCACCGTCGCCTATGGCAAGGGTGAGGGGTGATGTCCGTTTGGGTGTGACCAGGGAGGAGAAAAAGCTCTTCTTTTTGGTGGTCGTGGTCATGGACACCGGTTGATGCGAGTGGTTGCGAATGGCGGTGACGAGCAAGGCTTTCTGGGCGGGGGAGGCGCGGCAGCAGATCACCGAGTCAATCGTCGGGATGAGACTGTAGAAGAGTTCTTTGGCATTCCCGTGAGCTTCCGGCTCGTCAAGAGCGGCAAGGGTATGGCCGTCGATTACTACCACGGTGTGGTTGGGAATCGCAGTAGGCATGTTCATCTCGTCGACGACGTCCATGATTTGACCTTCCAGGTTTCGTTTGGTGGCGTCGAGGATGTAGATATCGGAAGTAGGACGGCATAACCGAGCCGAGTGGGCGATGTTGATGGCCGTTTCGCGTTTGTCGCCAGTGAGCATCCAGATCTTGATGTTGGCTCGTCGCAGACGCTCGATCGTCTCTGGGACACCCTTCTGAAGCTTGTCCTCGATAGCCGTGGCACCGATAAGATCTAGCGTCTGCTCAACTACTTCACCAGCCGCTTCGATGCGTTCTTGACGATCGAGCAGACTCGTCTCAGCGTCGTGGTATAGCTTCTTCCATGTCTTGTACTCGGACTCGGACAAGAACCGACCGGCGAAAAGAAGCGTGCGAAGTCCCTCGGTTGCAAAATCATCGATGTGTTTGAAGCACCGAGTGAAGATAGCACCTTCGTCGCACACAGAAGGATCGTCAAGGAATGCGAACCTGTCTGGCACTGAGGCCAGTACGGCATCTTCATAAGGCACATCATGGGATGCTGTGCGGACAGTAATATGGGGCCTGAGGCGATCTTCTGGTGCGGATAACGACATTCTACCCACCTCAAACGACTTACTGCGATTGGTGGTCGGCCGCTTGCTAGGTCCGGCAATGCTGTTCTGTCTCGCGAGATTGATGCTGCGGCGGATTGTAAGGCTTGGCCGACCGCCAAAACTGTTGCGTGGTTCTCGAGCCTCACTCCTGCGTTGCATTTCATGCTCAACCTCCAAGCTCTTGCGCACCTCGTTGGCCTTTTGAATTGCCAGCTGTGCCATCCTGAGCCGTGGAAGGATGACAGAGTCGGCGCCTTTGGTGATCAACCATATCCTTTCATCAGGACACCGCACAATAATGGACATGCGCTTTCGCTTACTGCTAAACTCAATGACATCGAGGATTTGGTAGGTGCGCTCCACCTCTGTGCCGTCACCGCGCGATATACGGAGCGTGACTGTCTGGGACGACCGTTGAACTACAAGAAACCCAAGCTCTTGAGCAGCTTTGACAAGAGCAAGCTCATCAGGCGAAGCGGCCTGGAATTCAATCTCCCCGTCTCTTATTTCTGGCAAGCAGGTGTGGCAAAGGGCCATAGCAAGAATATACTGAACTGCCCTCCTCGAGAAAGGAGCATTTGGGCGCAGCCTTATGTACTCAAGTAGGTCCTCAGTCGTGACCTCTGGTTGGACATGGTCAGGTTGACCAGTCGACCGCCATTGTGAGGATGACCGGCGCGGGTTCGGCGAACGGACTGACACAACGGTCGTTGTCTTTGTTAACGCGTTGTCGTATTCAGGGGTCGGTTCCATCAATATTTTGGTCTCTTTCTCCTTCGTTTTCGTCTGAGTGGGGTTCTGTTCTTCCTGCTCCTTGAGAATATCCATCTCATGCAACCATGTCGTTCCAGCAATGCTCATCTTTCGGAACTTCATGACATTCTCAGTCAAAGTCCCAGTCTTATCCGAAAAGACGTAACCGATCTGCCCCAGGTTCTCGAGAATGGTATTGGTGTTGCACTTGGCCGGCGTATCGGACACCTTGTCGTACATCTCCAGATCGGAATTGAGCATCCACATCTGTCCGAGTTTGACAATCTCCAAGCTAACGTATAGTGCCAAAGGGATGATGTTGTTAAACTGGATGAAAAAGCCAATAATGATATCTTCGAACTCCACTCCCAGATGCTTCAAATACCATGCCTTGCGCTCATAGGCATCTCTCCAGATCAAATAGCCCATTGAGCAACCGACGGAAAGGGAGATAACCACAACAACAAGGCTGATGACAATCTTGTTGGCGATTTTCTCCATGGCCGGCTTCTTTGCCTTGGGGTGTCGGTTGGCGTTTCGTCGGAGTTTGCACTCTTCTCCCGTGTTGATGACCAAACCGATGGCACATGTTGTGTTGCGTAGCGTGCAACCTCTGTACACCACTTCATTCAAAGTCAACGGCAACGTTTCACCGTCCACGGTTACTCTTCCGTCAAACCGATAGAGATCCGGATTGGGATCCTCCACCACGAACTCGGCCTGGCAGTTGGCAATGCCTTGTATGGTGTTGCAATGCTGCAGAGCCTTGGATACCTGCTTGTTCTTGAGATTCGTCTCTCCGTCTAGGGCCATTGTTTCGATGTAGGCCATACCATTTTCGCCGTCGGCGTACATCAGCACGATATCTGCGGGAACATCCTCGTCGCGGGAGAGCTTGATGACATCGCCGACCTTTAAATCCTTCCATTGGGTGGCGTGCCATTGATATTCCGAGCCTGGGATGACCTCTTCCACCGCCGATGTATCCTTCTCTTTTGCTTTTCGTAATCCAAACCCAGTCCGCCAGTCTTGTCCGTTGTCAACGTAGCCTGTTGGTCGGAGAACGGTTGCGCTTCTTGCATTTTCCACCTTATCGAGTCGATGGCGTTTCCAGTCATCGTATCCCTCCTTGACGATGGTAAGAAAAATGAAGAACAATAGGGGAATGATGGTGGTGAAGTTTCCGGTGGTACTGACGCCCGGGATGGTTTGGGGGACACCGACGCAGAGGAAGTAGAAATTGGCTAGGCGCGAGAACTGGAAAAACAGCTGCTTCGGAAGGAAATCGTAAACGTTGTAGCGGGATGTCCGAATCGTGTTTGGTATATATGCGCTCCCTCGCCGTTCGTCGATCAGGGGTTTGTCATGATGGGGCCGTAATGGGACATGTCGGCCGTCCTTTGAAGGTGGCAGTTCCTTTTCTTGGAATATGAGCTCGAGGACGTATTTCCGATATAGCTGTTGTGTCGAGGCCTTGATAGTCCTGGTGACTGTTGTTGCCGAGGTGCCAGTTTTCCGCAGAGGGGCTAGGATGCCGGCTTTACTGAAGGTGTTGATGCCCTTTTCCAACGAAGCACTGTCGACACTGGCGCCTCCCTCCTCGGCCGTGCTCCTGGTAAAGCTCCTCATGATGGTGCTTCTCCAACGGGCCTGGCATTCATGGCGTCGCTTGTCGGGATATGGGAACGGTGGTGATTAGATTGCGCCAGCGCATGTGTTGAATGTCTCTACGCAGTACGTGTAGATGTCACGGTCATCGACTTGGGTGGATTGGCGGGACGATCAGTTCATTACTGGGGCTCAGCTACGGTGTATCATCAGCGGGTTTGGCTGCTATCGTTAATCGTTACGGCGATAGTCGTCAGCTTCCCGGCTTTTTTGCTTTTTCTGTGGAGCTGCGCGGGCCCAGGGAAAAACCCGAGAAAATCTCTGGAGAGCGGCCCCGGATGGAAGTGCTCAGTCCAAGGGTCTAGTAGACTGAAAGAAAGAAGCAAGTGCTGGATCGAAACGAGCGACGAGTCGGCAAGAAGCGAGCGACTGATAGTTCCATGCGACGGAAGGTGCTGAGTTTCTGCCGGAACAGACGGAAATTGACAAAGGGAAGGAACAGAGGTGGGATGAAGATGACAGCCCAGGTAGAAAGAGGGAAGGCGCCAAGATGGACATCGAATCCAGAATCCTGCTTCGGATCCTTGTCCCTTTCGCTTCGTAAGCGTGGTCAGCGTGGCTCCAGCGCCCTTCCGTGGTAGTGGGATGACCCCCGCTCTGCCAGGGGCAATGGTGCCGCTCGGAGCCCCACATTTCGGAGTTTGTCATTTGTTTCCGTCCCGAGTCCGACTTCCCGGTCTTACAGATACACGACGGAGACAAATTGCCTTGTGGCCAACGACCCGCTGGGTTGGGTCTTTGGTCAAACTCTCCCGTCTCGTGCTGAGTGCCGTTTAGGAGGCGCATTGTCGGGAAACTGCGTACCTCCTGAGCCCGTCAAACACTTCACGAGACAACCGTTTACCGACTTCTCCTCCTCCCCCGATCATCCTCCCTCTCAACAACCGCCTCATCTCTCTCCCACAAAAGATACGCCGCTGTCGCAGCCGGTCCTCCAAGCACGAACCAACCCAACGCCTTGCCGAATCTCTTTCCACCACCGACTCCAGCAGCCCAGCATTGGTATGCAGCCCAAGTGAGCAGCGCAAAGTTACCGCTGTAAACATCCCACTGAAGAAAGTGCTTTGCCAACGGCGCCAACCACGCCATCCGGATCTTCTCCAAGCTCGATACATCAATAGACGGCGGATCCCACAACGCCCTAGGGATAGCCAAACCAATGTTCACCTCCCTCAACATCGCCGAAAGCCACGGATACGAGGCAGCCAAGCTTGCTGGCAAAGCAGTGGGCGGCGTCAGCGCAATGGCAAGGAAGCCCAACTGAGCCACCCCGCAGAGAGTCATGATAAACTTGTACACTGGGCTTGTGCCGGCCGGTTTCCTCCCAGTAGTAACTCTGTTGCTATTCCCTTCCGCACCAGCACCGGAAGAACCGAACAAGCTCTTGAGGAAGAACATCAAGTTGGCCTGTAGAATGGGAAACACCTGCCAGGTAGCCATCCAGTTCTGGTGCTCAGCTTGCGGGATAATCCGAGGGCTTGGTAATCCCATCATGAATGCCGGAACAAGGAAGGCCATTGTGATGCACACCGGCAGCACGGCCATCTCCCCTTCGTTGACGGTCAGCGCGTCGACATCGCTGCCACTTGCTACGGGCGATGTGAACAAGTGGATGATAAAGTAGATCGGGCCAACAATGGTGTATGACAGTAATTGCATGCCCATACCCCAGAATCCAGTCCTGTAACAACCGTCAGTCAGCCATCCCTGTCCACACTCTCTTCATCCCTCCTTGCCACCCTCACCCACCCCTTCCACCACAACTCATCCAAAGCCCCATCAACAACAATCATCAAAACAACCAAAAGCAAAAGACCACTCACCAACCAACCACCCTCCCCTTATTCCCCCACCTCCCCCCTTCCACACTCACCAACCCCCAAGCCCCCGCAAACTGCACCATAGCCATCCAAAGCGGCACATCCACCTCCCACGTCCTTCCTCCCTTCATTCCCTCCTTCCATGGCCCTTCCAGCGGCCCCCCAGCATCCAACCAAGCAGCAAAAAACGTCACCAACGTAACCAAAACTTTATCCACCGCCTCCACCCCCGTAAACACCTGCGTCGGCTCGTAACCCACCACGGCCGACGGGTCAGTCTTGACTTTTGTAATAGCAGCAAATAACCCATTGCTAAAACCGGTGACCATCGCCCCATAAGCGCCAGTCGAAAGAAAGAGGAGGAGAAAGCAGATGGCGATGGATTTGCCTGCAAAGCCCAGAAGCCCCGAGGAACGCCGCGTTTGGAGTTGGGCTATGATTGAGGTGCGGCGGGGGCGGGTGTCGGGGGATGGACTTGGTCGGGGGGTTCCTCTTCCGCCGTGGGTGCTGCCCCAGGTGCTTGGGGCTAGGCCGGCTGAGGGGGGAGGGGATGGGGATGGAGAGGGGGATTGGTTTTTCTTGATACCCATTTTTGAAAGATGTGAAAGCGAAAGAAGAAAATTGAAGGAAAAGTAGAGAAAAGAGTGGAAGAGCGGGTATGATGCTGCAGTAGTATATATGTAGAGCCCAACTTAGCTCCGAGGTCAGTCCAACCTCTAGAACTAGCTTGGCAAGGTGTTGTTGGTCAGTCGGAGACCCACTTTGTTTTGGGGCCCTTGTTCCTAGTGTAGGACCGACCACGTCTTGAATATCCATCATCATCAAGTTTACATCGATTATGAAAACGATTGGCTCAAATAAATTCGTTGCGAATGATCAATGAAGTAACAATGATGCCAGAAAGATGCCTTTGATCCATGGCCAACAAGCCCAATGTCATGTCTCAAACTATCAGGTTGAAGTTTGAACTTGCACAGGCAAGGGTTAGGGCTCATCATTGAAATTGACGAGAATCATCCAAATGACCAAGATAAACATCGCAGCTTAAAAGTTCTTTGAAGAACTTCATGTTGTTATTCTTCGCTAGTAGGCATTTGTGTTAATCAATCGCTGTTCACAAGACTCCCCTTCATGACGAAATCGCTGATCCAGAGAAAGATATCCGACAAAGAAAATGCAAAGTGTTAGGCAATACAAACCAAACACCAAACACCAAAGTGCGCCGCCCGTCATTGCCATGACTACTACTTCTTCTTCGGCTTTTCGTTACCCCCATTCTTTGACTGGTCGTTTTCCTCATCGACCAGCACGATCTCCTTGCCCTCCGGATCCAACGTAAACTTCTTCGTCACCACCACCTCATGTCTCTCCATGAACCTTCCGCCCATGTACCCCGGTTCCTCCCTTTTCATCAGCCTCCTCAACATATCCATCGTATTTTGCGGGAACGGTTCTCCAGGCAACTGATGTACGATTCTAAAGACAGAATTATCTGATTCCTCCTTTGCCCCTCTGTTCTTCAGGTGCGCAATAATACTGACGATTCTCTGAATCCTTTTGACGAAGGGTAGTAGTTGGGGGTGCATATCTGGTAGGAATGGCGGCGGAGCCTCGGAGCCGGGGGGTATGGGCTGCTCAGTAACAAGCCTCTCGGCCTCGATGTTGTATAGCCGGACTGTGTGCACAAGCGCCTCCACGCAGATGTGGAGGGGAGTCAGGTCGAGACAGCCGCGGAGGATGCCCTGGTTGGGGTCCGCTCCGTGGGTGAGCAAGATGTGCATCGTCTCCCAGTGTCCGTTCATGGCGGCGTCGGTTAGGTAACTGAAGGACGGCTTTACAGGCATGAAGCCCCTTTGGACTTGGAAATGGGGATGCCTTGCAAGGGGGTGACGTTTGAGAATTGCTTTTACGACATCGGTGTGTCCCTCGTGACAGGCCTAAGTTGTACAGGAGGTTAGTGGCCGGGACGGTTAGGGCTACCTGCAAATATACGCAACTTACCGCTTCAAGGGCGGAGAATCCAAAGAGATGTGGCGTGTAACGGTTCCGAGCACCCTTTTTGGGAAGGGATGGGTCCATTGAATGTTGATTGCTGGTATCGGTATCGGCAAACCCTAAAGGTGCACCCTGAAGCTTGATAAGCTCACGGACGACAAATTGGGCGATCTTGGTTCCGGGAGGCGGGCGAAGAAAGTCATCTGGGACTGCGGATTGCTCTTGCAATAATCTGGTGGTCTCTGAAGGACTCCGGAATGACTCGTGTGGATCGGCCGATGTACAATCCATCAGAGCTTCGACCAGCTTCTTGTAACCACCCGCTGCAGCCTCCGCCAAGGGCGTTAGAAGACACCCATTGACAGCGTTCGCGGAACAACCCCTGGTGATAAGGAGGCCTGCGGATCCCCAGTCGCCGTTGGAACAAGCGAGATGAAGTAGCGTCGGTTTGGTGCTGAGACAGTGAAGTCTTCCAGTGACGTCGATATCGTTGTCAGCGAGCAATCGAGAGACCAAGGGCAACGCTGATTTTTTACTATGAGTCAAGGCCAAGGCCAGCATCGCTTCTCGAGTGAAGACGCCGCTGGATGTCCTAACCACGCTTGGGAAATAATCCCGCAGTCGAAGTTCTATATTGCTTCCTCCGAGGTAGAACAGACACGACATGTTCTCCGGGTGGCGTGTTTTGATGAGCTGCTTGACAATCGAGCAGAGTCTGGAATCATCAAAGGCATAGCCAACGTTGGAACCAAAGGTACCTAGGAGTAAGCACATTCCACTGTGTCCTGGCTTCTTGGAGTCCCCATTCTTATCGAGACGAAGGGCTACCTCGGCCGCGTATTGCCAACAGCCACGCGCTATATTTGCTTCAGTACTGTTTTCGAGAATTGTCGACATGGCCAAGTAATCTGAAGGGTTGTTACGCTCGAGAACTCGCCTCAACAAACTGATCAAGTGAGTTCGTTCATATTGGTGGGGAGATCGAGGTGATAATCTTCCCACACGTGTACCGTAGCGTAGTAGCAATATAATGATCTGCTCGATTTCTGGCACCGCAATCATGCCACTGATCACCTCCAGGGCGGTGATTTGACCGATTCGACTGGGAAGGTTTGGGTCCGCCCCGGCTTCCAGAAGCGCCTATGAACCAAGTTAATACATGCTCATTAGGAAGCGGAGCACTGAGATGTAATGGTGATGTAAACCTACTTCAACAGCGGCGAACCCACCGCGTAGTGCAGCCTTGCACAACGGTGTCATTCCAAACGCATCTGGCCTGTCAACAACAGCGCCTCCCTCCGAGACAAGTATTCGGATCTCAGCCACGAGCCCTCTATCGGCCGCTCTTGCCAAAGCGGTTTCACCAGCTAGACTCGCAGGTTCGTTAACCTTGCCATTGTGCTGGATGAATACTCTGATGAAGTTCTGCCGTTCGATTTCCCAGCGTGCCTTGCCGCCTGGCCGCCACACAACGCCCGCCTGCTTAGCTTGTTTATAATTGACTCCCAAGGCAGTGTACACGTATGGGGCGTTTGTTTGTCGGTGTTCGGGCAATACGCCTCCTTGGAGGTTTTGCTGACGTTCCTGCTCTGTCGGGTCTCGACGTTGAAGGTTTGCTCCGAATTGCACGAATTCGGTAGCTACCGTAAAATTACCCAATGCGCACGCCATCAGAAGGGGTGACATGGTCATACTACCCCATGGAGTATCTAGCGGAACCCCAAGGTCCATCAGACAGAGACATATTTCGCGAACATATTCACGACGCGGACACAGCGCGAGGTAGTGCATCGCAGTGTGGAGACGAGCATCGGTTGCCCTGGGGTCTGGCGGACGACCTACGTCTGCCTCATGCCTGGGGGTTAACAGAGGACCGTGGTTCAGCTCACGGTATCGTTTCGCGAGACGCTGTACGACCTTTAGACAGCCGTTCGCAGCGGCACTTTGGAGTGCAGTAATACGAGCACCACCGTCACACAACACCAAGGGCGCACCCCGGTCGATAAGGAGCAGAGCAACCTCTTCATTCTTACTGTTTTGGAGCATTGTTCAGAACAGGCAAAACGAGGAGCATGCCAAAAGGCAAGGGCTCGAGACTTACCTGCATATTGCGTAGTGAAGAGGATACCATGCCGGGACATTGGGAAAATCGTGGCCCTCGAAGCCCTCGAAGATGCTTTGCAAGTCAATGCAGTTGCAGAACCGATACGACGGTCTGTCCTGCTCTGCCCCAACGTCCAAGAGATACGTGACAAGATCAAGATGACCATGGTAAGATGCGCGAGCAAGCGGAGTAGTAAAGGTCGGCGGGCGGAGATCTTGAAAAATGCGCCCGTTGACGAGTCTGTTTTTCTCTATCTCCTCGTGGCAATGTGACAGCGCGGTTTTCATAACCAAGCAGCTGCCATTATCGGCGGCCCAGCGCACAGCCTCGTACTTGCCGGTGCTATTGTATAGTTTGTCAGTCAAGACATCGTGACAAGATCTGGAGGCACGGATCAGAGAGGCCAAGTCTCTGAAATCGAGACGTTCTCCAATGTCCAGGAGAAGTTCGGCCGGCAAGGTGTCGAGGTTGAGCGCCGCCATGTTGTTGACCACTGAGGCGGCGGCCAGAGTCTAAGTGAGCAGCGAAGGGAGCCGTTTGAATAGCCTCAATAGGTTGTGTATCCCAGCGCCCACCGGCGTTCAGCAACCACAGTTACTTGGTGGAAACTGGAAGTCGAAGTTAGAGCCACTTGGTCCAATACTGTGTTGCGGGTTGTACTCTGGAATCCAGGTGTCAGAAATGGCTTAAACCGTAAAACAGCCGAGAAAAAAAATAGACTTGGGTAATGGAGTGGGACATTAAATGATAGTGATAGACGGGGATAATATTTGTGGACGATGTTGAACGGATGTATTGTTCTGGTTTGTAGTGAACCCGTTTGGGTGCAATTGTATCTCCAGGCCTACCAACCCCAACCCTTATTCCTGTGTTCTTTTATCACGTGTGGGGAGCTTTACGTAATCAAGAGCTCCAACTTGGCGGGCAGCTTTATTGCTGCTTGGCGCTAACAAGCAAACGAACACCTTTTTGGCTATGCTAGTTGCGCTAACAGCTAACACCCTGAAACATATGATCATGCCCCGCTAGCCTGTTAGTAGTTACAGGTGCCCCATGCTATGTGCCTCTGGACGAGCTCCTGTCCAAGGTACACACCTCAATCCAGGACAGGTCAGCTTCCTTAGTAGTACGGCTGCGGCTTGGTACAACTCTCGTCGAGCGTCGTCATTCCGCGCCTCTGGACAACATCCCGACATTTAGACCTACTACCGTTCCTGTCACCAGCACAAGACCAATGCCCGCATGGTCCCGCGCTTTCTAGCCACCTCAAACACGACAACCGTTGAATCAAACACGACGTCAAAGATATACGCCAACAAGAGAGCTACAATCAGCAAACAAGCGACATGTCGACCCCCGCGCCGCCTGAGGACCAGACCCGCCTCCTCGAAGATGCGTTGATTGCCGTGCGCCAGCAAAGCACCCTCATGCGCAAATGTCTCGACACCCCCGGCAAACTCATGGATGCTCTCAAATGCTGGTATGTCCCCGAAGGAGCGGGTCACGATATGGCCCGATATGCGCTGGTGCTGACCGTCGACCACCCTCGACAACTTATAGCTCCACCCTTGTCTCGGAGCTTCGAACCAGCAGTCTGGGCCCCAAACAGTACTACGAGCTGTACATGGCTGTCTTCGATGCTCTCCGATACCTCTCCGTCCACTTGCGCGAGAACCACCCCGTTAATCACCTCGCCGACCTCTACGAACTCGTCCAGTATGCCGGCAACATCATACCCCGCCTTTATCTCATGATCACGGTCGGCACCGCCTACATGTCCATCGAGGGCGCCCCCGTCAAGGAGCTAATGAAGGACATGATGGACATGAGCCGCGGTGTCCAGCATCCCGTTCGCGGTTTGTTTCTGCGCTACTACCTCTCCGGACAGGCACGCGACTACCTCCCGACTGGCGACTCTGAGGGCCCGGAAGGCAACCTGCAAGACTCGATCAACTTCATCCTGACCAACTTCGTGGAGATGAACAAGCTCTGGGTCCGGCTACAACACCAAGGACACTCGAGAGAGAGAGACCAGCGGACGCAGGAGAGGAAAGAGCTGCAATTGCTCGTGGGAAACAACATTGTCCGTCTAAGCCAGCTGGTGGATCTGCCGACATACAAAAATGGCATTCTGGCTCCCCTGCTGGAGCAAGTTGTGCAGTGTCGGGATGTGCTGGCGCAGGAATATCTGCTTGAGGTCATTACCCAGGTATTCCCTGACGAGTTCCATCTTCACACCCTTGATCAGTTCCTCGCCGCTGTGTCCAGGTTAAATCCCCACGTCAATGTAAAGGGAATCGTCATTGGCCTGATGGACAGACTATCAGACTACGCCGAACGAGAGGCGCAGAATGAAGAAGACGAAGATAGGGGCAAGTTGGAGGAAGAGGCGCTCACGCAACTGCTCGAAAGGGTGAAACTCGCGAAATCCGCTGCGGAAACCGAAGAAACGAGCGCGCCGACTCCCGAAGCCCCTGAAAATGGGGACCATGCAGAAGCTGAGGTGGACTCGACCGATGAAACTTTGAACGCCGAACCTTCAGTAGCAGAGACCGAGGCTACCGTGACCAATGGAGATGAACCCGAACCAACCAAGAAGCATAGGGGCATTCCCGAGAACGTGCCTCTATACGAAATCTTTTTCGGACAGGTCAAGAACCTTGTGCAAGCGCAACATCTTCCGATCCAGGACACCATCGCGCTGTGTGTATCCCTCACGAACCTAGCACTCAATATCTATCCCGAAAGGCTAGACTATGTCGACCAGATCCTCGACTACGCCCACTCAAAGGTAAAAGAACACGCCAACAGTGCCGATCTGCATTCGCCACCAGCGCAGCAGAGTATTCTGGCCTTGCTTCAGGCACCCCTCAAGCGCTATGTGTCCATATTTACGGCACTCGCCCTGCCTACATACGTTCCTCTGTTCCAGTCACAAACGTACCCTACACGGAGGGCCGTCGCTGGTGAAGTGGCCAGACACTTAATCAAGAACCAAACCCACATCACTACCACGGCCAACCTCGAGAATGTCCTGGAGGTGCTCAAGGTCCTCATCAAGGAAGGATCGCAAGCGCCGTCTGGCTACCCCGGTGTCGTTCAGCAGCGCGGTCGTGCCCTGGAGACAGACGAGACTTTGGAGGAACAGGGCTGGCTGGCCCGCCTTGTCCACCTCCTCCAGTCCGAGGATAACGACACCCAATTCCGCCTCCTGCAGATGACAAGGAAGGCCTACGCCGAGGGGAACGAGCGGATCCGGACCACAACGCCACCGCTCATTACCGCCGGCCTCAAGCTCGCCCGACGCTACAAGACTCGCGAACACTACGACGACAACTGGCAGTCGCAGTGCTCCGCGCTCTTCAAGTTCCTCCACTCGGCCATCTCTACCCTCTACACGCGCGTCAACGGCGCCGGCGCCGCCGAGCTGTCACTCCGCCTCTTTTGCTCCTGCGGCCAGATGGCCGACAAGACCGAGTTCGAGGAGGTGGCGTACGAGTTCTTTGCGCAGGCGTTCACGGTATACGAGGAGGCCATCAGCGACTCCAAGGCGCAGTTCCAGGCCGTTTGCGCGATCGCCAGCGCCCTGCATCGCACACGCAACTTTGGAAAGGAGAACTACGACACGCTTATCACCAAGTGCGCGCAGCACGCTAGCAAGCTGCTGAGGAAGCCGGATCAGTGCCGGGCTGTCTACCTGGCTAGTCATCTGTGGTGGGCGACTCCGATTGCTAGTAATGGGGAGACTGAGGAGACCGAGGTTAGTATATAGTGCTTCCCCGTTCCTGATGTTGCTTCGCAATGTGTCATGCCGATTCTAACATGTTTATGCGTTTAGCTTTACCGTGATGGTAAGCGTGTTCTCGAATGCCTTCAGCGCGCTCTCCGTGTTGCCGATTCTTGCATGGAGACTGCAACTTCGATCGAGTTGTTTGTCGAAATCTTGGACAGATACGTGTACTACTTTGATCAGAAGAATGAATCGGTAAGTCACCAGCTCCCTTCCGACCCCGTTCGCTTTTGTTATCATGTCGTCTAACTTTTTTTTTTGCTTGTAGGTTACCACCAAGTACCTCAACGGCCTGATCGAGCTTATACACTCCAACCTAGCCGGCAACCAGCAAGACTCGGCCTCGGTCGAGGCCAGCCGGAAGCACTTTATGCAAACCTTGGAGATCATCAGGAGCAAGGAGTACGAGGGAATCGTGCTTACCCCCAAGTAAGCCGAGCAGCAGATCTGTTGAGTGTTGTAACAAAAGCCAACGGCGGACGGAACGAGATGAGACGAGATGTGACGAGATGAGAACCAGATGAGCGATGATGATGCAGTTACAAGATGGATGGACAGAACAGGACAGGAAACCAAACACCACCCCATGACACGATAGCTATAACCAACCACCGTACTTAGATATGTAATGACAGACAGCAAGGCGTTGAGAGCGCAGTTCAGTGAAGACGCTTGGGGATTGAATAAGCTCCGTGAATGTCGATGCCCAACCCGGCGTTGCTAAAATGCTTCTTGCATCGTATAGTTCTGCGTGTCTACAGTGCTTGTGGATTATAGCCATACAAAAAGGCCGAATAGAAAAACCAAACAACTAGACTAGAGAAGCAACCCGCCAACTGCGCCATGTATGCAAAACATCGGTATGTACAGGACACGAAGGATATAGATCGCTTGGGAGAATACATGAAAGACCACCAGACTATTCTAGCACCCCATCCTGTTTCTTTCGATAAGTTCTCTTGACCAATCGAACCACCTCTCCATTGTGACCAGATATAGGCCGAATACACTTAGAAGGTATGAATAGATATATATACGCAACCACAACGCTGCTTCTATATGTTAAAATATGTACCCAAAACAAAGACAAAGTGACAAAAACAAGAAACGCTTCAGGACAAAGTAGATAATGGAACACAGACAACCCCCCACCCGCAGTAAGTGAGTGTCTTTTCTTCTCTTTCTCTTCTTCTTCTGACTATACTCCAAGAGTACCCTCGGCCAAGTTAGCCGCGGCCCGTTTGATAATGTCGGCAACCTTGGCGATGGTGCGGTTGGCCAGACCCCAGTCTCCGGAGTCAACGGTGTCGCGAATCGAAGGGAAGTAGGCCTCGTCGTAGCCGGACCAGAGTTGGGGGCCGAAGAGGACGTGTTTGAATTGGGTGCGGTTTGGGATCTGTGTTGGGGTAGGGTGGAGTTAGTATTTTGATATTTTGAAAGGTGATCGGTGGAAAATAGATTAGTGTAGACCAAGGGAAAAGAGAAAGAGAGGAAGGGGGAAAACTTACACCCTGAGGATCCAACAGATCCGTCTCAAACCACGCCATTTTCGAATTGAACTCGCACCTCCTCCTGCCCCACCCGGAAGGCTCCCATCCACCGGTCGCGATAACACTCGACTGCCACTCATGCTCCCACGCCACGAACCGACGCACGGCATCCATAACCTCATTGCTGGCCTTTATCATGCTGTCGAGCGACGCTGTAAGTTCCTTAGGCACGGCATCCTTCTTTGCGTTCTTGGCCTGATCCTCAACCCATCTGACGATCTCCCCAGTCCAGTCGCGAATCTTCTCAGCATAGTGCGGCATGTCAAACGGCAAGACGGGGCGATCGACCAGCTCGTACAGGAGAAGAGCGACGACCTGTCCCAGCATCGTGTGGTGAACAAAGTCCGGGTCGCCGACCTGCTCCATCCACTCGAACGTGTCGTAGCTGGAGTGGTAGGGGTGGCCCTTGCCGTCGAAGTGCAGGTCAATGGAGGACGTGCCGACAATGTCCTGGAAGGCAACATAGTCCGAGCCGGCGCCGAGGCCCTCGAGGTCATTGGCGTTTCTGCGCTCCCAGAGCTCTTTCAGCGTGGCGTTCTCATAGGGATCCCTGACTATTTCGAGAATTTGCATCAGAAGACCCTTGAACACGGGCGAGCCGGCTACGTGAAGGGTGTTGCCCGTTACTGCGGTATCGAGATTGATGTACGCCAGCGCGTCCTTGCGCAGCATATCGTCGTTTTGCTCAACGAATTCGGTCGAGCCGATGAGGTTGTACTCCTCTGCGTCCCAGGACATAAACTGGATAGTCCTGAGCGGGCGCCAGCCCATTTTTAACAACTCGCCAAAGACGCGGGCCAGCTCGAGCATGATGGCCGTGCCCGAATGGGGATCAGCGGCGCCTAGAGTCCATGCGTCACGATGGTTACCGATGATGACCTTCTTCTCCTCCTGCTCGATTCCAAGAATGCTTCCATATACGTTCCAGATGGGCTGCTTCTCGTTTTCGTCTTGGTCGTTCATGAGCCGGACAATGGGCGAGCTCTCGTGGTCGCCTGTCCACCACTCGTCAACATCAGGAACACCACCCACCCAGTCTTCCGGCACACGGTGGCCCTTGCCCTTGAGATGCTGCAAAAGCACCTTGGCGTCACGCCAGGCAAGGGGGAGAGAGGGAATTTTGACCAGTCCCTTCGTCTGTTCCTTCTTCATTCTTGGCATTTTTTCCTTGCTGCCCCAGCCCGGGGTCAACACGTCGCCAACAACCCAGGACATAAGACTGACGCTGCCACGTTGGACTCCATCGGCGGGCATGAAAGGCCCCTTCGGGGCAGTGTCGCCCTTCTTGAAGCCGTCATCGAGTGGGTCCGAATAGATGAGACAACCTGCGAAACCTGCGAGCTCAGCAGCCTTGACCTTCAGAGCGCGATCCGCGTGGGGGCCGTAGTAGCGAACAAGAGCGATGGCGCCGGTGGTCTGGATCCCAAGGTCCTTGATACGCTGGAAATCCTCGCGCGAGCCGTAGTTGGCGTAGATGAGCCGGCCGCGAACCTCACCCGTTTTCGAGTGACCGTGAAAAGCCCATGTCTGGTGTCCGGCCAACCCCGTTGCCCGGTCATTCTCCTCCAGCTTCGCAGACCATATAGCCTTGCCTTTTCCGTTGTTCGCCTTGTCGTCCATGATTTCCACCGCACGCCCGTCGGCTTTGGGGTAATTGAGATATACGTGATAAGTGTCACGCGAAACGTCCTCGAGGCCGTATTTACGGAAGAGCAACTCAATATCCTCCATCAGAGCGTAGTCGCCTTCGGTACCAGCCAGGTGAGAGTACGAGGTAAAATGCTGGACATTGTCCTTGATCTGATTGGAACTGATGTTGGATTCCAAATATTCCCGGATATCGTTGGGATTGAACATGCCCGAGCCGAGACGGCGCGACATGTTCCCGAACACATCGGAAACAAATATCAAGTAAACAAAGCCAAGAAGGAGAAACAGGGCGAGGAGGCGCGCAACCATCAGGAAAAGGGCGGTGCTGCCGAATGTTGGGAAGGCGAATCGACTTCCAGCGCTTGGTTGTTCTTCGTTATTACTGTTATTCGTGTCATTGTTGGCGGCTGGCGTCGTAGCGGACTCCAGACTGGCGTTCGCATCGTGTCTCCTGAATCGGGGTAGTGATATTTGTGGTAACCTCCACCCCCACTTCCATCGTGGTAGTGAGAACCTCCCTATGCGCTTGCCCCATATACTTTGCGAACGGTGGCTGGAGTCGTCTATTTCCATCTCTTGCATCTCGCGTCGGACGTGATCCGCCTCGGAATCGCTATCATCATCAGACGAGCCCCATGGCTCTCCTTCGTCGTCTGTCTCGACCGTGGGTGGCCGGTAGCCGCGCGGTGGACGGGTTCGGTCATTGTTACTCGATGATGATGCCGTTCCGCCGAGCAGGGAGTGGCCTTCTGTATGGTCTGTGGCGTCGAGAGGGGAGTGTGGGGCTTCGAAGACGGTATGGCTGCCGGCGCCGGAAGCGATGGCCTCGTCGTATGTAGGTATGGGGGGTGCGGGCTCGTAGCGGAACTGGCTCTTGTCCGGCGCCATTATGAAGGCCGGCGAAGGATCGCGATGGGGTTGAGGGCGGCGGTGGTTCGCATGCGACCCGGTCGGTTCGAAATCGGAGGATAGTGGAATGGGAGTCTAGACGGGGAGTTTCGATGGCCCAAGTCTGGGGAAGGGGGGGGGAACGAGGGGCCGAGAGGTGGATCGGATCGAAATTAGATTGCCGGAGGCTTGGAAAGGGGTTCTAGAAGGAGTGTGGGCGTAGGGTAGATCACCCCGTCGTCGTTGAAGGGTGGTGGGCAAAGGAGTGTGATGTAGACACAGAAGTCTAGGTCGAGGTGCCCCGGGATGGCGATAGTGTCCGGTGTCCCTGTTCCGGCAAGACACAAGAATGATGTCGCTTGTGGTAGGTCAACCAACGTCCGAGTCCAGCTGTATCAGAGATCGAGCGAGACGAAGCTGTTGAGGGTGGTAAAGTTGTATAATACCGAGTCCCAAGTGACGACTGGGGGAACGATACAAATGAAGCCGGCAAGGTTGGGTAAATTGCATGCGGGTATCGATGTTGCTGTGACAGATAGGTGGCTGCCCCTGTGGACACCTGCCTTGCTCGGGTCAATGTTGGGACCACACAATGGCTGATTGCAGCGGCCTCACAGGGGGTGCTTGCTCCTTGATTCTCTTGGCGGCGTGGCCCCTGTCTCCAGTCCTCCCACGCCGACCAGGCCGTCGTTCCCGTCGTCTTGTGCTTAGTCATTTACATGCACTGCCACATGTGGCACAGCCACTCCAAATTTGGCTGAACCCCTGAGGCGCATGATCGGCAGCCTTAGTCAGGATACCCTTGCCTGGCATGCATATGTCGGCTTGAGCCTCATCAACGTCAATCCACTCATGACAAGCAGCATCAATCCACTTTTGACTTCAGTCCTTTTTTTAAACTCCAAAGCATGATAGTACCAGTTAGACACTCAACGACAACATGCCCCAACCAAAGCATTTTGGGAATTGTGGGACAAACATGATTTGAAGACTGTTCGAACTAGCCAGATACCGATCCCCTTTCGGTATCCCTCCACAAAAAAAGGAGAGCTGCTGTTTCGAAATTCGGCCATTCAACCAGAAACGCAAGCAGGGTGCATGGCCGATAGTGGATTTCAGCTCCCAGTTGACCGGGATGGAGGAAAGTCATCCATATATTGCCCTCTGTGACAACAATAGGACGGTGAACTATCTGTTTTCTTTTCACAGCGGTATCTTATGATGGCCCTATAAGATACTCGTGGCACTACTACCTAGTCAGCAGTCATGGAGATATCGCATCCATCACGAGCATGATTACCGAATATACTCATACGAACCAGATACGCTCAACCTCTGTCCTAGGGGAGAGTAGCAAAATCTAACGCAGGATTGCAAGACATGCCGGTAATCGCACCAATATCTGCCGCCCAAGCGTCCTGCGTACCCCTGAAGCCACGTTGACAAGCGAGAGATCAGTTGGTTTGGCATAGCGTTATAACGGGTTGGATTCTTGTTCGAATGAGCACAGGCGATATTTCTGTCCCCCTTGATACGATATCTGTTTTTCTTTACCCATGCGTGAAGGTGCCAGCCGTTCTACTAGTACGTCAACGGCGCTCAATATCCTGTGCTCTACAGTCATGGCCGTCTAGCTAATGCGTCCTCCCTGAGTGGCAAGGCCTCCAATTAAATACATATCCGCAAAGCTTATGTCCGTCACACGTCTGTGGCTTACGTTGACGCGTGGTGGATTATCTACGACGAGCCTCTCAGTTGAAGGAGTTTCCACTCTGATTTTCTTTTGTCTTTCTGTCAGGTTTGTCACAATTCATCCCATCTGAGAAAATGTTCAAGCCACATGAGTGTCGGTAAAGGATCCTCGGGCGCCACAGTCACTCCCAACAGCTCTTGCTTTAGGACCTTCGAGCTCCCGCCAAGCTCTGCCTCTCCTTATTTTTTTCCCGAGCACGCACAAACTTCCAACGAAGATCTTTCCCCGCGCCACCAACGTCGCGAGTGACACACCACAGAAATTCAGTCGAGTACTTGCACGCGACTCTTGCTTTCGCGATTTAGATCTACCCTCAACCACTCTTCATCCTCAACATCATCAGCGCTTACCAACCAGCGCGCCTTTTCTGGTCTTTTCACGAACAACTTCCCGATCGACTCATTTGCCCTGCGGCCCAAGCCAACTTCGTAAGTCCCATTGATCCAACAAACCCTCCATCTTGTTATCCATTCCCGAGCTTGGATTATCAACGAAATGCCGCGCTCCCTTGCACCCACGAGACTGAGGTGACAAAGATCGTCGCCCCTCTTTTCCTCATTGTCGCTTTCCTTGACCCCGCACAACTCACATTCTCGCTTTCTCATGCGCACACCGGGAGCATTCGCATTCTCGTCGTCTCCTGGGCAGCTGTTAATAGCCCTCATTATGACAGAAACATGGTCGGCCCGATTCGGCGTGAAGACGACCGCCAAAATGGCGGCAACAACCGCTACAACCCCTTCGGCATCACAATGTCGTCGTTTCCTCAGAGCGGCAATGCCCCGCGTACCCCAGCCCAGCCGGCCAAGCCTCAGAGATGGAATCAGATGATCAAGGCTATGCCCAAAAACGGCATGCATTTCCCGGACAGAAGCTCTGTCTGCTGTCGAGTCCGCCGCGACAGGGCGATCTGGTACTCTGTCGACGGCGACTTCCTTTACGCCAAGCCCAAGGATATCGTGAAGGCAGTGATCGAGATGGTCAACAGCGCTGTGTTTGCTGCTAGGAAGACCAAGCCCCCCGCGGATTACTTCGAAGCGGTCAACATGGGTAATTCTACCGCTGCTTTTGAGGCCTTTATGCACTTTTTTAGTACGCTTCGAGGAATCGTCCCTTTTGCGCAAGAAGTCTCGCCGCCTGTCTTTGCCGAGTTTTTCAGCGAAGTCATCAAGGCCCGGTCTGCCTACTTCGAGTATTACGACGAGCGTGGATGGCATGTGCCGCCCCGCGAAGAGCACTCACCGATGGCCCTAGCCGTCGATAAATTCCTCAGTGTGGCTTAGTTCTGGGACGACACGCATGCTGTAACTGCCGCAGAAGGAGAGCAGCTGTGCGACGAAGACAAAGAGTGGGAAGAAGAGAAACTCTATTATGTGCAGCATCAGCCAGTGGCTGAGGATGATGCCTTGGGATCTCTCGTTGCAAATTTCGATGGATTCGATATTTGGGCGCCTGTCAGCGACGACAAGTATGAAGATGACGTCGAGCCAATTACAGACGACGAAGAGGATGTGGTTATGGGAAGCGTCTGAGTCGGTCTGCGATGTCTCATGTGCCGCAGCGAAATAGAGAGAGGATAGCGTTGCTGTGGAATTAGGGGGAGATGTTTCAGGAACATGTATCACGACAGCGGCGACAAGCCCGTCCGTTTCTCAGCTTGGGATTGGCGCCTTGGAAGATGAGAGACACACATAGAGAGGTATGAATGCATAGCGTCTGGAATTTGAACAGTGTTCTGTACCTAGGTAGACTTAGTGTCGCAAATTCCCGATTCATTGCCTACGTGTACACCGAATAACCGATGGTCTTGCGATTCAATCTCACCAAAGTCTCGACTTGCAATATATGCCACATTGCCAACATCACGAGCTTCTAGCTGTTGAACGGCAACACTTTAAATCGAACCTGACCTGATTAACCATATTATTGCTCGTTGTCCAAACTCAACCCCTCGATTTCTCGTCTTCACTCCTCGATATCAACCTTAACCTTATCTTGCAGGTGAACTTTGGCGGGATGAGTGAGCGTGGTCGGTAGTGCGTAACGCCTGTCCAAAGGTGCACGATGGATGTTCATCTTCCTCAGAGTTGAACATGGCGCTCGGAATTTTGAAGGGACTGCAGAGGTGTGCGCAAATACAGATAAAAAAAAAGAAAACAAAGGAAAGAAAAAAATATGTTGGTCATATTGACAACCCAAGGAATTGGCCTTGCGATATCCCCTCGTACGGTCACAGCTCGACCTCGTAAGCCCAGGTAAGACAAGGTTATGACTATATAGACCATAGGGGGGCCTGAGCAATGTCGTGTCGAAAACTGCGACCATGGGAATCGAACCCATGGCCTTTTGAGCGGGGAGTGGTGAACTATGCGCACACCAAGTCCCACTCGACCAACCAACCGAACGGTTGATGTAACACCTACCCGGAACTTACCCTTATAAGGCCGTGTGGTGCTTTATGGGATGAGACCTTTGCCCTGCGGGGCCGTTTGCCAGTGACCGTTGACCCACCAGGCATTATTGATGCGTTCGGTGAACGATGATGGGACGACCCAGCCGCAACAGCAAACCTTTCTCTTTTCCCTTGGCCCCTGCCCTGATCCTTCCGCCTGGACAGAGTCGCAACCGTGGGGAACCATTAGTCAACTTGTGAGATCCAATCATCAATCTCTTTTACACCTGCCATTTCCTCTTCTCTCCTGATATTGAGGGGTATGCCACGCAGATACAGGTATTCACGCAGGTAGCGATTCACTCTTCGGGCGGGGGCCACTCACTTCCCGTCCAATTGCTGCGCTCCACTTCCCATTTTTACTTCCCCTTCCCTCACCTTTTAGGTTCTCTCCTCCCTTCCATTTCCACGATAATCCCACACAGTCTGTGGCAACCTTCATACCTCTATCCAGGACTTGATCAGCCACGGTCTTACCTTACTCTACGTACAGACAAGCCTAAGGTAATTACCCACGAACATTATATCTACACACGCAGGTAGCCACTCCCTTGTTGCTCGCGCGCGAGTACCTACCTCATTCTGCGCTTCCAACTTTTGATCACTTTGCGATATCGCGTTTTCCGACCCTCGTCGCTCCCGTCAGTCATTACTCTGCAACCTCCAGAAAGCTAATCCGCTCAGTTGCAGGTATCATCACAAGTCGCAACCATGACGCCCACTCCCTGGCGACCGAACATGACCCTCAAAGAGCGCCTCCCTTGCAAGGGCTTGCTATGGGAAGATCGTCCACACATCCTCCGCAGCCTTGAACACGACGGATTGGTCCTCCATTCCTTCAGAGAGAACTACATCCCCATTGCTCCTGGCAACATTGCCTTTGAGGTGACAATGATCGTCTTTGTTGCCAACCAGCAAGTTACACGTCACCATAAGGCGGCCGACTACGTACCCGGCAAGGAATACGACTTCTTTGCAAAGATCGCTCGCTTCAACCGCACAGGACACAAGCTGCCGCAGCATGTCTACGCTGAGGTATTCCGCGAGCTCATCGCCGCTCGCGTTCGCTTCTTGCGCCGCCACCCCAATTCGACAGAGACCCCATCGGAGTTGGCCGTACAGGTGGATGAGCTGATCAAGAACATGGACGGCTGCTACAGTGATGCCGAGATGTCCAGACGCCTCGAGGAGGAGATTTTGAAAGCGGAGGGCGAGCAAGGATCTTCGACTGGAGGTGAACTCGGAGGAGCAGAGTCGGCTGGGCTTGGTATGGACCTCTCTTGAGCCATCAACACATGAGTGATGTTGCCGTAGCAAAATCAACTACCAACAACCATAAAGGCGCCGCTGTCAGGTGCTCTTATCAAGCGGCCTTATGATGGTGTTGCAGAAGTACAGTCCAATGCTGGTTTGTTTGTTAGCTTGGTACTTCAAATAAGACATACTAGCCCATCCTGAACGCCGTTATGGTACTTTGAAATGCATGACCATCAGCCAAAAACATATAATCAGTATCTGGTTTTACATATTCACACTAATGTTAAGCCCCCGTAATTGAAGTAAAACACCTAAACTGGATGTGGAAACACCTGGACCAGTTGGCCCCAGATCTGTCCATAGCCTGGTAAAACGCACAGTGAATCCTCTCCGTGAGATCTTCAAGCTTATCCAAGATCCCATTCACCAAGATATTGACACTTGCCAGGCTTATTGCAATGTCATCCCATCTGAGCAGAGTACCAAGCCACATGAGTTTCTGGGCGAGCCTAGAGCGCCACAGCCACTTGCAACAGCCTTTCTTTGGACCTCCGGGCCAACTCTGCTTCTGCTTTTTCTTCCGCCTTGCAAGCTCGCACAATTTACCACGCGACATTCTTTCCTGCACCGTGAGTATTGCGCCCGCGCACCACAAAGTAAGCTCAGACTTCACGCTGATTCTTTGCTCTCGCTTCAGCGAACCGCGTAAGTCCCCTTAATTCAGCAACCCCTCCGTTTCCAAAATGACCTTTAGAGCCCGGTTTATCGACAGCATCTGGCTCTCCCAAAACACGAGGCGGGCGGCTGAGGCGACAAAGATTGTTACCTCCCTCTTCCTTCACTGCTACTTTCACTTGGCCCCGCGCAACTTGCCTCTTTGTTTCCCCATGCGCGATGGGCATTCTTGGGCCTTACCTTTCTCAAATGGAGGTGCTAACATGCTCACCTCCAGAAACATGCCCGGCCCAATTCGTGGTACCGGTAGCAACGGAAATGGCGGCAGTAACCGTCACTAACCCAACTATTTCGGTTCTTCGAGCATCACGCTGCCTCTACGTCCTCGCCGTGATGGCACTCTCCCCATTGCCCGCTCCGCCCCTCCTGCCCCGCCCAAGCCCGCCGCAAAACGTTTCAGCAAACTCAAGGTTTTTATGCCGAAGGCCGGTATGAAGTTCAAGGCCAGACCCACTGTTACCGCGCGAATGAGGCGCGACAAGGCAATTTGGCTCGCCATGATGGATATCGTGCCCCTTTTCAAGGCCAGACATGTGCAAGCGTCCTTGACAGAAATCATGGACATTGCCACCGAGACGGTTATCAGAAGAAAGCCTCCTGTCAATTTTGTGGAGTGCCTTAGCAAGGGAGATGGGCTCATCACTGTCGAGGCCACGTTGCAGACGCTCCGGATTGTTCGGGAGAATCATCCTCTCTCCAGAAGATTGAGCCCGGGTACGTTTGCGGAGTTGTTCATCGAGATTGTGAAAGCCCGCGGAGCCTACTTCGCGCGTCACAGAGAGCGCGGAACCAACCCGCAGACAGTCGATGCTCATTCAAAATTGGCGCAGGCGGTGGACAGATTCCCTGCGGTGGCGTGGTTCTTGGACGGAATGGAAATTTTTGTCAAGGTGGAATCTGAGCATATGGAACTTGAGGCCAGGGCCGTCGACAACGAAGATACCACAGAGGAGCAAGAATTGCTCCCTTTCGACGATGAGGTCGCCGCCGCTGCCGGTACAGCCGCAGTTTCTTCGCTGGTCGCAGGGTTCAATGGCTTCAGTGTGTCGACTTCGAGTACCGAGAAGTACGAAGACGACGTGGATCCTATCACCGACGAGGAGGAAGATGAAGTGATGGGGGGCACACAGGTCTCTTGAGTCAAAAGGTCATGTCCCCGGAAGCTCAGTGCGTGAAGGAAACTGCGCGTGGGCAATTGAGATTGGAGACATGCGATGTATTGGGGCAACGGATGCATTGGTCTTTCGGCAGGAAAGCAGTTTGTTAAAACGTGGAAGGTGCATCCCACCCCGATTTTCCATTTCTGTAATATTTAAACCTGGGTGGCAACGAACCCATTCCTCTTCTCACCTCTTCCAACCAAGCCACCAATCAAGCATTTTCCCCATCATTGCTCCCACAACGTCTCAAGTTGCTCTCTCCGTGTCGCCCTGCCCTAGATATTTACACAAATACCGATGGATTCCAACAAGGCACAATGACCGCAACGCGCTCTCTTTTGTCTCTCTAATAGAGTATAATGTTTACTGTAGCAGGAAAACCGGGCGGGCATCTAGGCTAGAAGGGAAGTATCTAGGTTAAATTTTGAGTTTGATTAAATTTGATGTCTAGCCTAAATTCCTAATCTAGCCTAAACGCCCAAGGGTAGCTTCTAATTGGTCCAATCGATTCGAATTGCTGACTCCTATAAGGATATGCTAGAATAAAGTCCTCCGGCTTCACTAGAATTACTAAAATAACGATAATTCTTTCCCGGAATCCAATACCTTCTTTATAAGAGTAATGAACGAACCTCGCTATTAGTTAATTGGGCTAATAGCTTAATAATTTTTATATTTACTTTCTTTCTTATTACTACCAATTTAATCCCGTTAGTAGTTATCTTTTTTCGGTCGCGCGAAAAGTTTCACGCCCACTTATAAATACCTTTATTCGGACTTCGAAGTCGAAGTTTTCTACCTAATTACCCAATTAAATCAATTAGAAGCCTCCTTTTTTCATCTAGCCTAAATATAAAATCTAGACTAGATGACCAAACAGTCCTATAATTACAATTAAGGCTAGATATCCCCCATCTAGCCTAAATGCCCTCTGTGACGAACGGCAGTCTGATCTGCCTAAGTRGGATAGCTGAAGGTAGGAACTATCAGTGCTGTTCGGTGAAGCCAAAAGGTTCACAACAAGTATGCGTGCGTGATACTGGTCTCGGTGATRATGATCAATTGACTACTGTCGAACTATCTGACAATCTGAGTTCTCCAGCAGTCCCTTTATACTTCGTGTCTGTTCCTGATTCTTGAGCCTTGAGTGTCTATTGCGGTGATGGCTCACTCATGGTGTTGGCTCACTGTGAGCCGGTGCGTCAGTGAGCCCCTGCATGCGCCCTTCTGGTCAGTGCTGGACCTCCTGAAGGTTACACCAGCCATTACTGGTGGGCGGTCGGTTCCCGACGGCTTGGGCGACCCTTGTGTCGCTTAAGTTCGTAACACCCTCCTTATAATACCGCTGCGGTATTTTTAACGGTGAGCGGTCAAATCATACCGCCCGGTATACGTCTTCGTACTGGATTCGTCCTTCTAATAACGTATTCTGTCAATAGGTAGATGTACTCGTAATCAAGATGTCCTCGACCGCCAACAATGAGTCCGCTGCCCGGGTCATCCTCCTCAGCCGCGTCATCCCGAGACGTGAACTCCGTTGGAACTACCGCCACGGCCGAAACATTCTGCAGCCCGAGCGCCGTGACCAGGTTGTTGCCGCGGCTCTGCAGGTGCTTGTTGGGCAGGTACATCCCAACATGAGGATGACCTCGTGCCCCGCTAAGCGAGAGGTTGAGCGTCTGCTTGTCGACATTGTCGACGCGTGCAAGCGTCTCGTGCGCGAAAACCCGGCCATGACCGGTGTCGGCAACGATAATTTCAACATCTGGGACTTCGAGGAYGACTCATTCCTCGACCAGGCTCGCGTAGGAACCGAGCCTTGGGGAGCTCCTCAACCGTCATATTTTCCAAGCCCTTTTTTGGCCATCATCGAGGCCCGCCAGTGTTTTCGCAGCTTTGCTGCAGAGCACCTGCCCGCGCAGGACCCCTCTCGCCGCTGTCTTCTGGCGGTCGCAGTCGACAGGTTCCTAGAGACTGCTGTGTTCTGGGACGTCGCTAGCGTCCCGATCCAGCTCCAAATCGAGGAGCCTGACGAGGAGGAGATGGACACAGAGTCGGAGGAGGAGTCTGAGGAGGAGTACGAGGAGAATGAGGAGTACGCCCAGGGATCTGAGGGTGGTTTCGAGGAGGAGGAGGAGGAGGATAATAGCCCCATAGAGGAGTGAGACGGCATGACGGATAGTCGACACATGCTTTTTGTATTGTGGGCCAAGGTTCTCACATGATTTGTCAGGAGCGTGATGGAATATGGATGGATTCATGGGTTAGAGCAGAATGATCAGTCACCCCTCAAAGTTGTTGTGCAGGAAAGGTAGGGGCCTCCGACAGCAAATGGCGAAAACTTTTCTCTTCGTGCTCTTGTGCTAAAGGATTCACGTCGTTAGAATTGCTTAACAAATAGGTCCTGCAGCTATATCGATTACTTCTCGTCAGCAAGGTATATCGCGTTGTCTTATTCCTATCGCCTCTCCGACAATTGGTCATTCCCTTGTCCCACACAGTGATGCTTATTCGACAACATGCCTTTATTCCTCGACGTTTGTGGTCAATATGAACAAGCGTAAAAGCTAATAATTTGTAGTTGGTTTTCTAATAACCGGATATCCATGATGTAGTGTACGCGCTGAAATTAGTCAGTACAACACAATACAACCAAATCAACCCACAAACTATAACAAAGACGTGTAGAAGGTAACAAACAGATAAAGGTTATACTGAAATGAGTTTTGTAAAACGGGAATAAAAGGAACTTCAAACTCACAATTAGAACAAAAATATAGATGTTCGGCAACAACCCCAACCTGGCTGAAAGCTTGGAAACTAATAAGCCGTTCATTTTGTCACTCCTAGATGTCGGTTTCGGCGTTGGTCCTACCCCGGTTCAGCGCAAAATTTTCGTCGACGCCAAGCCAAAGCTCGCCAGCTCTTAACTAAGGTCGCGGTCAACTTGAATCCTCTCCTTGGCAACGTCAACCAGGTCAAGGGCACTCCGAACAAGCGCGCGCAGGGTGGCCAGGACAAGCCTGTCTGTCCTTCCTTCAAGAAGTGTCTGGAGATCTTCGACGACGAAGTCAAGAAGTTTGGCCTGGATGCCTCTACCCCCGAGCTGGTCACTCTTCGTCAGTCCTTTCACTCGGAGCTGACGGATTATTTCTCAGATTTACTCAAGGACGACAAGATTGGCGACGCTGCGCAGATACCTCTATACAAGGCAGGCCAGTCCTTCGCTCAGACGAACTACATCCGCATGATGGCCAAGAACAGGGCTTGGAAAATRYGACGGTTGAGGAGCTCCCCAAGGCTCGGTTCCTACGCGAGCCTGGTCGAGGAATGAGTCRTCCTCGAAGTCCCAGATGTTGAAATTGTCGTTGCCGACACCGCCAATGAAGTTCATGGGGTTGGGCATCGCGGGGTTGTTGCGCAGGAGGCCAGCGTCTTGCGCAGGCAGGTGCTCTGCAGCRWAGCTGCGRAARCRCTGGCGGGCCTCGATGATGGCCAGGAATAGGGCTTGGAAAATGTGAGGGCTGAGGAGCTCTCCAAGCTCTGTTACCACGCGGGATGCTAACTCCGGCCATGAAGTCGAGGTGGTTGCTCATCGCGTAGTTGTTGCGGACGAGACTTCGACGACCGTATGTCGGCTATGGCCACCGCCATCAATGACTTGGCCGGTAGTAATTTGGATGTCGACATGGCAGATGCTTTGGATTCGCACACTCCCAAGACCTCTCGGTCGGCTTCCAGCAAGATAAACACTGCCACGGCAAGCTAGTCCAAGACTCGTAGTGGCCTTCCCACTTCAAAGCCTCGGGGAGCCGGTGGTATCCTGCGCAACCTTTTTGGCACCACACCTCTCTGTACTACTCGCTTCGGCAGTACCAGGAAGGTTGTGCCTTCCTCCTCCTCGTTGGCTATTGCGACAGGCCCGATCGTCCGGACGCCCAACCCGCGAAATACGTGTCTGTCTAAGGTAGATGAGAACGGTGTAGAGGGCTCCAGGAAGCGAGTCCTTATTGACTCTTGCGCTAAGGGCAAGGGTAAGGCTGTCGCCACTCCTATTAACCTAACTTAGGCCTCGACGCCGAACGAAGTCTGCGGCTACCTAGTTGTACGATGACCTACGTGAGATTAACCTGCGCCGTGCTACCATTCGTGGTGAAAGGATCGAGGAGATCGACTGAGAGGGAATATGTTTGGACCAGGATCGAGATCGACATCGGACTTTGGATATGGAGGAGGATATGGTATTTCTTTCGTTTCTGCTTTTGCCCCGCATTCTCGTATCAAAGGCCATCGAACTGTTTCCATTCTGTTTCGTTGACACCGCGATCCTGGGTGAAGGACTCGCCGTTGCTTTTGTGTAGGGAAGTGTATATAGACTTAGGAGTCCAATGCTTAGGCAATTTGCCTGCTGGTGTTTCAGTGTTTTCACAAGAGGGCGCTACGTCCTTGGACTAGGACCACTTCCGTCTTTGCTCGTATTACACGTGCTTGCAACTGCCACTCAGTCATCCACTGGCCGTGTTCGTTAACCCATCCAGCCTTCCCACTTGATCAGGTATTGCCAACCTTGATGGTGCTATTATGGATGCGTCTTCCGAGTGTCCCCGGCTTTGCTCTGCGACTTGACCGCCGTTGAGACTCGGCATGCCACGGTAAGAGACCCCGGAATCTCCATCAACCCAATCAGTTCGCCCCCGGCCGTCATTAGCTCCAAGTGTCTCATGCTTTTGCCTTCGCAACTCTTCCATCGGCTGTAGTCGAAAAGCTCATAGCCTGCAAAGACTTAACGAAAGTGTTCCAAATCGTTATGATGATCTTCGCTCATGGCACTAGGCCAACTACAACTCAGCTCGGCGCCTTGGAAGGTTGGTCGGATGGTGATACGATTGTGAGCGTTGCGACTACTACGGCTCATCGCGCACGCGGGGTACGTGAATCTGGTTGTCGGTCGCGACTTTCGATTGACGTGGAGTCGCTCAGCGAAGAGGACTGCAAGGAACAGAGAGATCGCGATGGGAACGGTTGGGTCGCTACAGAAGCCTCCGGGTTAGCTCGACCTTGCGGTTGCAGCTACCATTTAACACGGGTAAAAAGGATGGAGGTCGATAGTGCGGAAAGAATAAAAAAGAAGGGAAAAAAAAAAAGAAGGGAAAAAAAAGGAAGGGAAATTTTTTTTTAAACTGGCGATATTTCACCAATCTTGAGATTTAGACTCCACGGGCTACAAGCGAACGATCAGAATGTTCCAAATTGACCGAAGGTACATTATTTGGCTGAAAAATTATCGACCAACGGCACTGGGCAGTCTCAAGGCGGGAATTGAACCCACGTCCTCACGGAAAGGTGGTGCGCAAGCGCTACCAAAGACCACTCGGCTATGGTCCCCAAAGTTTGCTTCGGGGTATCACCTGTTGGAGAACTTACCACTTGACCTTCCCTATATAGGGCCTGTCTGCAGGCTTGGTATTGGTTAGCAGCCACTGGGCTGTGCTGGAGGGGGCGCATGTCCCGGCAAGTATGTCCCGGCAGGTAGGTACGTTCCGGCAAGTCTCTCTGCCAGCTCAAGGCGGCAGAGATCGAACTCGAACCTGGAAATCTGAAGAACGCCCGCAGTGCAGAGCACAGTTCGTCCACCATGGGCTTCTGCTTATTTGCTGTGACAACTTGCTACCTAGTGCTCGGAAGATAGGCTGATTTCTTTTCTGACAATGTATCAGACACACCAGATCACAATACATGGCCACCTATGCGAGAATGTAGCACGAAGAGGGAGGGAGATGATAGGCGCCATGATCCTTACCCAGAGACCCCTGAACTCGAGATGTCCCTGAGCGCGAATGTGCTATGTGAAAGTTCGATGTTGTTGGCCAGCCGTGCTTTTGCATCCATTCATTGTGCATCCATTCACTGGCACTGGCGTCCAGTATGTCTAGATAGGCTTCCCTGGTTTTCGTTTCTCCTCCTCTGTTCCTAATACATAACCAAGTCCCTTTTATGTATCGTGGTCTTTCCGCATCCGCCAGATGTACTTGAAGTCTTTTGAACGAGGGAACTTAACCTCATGGTCTGTCATTCTTGTGATAAGAGGCAACAACATAGTCGTCTACGTGCTCACATCCATTTACTCGAGAGCAGCTCGTTGAGCCCATTCTACAGAAGGCGGAGGGTATCGTCCTCTGTGTCACCCTCGCGATCAGGTTAATTAGAGAGCAAGTGAAAGATGGTTCAGCTCGGCAGACATGATTCAAAATGCCAATCTGCTTCTGACCGAGTTGGAAGGGTTGTTCAAGCACGGGCATCCTTGATTCCTTCAAGCTTCCTCACAAAGTGTATCGCACTCTTGTCATGACGGAGCTTGCCATGAAGTACAAGATTAAGCCCGGATTCGCCTCGTATTCACTCTTTGATAACTCTAATAAAGACCGTCGACTTTTATCCAAAATGCCAGTTTCGGAACACCGGGTCCAGACTACTCCGATCGTGGACAGTGGCACAAGCGGTATAGAAGTAAGCGTTATCTAAAAGGAATGACGGCATCTGCCATTCTGCCTGCCACCGAAGACCGGTCACATTAGTGGATTCATCCCTTCTCGGTTGCCGCACCTGCCTCGTTTGTTGTGCCTACCGCAACCTCGACCCAAAGGGCAAAAACGCCCTTTTCATCCCATCTCAGGAACAATATGAGCTTTCCCTATTGGTACAATAGATATTTTTCAAATGCACAACTGGCAGAAAAATTTCAGGCAGCAATTTCTGCTCCTGCCCTTTATTTTGACACCCGTGCTCGCTGTGAATTTCTCTTCCTCTTTCTAACCTTTCAACCTTCGACCACCACTCTCTTTCTTACCTCGACAACCGCGAGAATCAGATCGAGCTCTATTCAACAACCAAGCACGCGAACACTTTCCGTAAGTAGAGATCTCCTATCCTCACAGGCGCTTATGATACGGTATATGGATCGCTGACCTCAACATACTCTCAGCTTCCATCGAAGTACCAGGCGTGAGATTGATAAAGTTCCGCAATCCCTCATCGTTGATCAGTAAGTACACACCATATCTCCAGGTTCCGCCGTTCAGTATGTTCTCAGATTGCTGACCTACCATGTTCCAGAGATCGAACAAGACGAAATGGTTCTACACCTGCATAACCTGATGCCGAGGAATGGCTTGCGCTGGAGGTTTTTTAAACATTTCCGCATCATTCGCGACACCCGCCGCAACGAGCGTGTCTTTACCGCTCTCCTCGTCCTCGTGGACGACGTTCTGCCTGGTGTCAGGCTAAACTCCCGCCCCGCCAAAGACCAGATTGAGCGGCACCTTGTCGAGGTCGTGGACGCCGCCACTCGCTTCGTTAGCGAGATCCCTGCGATGATGGATCCCATGGATCCCATGGCTGGCCTCGGCTTGACGGGAGTCCATGACGAGGACTTCAACCTTCTGGAGGAAGAGGTCTCCTTCCTCGAACGCGCCAGAGAGGCTACCGCGCTGGGAAGAACCCTTACGCCTCATGTCTTCCAAGCCTTTTTTTTGGCAATCATCGAGGCGCGTAAGCGCTTTCTCGACTTCGCAGCCGAGAACTTGGAACCGCAGGACCCTGCCCGCCACTCGCCGTTGGCCCAAGCCTGCGATCGTTTTTTGGCGGTGGCATGGTTTTGGGACGTGGCGAGCGTCCCGGTGCAGCTCCAGTCTGAGAGCTTCGATTATCAAGAGACGATCGAGATAGCGGAGGATGGAGAGGAGGAGGATGAGGATGACGAGGAGGATGAGGATGACGAGGAGGATGAGGATGACGAGGAGTAAGGGGTCGATGGTGGGGAGAGGGGTTCGTGACGCAAGTATTTTGGGAAATCGGCGTTGGCAACACTCAGGTACACGATACTCGGTTTGAGCGAGGCCTTCATGCAAGCTCAAAGGAATGAAACGATATTCATCATGCCATTCAGTCGGCTAGAAACACCTGTAGAATACTCTATGGGGTATATTCTTTTCACAGTAATGCCTGTTAGTCCGCTGAAAACACATTTTGACACGGGTCCATTGCGCCTATCTTTCCTCATCTAATGCCGTGAGATGTGCAAAGATGGTATTTAGGTTTCCGACGACGCGATGTTGTTGTTGAAAGTGGATTGCATTTGACGATGGCCATTGGGTGGAGGCTCCCGCAGCTCCGCTGAGGTGCATACGCTAACCCAAGTTGTAACTGGCGCTCCACGTGACAGGGGGATGCGCTTGGCTGTGTCCGGCATATTTCCTGGATTTGCATATCACTCATTCTGCCCTCCTGTTCACAGCTTGCTTCGTTCCGTCTCATGTCCTCAACCTCACACTGATTGCCGCGCATTCTCACATCTTTGTTTGCTTTTCACCCGCCAAGCATCCTGCACCCCAACATTTGCATCTCCTGCATCGATCCGACGCGTTCGTCCCGTCCCGTCTCCATCGGTTCCTGTCCTGACTCCGCTACCCCGCCAATTACGTCATGCGCAATGGCGTCCGCGACCGCACAGTCTGGACCAACACGGGCACCTTTTGAGCCACCGGTACCAACACCACAAACAGAACTGAAACAACCGCCAAAGCGACCCAAATGGTGTCTCACCGAACAGCTCCTGACAACATACGGCTACGAATTCCAGGCCGCCACGCAGCATCCGTTTCTCGAGGCAGCTGCCAAGGGTGAGCTCCCCAAGGACGTCCTGAGTCGCTGGCTCGCCAACGACAGGTTATACATCCACAGGTAGGCCGCTTCTCTGATCACTCGCCCCCAACTGTTGCTGGTCTTAACATCGACACTCTTCAGTTATATCCGCGCCGCCGGAAAGCTTCTCTCCACCATCGACTTGCCCCAGAAGATCCCGGCGCCCAGGCATGATGGATCCGAGCCCGAACCCGAACAGTGGGAAACACAGCTGGTTGACTGGCTGATCGAAGCCCTTGGCGCCGTCCGCAGGGAAGAGAGAATGTTCATCCAAGTGGCTGAGCGTTACGGCTTGACAATTGACCTCACTAGTCCCGCCGCAACAGCGAATAGCGTCAGCACCAGCACCAGTACCAGTGTCGAACACCATCTCCACGCCCCTGCCGCCAACGTTCTCACCATTCCCGATGACCAAAAGCTCCCGGGCTTGGTCCAGATTTGCGAGCTCTTCTCCACCATCATACCTGCCCCCATCCCCATAGCACCCGCGCGCGGCCTCGTCGTTGCCGTATCCGCCGACAAATCATCTCCCGACAACCCGCCCTCTACCCCCGATCCTGACCAGACCGCGAAAGCCAGCGAGACCGAGAAGGACAAAGAATCGCAACCTGACAATAAAGACGAGCCAGAGGAGCCAGCAGTTCACCCTCCTCCCGCTTTGCCATGGCTCGAAGGCGCTCTCACCTTCTATGGCACCGAGCTCGCCTACCTAGCCGCCTGGTCCTATGCTAAATCCCTACAAAACAAATACTCTGCGGACGCAGCCTCCCGCTCCGCTGGCACCCAAGGCCAAGGGTCCTCGTCCTCAAACACCGCCCCAGGTGCCCGGGACAAATATACAACGCCTCCGCACACCTTCACCACCACAACTCCAGCCACTTCCCCTGCCCCAACCCGCGAAGCGCTTTCCGCATTCTCCTCGCCACACGTCAGTATCCAGCCGTTCCAACCCCCTCCTCCCCCGAACAGCGCTTCCGGCGATAGATCTGCACCAGGGGAGCAGGATGCGGATGGCGGCGCGCTGAGAAACGAGTTCATCCCCAACTGGAGCAGCGTTGAATTTGCACTTTTTGTCAACCGGCTGGGACGAATCATCGATGGTGCCGTGTCCGAGTTACTCGAAGCTGCGGGTGGGGAAGGCCCGGTGGCGAATGCGGCTAAGGGGGCTATCCTGAGGAGGGTGGAGGGCAGATGGAAGAGCTTGATGGTTGCTGAGGCGTCGTTTTGGCCCGAGGTTTAGGGGGTCTTGTGTCTTTTAAATGGGTGTGCTATTAAATGAATTGATGTGCCACTGAGGAGATGAATGACAAAGTTGAATGATCTTTGGGTTGGAGATATCAAGATTACATGCTATTATGGACTGGATCGTAGCATGACCGAAGGTTACTAGACTTTTTGGATACACCTTAGATAGATGAAAGTACGCTATGAAGCTGGAATATACAGCATATTCTAGCCCTCCGGCCCTGTTCGCTGACACCACTGTGGCGTCGACCTTGGGAGCAGCTATGTGAGTCTCGATCTTTCTCTCCTCCGTGATCACTCTCTAACGCACACGCTGACGCTTCCGAGGCTCTGGAGAAGACTCAGACCCTTCACGCTGCTCCTCCTTCTCCCCCAAAACCCCCCTATTCTCACTCTGTTCCGCATCGCCGAGGTAATATTTTGGAGGTGGCTAACCGCTTGTAGCAGAGGACCTATGTCTCTGAGGAGGGCTGGGTGAAAGCCGGACATCCTCACTGTTTGCGGCATTGCCTTCAAGCGTGGACACCGAATTACGAACGCCCTCCAGATGCGTTCCTCGCAGAAGGTCTCCACGAGAGCGACCATGGACCTTGGGGATCAACTCCGTACCAGAGCTTGAAAGCTGTGACCCGATCAAGACAGGGGCGCCAGCCCTGGCTGGGATGTTAGACTCGGATCTCCCACCCCTGAACTCCCTTCCATAATGCTTCGACTTGGGATTCTTAGCCTGCAAACTAACCAAGCGACCGCGTATGATCTCGCTGCACTCGTGATACTCCTTGCTTAACCGGCGCATCTCGCTTCTAACACGGGCCTGTACCTCCGTCGCGGTGTCGATTGCTCTTCGGCAGGTTTGTAGCTCGGCTACTTCGGCTAGGGAGAGGGTGCTGGCGCCGGGGATGCTGTGATGCTCGGCGACGGTGACGGTGGAGGAACGGCCTGTGGCGAGGGCGATGCTCTCACCGCGCTGGATGGCGGCGGCGAGGGCGGAGAGTTTGAGGGCGAGTTGGGGGAGGGTGTCGGTGGGTGTTGGAAGGTCGAGGAGCTGTGATTGGTTTGGGTTTGTGGTAGGAGCGGTGGGAGCGGTGGGAGCGAGGGTTTCGCGGTTGGTCTTTGGATGGCTGGTGGCGGGCGTCGAAATTGGGCTTCGTCTGTCTGACGATTCCCTCTTAATACTAGACATAATCGGTGTTGGCGAGGATCTTGGGTGGTAATAATCTGTAAGAGAGTGGCGGATCTTTTGTGATAGTGCACGAAGGCAGAAGGCAGAGTATGAGTAAATACGGGATTTGTTGTTAACTTAACTCTCAGGGCCCGTAAGACATACACATGTAGGTTAGACTGGTGATTTGTTTGCTTGTTTGTTTACCTATGCAAACAGAACCGGATTCGGTCATCGCAAAGGTAGTTGGACGGACGAGCTGTCGGAGGCCCGTGGTCCCCGGGTACCCTTGACTGATTTGCCAGGGCTCCCTACCCTGTGCCTTCCACACAACATTCGGCATTCCAGACTTCCTTGATTTCCCCTTTCCTCTTACACCAGTCCAATAGGTACAATTTAGTGCTGGTCTGCTTGTTAGCCCGGTACGCCTAGTGCTCTGGACGAGATCATTCTCGGCCCGTTCTCAACCTCACAAGGACATATTGAAATGTCTTGGTAGGGTTTGGAAAGGAATATAGAAGGTTTATCTTGGCATAGTCAGAATGAGATCAGGCTTGAACCAAGGAGTGAAAGGCATGAATTAGATGTGAACATGCCTAGAAAAGTAGCCCCCAGGTCTTAAGCAAAGAAAGAAACCTGTCTTGAACTAGATAATCTACCAACTGGTAACGAGCCTAAGCACGGGCCCCCACATACCTTTAAAAGACCAGACGACATGTCTTATTCCAAGCGCGATACCCCAAAGCAAACTTTGGAACTAATGGCTGAGCGGTCATTGAGGCTCACCTAAGGCGCACTCACCTTGAGGCAGTGGGTTCGATTCCCACATGTAGCCCCAGTTCTTCTCTAGTCAGTAGTTGTAGATTTTATCCTGCGTTACGCACGAAATCCATGCTGCTACACTCCAACAGTCAAGTATCGTCGTGCCTTTTTTTTTTTTTTTTCGCTATTCGTTTTTTATTTTCATCTCGTTGTTGGAAGGACAGAAGTTTCTCACTGCTTTGTCGCAACCCTTATACGCATCTTGTTGGCATTATTATCTTTTATCCTTGTGGGCGAAAGACTATCTCTAGGTAAGGTGTTCATTTGCATTCTAGTCTGTAGTCTAGAGAGAGCGCTCTGTGACACTGGGAAGTCGTTAATACCAACTTCGACATATATATGACAAAAACTCTTATCTTTAAGAAGCTCCGTGGCGTAATCGAATTCACGGCCAATCTTTACCTCTTTTCCTGTTGGTATGCTGATGTTCTTGCCGAGTGTCTACCTGGCATGGCGGCCAGGAGATAACCCGTTAACGTATGCGCATACTAATTGCATTGTGACAGGGGTGCTGTGGGTCCATGCAACACCAATGCAGGAACCGTGCTTACAAATTCGCAAAAATTGGCAAGTTGAAATTTCCAACTTCCTGATAACCAACGGCCGATGATATCGTTCAAGAGGTTTATACGCGTCCAACTCAACAAGCTCAGCTAGTTCACCAGATACCAAGACCAGAAATGAAAGGCCGTTCATGATCATTCAGTTTGCTGCATGTCAGCATGCGATGTAACCACACAGGGCGACGCAATAGGGGCAATATATAAGCAAAAGCACTGATGGTTTACGTACACGTGATCAACGACCGTCCATCTGAGCCATCCAGCGGCCACGCCCAGGCAGTGATCGTCAGGGTAGCTTTCGAGGGTGGAGGGGGTCCTGCTATGATAAGATGCTGTGGTCGCTCCTTGATCCCAATTCTGGATAAAGGATATCTGTTCTTCGGCTGTAGCCGTTCCTACCTAGAGAACAAGGACATAAAGGCAGTGACAGTTCACAAGACGACCTCACTATTGTACCCCCCGTCTGGATACGCGATCATCAACATGGAGACCATCGACCTAGTCATCATCGGCTCAGGTATAAGTCCTACTGGGCATTACGGTGTAACACGAACAAAGAGAACTGACAGCCCTTCCAAACAGGCCTTTTCGGCCTCGCCATGGCCAAAACCTACCACCAATTCCACCCCACCCTTTCTCTCGCCATCTTCGACAAAGCCGAAACCATAGGCGGCGTCTGGGCCAAGGAACGCCTCTATGACGGCCTGCGCACCAACAACCTCAAGGGCACGTACGAATACCTCGATTACCCCATGACACCCGAAGTCTTCGGCGTCCAGCCGGGGGAGTACATGACTGGGCCGGTGATGCACAAGTACCTGACGAGCTACGCCGAGGCGTTTGGGATCAAGGACAAGATTCGTCTTCAGCATACAGTGCTCGAGGCTGAGCACCAGGACGGAACGGATGGTGGGTGGGTGTTGACCGTGGAAAGTCCCGATGGAGCGAAGAGGAAGAAGGTGTTTGCAAGGAAGATGGTGCTGGCAACTGGGTTGACTTCGGAGTCGTTTTTGCCGGATTTTAAGGGCCAGGAAGATTTTGGGGCTCCGCTGTTCCATAGCAAGGAGTTTAAGAAATATGGCGGGACGTTGGAGAGCGCGAAAGTTGTTACGGTACTTGGGGGGACCAAGTCGGCTTGGGATGCGGTGTATGCGTATGCATCGAAGGGGATTAATGTTAATTGGGTTATTCGAGGTAAGAAGTTCGATGTGAGAAATCTGGAGGGAAAGGGCTGTTAGCAGACTGATGCTGATGGGGGCGCAGAAAGCGGACATGGACCGGCGTGGATGACACCGTCGTTTGTGACGCCTTTCAAGTTATGGTTGGAGGCATTGGTTCGTAAGTAAAACTCAGGATCAGGATGTCAAACACTCGTGATACGCTAACCACAGATGTCATGAACCAGACACTCGGATATTGACGTGGTTTTCGCCATGCATTTGGGGAGCCGCTGACGGCTACTCGTTAATCCGGAGATTTTGGCACGGAACAGCCATCGGACGGGCAATCACCAATGCTTTCTGGTGGGCCTTGGGAAACGACGTCAAGACAATCAACAAGTACCGTTCCCATCCCGAGATTAAGAAGCTCGAGCCATGGGCGCCAGCCATGTTCGTCGCATCCAGCTTTTCAATCCTCAACTTTCCAACCGACTTTTTCGACCTCATTCGCAACGGCACCGTCAGCATCCACATTGCCGACATTACGAGATTGTCGCCAGAAATGGTTCACTTGTCTAACGGCTCGAAGCTGGCAACCGAAGCGCTGTGCTGTGTCACGGGGTGGAAGCACGTACCGCCGGTGAAGTTTCTCCCAGAGGGTATCGAGAGGGAGCTAGGGCTGCCCCATTTCCCGGAGGGTGACGCCGAGCCTCTCTTCACCGACGAGATGTTGGCGCGAGCAGATGAGGAGATCCTTTCGAGGTATCCGCGACTCAGGAACCAACCGGTCATCAACAAGAGGTACAGGCCCATGACGGAGACAGAGGGTCTGTCGACAAGCGATGAGACCAACCCCCAGGCCTGTTTAACCCCCTGGACTCTCTATCGGTTCATGGTACCGCCTTCGCCTCGGTTTCTGGTTACGCGGGATATCGCCTTCATCGGTTACTTTTCAAGTTTCTCTTCTGGGCTGTCCATGTATCCCCAGGCACTCTGGATTTGCGCGTTTCTCGACGATAAGCTTACATTGAACGTGATGCCATCCAGGAAAGCCATGCTTGAAGGGAAGTCGAAGCTCAAGGAAGGCAAAGTGGGCGCAAAGGGAAAGACGGTAGAGGAGATGAGATACGAAGCAGTCCTCCAAGCGCGATTTGGAAAGTGGCGGTATCCGGCGGGCCATGGACACCAGTTCCCCGACTTTGTGTTTGATGCGTTGCCGTATATCGACTTGATGCTTGGTGATCTGGGATTGAAGGTTCACCGGAAGAGGAGCTGGTTGGCGGAGATGACGGAGCCGTATGGACTCGAGGACTACAAGGACATAGTGAGCGAGTATGCGGCAAAGTATGATGGGGGGATAGGTGCTTGAGGGGGGGCCATCCACTTGGCGTTTGTTGCTTTGTTCTCTCCGAGAGTATACCGCTCAAGATAAGATTTGATGTTGATCTGTGGACTGCTTTGGTTGTTTCATGGGCAGCCAACGTAGGCAGTCATACCTTATCTAAGTGCCCATCCTCAGCTTCCCACAAGCATGTCCTGTTTTTGACACTCCAATCGTACGTACCATGAAGAGGCGGTCGTGATCAATTTGTTGGTTGGAACCCCAAGGTCCGTTTGTCTCCATATCCAACCGTTGAACCATCGAGGCTTGAAAGGTCAAGATGAGCAAGGTCGGCGCGGCAGAGCATCAACGTGCCTTCCACAAGGGGCGGTATATTAGACTCCTGTCTTTCACCCTTCTCCAGTCATTTCCCATCCATCAGCACCATCGAACATTGACACCACAAGTGAACTCAACACAAGAAACCAACCACAAAACCCATTATCACCAGTCCTACCTCTCCCACCCTCACAAGACATAAGTCAGTAGTAACAAACTTCCCGAACACCCCCCGTAACGTCAACATGTATAGAATGACTAACCAGTATTTATCAGTCCAGTTCAAGTCCACCTTTCGAACTCACCCAAACCACCCGTCAGACAAACAAGATGTCCGGATACACCTCTTGGCACAGTGTTGTCAACAACCCTAACACCTCCGGCTCCGGCTCAAGCGGCAGTAGCTCCTCCGCCTGGAAGTCCAACGCCTCCGAGATCCGTGACGTCAGCAAATCGTTCAGCTCCACGGCTTCGAGCTCGACCGACAGCAAGGTCAAGAGCTACGCCGCATTGGAGACCACCCGGTGGAATACCATGGCCGAGGATGCCGATTCCATGGCGAAGAAGTAGTAAGCTCATGGAGGATGGGCCGTTGTACTCAGCACAGGAGCCTTGAGAGAGTGAGTGATTGGGTGATGGGGGGAACGATCGGAAGTGGTAGATAAAAAGAAGGAAGGGGAGGGATTGGGATTTAGACTAGGCAGGAAAGAGTACCTAAGGAAGGATGGGCTCAAAGGCTGGAAAAGTCAGAAGGGGCATTTTGAGCGTCGGTGACAACGAAGAGTCTAGGAGGAATCTGTGATGTCCCAGGGTTTGACGGTATGAGTTAGGAAACAGTTGCATGGGAACTTGAACCAAAGAAGAATTCGGGAGAGGCAGTGATTTTACTGCAACAAGTTGTGACTGAAAAGCTGGTTGGAAAACTGTCTGGCCTCCAACTGATTTGGACCAACTCAAAGGTGGCTGATGATGTTGTTGTGGCGATTCGAGTCCTGTACCAAGGCAGATATAGCGGAGAGTAAATTACGTCCAGTTAAAGGGAGCGAGGCAGAATGAGACTAAATGTTTGACGAGTGACAGGCAGGGCCAAAAGGAAGCCTTTGTTTCCTCTCCGGATCCCATTTGTGGGGTTCCGAGCCGTAGGGCGGGGATTCAGGCCTCTTGCAGCTCTCTCCCCACTGGAAATGGAAATTTTAGGCGGTATCCTCAGGGTATCCATGCGTAGGCCTCCCGCTCCGACTACCGCCCGGGCCCCCATTAACGCACTTGCCGCGTTTGCAGGCGCGGGGGCACTGTGGCCACTAGCCAGGCAGCGGGCAGTATCACTCTTGTATCTGTGTACCGTAGCGGGAAAACCGGGCGGGCATCTAGGCTAGAAGGGAGGTATCTAGCCTAAACGCCCAGGGGTAGCCTCTAATTAGTCCAATCGATTCGAATCGCTAATCTCTATAAGGATATATTAGAACAAAGTCCTCTAGCTTCACTAAAATTACCAAAGTAATAATAATTCTTTCCTGGAATCCAACACTTTCCTTATAAGAGCAATAAACGAACTTCGCTATTAATTAATTAGGCTAATAGTTTAATAATTTTTATATTTACTTTCTTTTTTATAATTACCAATTTAATCCCGCTAGTAGTCGCCTTTTTTCAGTCGCGCGAAAAATTTCGCGCCTATTTATAAATACCTTCATTCAGACTTCAAAATCGAAGTCTTTCTATCTAGCCACCCAACTAAGGCAATTACTATAGCAATTATAACGACTACTATAGTAGTTACCTAGCTTTTACTCCTTATAACACTATTTCAGCTAATTAAAGGCCTCCTTTTTTCATCTAGCCTAAATATAAAATCTAGGCTAGATGACCAGACAGTCCTATAATTACAGTTAAGGCTAAACATCCCCCATCTAGCCTAGATGCCCTCCCTATAATACCGCTGCGGTACTGTGACGAACGGCAGTCTGATCTGCCTAAATGAGATAGCTGAAGGTAGTAAACTATCAGAGTCGTTCGGTGAAGCCAAAAGGTTCACAACAAGTATGAGCGTGATACTGGTCTCGGTGATAATGATCAATTGACTACTGTCGAACTATCTGACAATCTGAGTTCTCCAGTCGTCCTTTTATACTTCTGACACCTTGCCCTTCATTTGCCTTGTTGGTGTCTGCTCACGATAGTGTCCTGCTCACCGTGAGCAGCTCCTCCTGGTGAGCGCCCTTCGGGTGCTCCCCTGGTTCAACCCTTGTCTTGGGTTACACTATCTAATCATGGGCGGGGCTGTCGCGTCCCGGCGGCTTGGTCAGCCCATGCTTCTGCTCAAGTTCGTAACAGGTACCTACCTTATTTTCCACAATGCACAAATCACATCTCTCGTTCCCTTTCCAACTCAACCTCAAACTTCCACCCATTTCATTGCATTGCTGCCCAGAGGATGCCGCAAAATGAGCCCAGCAGAAAGCCCAGGCCCTTTTTGTTTTCGCAAGGCTGACCAGATGCCGTCAAGTACAAATCGGAACCTCAAGCGACGTGCAACCATCAAGCTTGGAGCGCAGCCCAACATGCCGCGACGGGAGTCCAAGTCTTTCATCCCATCTTCTCCCTCCCCCCACTTCTCTTCTGGTGCTGCCTTCGGTCTAGGCTGCCATCTGTCCCGATGTCTTGGACATGTATTATTCCATGTCTGGCGGGATGAGCTAGGACGGACGAAACCTTGGATCTTGTAGAGCCATCAAAGGTTGAGAAATCGGGTAGGTACCGATGCCCACCAATGCCAGATGCATGCCTGCCGTAACGTCTGCACCTCTCCCGTATCTCACAGCTGCTAACCATTTCGAGCTGCTTTCGCATTCGAAGCCTTACGGACCGTTGCAGACGCGGCGCAGGGCCTGCGTTTGTCGAAATCTCCAAGCTTCGGTACACTTGGTGAATGGATGACCCGAGGTACAAAGGTACAACTACCAGCTTCTTCCAGCTCTTCACTCGTCCCAGCTTGACAAGTGGTCGCTGATATAAACAAGACACTCCCAGTACAAGACACGTCTGGTTTGCTCTTTTCCGCATCGGCTCGTCTGGGAACACCTTTTATCTGGAACTGCGAGGCATTCTCTGCCATCACAGCATCCCATCACCACGAGAAACATTATCGTCTTGTTGCGACCTTTCCCAACCAACCCGAACAGCACCGTCCTGTACATTTTTGGTTTGTTCTTACGAGTCGTCGTAAGTTACGACCACTTGCTAGGTTGGTTACTTTGCTGGACGCCTCAGCACTGACCACCGAGGCGCGCGTCCAGAAAATAGGCAAGCGTTTGCCAAGTCCGTTTCCTTCACCCTTCAACAAGTCAACCTTACTCCCTTTTTTTTTCTTTTTTTTACTCTCTGCAGACCAGGACAGTCAACACTCAAACCAACCGTCTGCCCACAAGAGCGGGCGAGTTTGAACTGCCCTCTTCCACCTTCTCCCGTAACTTGTTCGACAGAAACACCCATTTTCAACTCTATCACTTCACCGAAGTCCCCACCACCATCGCATTTTCTTCACCACTGGTATCACACGGCTTTCCTTGCCCCCATCTCACTCCTTGCCTGGTTTTTAGGTTCCCAGACTACTTAGAGCCGATTTGGGCCTAGTTCAAGAGGACACTTGTGACTTGACTCTCGAGTCATGGTTAGGTGATACCATACAAGCACATCCTTGGTAAGTCCCTACGCCACATCTCACCATCTTTTCCATGGTTTGTTGAATCTGCCAGCGTTATTCGGTTCCACGATTGTTCCTCGGCATTTTGAACCCGTTGTCAATGAGACTGAAAACTAACACAAACGAACTAGCCTTACCAACCCACACATGTGGCCATGGCTTCGAACCAGGAACTCTATCATCACCTGGTCCTCGCGGCCAAGGTACCGACATCTCAACCCGATCCCTTAGAACCGCTCAACCGGAGCCTTATCGACTGTGCTATAAAGGCGTGTAACTTTCTGCAACAACAGTCCTCTGCCGGACCATGGGACTCTCTGCTTCCTTCCCTTGAGGAGTGTATGAGTCTCAACCATGACGGCATGCTCAGTAAAGCATCACTCGAGGAGGCGTTCCGGAACATTGGAGACAAGACGCTCATCTTGCATGTGGCGAGCCAAAATGCCGGCCTCCTCATCCGTCCCAGCTCAAAGTGAGTGCCCCCCCCCCCCCCCCCCCCCCCCCCCCCCCCCCCCCCCCCCCCGGGCCCCCCCCCCCCCCCCCCCCCGATCTTGAGCATTGTGTCCTGCTTTGGTTATTTTGCATTTCGTTACTAACAGCCCTCTTTAGCGGTTCAGTGATATTCGAAGCCTTCGAGGCCTCCCCATCTTTGGAGGCTGTACTGGGAGCCAAGGATGCGCTTCTGTGGGATTTCCCTGGTCGCGCGGCTCAGATCCCAACCAGCGAATTTCAGAACGACTCGTTTAGAACGAGTCTCGCCTTGTTCCTGGAGAAAGCCAGCATTGAGACTCTAAACGCCCTCAATGCGAGAGCTGTGAAGAAGCAGACAGCAGTCATCGAGACGCGCGACACCGCCGACTGTGCGCTGATTTCTCAGTTGCTCGTGTCCCTGTTGATTGCTATTGGTGGGCCCGTCAGCACTCCTAGGTTTCGGAAGAGAGTGCGTGACGATGTCAACTTCGACAACGCAAAGAAGCCATGGAGAAGGGCCCCCATGTGGCTGATATTGCGCGTCGCCGTTCGTCAGATGCTATGCCTTGAGCTTGGAAACGAAGCAGGCCGAGCGACTTACAAAATTTTCATATGCGTCGTTCTCGCTCAATTCCTTGAACAGGCCTCAAAGGAGCTGGCTGCTGAAATGGTGGTAAGTAGACGACCTTTCCTGTCTCACCCACTACCTACAAGTCTTACTAATCCCATTGTTTTCCACTTTATCCAGATGACCCTCAGAGCCAAGCTGTGCCGACGCCTCGCCAAGTTAGAGTCAGAAAAGCTGCAAGCATCTGAGTCTGCTCGCCCAGTATACGACCAGCTCTTCGCCTGCTTGAGCCTCTGGTTCAAAACTATCATTCAAGTCGCCACTCAAGAAGTCACAAGGACTTGGGAGCTGCATAAAGCTTCTGTCCAGCGAAAGATTTCCCTTCTCCCCGCCAAGTCTGAAATTGCAAACTTCAAACTCAAGCTTGCAAACAGTGGAAACTATTTGCAATCACTTCTCTACCTGAATCCGTATCCTCTCAGAGAGATACCATGTCTCGACTTGCGCGCGATGAAGTCTGGCATGCTTGGACAGGCTACCAGGTTCGCCGACAGGTATCTCAAATTGGCCGAGCTTGAAGATGAAATCGAGCAAGGCATCGAACAAGAGATGCTATGTCCTCCTAATTCCACGGATGGTTATCGTCTCGGATGTTTGCGCATCTCTGAAACGATCATCAGACTGATCGCGGGAGTCGGCCATGCTTATGATAACGATCCAGCGCAAATGAGCCACCACATTCTCAATCTACTAGATTTGTGGGTGTCGCTGGACCAGTACGCAACTTCGTTCTGTCCTCTTTTGTCGAACTATCATCCATTCTTTACTCCCGAGTCACTTGACTTGCTTCATCTTCCTTCGTTGTCCGACATGTCCCGTCTGCATAAGATACAGGAGTACTTGAAGGAACGGGCAGCCACCGCCGCTGAATCCAAAACGATCTTCGCTCCACCGAGCCCATCTTCGTTTGGAGTTCGATACACCCGGGAATGCGACGATGGAGTCAGACTCAGTGTAGTGCGGGACATTATCGGCAAAAAATGCGACCGTACCCGACACGACAAAATCCAGGCATGGGCCTCTGCTGTGAAAAAATATGAGGACCTCAATGAGAAGATGCATGGAGCTGGCCCTTGTCTTTGTATCCAAATATCCGAAACAGAGAGAGATGTGACCAAATGCTTGCCTTGCTTGTGCAAAAGGCAGATGCGACGAATGGTCGTCGAGGTTCATGAAGATTACCTCCCCGAAGACGAAGATGAAGCAGCAACAGTTGTCTTTGAGCTTTGTGCGCCGGACTTCTTCACTGCCTATCGGAACGCGACTTGGAAGATTCATCAGACATTAGCCCTCCAGGGGGTTTCTTCACACACGAAACCTGCAGACACCCTTTTGAGCTATTGCCAGCTAAAGGACTTCGCATCTGAGAGCGCCCAGTCGAGCACGTTAACCTTGGCCTCAGAAATCAAGTCGTTTCTCTCTACTCATTACAAGAAAGCTGAGGTGAGAAACTCACCTCAGCTGCAAGATATTGTTCTACCTCTTGCCCTTCGCTTCGAGTACTTTGACAAGGAGTTGAATTGTTGGGTAAAAGACCATGATCATCCGTTTCAGCTTGCCCGACTTTGTGGAGTGTCTCTTCCGGATGGTTTCGGGGCTATTGAAGGGGCAAGAGATGGAGGCCAGATGACACGTCTCGTGCGAGAGCCGTCCTCATACGAGATTGTTGCCAATCAAACCAAATGCCCTACTACCATGTCTCCAGCCGAGTTCACAGCACATCAACATCTACTCTCTGGAACCTCCAGGCGTTGGTTAACAATGATATTGGAACTGAACACTCCGAACCTCAACTTCAGCTCTGAGGAGACTAGCCGCCTGTTTTCCGAGCTCATTACTCAAGCCGGGACAATGGAGAGAAGCGCTAGCGCCTTTCGAGACGCTCATCTAATGTTCAAGGATGACGCTTTCTGTATTCGATTGGCCGAACAGGTTGAGCGCAGGCTGACAACCATTAGTTGGCGAGATGTCTTCTGTATGGATGTGATTATTTCAATCACTCTGCGACTTCATGAGTTGGGCTCGGGTTCCACAAAGCGCTCAGCTGACAAGCTCTTGATGAACGCTCGTCGTGTAACACTTCAGTGGCTCAAAGATTTGAGAGTCGAAGTTCGTGACGCCGCCCAGGAGGATATAGCAGCCAGAGCAAGTGAATATGGAAGATGGGCGGCCATTCTCTGCCGCCGGACTTTTTCTGCCAACTCGCCAAAGTCGCCCATGTCATTGCACGATCTTGTAACGTTTCTTGAGGCCGCCATTGGCCTCCAGGAAAACATGTTAGTGGATATTGGCAAACTTCCCCAAGCCTTCAAGCTAGTCCTCATTAGGGATTTGAAAGCTGCATATAAACTGCAGTCCACGGTTTCTCGGGCAATCAAGGCCTGTCCCCAAGTCATCGAAACGATCTTGGATCCGATTTGGCCCAATCCAACGAATGCCCCTCGGACATTCTCTGACTTAAAGTTCATGTCATCCCCCAACTCCCGCTGGATCGAACAGCAGATCAAAACTGACCACGGAAATTTTGACGAGAAGTATACTGTACAGTTCAACTTCCTCGAGGGTTATCTCCTCATCGACGGAAAACCTCCGGGGACTCTGCCCGCCGAGATTCGGGATGCCGAAATCGTGAAGGAACTCTTCGGCAATCAACATCTAATCACACTTCCTTCAGCAATGCCGGGCATGAGCCACTCGCTGTTAGGTGAGGCTCATCATAAACATCAAGTTCATTTTGGCATCCGGGATGGGCAAGTCATCATTCGTGCCAAAACCAGAGAAGGGGCTGTCCTGGAACTCATCCCTCGACACAAGTTTCGACAAGTCAAAGGGCATGACATTCCAGCTAGTCTTATCGATGACTGCTTCCATTGGATGATCATTTCGGACAAAGCAAACCCACAGCTAGAGATAAGGCATGGGAAACCTTGGAGACAGCACGATCACAACTGGGTGATAAACCTTAACACGAGGATTGCGAGACGCAGGGACCAAAGACTAATCGACCCACACTCGAAGCTGTTCAAGAAGATCGAGGAGAATTTCAAGTACTTTGAGCATCCCGAAAACTTGCTTGTGTACCAGCAAGGAAAAGGGAACATCATTGTCAAACTTAAAAGACTGGGCCTGACCTTTCGTGTCAATCACCGAGGGCTTCTAGAAAGTAGGGAATTGCGCTCCGAGATTGACCCCAATCAAGACGCTGGCACCCTTTATGGATTTATGAGCAAGATATGTCTTCGCGACCTCCAAGATCGATCCCAGAGAAGCATCATCACTGCTATGGGCGTAACAACATGGACCCGCCAAGGATCACGGACAGTGGTACAAGCCGCCCCGGTCAGTCACTACGGACTGTTCTCTATTGATAACGTGCTAGGACGCCTTTGGTGTCTACCCGAGCCGAGAAATCTTTATGCGAAGGCGTTGTTTCATGCTCTCACTTCCTCTCCGTTCCCTGATCCACTTACCGGACGCACCGGAAGAGAAGAGGCCCAGCATACATTACAATCAGGGCTTTGTCAGCCGTGGCAACCTCTAGACAGCGAGGGCCTTAATATGCTGCGATTCATTCATCAGAACTTATGCCCGCGTCGGGAGTTCTACCCGCCAAATCAGCGGAAACTTCAAACAGCCATCTGGGAGAGAAACTTGTCATATGCTCAGCATGACGGATATGATGCAATCGTCCAGGCCATTATTGCCAAATCGAATCGCCTTTCTTCATTTCACAACAACGCAACAACACCGCCGTCGAGTTCGAACGTCTATATCTCTCATCTCCGGGAGCGTGGCCTGCTTCGGCAATCTTTGTATGAGAAAAGTTCCTGTTCTCCTTCCACTCTGACAGGTCAGGGAGACGAACTGTATCGTTCCAGAGACTGGGATATGACATCACAAAGATGTAGCAACGTTTTCCACATTGTACGCCAGGTTACAGAGAATGGGTTCAAGTTCAACAGGACGAAGCGCTTGTTAGAGATATTGGAAGACTGGAAAGTGATTGGAGGCTTCAGGGTGACTCCTGAACATGACTTCTTCTCCCTGATTGACGCCATTGAGAGAACGCCGAGCAATCAGTTTGGAAGCATGGTTTCATTTTGCTGCAACATTCCGCCAGGAGACAAATATGCGTTGCCGTTCAGATTGGCACCACTGGTCTTCAGAGACAATGCTGACATGGACTTGGCTGTGTCGTTGGCGGCATTTTCCCGGATCAAAGAGCTCAAGGCTCTCGAACAGCCAAAGGGCCCTTTTTTCACGGATTTCCGGCGTCGTGAGTCACCCACCTTGGAGATGATTCAAGGAATCATCCGACAACACTCCCCTGACCTTCCCATACCTATCAACCTCCAGTCTGCCAAGTCGAGATCCAAGTTTCAGAAGGAACAAGAATATCACAAACAGTTATGCGCTTCAGAAGAAAAACGCATTGCTGAACTGATTCACTGTCAATGGCCTACGGAAGCCTTGTCATTTGAAGGCATCGGATCTCCTGTCATTGACTGTTATGAGGTTCTACAGACTCTTCAGCCACGGTGGCAGCAGCTCTGGGACAACTATCAACTTTCTCTATGGGTAGACTCAGTTGATGATGTTCTATCACAACACTCCAGTCCCTATGAGCTTCCAACAATGTTGATTCCGGCATACACTCGACCTTATCAGTTACGCAGGCGAAAAGCAGTCGTCCCTTCCATTGCCAACGACCTACTCCCCAAATCATGCCCACAAGACTTGCTTCTCTCAGCCGCGCCCGAAGAGAGTCAATCCATGCATTTGAATGCATTGGGATCAAAGGCAGATCGCAGACAAAATTCAGTCCACCCTGAATATCAAGAGCTTGAATCCATTCTCGACAGCCTCGCCAAGGAGTCAGGCTCTATTCGTCAAGAGTATGCCAGTGACTTACGGAGAAGCTTAACGGCGCTACAAAATTCTCCTCGCCGGGTCAAACTGGATATTCGTCCCACCCTCGCTTTGATGCAAAGCCAGATTTCGTCATGTGAGCAGTCGATTAGAACACACATGGAAGTAATACAGCAATCATGGTCTAGGGACGATAGCGGCTTCCCATGGTTGGTTGCAGGTGGGCTCTGGCCGAGTGGGAGTAAAATCACCATGATGGAGCAGCTCCGATCTGTGGCGGAGAATACATTTGGAGATGGAATGAAGAGTGCCCTAGTCTCCCTCGGGCTTACGCTCACGAGATTGCAGAAACTGCGACGGATGAGGCATGCTCACCTTCAGGGCAACAACCAACGAGTTCTTGATGAACTAGCCAATCCAGGGCATACAAACTGGGATGCGGAGGAGTATCCAGATTTTCTGCTGCTTGAGTTGGAGAACAACATCCTCATTCGCGATGAACAATTCGAGGTTGCTCAGGCGATTGTCTCCCCTAACTCCAAGTCGAACTCAGTTCTGCAGTTGAATATGGGAAAGGTAAGTCGAAGTTCTCAATTTCAATGATCATTAACTAATTACATCAATACACTGTACAGGGAAAAACTTCAGTTATTACGCCAATGGCCGCAGCAATGTTGGCAGATAAGCAGCAGCTGTGCAGACTTATCGTGCCCAAGGCTCTCCTCTTGCAAACAGCACAGATCATGCAATCGAGGATGGGTGGTTTGGTTGGCCGTGAGATTCGGCATATTCCATTTTCTCGGCGAACCAAAGCCGGGCCGGAGATGCTAAACGTGTTTGAGGAGTTACACCACGAGATACTCAATTTTGGGGGAGTAATTCTGGCATTGCCGGAATCCATCATGTCATTCTCGCTCAGTGGCCTTCAAAGTATGGTCGACTCCAAGTCGAGACAAGCGCGGCAAATGGTCGAATTTCAGCACTGGCTTACCGAAACCTCGAGAGACATCCTGGATGAATCAGATGTTACATTGGCCGTCAAAACTCAGCTCATTTACCCCAGTGGTACCGAAAAAGCTGTGGATGGCCATCCACACAGGTTAGATTATTTTATTCAAGTCAAGGGCACTTTCGTATGCTAACCTCTTTTTCCCGGCAGATGGCATGTTGCACAGGCTCTCCTCGGCCTTGTCGAGGCCCATGTCCCCGACCTTCGCCAAAGGTTCGGCCGCCGCATTGAAGTGGAAAATCAGGGCTCGGCCTTCCCACGAGTTTATATACTGGACGTGGAAGTCGAGCAGGAGTTGAAGCAGCGCATCATTGATGACGTTTGTGCTGGAAAATCACCCACTTTCCATCTTGCTGACTCTGTTCAGCCGAGCGTTAGGGCAAGACTGAAACACGCTTTGAGTGATCCTGTTGTGGAGGACTTCCAAATCAACAAGGCGAAGCGAGCGTTTGTTGATAGGAACTCTGCTGCTGACAAAATCTTGCTGCTGCGAGGTTTGATTCACAGTGGTATTCTTCTGCTGTGTCTGAAAAAGAGGTGGAACGTACAATACGGACTGCACCCTGATCGCATACCAATTGCCGTTCCCTTCGAGGTATGTTGATTGTATCCAGGACCCTTTTTCAGGGCGTTTAACTAACGTGCACCGCTGGTACTAGGCAAAAGGTGTCCCATCCGCCAACGCGGAGTTCGGTCATCCTGACGTCGCCATTATCTTCACTTGCCTCGCCTTCTACTACTGTGGTTTGACTTTGAAGCAATTCACCGAATGTCTTGGCAGCGTTTTGAAGTCCGATGATCCGCAGTCTGAGTACGACATCTGGACTCAGGGTTGCGCCAATCTTCCTCAAGATCTTCGACAGTGGAACCTGATCAATGCTGAAGACCATCTACAGGTAGACCAGCTGTGGAAGCTACTCCGGCTCAACAGGGCAGTCTTGAACTATTACCTAAACACATTTGTGTTCCCGAAACACTGCAAGCAGTTTGAAGTCAAGCTTCAGACATCTGGCTGGGATATTCCTCTTTTTCCCAGGACGACCGACAAATCAGCTCGAACAACAGGCTTTAGCGGTACAAATGACAACAAATACTTGCTTCCACTTACCATCAAGCAAGATGACCTTCCCAGTTTGTCGCAGACTAACGCTGAAGTCCTCTCTTATCTCCTCGAGAAAAGAAACCGGCGGTACGAGAGGTTGGCTGAATATAGCGGGAGAAGACTAACGGAGTATGGGCTTCTTAAACGCTTGTCACAGACAAAAATACGCATCCTCATTGATGCCGGTGCGTTTGTGCTGGAGATGAAGAATCATGAAGTGGCAAAGGAATGGTTGAAGCTTGACACTTTTAGCCCAGCGGCGATCTTTTTCAATGAAGAGAACAAGGCCATGGTGCTCTCTCGCGGATCCAAAAAGCCGGTTCCGTTACTGGCCACCCCGTATGCGGAAAACCTGGCAGAGTGCTTGGTGTATCTCGACGAAGCGCACACCCGCGGGACAGATCTCAAACTGCCGCAAAATGCTTATGGAGCCCTGACACTGGCATTGAATCAAACGAAGGATCACACTGTCCAAGCCGCTATGAGACTTCGACAACTCGGTACAACGCAGTCAGTAGTCTTCTGTGCGCCACCCGAGGTCGACCATGACATTCGGAAAGTGTGTCAGCTCCGTTGGTTGGATCACATCGATTCCGGACATTGCGTACGGTGGCTTCTTGAAATGACATGCCGTGCTAATGAAAGCCTTCGCCCCTTGTACGTGGCACAGGGGACTGATTTCTGCAGGCGGATGAATTCTGCGTGGGAACATCCCAATTTTGTTGGTTCAACCAAACACCGGGAGGCCCACATTAGCGTGATTCTACAGAAGGAGAGCTCGACATTGAAGGAGATTTATGGAAGCAAAGCGCAAAGTTTAGGTTTAAACGGCGCTTCTCTGGCCATCACAAATCCCGAGCTGCGATCCTTCTATGGCACGCTTACCAAGAAAAAGAAAGACCTCGCCCATACTGTGTCCGAGGCCTTTGCCTGTGCTCTTGACGAAGTAGAGCAGGAGCGCGAAGTCGAGTTCCAGGTTGAGGAGATCCGTCAGGTGCGCAAGCCCACGCATTACGATGCCTTGGAATTTCCCGGGATGCATCCAAACATCGTGCGATTCATAGAGAAGGGTGTGCTCCGGGGCACGGATGGCTACGAGCATGCCTTCACTGCCCTAGGGAGGACGACGCTGGGAAGAAAGCATGAGGTCCGCTCAACAGGCTCGAAACTCTACGTGTCAGCAGAATTCCGGCGCACTATTTCAGTCAGCAAAGACCCGAGCGATAACTTTTTTGTAAGGTTCCCACTAATCTCGTTAAGGAGTATGTCAAACAGCTAACCAATATGATACTACAGAGACCCGTAGAATGGATCCTCTACGCTCCCCGCACTCAGACAGCCTTGGTACTCATTCCCGAGGAAGCCGAGATTGCAATCCCCATGTTGCGTGTCGCTAAAACCCGTAGCCCGGTCCATCTCATCCCTTACGCCTCGCCAGTCACGCGGAACATGACCTCGCTAGGCCGACTTACCTACTACGCCTTCCCTTCGCTGCCTAAGGGCACCGTCATCCCAGATTGGCTTACAATTGAGATCGGAATCCTCGCCGGCCGTCTTTATTTTGACTTTGCCGAGTACGACGCCGTAACCAAGTATCTCCAAGCCGGCAAGACCAATGAAGCAGAAGGGGAAGGCGCCGAGGACAATTGCAGACAAACATCTTTGCCAGTAGATGACAACAATCAAGTGGCATTTGCAAAGAATCCCCTCGGTTTCGTCCTCGACTGGCTCACGCAGCGGAGACGGGGGCAGGATATTACGCATACGCCTATGGGCTATGTGTGTCAGCGTCGCAAGCTGAGCGCTGAACATCCGTTTTTCAGGTCGCCGGAGGCGGAGGTCCCGGAGGTTAGTGGGACGTCACCTAAGAGAAGAAGCAATGAGGATGATGAGTCAGACTCGGACGGAGAGTATGACATGTTGGAGGAGATGGACCAGTCGGATGATGATGGTGATGATGGGTCTGCGGTTGAGGAATGTGATCTGGGGGACGAGGAAGAGAGACATGATTCTTTCGAGGATGATACCAGCGTTACAGACGATGAGAAGTGATTATGTGGTGTTGGTTTGTCAAGCTGGAAAATGGCGTTATTTGCTTTGAACATTTGCTCATGGCGGGTCTTTTGTTGTGGCGGAGTTTTATCGGATTTTCCAGGAAACCCGGTTTGGTTCTTGGTCATTTAGAATGGGGACTAAATTTGTTGGAGTATCTTTGTCAGGATATGGTGTTACTAGTCGTTTGTTTTGCTTCTACAGGCTTCCAGGCTCGTGTTGGTTTTGTTCACAGACACAGCACATCATCGGGGTTCATAAAAAGAATTGACACTTGCTCATGTCCAGTGTTGCAGCAAAAACCTTCGTGCACATCCCATTTGCCCATATAATGTTGTCCTTAGTAGGTATCTACGGGCCATGTATGGCCATGCCCTTGTCCAACCATTTCACTCCTCCATCTCATCATCGTCTTCATCATCGTCTTCATCATCGTCCTCCTCATCCTCGTCCTCCATCTCATCGTCACTGTCTTCGCCCTCCTCAACGACCTGCTCATCAGTAGGGGCCTTCGCCTTATACCACCACCAAGCAGCCGCCTTGAACCTGTCCACTGCCTGGACAAGTGGTGAGTGTCTTGACGGGTCTTGATGAGCCAAGCGCTCATCGGCCAGGAATCTTTCACGGGCGTCGACAATAGCGACGAAGACCGCCGCGAACAGGTTGAGCGATAGCTCCTGGCCCAGTCTGGTGGTTGGATGCGCTCGCTCAATGAAAGAGCGCTGCTCCTCGGCGTTTGCATCGGAGACTTCGCGCGTGACCCAATCTGAAATGCCTTGTGCGGCAAGGTGGCGAGACTCCCAGGAGTTTGGCGGCACTGCAAAAGTGTCCGCGAAGCGGGTTGCCGCGTCAACCACCTCCACCAAAAGTTGCTCGATGGTATCCTTTGCTTGGCGCGACGTGATCTTGAGGTCTTAGTCGGGATGAGCCTCCCAGACGAGGAGTTCGAAGGCTTGGAAAACGACCTCGCTTCTCCGTTCGGGCGACAGGATGCTGCCGTTGAACCCGTAGTAACGCCAAAACAGGCCATTCCGAGGCAAAAGCCGATTGCTGCGCACGACCATTTTGAGCTTTGACTAGAAGTTAAGAAGCATGTTGTCAGCAACAGGCATGGAATAAACAACCAACAAGGTCTGTGAAGAACACTCTGAACAGTGCCCAAGGAGACTGGTCTTCGCGTGATCGCGATGGTAATGCCCATAACGTGGGCCACGAAGGACTGAAAGAGGCGCGCTTACTGCTTGCTTTCGAAGATGTGGCTGTGACAATGTTTTCGTTAGCGGTTGCCGTGGTGATGGACACATTCAACCTTCTTGTTCCTACATACCTTATTGCTTGGGACCTGGCAAGGCAAACAACACCGTGCTACTCGTAGATGCGCTTCGAGACTGACGTGATTCTGATTAGCATTAACATAACGCGATAATGCTTGTGTGCGAGCATAGGTAGGTTGCGCATACCTTTCTGCTACGTTGAGTTGCTGGTGAGTTGGAAAGGGGAGAAAGGTGAAACCGAAAGAAGAGTGAGACGGCGGCGGGGTTGGGTGAGGAAAAGAAAGGAAATTCAAAACTTGCTCGTTAGTTGTGGGGGTTTGAGCCCTTTTATACTTGTAGGTAGGGTACCAATGACTCAACAAGAGGCGCCTGCTATTGTCCTCAAGTTCGGATGAAAGTGCGTGCCTTCCTGTGCAAACGCCCTTCCCCTGGCGGTCAACACAAGAAAAGTTACCTACTAGGCAGCATCAGGTGAGGCGTAACGGAACGCTGAATTCAGGCAACAGGATTGATGGGATGAACCAGTAGCCCGAGGGGGATTTCATCCTTCTTGGCTTAGCTGATGGCCTCGTGACGTCTTTCTTTGCAAGATCTAGCAACGTACACATAGGAAGAATGATGTGTTACTTTGCTTGAGACCAAGATAAGATGAACGTCCGTACGCTGTCCTGGGTTCCTTCACCTTCACCGCCTCAGGGTTTTCCAATCACCAGCACTGCCTCTGAATACTTTAGGCTGCTGTGGTAGCTGGCACCATCTGTGATGTCATGGTTCCCAAACCCAGCCCTGCCCATTTTCTCTTTTGGGATTCTTTCCGTCCTGCTTCTTCAACTTGGTGTTTTCAGTCCAACCTAGCTAAGTAGTACAGTCAACACCTCGCACTTGCACCGTGACTGATTTTGCTGTGTCATCACAGTTGCCCTGGTTTCGTCTCCGCTGGCACGCCGGCTTCGACGTTCAGGTTGTAGCCCTGGCCAAAGCCGTGAGGAGCTCTGATGCGCCGTCGGATTGGGACGAGGTGACCCTGTCCCGTGTCGACCTTCTCGTTTGTCGCTATTCCAACGGCAATGCTGGCCTGCCTGAGCAGGTCATTTCGGCTCTTCATAAGAGCGAACCGCGCCAACCTAGGATGCTTTAATCCTAATGACTTCAACGGAGTCAATCACAAACGTTGTCCCGAAGATGAGCGCCGTCTGAGAGATCTCCTCACCTCCGACTTCGCCGAGCTGTATCATTTGTGTGTTTTACTCGGGGGCCTTGCTCCTCCCTCCTCCTTCTCTTTATGACCTGGTTTCCGCGGTAGGTAGCCAGCTTACCTGTCACCCCGGCAGCTCTTTGGATCTATCCCCTCGTTACAATACAAGAACCGCGAAGATCCTCCTCTCCAGCCATTGGAACATAAGCTGGAGCAGGAGCAGGCAACCTCCTAACCTAAGCGACGGTACAATCTTTCAGTTCCCCAGCAGCAGCAGCAGCAGCGTCAAATTACCTTTGACGCCCATGACTACCTAGGTACTGTAGTGTTAGCACTGGATGATCCCCAATTGTTGGACCGGCGAGGCGAGAAACGGATGTCGATATGGGCGTCCTCCATGGTATGGAACAGGATTCAATCATGATTTACATGCATTCACGCCTCCTGGGTCGCTGCTGCCTTGTGTTTGGCTTGGGGAACGGGGTCGACACTTACCTATCCAATTTAGAGTTGAGGTTGGCGGGTGGGCAAGAACGAAACCCGCTCTCGAGGCACCATGCATTCCTTGCCGAGCGTCCGCGTCCGTAAAAATAAACGGAAGACGGACAGTCCAATACCGCTTATTGTAGTTGGAAAATGCCTTTACACAACTGTGGTAGGGATCGCAATAATTAGAAAACACATCGGCCAAAGTCCTTTAGGCATTCTTCCATTTCGGAACTGCCTAGAGGTCAGGTTCAAAGGTATAATAAAGACGCATTGATGCGTGCAAGAGTACTCCGAAGGTGTAATGGATTGGACCGTGAGGTGTTCGGTCTTTCTTACGACCGCTCGCTTTTCTACGTTATCATCTCCCAAACTCAGCCTTCTTCTATGATGCCATGCCGTTCAACATGAGTTAGACATGGTCGGACCGCACGACTCCACTCGGTCGGTGGAACTTGGGCGATGGCCGGAATCCTTGTCTACTGCCCAATTGGGACATGAGGAAGCAGATGATTGGTTCAGCTGTGGCTGGACATTCTTGGCGAACGATGGTTCCTCAGATGTCATCAGATGGTGATTCTGGCGTTGATGCACTGGCAGAAGTGGAACAAGTTGTTCCTTGCAAGTTACAAAATTTGCCGGAAATACGGGGGAAAAGATCCCTTCGAGCATGCGCAATGTCAAGGTACACAGTGATCTCGATGGTGTTGCTTACAAGGTCTGATGTGAGCTTGGACTCCATGCCCGCCGGTAGTTCCTAGTACTGGGATGACACGTCTTGCTCTCTCCTTATCCATCCAAGAACGCATCTTGTACATCATTAACGGTGCTACCTCCCATCTATATGATCAACTGGAAGCATATCTACCAGACTAGCCCTCCGGGATGAAATGATTTGCCGGGGTGATAACGAATCCTTGGATGTTTGCAGCATTACGCTTATGCACCCAGGCGTAGTACGCGTCAAAACCTGACCCCCTTACTAAATGACTAGGCCCGGTAGACACTCGACAAATAACACCCGAATGTCAACTAAGGAGGGAGAAAAATATGATCATGTATTCGAATCAATCCCGCAGATTTTAAATGATAAGGATTTTTGTTATGTTGGGGCCTGTAGTTGCCGGAAACGGTAGGGGAAATGGCGTTATCCTGTCCTTCGTCGATGTCGTTCAACCCTAACCCTCCGCCTTAGGTGCAACCCTTCTCTTCTCTTCTTGGCACCATCCCTCCGAGCACCACCAACGCCAAGGTAAATGTTCATGAACTTCCTTTGCCGTTCAACAATTCCTTTGCTTCCTTCTTCTCTCCCCTACCCCTCGCGGCTTCCACTCCTTCCTGTTCATCGCCAATAGCATCATCTCCTTCAGACCCGTCAATCTCCCTCAAAATCATTCTCGCGGCAACTTCCCTTCCCACTTCCGGTCCTCCACAAACCTTTGCCAATTCCTTCGCTCTTTCTGCGTACACCAACCATCTCCCACCTACAACGACATCGATCAAAACGTCTGCCAGCTCCTTCGCATTGCATAAGTTGTTGCTGTTTTCTAATGAGTCGGAAGCCAAGCGGTTTCCCCAGCGCCCGATGCCAAGGATCTCCACTCGGCGGGCAAAATCGTAGCAGTCCATCCATGGAGGGAGGATGACTTGGGGGATACCAGCGCTGAAGATGATTGCGATTAGTATGGACAGCAAGGTTGGAGTGGGGATGGAGACAAGTACTTACCAGACGGTTTCTAGAAACGAGTTGGCGCCTCCGTGGTGAACAGCGCAGACCAGATTACCGCTTTGTAGGATGGCTGTTGGCTCAGCTTGGAACCAATTGACTATTCGTACGGTGCCGAACTCGATTTCTGGGCCAAGAATGGAGTAGATTGGTGACTTCTTTTGATCTTCACGGCATCCTTCATCCCCATGACAGTATCCATCCTCTTGACCGGCCTCATGCCCCGATCCCTCGTTTGCAGTCCCATTCTCCTCACCACCATCACCATCACCGTCCTTTTTACCTCCCTTCCGACCTCCCTCGTTCCCCTTCTTGACAAAGCCGGGCACCTTCCACAAGATCTTCAACCCCCTCAATCTCTTCTCCGTATCCCTCCACACAGTCCCCATCGCCACATCCAACAACATCCTCACCGCCCTTGCCATCTCCTTCTGTCCCGCCTCTTCAAACAGCACATGCGTCCCAAGATTGATATACACCGTCTTACCACCTTGTTTTAACCACCCCGCCAACTCCGGGTCCGCCTCCTCTAGCGGTTTTGACGGTCTGATCATCGGCCCGCAGGGAATAATATGCCTTGGTATGACCTTCAACGGGAACTCAACCTCCGGTAGGTTAGCCACGAGAAACTTGACCCGCATTCTATATGGGCTGAGGCTGAGGTCGTTTAGCGTCGTGACTTTTGTTTTCTCATCAGTGTGCAACGTGAGATGTCGCTGGATGGAACGGCGATTGCTGTCGAGGAAGGCGGCAACAATAATGGAGAACAAGATCAGGTAGATATTCCATGGGATGTAGAGCAAGGGAACAGGGAATGGGTAGGCCATCCCAATGCACGGGTACTTCCAGAGAGCTTGGGCGTAGGGCTGGAAGGGCATGGCAAAGTCTTTGATAGTGTTGGGGGAGAGAATGATGAATTTGAAGATGTTTGGACTTCGGTCGCTATGGCTGAGATAGCGGAGGGCGGTCAAAGCAGGGGAGAAGGCTGGGTCGACCGCGACGAGGGATGGTTGGACATTGGTGACAATCTCGACGATGGCCCAGAAGATCTCAGCAAACTCGGGGCCGAGCCAGGGGAGCGTGACCCGCAACAGGTGGCGCATGCGCCGGATGGCGCGGATGAGGCCGATGCGTGTTTGGTTCATGTTGACCCGGTCGGCGGCGATTTCAGGTCGGAGCCAAGCGGATACCATGTCGATGCCCGGGATGGTGTGGAAGATGATGGAGCGAGCAAGAGCCTTGTCACGCTTGGCATCTTCGTATGTGGAGAGGACATACTTCTGGATGGGTGAGAAGGAAGCGAAGTGGACTTCTACATCTTCATCTGGGAGTGTGAGGAGGGCGTAACTGATGGCTAGGAAGACGTTAGCTTGGCCGTGCTCGGAGTTGGTGAGGAGTAGGACACGTTTGGTATGCGAGATGGATCCCATATTCTGCTTCTCCGTGTCAAGGCAGGCAGTATATGCACTGATGCTTGGAGCCAGTGTTATGCAAAGCTGCTTGAGGCGTTGATCAGAAAGGGGTGGCTGCGATATTAAGTCACTGACCTCCTTTGTGTCCTGGATCTCTAGCAGTGCGAGGTGGAAGAAGCGTGGTGCGTCTTATGGTGTTTAAATATGGTGGACGGCGAAAGATGAGCGTTGGACAGACTTTAGGCTTGTTCCTTTGCCCAAGTTTCAACCAATGAGTTACAATAACTCTGTTAGATCCATGATCTCGCGGAAGGTGGGTTGCTTCTCCCGAAAGGGGGATCACACCAAGTCCATCTTGCTTCCGAGACGCGATGCTGACTCGTTACGGCGGCATAATGGTAATGTTGCGTGCTCCTTATCGGCCTCCCGGAGATGACGATAGGTACACCGCGACGATAGGCGAGCAAGATATACCAGGTTCAGCCAACCAGGCAAACCACACATTCATGGGTGGTGGAAGATCCAATGATGTTCATTGATGGAACCCAGATAGCACTCGCCAAGGTAGCCGCATCTTGACAAGCGATCTGCTTGCAGGGGAGGCAAGATGTCATCCGTCGGTCCGGCCTCCATTCATGGAGGCACCGAGTAGACGGAGTGACCCCAACTCAGGAGTAGAGGTACAATTTTCCATCTGCGGGCTTTCGTTTCATGGTGATATCGAGAGATGATGTAGTAATTTGTGCCGCGTCAGTCATTTAGGGGCATTCCGGCTAAATTGGTTGATATGGGTGCGGCCAGTCAGACACTTGAAATAAGATATACATTGACTTTGCCAGGGTACGAACCTGGGGTCTCCAGCTCTGGGATAACTCCCAATAATCCCACGAACGTGGTAATATCATCTTCATAGCCAGGGTGTAGATGAGGTCTAGAACTCGATGTGTGTAACGAAGGCCAACCTGGTTTGTCGGTGACTGTGAAAATGTCAGTGAACCAACCGCTGCCGTCTCTTGTTTAACAGCTCACTTATAAAGAAGCTTGATTCACGGGAGTCCGAAGGCGCACCCAAGAGATGCCGTAAACTTGGAGATGTAACCTGCCATCCGATGCCGTCTTTCGGATCCTGCCTCAATTGTCGACGAAACAGATAATCGTTGATCCAGCCGATGACACTCGGTAGGACGGTCGTGGTTACGGTCCTAGATTGCGAAGCTCTTTTCATGCTCAGCGCCGTTGCTATTGACAGTCCGTCAGGAGTAGTGGTTTGTTGGTCGTAGATGCAGTTTCGCCAAATTGATTCTGTAAACTTGGCGAATATGACGTTGTATGTTGTAGGAAAGTGAACGAGCAGCTCGACCCTCCGAGTCAGTTCTTCCTGTTTTGCGGTGGTTCGCTGGCCAGGAAGTTGCAGCGGAGAATAGAAAGTTTTATTCGTAGTCGGTCGAACTTTCCTCAGACGATCCTGTTCAGACAGCATCGAGAGCACTCTGCAGCTGGCGCGGTAGGCAGCAAGCAATTACATGCCGCTGCGGGCATAACGCTCTTTCCACTCTAGGACAATTTTTTGACCAATCCGCCTGCGTTTCGCAGCCTTAATCTCTAGATCGTCAAAACAACATCTTTCCACAGACCATTGTCTGGAAAAACAACTCATGCTCCTGCAAGGGCATCTCCAACGCCCAATTCACCATCTGACGAACCGTTGGCAGGAATTCCCAACCACATTCAACCAACTACTTGCTTCATCATGTCCCAATTCGACAATGTCAAGGATTCCGGCCATCAAAGCTGCAGGTTGGTTGATTTGGGGGAAAGGTGCGGGTCTCCTCCTGCATCTCAGTCCAGACCCCAAGCCGTACATCTCGGACGTCTCTTCAAAACCGAGGCCTCAGACTGAAGCTGGACCGGGACGCTCGCCATGTCCCAAAACCATGCCACCGCCAAAAACCGTTCGTAAGCTTGGGTTAACGGCGAGTGCGCCGGTTGGGCAGGGTCCTGTGGGCCCAAGTTCTCGGCCGCGAATTCGAGAAAGCGCTTGCGCGTCTCAATAATCGCCAAGAACAAGGCTTGAAAGACGTGGGGGGTAAATTCCTACCCTAGCCTAGTGGCCTGGTGGCCTCTCCGGGTCATTCGAGGAAGGTGACTTCTTCCTCCAAAAGATTGAAATCGTTGTTGTGGACGCCCGTCAAGCCGAGGCCTGCCATACTGCATCTCATAGAAGCGAGTGACGGCGTCGACGACCTCGGCAAGATGCCGCTCGACCTGCTCCCTGGCTGGTGGGGGGGGGGGAAAGGTTTAGCCTGACTCCAGGCTGGGCATCGTCGACGAGGTAGCTACATGAGAGCTTGAAAGACGACCTCATTCTGGCGGTCCCGGGAAATGATGCCATGATTGGCATAGAACTTTCAGCGAAGGCCGTTCTTCGGGACAATGTTATGTAGGAACAGACCAGTTTTGTCTTGTTCGGTCTCTGCAATTTGGCAGGAAAGTTGCTTGATTCTGGGGTTGGAATGGACCCCAGGTCGTTCCGAGACTGGGGACGGGTTCTGATAGTCCTCAATTTTTTTGGTATTTAGAACACACGTCTTACTCTCTACGATTTTATCCATGGATGCATTTCGTACGTCATCAACGGCGTTACGTACTATCCATATGACTAACTGTAAGGATGTTTACCAGTTTCGTCCGACGGAAATATCGTCGCCATCTCCAAAAAATCCGGCTCCCCAACATGCACCTCCACTGGAATTCTGGCCTTGTGCCACCACCAGGTCTTGGCCAAGAATCTATCAACCGCCTGGGCGAGAGGCGAATGTCCTGATGCGGCCTCTTGGGCCAGATTCGGGCGCTCGGCGGCGGCCGCCAAAAACTTCTCACGGCCTTCGGCGACCGCGAGGAACAGGGCAGCGAATACATTGGTGCTGAGCTGTTGGCCCAGCCTAGTGCCTTCCCGTGTCCTACCGACAAGGGATTGCTCGTCCGCAAGCACATCGAAGTCTTCCTCGAGAAGACCGGAGAGGCCGAGTGCGGCGAGGGGGTCGACAGAAATTTGGCGCCGTATCGACGACCTCGCAGAGGAGATTCTCGATGGCCCGTCTTCCAGGCCGGGAGGAGAGCTTTACGCCGGGGTGGGTCTCGTGGACCAGGAATTCGAGGACCCGCACAACGACCTCGTTTCTTCTATCAGGGCGAAGGATATTGCCCCGGTTCCAGAACATCCCATTTTTGGGCACGAGGCGCTTGAGGTGCGGGAGGGGGCCATTGCCCGTGTGGTTGGTGTTGGTATTCGCAGGCATTTCGAGCTCGGACTACTATAAGACATATATTATTAGTAACATGCAAGCAATCGGCAAACGGTACCGTGCTACACGTGAATGGGGTTCAGGACTGACGTACCTCGGGTCAGCTGGAGTAGAAGGAAAACTAGAGGACGGAAAGCGGGAGAAAGCGAGGCGAGACGAAGCAAGACGAGACGAAAAGCGACAGGACGAAAAGCGACAGGACGAAAAGCGACGGCGAGAAAGACGAAACGTGGGCCCGGGTGTAGTCGTGGAAACGGAATATGAAATTTGTTCGAAGTGATGGAAATCGACGGAAGGCCTTTTGTATGTTTGAAGAGCCATTCTGTCGCCTCTACTACGCTCCTACTATGACTCCCAACTTCAGATGAAAGTGCGGTCCTTCCTATGTAGGTGATATTCAGTTCCATCCCATGGCGACCAGGACGGGCCTTCTCCGGTCCCCTTCTTCACTCAGCTGATGAGCTCATGACATCTCTCTTGGAAGGGTCGGTAGGTAGGTACTAACACATGGGAAGGTTGTGCTGAAGTTCTCCCTTACATCCCAAGCTCGGAAAACACAACTTCTCACCCAAGAAGTACAACTAGATGTACTTGACCTTTTGCCCGATGATACCTTCTAGGTACCAAGCACCTCCTGACATGTCGCTTCCGCCTATGTGCCATTATGCATGCATCAGATCCTGGTCAAGGAGCACATAAAGGAGGCACGATTGACTGAGAACCCAATCTGTGGGCTTTGTTCTCGTCCATTCTCTCCCATCGTCTCAGTGAGATGTCTGTTCACAATACTACGATGTTACAACCGCTTTTCTCGCTGGAAAGAACAAATAATGGTAGTTAGCAAAGGACAGATATCGAATATGGGACGTGAAGCGACTGGAAAGGAGTAGTAGAGCCTAGAGGTATTATTTGCGTAACCGGAAGGCGCCAGCAGTAGCAGCACTACTTCAGAGTTCAGGACACGTGCATACCAAACCTGTCAGGTGCCTTCCCTTACTGAGAAGTACAGTGCTGCAGCTTCTTCGTCTAGATCCTCCTCCACCACGGCGGTTGCTACACCTCGTTCTAGCCCTGCCGATGCGACTTTGCCGCCGAGAACTTGGGCCCACAGGACCCCCTGCCCGGCACTCGCTGCTCGCCCAAGCGGCTTCTAGAACCTACGTAACATCGTTGGTAGCACTATCGCCTTCCATGAGTGGTGAGTACCTGGTATATTTTCTTTGCCATGGGGGTGGATAGGTTTCCTTCGTTCAACAGTGGCAACAAAGGAATGAGTACCTTACTCTTTAAACTCTTATATCCAGGTCCTAGAGTAAACATTGGTCCCTCTTGTTTCCTCCAAGATAATTCCCCGATTCATTCTTCGAGGAAAACAAAGACCTACCTACCATAGCGGAAAAATGCGGGCGGCATCTGGCCCAGAGGGTGCCGTCTGGCCCAGATAAATTGGCTGGCTTAGATGACTCGTCTGGGCCAGACGGTTAAGGGAGACTTTTGATTGGTCAATTTAGGTGTGCGCTATAAACGGTCGCTAAAGGTCTTGAATACAGCGATCCTTTCCGGGCTCTAAAGTGACGATGCTTCTTTCTCAAAGTTTATTCTCCTAGAAACTCCCCACCCTATATCAAAGGAAAGAACGAAGCCCGCTTTCAATCAATTGGGCTAGTGGCTCAATGGTTCTTGTCGTTGCTCTCTTTCTTGTGATTGCCAGTTCGATTCCAACTGGTGGCAGCTTTTTTTCCGTCGCGCGAAAAGTTTCGCGCGGACCGGGAAGTGTGAATGCCCTCATCCGGACTTTGAAGCCAAAGTCAAGACCACCAAAAAGACCACTATAACGACCACTAACCAAAGACCCCTATAAAGACCTTCCAGAGGGTCCTTATAGGGGTCTTTAGCTTTTGCCATTTTGCACCCAAATCTGACCAATCAGAGGCCTCCCTCAACCGTCTGGCCCAGACGATTTCATCTGGGCCAGATTGCCAGACTGCCTTAGGAACTGAGGCTGGTGCAGAAACCCCCCCTCTGGCCCAGATGCCCCCCTTATATTTCCGCTGCGGTAGTTAGAGACCCATGGCATCTGGTGCATCGAGCGTGCATCCACCATACAGTTCTGATTTCAACCCTGTCGAGCACGTTGGGAACCGGATGAAGAGGATGTCGAGAAAGGAGTTCCCAGAGCTTGGCTTCATTTATTGACTGGGAACGTAAGAGCATAAGCGCCGGGTTTTAGAGATACTCCTCGATATCTGGGCGAGGATCCCAGGGTGGGGAGGACAGTATTTGCGCTGTCGCTTGTTTTTATCCACAATCGCCAACCTGAACTCTGCCCATTAGTTCCGTCCCCTGCTTCATGTATCTCTCCAAATTCCTTAATAGGCTTTCTTGATGTTTAATACTACACCGCATGCTTTCGGACCGGGTCGTCGACGCTTTCTGCCGATAACTTGGACACCTTACCTTAACGATGTGTAGTAGGTTGTCTTGACGTCTGGTGGGTGGTATAATTCCTTTCGTCAAAGGCCACGAGAGTTAACGTGTCTAATAACTACCACCGCTGTGGCCCCAGATGCCCACAATCAGGTTGTAATGGTATAACGCTTCACACGAAAGCCTTAAACCCAACCCCACCCCCCTTCCCCCCAGCCTCCAGTTCCACCGTCTCCCTCTCTCTCACAGGCGACGCCATCTCCTCCAACTCCATATTAAACACCTTATCCATGTTCTCCTGCACCTTCTCCTGCACCTCCTTACCCTCAAACATGAAGCTAAGCTCTTCCAACGTCCGGTTATGCGTCTCGGGAAAGAAGAAGTACACCGTCAAGATCTCCACCATGATCCAAACGCAGTACACGATGTAGTACTTCCATCCAATGCTGTCCAGCGCAATCGGGTTGATGTAGGTGTTGAAAAACACGGCGGCGCTCACGCTGAGTTGCTCGACGGCGATACCCTGCGCCCGCTGTTGGAAGGGGAAGAGCTCGACTAGGTAGGTGTAGGCGAGGGCGTTCCAGCCTATATTATAGAATCTGGATGTTTGGATGATGTGAGAGGTTAGTAAGGTGCCTGTACTAGCACCAGTGGGCAGGCATTTCGGGTTGGTTTGGGTTGGCTTGGGTTCGAGACTTACGGTCCGTACACGAAGATGAACACCAAGACGGGGATAGCTGCTCGTGAAGAATTTTCGATGCTTGCTCTAGCGCTGGCGATGGTCCAGACGATGTAAACGACTGCCGTGCCGATGGTGCAAAGCAAAAACATCCTTCGACGTGGAAACCTTGGTGCTATCAGGGCAATGGGCACCGCGTAGATGAGACCCCAGCATGTGTGGCTGAGGATGATTTTCTGAACGGTGCGGTCGTCCGTAATATTCACCAAAGCCAAGATTTTCTTCATGTAGAAGCTGAGCAACCCGTTGCCGCTCCATTGCGTGAAGAACCCCATGATGGCCGCAATCGTGAATCGCTTCCGCATGGGCGCATCGCGAATAACGTCGGCCCAAATGAATCTGCTCGCCAGTTCCTTTTCCTGGACAATGGTGCTTTGGATTTGTGCATACTCAAGTCGGACGAACTCCTCACCGCCGATACCCTCGCTGTGATATTTGTTCAGGATAGCGAACGCTTCGTCCCCACGATCTTTGGAAATCAGCCACCGTGGTGATTCTGGACAGAAGGGCATGAATGCGATTTGGAAGAAACTCGGTACGAGCTGTAGCAAACTCGGCAGTCTCCAGGCCCATGTACTCTTCATCTGGAAGGTGCCGTAGGTCGTGCCGGCAGCGACGATGGCACCGACGTTCCAGGAAGCCTTGAAGAGCGAGGTCATAATCGGCCGTTCATTGCCGTAGGATAACTCCCCAATCAAGGAGGACGCGTTGACGATGGCGAAGGGAATGCCAAAGCCCAGGACCCAGCGTGAGGCGAGAAACATATCCGAGCTGCGGGCACCGGCCTGTAGGCCAGCGCCCATGGACATGATGACCGAGGCGAGGAGAATTGTTCGGCGACGACCGAGATAGAGGCTGATGGTGGGGATAAAGGGAATGGCGCAGAGCGAGCCGAGTGAGTACATCGCATTAAGTAGGCCTAGTCGACCTTTGGTAGGGTTGTCGAAGTCTAGTGAAAGAGAGTAAGGTACTCTACAGTTAGTCAACACATTTTGTGGTAAAGTCAACTGGGAAGGTCTGCTGGTGGCCGACTGACAGTCTACCCAGGATTCTACAGCTTGAAGGCTGTTCATCATGGACGAGTCGAACCCTGACGTCCATTCTACTCCTAATCCACAAGGAATGAGGATCAGGTAAAGCAGACGAAGGTTTGGTTTTTGATACCACTTTATCGTGTCCGCCTTGGCCAGTTCAGTTAGACGTGATTCGCCATGTTCTTCTTTGACTCCTATGATGGCCATTTCGACGGAAAGCTGGTCGTCGGGTTTTTGTTGCTCGCTGTGAACGACGACTTGAGGAGAGTTGGGATGTGTGAAGAGATACTATTCAGCCTACAGGCCCAGGGATCCCACAACTTTAATTCACCATCTTCCAGGCTAAGCTAAGCTTCGCTAGCCCAAAAAAAAAATTGGCTGGCGAAGCTTGCCTCAATAGCATTTTTTTCTTAAAAAGCCAAAAGTAAGAGACGAATGGATCATCACTTACTTTTCCTCTCTTGGTAAACTGTTCAGCCGCTGTGGGGCTCTTTGTGCCAAGCACTTCCGCCTTTTTAGCCGTTTGTTCAGTAGATAGATTTCGTAGACTTGTCAGTCCTTCTGACTGACCTTCTCCTCAATCATCACCACTTTTCGTTTGTCCAGTCTTAGCCTCGCGGCTTCAACATAAACTGTTGGTTGCCTGCATCTTGCAGACAGGTCACGTCCAACATGTTGGGGGTCAGGGTCTGTTGAGCCATACGGAGGTGATCACGTGTGAATGGGAGAGACGACGAAAGTGGTGGTGAATGTCTTGATTGATTGAGAAGAGAGAGAAAGACGAAGGAAAAGGAGACGAAGTCTAGCTTATATACAGGGCAACACCTTGTGCCAGGAATGCCAAGACATGGTGATGGCTTCAACATGGTCGACGTATGTGCTGGTTGGCGAATGGGATAATCACCAGCCGAGGGGTGCCGAGACTGAATGTCTACTTGAAGTTGCATCCTCCGAGAAAGATGCGGGGTGGAAATCCGGGGTGATGCTACCGAAGGGTAGGGAAATGTGACGGAAGACTAGTGTAACGGCGTCCCGGTCTTGGATTACACCGAGCTTGTGACAAATGGGAAAACCGTCAGGTTGGCTGGGGCGTCAGACTGTTCTCGTGAGATGCGACACGAAGATTGTAGGGTCAGGTATGTAGTCTCAAGAAGTGTCCGTTACACTTTTCCCGGCCTGTGCCACACAATCGATCTCAACTGCAGGGCGAGCGTTGCTGTGATTGTCCATTGAGAGACAAATGTCTTCACAAGCCACCATTATCTTCGGAGGACTAGAGGTGGTCTTTGAACACTACCTTTCTCGCACTACTGTTCGCCGTAGTGATGACGAACAAAGCTCACAAGGAAGGTTACAGGTGGGAATGTTCTAAACCACGCTACCACACGATAAATGACTGGGAATGCTTAGAATAGCCGGCAACATGACTCAACGACAAGAAAAGGCTGGTTGCAACACAAATGAAAAGACTAGAGGTGGCATACCATAGGCTGCGTGGAAGTTTCTTTGTGGATTCTCGCGGCAGCTATGTAGGTGAAATTGTCGATCAGGTCAAGAGCTTGAATATCCTCCTCGCCGGCTTATACTCCGATGCTGGGCCCAACTTCCCCTAGACGTCCTAAGACTCGCGTATCGAGGCGTCTCTTGGAACAATTTCGTTGTAAAGATGGTAGAATATGGACAGAAACCCATGAGAGATAGTGTAGCTTAAGTATTGAGTATGCGGGACCAACAGTAGGCTGATAGTTCGACATTTCAGACTCCTGATCCGAGGGAGTGACGAAATCACTCCGAGTGTCGAGCAGTGCCATTGTCTCGTAATCGACAAAGAACGTCCGCGACATACAATCCAGAGCATCGATTGGAGGATGGGAGGCTGAGAGGGTTGCGAGGTATCTTGTTGTGATGGGTTCGTCCGTGTCCGTCCAAGGCAGACAGCAACTGCGGCTGATCTCGACGACCTGTTGTAGATCGGTCAGACCCTAGAGTAGCCTCGGAGCCTTGTAAGAGCGGACGTCTCTGGCTGAAGACGACTACGGCCTGGCTAGTCATGCTGTCTATCTGGAGCATCGGCCAGAAAATTGACCGGCCAGTGATGTTGCTCCGGTGTATCACGGGATAAGTTCGGCGGCGGCGGCGAAGACCCATGCGAAAAATTGTCCAGTTTGGCAATGCCGAAATTCGGCATGATTTGAGGAGAGGTGCTTGATCCAAGTATAGTCTATTCAAGACCCTATTTTTGCAACCCCAAGCTCAGTTGACCGGCGCATAGACGAACTCCTCGAATTCCTTGTAGGCCTTCTCGAGATCCTACAGTGTGTTAGTTGGTGTCTTGCAGCGAGCGAGCGAGCGACACGTACCTCGTTGACGATGATCTTGTCATGGACACCGGTCTTGCTGAAAGCGAGCTCGTTCTTGGCCTGAGCCAGTCTCTTGAGAATGTCCTCCTCCTTGTCGGTGCCGCGGCCGCGCAGTCTCTTCTCGAGCTCCTCCTCTGATGGGGGAGCAATGAAGACATAGCGGGCGGGGAAGCCAGAGGCCTGGATCTGCTTGACACCCTCCATCTCGATGTCGAGAACGACAACCTTGCCCTTGGCGGACTGCTCCTCGATGGTGGCCTTGCTGGTTCCGTAGAAGTTGCTGCCGAACTGCGCACTGTTACGGAGAGTTAGCGACCAGTTTTCAAGTCGTGTCTCTGTGATTGTTGTTGTCCGTACCTCTCGACGAAACCGCCCTTGGCCTTCAACTCTTGGAAAGCCTCCTTGGTGACATAGTGGTAGTCGACGCCATCCTTCTCGCCGGGTCTGGGGCCGCGGGTGGTATGCGACACGGAAAGAGTGAAAGTGTCGGGGTGTCTCTCGAAGAGGAGCTTGAAGAGGGTGCCCTTGCCGACGCCAGAGGGGCCGGAGATAACGACGGGGCGACGATCAGGAGGGAGAACTGCCAAGTTAGTATTGGTGGAGGATCATGGTGTTTTTAGAGTAACATAGCGGAAAGGCATACTGGGAGCCATTGTGTGGATAAGACGCGTTCGAAGAATGGAGTTGGCGAGACGGACTGGGCGCATGGCAGACATTCAGGAGCCAGAGCGCGGGCGGTTGAGTGCTATAAAAAGTTGGGATCCGTCAGGGTCGCAGCACCGCGGCGGGGAGGGTGTTGTCAGCCCCACTCTTTCTTCCCGCCCCTGATTTGATCTCCACCGTCCCACTAGAGTTTCAGATGAGGACGGGCTGGACCGGTCACGGATACATGTACAGCCCTAACCCTCACACTCAAGGGAGATGGTGCGCTAGCAATAGTTGTAGCATATCTAGTGGAAATGTGTTAAGACTGTACCTACAAGTCACTTCAGTTTCGACCTCCACGCAGCAAGCAGACAAGGCAGAAAACACATATTCATTCTTCCTTCTTCTTGTTATCTCCCGGCGGTGGGCCATACTGTGAAGGCGCAGTGGTCTCGTAGCACTCCCACTGCTCGGGCAACTCCATGACCGCGGATCGAGTGTAGATATGCCTAGGCTTCATCTCCTTCCAGTCCAGCCCAGAATCGATAACTCCGCCCTTGATGGAGACGGCAGGGCGCATGCTGCCATCGGGGAGCACGCCAGCATGGAGAATGCGAACTCCGCACTTGGGGCAGAAGTAGCAGTGCATCGTGTTGCCGCTGTCGGCTGGATGGGCGAAGACGGAGAGCTTCGACTCGAGATCGGCCGGTAGAGGAAACATGTCGCTGGCAGGAAAGTAAACCGAGGTACCAAAGAATGAGGCTGACTGTTTTCGACAAGACGTGCAATGGCAGCATGCCATTCCGAGCGGCTTCGACGACGGCGTCTGGAACTTGATGTATCCGCATTCGCAGCTGACGCGGAGTCCCTTGTCCGTCACGGTGTCTGCCATGGCTGAAGATATGAGATGATCTCGCAGTGGTTGGCGTTTGGGTTATGGTTGATCCAAGTGTGATGAGGAATCGACAGCTGCTTTGAGGTTTGAGGAGGAGAAAGTTCCAAGACACAGAGAGTGGGGAGAAAACGGATATTTACCTCTACATCCCTCCTCCGATGACGGCCTTGAAGATCACCCACCGAGTCACATCCATCAATGGCTTGTCATAAACACCATGTTAAACTGCCAAGTTAACGAAACATCTCCTACTAGCCAAGTACGTACCACGACAGAGGCGCGTCTCTGAAGGTTACAACGTTACCCCGCATCTGTCAGCCTGAAGAGTCCTTTCTCCCCCGACATCCCATCCTCCTTTTGCTTCTTATGAAGGAACCTCTTAACTCGCCATCTACATCCTGTCTCGTCATCGACATCTGTTACACGGTTCGAAATGTTGGCGGACACCACTCCGCAAGCAGCAAACCTGACTCTGGAGGAACTACAACTGACCCGGAGCAACGACGCGGCTGTCTTTTCCCGTGGAAAGGATGGGGCTGATCAGCCGGATCTCACACCGCAAACGCTTATGTCTCTGCCTCAAGAACTCCGAGACATGATTTGGGCCCAAGTTCTCGATCCGATTCCCGAAACGACTTTGCCGCCTTCCACGCGTACACCCCTTCCCCCCATGATTTTGACTAGCCGACCCCCGCCTCCCGCCTATGTTTGTCGAGATTCGCGCGCCTTCACCCAAGAACGATACAAAGCCGCCTATGGCTCTCGCAAGACCGCACCCACCTCAAGCGAGTTGGAGGCTGAGAGCCGCCGAGGATTGGAATGGGTCTCTCGATCGACTATAGGGGTCTTGCACAAATGCGACGCGTATACCACTTTGATGGGCTTAGAGGGCCGTTTTGTCATAGTTCATGATCCAGCCTACAACATCTCTGCCGAAGCCAAGGATCAACTCGCTCAGTTCCTCTCCGGAGTCCAAGATTTCCAGATCATGATGTGCATGGGTTACGAGGCGGCTGTGTGGATACCTTACCGCGCTGCACAGACGTTCAAATTGCCATGGGGCTGGGCGTTGGGTACTGGACGTAACTCCAGTCAGTTCGTCGATATCCGGGACCTAGCTGTCTTAAGAGAGCTGATCCGTGAACTGGAAGGCTTGGTGTGGGTGGGAGAAGAGGATGTGTGCGGAATTACACGGTTGCGCGACCTGGTGGAAAACGCCGAAAAACGGGAAGAGTTTTGTGCGTTGTCCTTGGAACGGTTCAAGTCTTTTTGGAATGCGCTCAACACCAGCACGGATAGTAACGGTGAGGTCCGGTTGAAGAGACGCATGCCCAAAATTGGAACAGTTCTTCAGTTCCTCATCATGGATGAACCGGGGCCGGGGCCGGGGGTCTAGACATCAAAAAAGCGCTTCTACCCCTGACGAGTAGCTGGAGATCGGGTGACCTAGAGGACATCCAGCCCTTCTCAGCAAAGGTTCACATTACCTTCTTCCCCACTGTCACCGGAATAAGGTTCCATTTTCAATGGTTGAGATGTTTTGTTCCTTCATTCACAACCACCATTTAGTGACTACCTACCTGGTCTCGATCGAAGGCTTGGGCTGACTTTTCAGGTATCCTTTTGGTGTCTTTCCAGTATAAAGGGTACTTCTGGTCTGCTCTCCCATCTCCATCTTATACTTGGATTTCCTCCTAATCCATCAAGGTCATGCAGTATTCATCTTAACCTTTCATCTGGCCCCTTCTTATTGCATCATATGACCCCCTTCATTTGGCCAACTTTTCTTCCAAAAAGTCCCTGGTCTTCAATTTGGGCAAACGATTTGATATCGAGGGGATCTTGAGGAGAGATAATAACCATGATAAGGTAACTTTTGGCTGGCAGTACTGGTTGAAGATACTTCTGATCTCAACTTCTTCCTCCAAATCAGCTGCCAGTCTGGTGATATCTTTCATCCGAATCACTTCCCTTGCTGCCTAACCAGACGTCAAGGTTCTTGATCATTCAGTTGAGTCATCCTCTGGTTTCCTCTTCGAGTTGGAGGTACCTCTGAGAAATTTTTGTGGTGTTTGAAGCACGTGTGCAGACCACCTGCTCTTGCCCTGCAGGCCAGCCTTGCTCCCTTTGCTCTTGCCCTGGCCCTAGAAAGGTGCATTAGGGCAAGAACGTTAGAGGGTTATAAGTTCTGGTTGTTCTTCGCACTCTACTTCCTAATTTTTTTCCCCCTCACTCATCTTGCCACACTTCTTTGCCATCAGAACCATCTATCCTGCCAGCCATTCACTGGCCACCACATGAACCTTCCTCTTTTTGTAGCCCTCTACACCTTCTGTTCCTGATATCACCAGCATTACAGCTGTCGATTTTTCCTCGTTCGGCTGTACAACTCAACCTACATCATCGCCACTCCCATTATTTCAGGTTTCGTGATCCATCCATCTCACACTGCCGTCATGTCACAAGTGGAAGTCCCGCTCAATAAGAAGAGGCGGACGACCGATGACGGCAATGGCGATTGTCACGGCGCATCGACTTCTATGCTTCTCTCGCCAGAAGCTGATGAATCAGACGCCCCAACTTGCAACGGCAACATCACCTTGAACCAACCCGCCCGGAAGAAGACTTTTTCGGACCTGCCTCAGGAGCTTCGAGATATGATCTGGAAGGAAGTCTTGCTCGATGAAGACGATCTTAACATCTACAGCAGATGTCATGTCGATGCTCGAGCCCACAGTTCGTGTGCCCGTCTGTATACAATACGGCTCGGGCTCGGAAAGAAACTTCCACCGGTTCCTGGCCCCGTCCTCCTGTCTACCCGGCCCCCAGCTCTCGCCCATCTGTGTCACGACGCACGTGAAGCTGCCTTGAAACATCACGAGCGAGACCCTGTACGTAACGGCTCACCAGCGTTGCGGGGGGAGCTCGACAGCCAGTCTTGGTTATCCAGATCAGCCCTACTTCTCGCTAAATATCACAAAAAACCCGGCTTCTCCCCTGACGACATCAGATGTGATCCTTTTAAGAGCCAATCCCTTCTCTTGCATATGAGTTTCAGCGCGTGGGATCACAAGCGAATCGGGAGAGATCCCCGTCATATTCGGCCCTATAAGTTCTTGCGAAATGCCAGAGACGACCAGGTAATGGTCAAAATTCCATGGATAAGGGTGTCTGCTTACCTCAGTTGGCCGCAACTGTCTCGATGCAAATTTCTCTTCAATCGAGCTCCAGACTGATTGCATTCACAAATTACCTAAAGGAGGTAATATGCATTGTGGAGGCTCATAATTCTGATATGTTACGCTGCATCATTGAGGCCGCTGATCGGGGTTTCGAGGTTCATAACCTCAGGAAGGACTCTGTGGATCTATCAAGGTCTCTAACCGATAAAGCTTTCACTGCAGAAGTGGCTAAAAATGCTTTGGCGCTTCTTCAGGACCAGACCTCTGGGTTGAGGAGAGCCGGAAAGCGTCGAGGGAAGAGGAAGTTATGCCTAAAGTCAGACTTGTCATCGAGTTTGCAATCATTGTTCGACCTTTGACTTTGGGTGCTCTCTCCAATCACACAAAACCTGTTTCCTAACTTGAAGCGACGGCAAACGGTGGCTTCGAGCAAAGAGGGAAACAACGAGATGGACCAGCGTGCAAACCACCACCCAGGACAAAGAGGAAGGCAACACCTGATACAAGTCTCTGGGACTCAAGTTAAAAGCCCAGATCAGTGCTAAACCACTGGACACTTCGCAATCAAAACAACTCAGGCACCAAAACATCACCAGGATATTAACGACTATCAGCATTATGGATAGTCTACTGGATCGACAAGAGCCTGACTTCATTTTGCTATCACGATACACCACCGAGTCTTCCCAGACATGCCCGAGAACGTCTAGCGACACGCCAACCAAGCAGACCTCGCTACCGCCATCACCAGCGTCCGAAAATCTATCAAAGCAAGCTTCGCGATGTGCTCTTGGCCGAGAAGATACTACGGCGGAATCTCAAGTGCTCGTCCCTCGACGCGGCACATCAAACATCCCCGCAAAAATTCCACGAGCGGTGGACACCACGCCACAGAAAACCGTCACCGTAACCCTGTACGCAGCAAACCACAGGCCATACGCAGTCCCCATTAAATTCTACCATCAACAAACCACCAAGCGGTCTCGTCACGAACAGATCTTCACCGGCCAAATGCAAGGAGGACCCGAACTCCTCTCGTGGCTTGACATCGTTCGCCCCAAACTATTCACCCAAATCCCCAGCTTCGTTTTCCCACCGGGGGATTCCTTTCTCACCCCGAAAGAAACAATCAACCTCATCGGCGGCCTCACCGATCAACGCGATGCCGATACACACAGACTCTCACAGCTGACAGCCAAGTTCCTCCGCGAGTACTTTGCCAACATGAGCATGGAGAATCGCCCGCTGTTGTACGGCCAAGCTCAAACCGACGACCAAAAATTGGCCTTTCACAAAGGCCTCCATGACATCTTCTTCTCTATCCAAGTCCACCGGAGAAAGCAGAACAAGAACATCGTTGGCGACCCACTGAAGGGGCCACACCCGCTGGTGGCTAGAGCGGCGAAGGAGAAGTATATCCAGGGAGCGTGTTTTTACATTCATCCATGTGTGATGAAGAAGGTTGTTCAACATGTTGTTGAGGCGCGCAGGGCCTTTCTTCTCAAGAAGCAGGGTCAGGCTCAGGCTCAGGCTCAACCAGCACACGTCCAACCTCAAACAAGCCGGTTTGGTTCATCAATTCGCATGATGAAAAGCTGCGCCTCATTGAAAGCAAACAAGATGAACAACAACAGCAGCAGCATTCGCAGAATGAAAAGTCACGCCTCCCTCAAAGGCACCGAGCTCACCATGAGCAACATTCCCATGGTTCCAATCCCAACAGAAGACTGGGGCCGTCGTGATCCCCAAGCCTGGCTAGTCGGATGGGACTTAGAGATGGAGAGCTTGGCTTACATGCATCGAAGCAACGACTTTCCCCGCCTTGAAAAGATGCACGAACGCCAGCTTGTTTATTACCAGTTCGCCAGGAGTGTTGATGAGTGGATGTGGCGGTTGGGGCAGGCTGAGAAGAACGCCGACTGTGGACAGCCTAAGCCAAAGAGTCCTTGTGAGGATACAGAGGAGTTGTTGATTGAGCTTTGACCAGGCTCGCGTCGGTCATTTGTTTGTTGGGATTAAGTGATGGTTGCTGGGTATAAGTTATGGAATAAGCGTGGTCGGATTGGCTTGGGTTTGGTGATATCGTTCGTTATGTGTATTGCTTTCGTTTTACGAGTCGGTTTTGCCGTCCATTTTTGGCCGGAGTAGTTGATCAATAATATGATTGTGGAGAGCATAATAAAAAAACTTTTATCAAAGCTTCATTGCAACAGTTGAACATCATGCCAATGTGTACTGTTGAAGTGTCCCTCATCTTCAACATCGTGTGTTGGAGGAACATTTATGCCAAGACAGAGCGGAGAAGCTAAGGGAAAGCGATCTCCCGTCTTACAAATCGCGATCCGTTGGAGTGACCCACATCGCGAAGAGGATACCACATTTTATCAGCTGGTTACATCATCACTTTTCACAACACTGGAAGAACATAAACTTCCTCCACTTCACTTCACTTCACAACATTCGTCGATAAAGAAGACAAAGCCCAACTCTCGAACACAGATCATACTCAAAACCCACTGTCCAGTTTATCTTACCCGTTTTTGAAGCACAAACAACTTGACCATGTTTATTTTTACTCAAACAAAGGAAGTCCAGCAGTGGCACACCCTCGAAGATGGCTTCGACAACCTCACCCGTGGTACCGCGCCCATGCCTACTCCCGGCCAGGACGAGGTGTTGGTAGAGATCAAGGCTGTGTCGCTTAATTACCGTGATACGGAGGGTATGTGTACCTACCTCTACCTACCTTACCTTACCCTTCCCCCGGCCCTCCTCTCTCTTCTTCTTCAAGCCCCCATACGAACATACCTCACTAACTAACATCCACCACCCCCGCAGTAACAAACGGCGAATACAACCACCACAAAACCCTTTCCAAGCGTTCCACGCCCCTCGTCCCCTGCTCCGACGCCTTGGGCGTCATCGTCGCTCTCGGCCCCGGCGCCTCTGAGTCCTCCACCTGGAAAGTAGGCGACCGCGTCCTCTCCACCTTCAGCCAATCCCACCTCACCGGCCAAATCACCGCGCAGGACCTGGCCTCGGGGCTCGGCAAACCGCTCGACGGCGTCTTGCAGACCTACCGCGTATTCCCCTCCACCGGCCTCGTCCGGGTCCCGGAGTACTTGACAGACGAAGAGGCGAGTTGCCTGCCTATTGCGGCCGTGACAGCTTGGATGGCGATTTTCGGCATGGAGCCCTTTGGCACCTCGGCCGCCAAAGAAGAAGGAGGGAAGCAGCAGCCGTTGAAGGGAAAGACGGTGGTGCTTGAGGGTACAGGTGGTGTGGCTGTCGCGGGGTTGCAGATTGCTAAAGCGGCCGGGGCGAGGACGATTATCACTAGCTCGAGCGATGAGAAACTGCGCCGGGCTAAGGAGGAGTTGGGCGCGGATTATGTGATTAATTACAAGACCACGCCCGGTTGGGAGGAGAAGGTTATGGAGATTACGGAGGGGAATGGCGCGGATATCATCCTGGAGACGGGCGGGGCGGGGACGTTGTATAAGGCGCTGGACTGTATTGCGTTTGGCGGGCTGATTTCTTGCATTGGGTATACGTCGGGTAAGGAGGATAAGGAGGGTGAGGGCGGCAGCAGGATGAATATGAACTTGTTGGTGCTGAGGAGGAATGTGACGCTCAAGGGCATCATTAATGGTCCCAGGGATCGGTTCGAGGAGATGTGCGAGTTTTATGAGAGGCATCAGATTAGACCGGTGGTGGATAGGGTGTTTGGGTTTGAGGAGGGTAAGGAGGCGATCAAGTACTTGAGGAGCGGAAGTCACTTTGGGAAGGTGGTTGTTAAGGTCCAGTAGACAGGCGAAAGGTCGATTGGGAGATGGTGTATTGTAGCGGAATGAGCCTGCTAGATGACTTTGATGCTGAATGATCCAACAACTGATTTTCAGGATTGTACCAGTATCGGCAAATCTTTAGTTGTGGTGAGCTCGAACTGGTGATCCGCGATGACCTGTCTCGACGGTAGGTTGATATAGCTGGAATTGGCTGTCTGGCGTGGGCAGTAGAGACTGTGCTCATAGTATCCCACATGTTTCTTCGTTTGATCGTGTCTTGTAGTCTCTGTGTTTCGCTCAGCCAGTCAACGGCCGAGAGCCCTCATCAGCCACGACTTCCCGTCTCCATATTTTGACCCGATCGTACTCTTCTCCTGGTTATCCTCACTGCGCACAACGATTTCCTCCCGGAGCTCGATGACATATGTGGTGCAACCATCTCGCACGTACTCGACAAGTTTAGCTGTAACAAACGGGGAGTCGTTTAGCCACGTTGCGGCAAGCCTATCCTCCTTTTGACCTCGAAAGATCCCGTATTGCGCTACACTGCCTACTATAATTGACTTGTCAACTTTTGACAAGTTAACAGGAGTCTTTAGACATTCAGCACGAGTCAAGACATGCTGCGATGGAGACCAGGGAAAGGTGGTGTTTTTGTCCACAAAACACAGCCAGCTGCGTCCTTCCGGCGAGACTCCGAACGCAAGGATGGCGGCAAAAGAATTTGGCCTCGGATCCAGTTTCAATACATGACAGCCAGCGAAAGGCGGAGAACCGACTTGAAGAAAGGCCGCATGATCGTGGTGCCATAAATGTTCGGGATAGGTGCCGCATTGCTGGTACCCGAATCTTGATTGAAAAAGGCCATCAAACGTGAATGACCTATCCAAAGCTGATGTGAATGCAATATACGACATCACGGAGTTTATCTCCTCAGTGAGGTATTGAGACTGCTTGCGGACCCACGTGAAACTCTTTCGGGTTGTGAGGACAACCTCCTGTGGTCGAGCTCTCGCATATGAGTCCCTACCAATGGCCGTCAAGTAGATGCACTCCCACTCATCCGTATAGGAATCAGCACAGTACAGGGCCATTAAGTAAATGTTGGGGCCGGCAGCGGCAAGGTCGAGGTCAATACGGAGGCCTTTGTTCGTTAGGGAGTACTCGGGGCCGTTCCTGAGAGTCACACCATTCTTGATGGTTGCTGCACATTTGAACTCATCAGGCGAGATGGCCAGCATGCCGCGCCAACGTACATCTTCCCAGGTCCGCCAGTAAAAGATGCTGACATCATTGCTTCGCCGTATGATTTCCTCTTGTAGTCTTGTGAAAGCCTTGGACCCCTCTCCGTATATCAGAGGCATGTTGATGTCAAAGATCCCCAGAAGAGAGTAGGCTCTGTCTTCCATGCGCGTTGTTTGCCGGTCAGCTGCCCAGCTCATTTTTTTGCCGACCGGAATAGTATGCACTTTCGAAGGATCCAACAAGATGCCAATATCGATGCGAGTAATCTTGCTGAGTAGGCTTGCCAAATCCTCTTTTGTCCCCCTTTCCTTCCAGTCCTGGTCGTAGAACATGAGTCTGGTGGGGGCGATGAGTTCTTGAAGCGTCCATCCGCGTTTAAACCAACGGCATGTGTACATTGCCTGGTCAAGTTCGTCTGCTTTGAGATCGGAGAGGTAGACCAAACAAATGTGTGACGAGCGATACCATTGGAACATGGAGTTGATGGCCTCTGTGAGCTCCGCACTACTGGACTTGTCGATACAACACGTATCGACCCAGGCATAGGCCAATCCATGCTCGGCCGCAACTTGGCATGCTTTTGCTACCTTGCGGGCGCCTTGAGAGGTCTGCTTCTCCAGTAGCTTTGCTCTGGCATCGTGGAATGTAACCTCTGCATTCTCCCAAGTGTGCGAAAGAATGGCATACTTGGGTGTGTCGGTGCCGACGAAATCCTCAAGCTCCAGGGTGCGTGTATTGATCAACCACATGTTGTAGAAACCGAAAATCTGAAGAATGGGAAAAGGGCTGTGAGCAAATGCATGGCAGCTTGGATGTTTTGGGGGCTTGTTAGGAGAATAAGATCTGTACCTTAGAATAGGTATCTAACTTGAGGTTTTGTAGGCGAGGTACCAAAGGCAGGGGGCAAGCAGCCGCTAGTCAAAAGCCTGCGGCAGGCAAGTTATATGCAGACGAAGACTGTACGGCAGGCAGCTGACCTGCACATACACCTGCCCAGTAGCGGGGTACATAAAGGAACGAAAAAGGAAGCAAGTCTAGAAAAGTCACAATGAGACAAAAGGGAAAAGGAAGTCACGATCAGTTGAACCAATTCTCGGGGTATCATTAACCAAGATCTGCAATACACTTTCCTCCGCCAAATCAAACAAGATATCTGAACCCAATCTGTGGCTTCAAATCCGCACCTTCGCTCTTCAATCCCTCCACCCTGGCAGTCTGGTTGGCCACATCGTCGTGCACCTCCCATGCACTTTCCTCCCCAAGCGCAAGTTTCTTGTTCTGGTTGACAAGCACCATGCGGATCACCCAGCAGCCGACAATGGTGACGCCGAACATGGCAGTCACGATGCCGTAGCTGTTGCGGTAACCGTTCGCCTTCAGGTCCCAGACGTATGATCCCGCGACGTTGCCAAGCTGGCTAAAAGCGTTGATCATGGCCAGAGCGACGGCACGCTTGGCAGGCGGGCGGGGGAACGAAGAGCTGATCCACGAGTAGAAGACGATGAAGCCAGCGTACGATCCTGCTTGCAGGAAGAGGGCAACATATCTCGCGGCCTTGTTCAGGGTGGCCATGCTGATGATGAATCCGACAAGACCCATGCAGATGGGGCCGACAATGTGACCGAACTTCTCTTGCTTGCGATCAGAGTGCCAGGCGTTGATGAGCGAGAAGATACAGGCAAAGACCCAGGGAGGGGCGCTGAGAAGAAGAGTGGGGACATATGCCAGGCCAAGGGTGCCGGTAAGCGTAGGCTGTTATGTTGTTAGCTGATGCATATACTTTTCCCCAATAATCAAGACTTACGAAGAAGGCGTTGAAACTCAAACCGGTGGTATACGCGGTGAAGGTCAACATCATCAGGTAGACCTTCCAGTCCTTGACTACCATGATCAAGCCGTCAAAGATGCCCATATCAGCCGAGTCACTATCGGCTTCACCGACATCTTCAGTCATGCGCAACTGGGCGACCAAGAGTTCCTCCTCGGTGAATCCGCGGCTGTTGGTCGGCAAGTCTGGAAGGATGAAAGCCGCGCAGACGGCGACGAACATGGTGGCGGCACCTTCGATAAAGAACAGCCACCTCCAGGCCCTGTGACCCAGCACGCCGTCCATGTTGGACAAGACGCCAGCACCGACGAGAGAAGAGAAAGCGTTGGAGATGAGATTGCCGCAGAAGAGAATGGCGTTGCGCTTGGTCAGTTCACGACGGGTATACCACTTGCTGAGAATCAAGAGCGCTCCGGGCAGGAAGGCGGCTTCGACGAAACCCAGCAGGAAACGGATGGCAACCATGCCACCAAAGCCCTTGGCCATACCGGTCAAGGTCGAGATGAGACCCCAGATGGCCATGACTCCCGAGATGTAAAGCGATGGCCGGGGAATTCGGTTGATGAACATGTTGGAAGGGATCTGCATGAGGATGTATCCGACGTAAAGAATGGAGAGACATGTCGCGTATTGGGTGTCGCTCAGTTTGAGATCCTCTTGAAGACCCTTGAGACGGGCGGCACCAATGTTGTTTCGGTCGAGGTAGTTCCTGCCAGGTTGTAAGTATGATACAAGAAGAACGGACAGAGCCGAGCTACTTACAAGATATAGATAACAACAAAGTAGGAGCACCGAGCATCAAGCTTGCGAAGGAGAGACTTTTCGATGCGGGCACGATCCTCGGGAGCCATAGCGCGGACATTGAGGTTGCCGGTGTTTTGCTGCTCATTGTTTGTATAGTACTCGGACGATTCGACCACCGGCTTCTCGATCCCCGAGAAGGAATCATGCCTTAGGCTGGCCATGCTGTGTAGAGATGCGGCTAGGCAGGATGAAACAGAAACACCACGGACCCAGGCCAGACGAAGCAGGAACAAGATGAGGAGAAAGGGGTTTTATATGGATGGGACAGCAGTCGGGGGCGCATTATATGTCGGGCATCCATCAAGAAGAAGGCTGGGATGGCGTCCCACTTTTTCTACCCCATCATTCCCCCAATGTTTCCCCCATATCTTCCCCTCAAATCCACAGACCGCCGTTCGTGGGTGTTGTGGGTTGTTCCCCGCATCGCAAGGAACTGCAACGTTGAAGTCTGGGATGGCCGGTGGAACCTGGCAGCATGGCGAGCTTCGATGCCTGCCTGCAAGTCACACAAGTTCCATTCCCCAACCTTTCCGCGAGGCGAGCAGAGATTTTCAGTGTCTTTTCCTGCAGGCCTGACACTGTCAATTGTACATACGTGGTAGATAGGTATAGCATTGAGAAAGTGGCCAACAAGTCGCGGCCAGAACGTGGACTATTCAAAATCTGGATGAACCTTTTTTACTGACGGCGACGACAACTTGACAAGCTGCACGAACAAAAACCCTTCTAGCGCCCGACTCTGCAGTAGCCCGCTTTCTTTTCGGCGGCTTGGCAGCGATTTGCATGCCCCACACGGCATTCTGCTGCTTTGGGAATTGGGAGCGACATCACCGCGAACTTTGAGAAAACTTGGACGACAGGAACGACTTGCCGCTGCTGCCCGGTTGCCGCTTTGCCGATGACATTCTATCCCGAATCCTGACAACCTGGAACTTCTGGCCATCAGTTTCCTTCCACGGCAACCACTACATAACTTTTTTGACTTAGACAATTCCAGTAGGCGCCCCGACCCCAACATGTGTGAGAACGGCTAGTGCGGCATTTACATCTCGTCCCATCTTGTCTTGGACACTCGTCCCATCCTCTCTCTCTCGTCGGAAGAAGATCTCCGCATCGCGTGGTGCTGGACGATCAGGTGTAAGCTTGCTTGATAACGTGGCCGTCACGGTTGCAGTTCCTGCCGTGCAACCATTCTTGTACAGATACATATGCGCGCAAGTAAGATCGGGATGTACCTTTCAGTCTGATTATAATTCACAACATTCCCCACTTCGATGCCAGCAGTTTACGGTTTGCTGTACCTAGGTACATATGTAGTACACCTCTGCATGGATATAAAAGGGCAGCCGCGGTACAGCCAAGGCGCTAGTAGCGCTACAGAAAACCAGGGTTTTAAAATGAGAGAAATTGTCACTTTTTCAGAGGTGTAGTGTACGCAGTACATGTACCAACACCATGACACGTTCGGCAACCGACATCCCTGGGGGGCAGCACGCGATCCCGCTTCCCCGAACGGAGCCTCAAGCTTGGCTGGTCTTGTCTGCCTTGGCATCTGTCCCGTCAGACAACACCAACCTCAGCACTTCACGATCTTTGGATACCCCCGAGATCCCTTCTGCTACCCACAAGGACGTTCTACTCAATATTCTCCGCGTCTCCCCCAAAACCCAAATTACAGTCGCGTGGCCTAGTGCACAGATAAAGTTGCATACACGATCTGGGTCACACTTCAACGCTGGGGGACCGGTCCCTGATGATCCCCTTTGACTGCCACCGTATAAAGTAACCGCTGCCGCTTTATTGTCAGAAACAGAACAAAATCCGTCTCTAGCCGCGACCTCGGCCATGTTGGCTGTACGGGAAGTATACCTTAAATACTCGTGGCCCCCGACTAGTCGAACACATCAGACAAACTCCCTCGGTCCGGGACTCACGACTCACCGCCTGTAAACATCACCACGAAGTCGACATATTCACAATACCCACATCCCGAAAAAGCTCACTATTCTAGATATCACTTACACCGTCCACCGCTCTACGAGGTACGTACTGGTATCGGAACTCGCCAAAACCTCGGGCCGGCACACAAGACCTGGTCCTGGTCCAGCCCGTCTCCTGGTCCTGTGTGTGCAGTTCACACATCTCCAGGTGAATGTTGGTTGTCTGTCAAAAGACGATCATGACGAGAAGTGCTGGCAAAAGTTTGACCCAAATCGGCAACTTTTTTTTCTTAAACCGCTCCACAGTGGGACGCAGATTGGCACGTCGTGGTCGTGGTCGTCGACGACCACCCCCGGAATTCCAGCGCTTGCTTTTACGTTACGTGGGGGTCATATGGAGCCTCCCATGGAGAAATTTCCCCCAGTCCACCCCCAATCCCCAGTTTTGCCCCCCGCAGTTCCCCATGGAGAGAGCCGCAAACCGGGAACGATTATCCAAGGCCAACACCAACAAGACCCGTTTTCTTCCCAAGGATCCGGCCGTACCTTCCCACGCCCAAGCAAAAAATGCCCAAGTCCCGGTTACTTTTGCCAGCTTTTCTTCCAACCGCTGCATCAACCTTACCACAACTCGATATAAAGCTAACCGGAGCAAAAAGCCCCCTTTTGGGCGCGCTGAGTTTAAAAACCGGCTGGGGATCTGGGCAAGCCGTGAAGTCCGTGGAGTCCGTGGGGGTTGGGGATGACAATTCTGTATCCACCTCCCCCGACTCACTCCACCACTACCACCCGTACCACCACGCTTTTTTCCCATCACAACTCCACTAACCAGCTAACATCCCCCCGGACCCCCAGACAAAAAAGGGTAAAAGCCTGGAACAACTGGAACCGCCCAAGTGACAAGTCAGGGCCCGATGAAATTCTGTAACGTCAAGTGACACTTGATGGGCGGGCCGATGGAGCCATCTTGTTGGGTTGGTTGGGTTGTTCGGGTCGGGTCCGGGTCCGAATGGGCTCTCCATTACGTTCGGGAGGGCTCGCACAGGCTCGCTGTTCGCTTTCGAAAGCCGATGTCACCCGTTAGTATCGCCCGACCGCGAGATGGCTTTTCACCCATTTCACAGAAGTAGGCGATCGTCTTTAGTTGTACGAAGCTGATGATGCCTTCCCAAAACAAAACTCGTCAATGACAAAAAAAGCTGAGACCTTGCACCCCCGTCACTTATTATGCCTGAAAGTCCTTCCGATGATTTTTTTTGTGTCATGGATGAGCCAGCAGATTCTTTGTGTGGATGTGAATGAACATAAAAACATGGCACACGCAGGCAGACAGTTGAGCAAACTGCAACGAGGCTTTTTGACTTTTGCCCCCTTCCTGTTTGTTTACATACAAAGTTTTCCGTTAGTTCAGGGGCTTAGTGGAGCGGACGAGGAGATCTTGCGAGTTGGGACTTGGTTAAACGCCTAGGGCAAGTTTTCGCTGCCTACGATCCATTTTTTTCACAATTGTTGAAAAGAAAGAAAAAAAACAAGAAAAAAGGTTCAGATTAAGGGCCGAGAATTCATCTTTTCTTGTGTGGTTGACTACTTTGCGATAGACATGGAAAAGTTTGTAGGAATAGGGAGTGGCCTCACTCCCGGGATACCTACCAGATGAATTCAGCCATGGATGTCTCCCGAGTCACTCGTTTCAAGCCCATCGATCAGCGTGGTCCCCTCTTGTCTTCAGCTTCACATCGATTCCGTACTTCACCGCCGTTTGTTGGAGCAATCTTTCATACTCTTGAGCTGTTCACCTCCATCCTGCTCCACTCACTGCCAAACCTGGATTTTCTTGCCTTTTTTTCCCCATTGAATCATTTTCTCCCATTTTTATTTATTTCCCTATGTATTCGTCGTCAGAGGTCAATCCTTAAAGGACAAAGAAGACTTATGTACAGTAATGAAGTCATCAATCGACACTCTGTTCTTCTCATCTAATTCACGAATCCCCCCCTACTGCAATATTCTCAAACTTATAACATCACCTACTTCTTCTACATCCTCTCCTTCAAACTTCCTGAAATTAATCCAGTTTGGTAACATCTTGGAGCATCATCTTGGAACATGCCACCGCGACAAATCCCTCATTGCATAATAATGACTGAATGGATGGAAAGAAAACTCGTTCTCTATGCGAAGAATAGGCGGTGTAGCCGCTGCCTTTTGTGCTCGAAAAGAATACATAGTTAGGCAAAACGCATATTTGACCCAACAACGCATGATGTGTTCCATATATTCCGGGCAAGCTACCTACCTAATTACCCCTTTCCCAGACCTCATACTCTAATATTCCTTCGACGTGAGCCCGCTGGTGCCTTGGTCGAGCCTGAGAAGAAGGTGAGCTGCACTCAAGCTGCTCGTGGCTGTTGTTGTCTCTTGCTGTAACTATAAATTCCTTTTCTCTCTAGGTTGTGCTTGATAGCAGGTTGGTTTATCTTCTTCGATGCTGAGTGATTGCTCCTTTGTTCTTCCGGGTACTGGATGAAAATGACTTCGGCAGGAATTTGAAATGGCCGATGACTGATGACTGCTGAGCGATGACCGATGGTGGTGGGGTTTTTTTCCTTTTGTTCTCCTTCCTTTTCGTTCGGTTTACTTCTTGTCTTCTTATTTCATTCCCCGTGTTCAATTCAATTTCATGGTTCATTTTCCTCTAATTGCTTGAACTAAGCGTCGTGTATATAACAGGCCTACCTCCAAAGATGTACCCTTCATGTTCCCATATCCGTTCATATACAACTATATAGGCGTCTGCAACGTCCTAATTATCAAATGTCCTCTTCCTGTGACTCTCCCTCCCGTGTATCCTCCTCCTCCTCCTCCTCCCCCGGCATCTGCCACTCTTGCTCCCGTATCTCTACCCGCATCCTTTCGCTCGCAGTAAACCACCAGTCAATCGTGCCTTCCATAGGGTAGCAAATACTATTCTTGACTACCGGAAAACGAGTACATTTAATGAGGCGGTGACGTGTGTTGATGGGATGCACGCCTTTCTCGATGTCGGTCTCTGTCAGGAAGTGAATTCTCTGGCTGGTGGAAGTTTCACGTTCTGGATACTCCAGACATATCCGCTTAGGATGGATAATCGTTTCGCCCGCAATGCTGGCTCGGTCACTGATAAGTCGAACCTCCCCGACCATCCTCGTGCCTCCGTTCTTATAGTGGAAGATGATACCCGAGCAGAAGGGCTCTCCTCCACGGGGAACGAATCTCCTACTGTAAAGCATCTGGGCAGCGATGACTCCCTCAAGAGGCGCAAAAGTATGGAAGAGGAGGTCTTCCTGGCTGTCCCTACTGAGAAGAGTATCTCGGGGCCAGCGATGAGGAATCGACCGCTTCGAAAACGCCTTCCTCCCAGATACCCAATTCTCGGATGGATCGTAGCGATAGCCTCCCAACAGGTCAAGCTTGTTTTCCTTACCGGAGAAACCATATAGCAGTGCCTGAGGCTCTCTCGCACCCCAGTGAAAAAGACTAGATCTGAAATAGTCTTCATCACCCCACGTGGGTCCTTCTAGAAACTCCCATTCCGTATCATCAGGTTCAAATTCCGAAAATTCTGGAAATGTCATGGGGGAGGGGCATGGCAAGCCAATGACGGTATCCCCAGACAGGCGCTTCTTGACCTAGAAAGACAAAGAGAGTTAGGAGGCGAAAAACAAGATCAAGTGAGGTAGGAGATGTGACTCGTTCAAATAAGTGGGAGATGGAGAAGGAAAGACGGCGAGGTGCAAGATGGCGGTGATTAAGCGGCGGGCAATGGAGAGACTTACAACTATCACGAGCGCTCTTGGGAAGCTTCCTATACCAATGGCCATAATCTTGTCTTTCTCGGTGACTGGAAGGAAGAAGCAGGCTTGGTGTTGACCGTAGCGGGAACCGACAGGAATGCCGAAGTTGTGATCTCGCCGCCACAATGCGAGTGAATTGCCGTGAGCTTTTTGCTCTCATATACGAAGGTGAGGCCGGATATAGAGTCGAGATTGATCAAGTGCCCCGCCACGAAGGAGCCATCATTCGGAAAATAGAATTTGTCCGCATTGTACTCAATATTATACAGGTCCGGAGGTGTAGGCGTGTCCCAGATCTCCGGTAGAATGTCGTGTGCAAATGCACGGCTGGTGTCGTCAAAGCTGAATCGAAGGAGACCGTCTTGGCAGTACGCCGTTTTGTCTCGGATTTCATCACCGTCTATTTCCAATATAACCCAGGCAAATCTTTCATCCGTCTTTAGATGCTTTTCGCAGTTGGGCCATCGTGGAAGCCGTTCAATCTTGCGGACTCCATCTATGTCGAAGGTGATACGGAGGACATCGGTTGTGCGGCCTTCGGGTCCCGAAGTTTGTATTGTGCCCCCTCTTTCCCAGTGGGATACCTTGGTCAGTTCGACACGTTGCTCATCAATGACTGGGAAGTTGGACAGGGACAAAGCCACTGTCAGGGCGGTGACAGCCCTCCAAAAAACGGGTTCTCCTGGGGAGTATGACCGAATCCGCTCGACCAATTCCGTGGGAAAGTTGGCCAGCTGGCGAATGTTGTAGATTGAAGCAACCTTTCTCACCGCTTCTGCGCACAGGACATGATATGCGCCGGTAAGTGAGATGGACGGCAGGTCTTGGTAACCGAGGGGCCACGGGCGTCTGGCAATGGCCACCTTCCATAGTCGTTCGCATGCCAGGCGTGGGGGAAGCGGGCAGGACTGGATGAACATGGAAAAGCAGTCATGATGGGTGGTAACGGCCTCGTATGAGTTTTTGAAAGCGTGGCTTGGGTGTTTAGAGAGGCACTTTTTCCTTCGGGTGGACTCGGTGCACAGGAAGCACAAATGAACTGACGTCTTGCGGTCCAGGTATGCGTCTATACCGTCTGGAGAGGGGAGGTAGGTGCCGTAAGTCGGAAAGGGAAACTTGATGGTACGGCCAAGGTAGGCCATATGTCCTCTTTTTCCAATTACTGATCATTTTCAGTCAGATAAGCTGTACTAAGGATTTGGTGGGGGAAGGGAGCATACAAGCAGTGACGACGACCTCTCGGTCGATTTTCTCACTGCATATTCCGCAGTGATCATCAAGCGGAATGACAGGCACTTCGGCAGAGGGCGAAGTCACAACGCGATGAGTATGTGTTTCATGGTCGGTATCCATGATGCTAGCGATTATTATTAAAAAAGAAGGCGAACCATGGGTAGAAATGTCTTATCGGATGCTTGTCAGAAAAAGAATTGAGGAGAGAAAATGCCCCGCCTGGTTGTGAAAAGTAAAGTAGTTTGGCAATTGGTGAGTAACGACTGCCACAGTTATCCAACTCGAGTTGTTGAATGCGATAATATTTTGAGTCGAATCACGAAGTGAATGCCGGCAAGTAAAAAATTCTGATGTAGAAGGTACGTTTCGGTCACGAGTCGACTGCGTTTGCACTTGCCGCCATGTGCGCGCATCTGGTCGTCGGACCGACGTAAAGAATATGCATGCGCACAAAGAACATCATTGAACCGTACTTTGGATTTGACTTGGATTTGACTTGATTTGACTTGACTTTACTTGAAGTTGAGTTCAAATATATTTGGCTTGGCACAGACTCACCACACGTCGACCGGGGGATCCCGTTATAAACGGACCGTGCCACACGCCAGCATCATACTCGAGGGTATATTCAACTGCTCCTTTCTTTTCCCAATGTACTGAAGAGCATCAGATCACTTCTTCTTCTTCTCCCCCGCCGTTCTAATCCCCTCCGCCTGCGTCTCAATAACCTTCCACCCATCCGCATTGCCCTCACCCTTCGCCGCGCTCACATACGCCTCATCGCTCCGATCACACAACACCCTTAGATCCTCCTCGCTCAGAATCTCCTTGTCCCCGCTGAACTTGTACACCTGCCCATCCTTCAGCAACAACGCCCGCAGCGTCTCCCGATCCAAGTCCTCCTCGCGCAAGTCGAGCTTCTGGCCCATGGTCCTGAACCCGCCCTTCTTGATGACCAGCTTCTCGAGGCGGCGCTTGGCGTCCGCGCTCATGAGCAGCTCCTCCTCCACCGTGCCCTTGGTGGCCAGCCGGTACACCACCACGGGCCGCGTCTGCCCGATGCGGTGGCACCGGTCCTGCGCCTGCAGATCCTGCTGAGGGTTCCAGTCACTGTCGAAGAGGATCACGGTGTCGGCGCTGGCGAGGTTGATGCCCTGCCCACCGGCGCGGGTGGACAGCAAGAAGATCTTCACGTCCGGGTCCGTGTTGAACTGCTCGATCTGGGCGCGCCGGTCGTCCTGGGCGACGCCGCCGTCGATGCGGCACACGTCCCAGGAGCGCAGCTCGCGGCAGTAGTCCTCGAGGATGTCGAGCTGGGTCTTGAACTGCGAGAAGATGAGGACCTTGTGCCCCCGCTCGAAGAGGGCGGGGAGGAGCCGGTCTAGCAGGAGCATCTTGCCGGAGGTGGTGACGATGCTCTCGTCGATGGGCTGGTCCGAGTTGGACCAGGGGTTGTAGAAGTTGTGCGGACTGTTGCAGACGAGGCGGAGCTGGAGCAGCGGGTTGCCGAGCTTCTTGTTGGAGATCTCCTTCTTGGCTAGGTCGAGGGTCTGGGTGCGCTCGATCTCCTCGGGGTCGAGAATGGCTTCGATGTCTTGAACCTCATCCTCCACGGCCTCTTTAGCCAGCTTCTCTTCGAACTCGTCATCATCGAGCTGCTCCTCGTCTGAATCTGCTTCTTTGTATGACTGCCTGCCTCGCCGAGTCCGGCCCCGGGTGCTGATGGGCGTAGACTGCCTGCTTGACTTTGTGCTCTTTGGTGCTGGAGTCTCTACAACCGGCGAAGCCTTCCTCTTGGTACCTGCCCTGGAAGCTTTGACTGGGGTAGTCTCTTCCGCAGGAGGTTCTGGCACAGGAAGAGCGTTCTTGCGCGGACGACCTCGTGTCCGTTTGCCCATCATCATTGCAAAAGCATTCTTGGCTAGCGGGCTTGATTCATCCTCCTTGAGAGTAAGTGCGCTAGTCTTCGTCGTGAAGCTGCCGGATTCGCTAATAGTATCAGGCTCCATCTTCACGCTGTTTGCCTTGGAAGAGCGAGGAGTACTCCTTCGTGTTGATGCGGTGTTAGCTGTGGTTACATTAAGGCGTTCGACTACTTTACTCTCCAGGTATGAGCGGGTATCGATATTTTTGTCGTTAATGACATTGTACAGGTCGGTCTGCTCCTTTGTCATGGGTGCGTACAGTACGTATTCGCGCTTCTTGGGTAGGTATTTGGCGACGTCAGACTTGACTCGCCGCAGGAGTAACGGCTGAAGGACGACGTGCATCTTCTTAACAAGCTCCTGCTTGGTCTTGTCGGCGATGAACTCCTCGGTTCCTTCCTCATCTTCAAGATCGCTAAAGTCGAACCAACTTTCGAAGGCTTCCCAATCTCTAAAGATCTTTGGTAGGAGGAAGTTAAGAAGGGACCAAAGCTCCTTAAGATTGTTCTGCAAAGGGGTGCCGGTGATAAGGAGACGAGTGGCTGAAGTAAACGTTTTGAGTTCTCTGAAGAGTTTCGAATCAAAGTTCTTCATGCGGTGACCCTCATCGATGATGATAAACTCCCAGTTGATCCTAGATAGATTGGCACGGTCCTTGAGAACCATCTCGTAGGTTGTACAGACAACAGGAAACTTTTCGGTCGGCCTGCCGCCGTGGAGATGGCGCATGATCTTGGTCTTGAAGATGTCCTGGCGCTGTTGAGGGGTGCCGTGATACATGACAACCGGGATGGAGGGCACCCAGCGGTGGAATTCGTCAAGCCAGTTAGACAATGTGCTGAGAGGAGCAACGATAAGGTGAGGCCCTAGATAGTTCTCCTGCTCACGTAGAAGCGCTATCAGGGAAATGGTCTGGATGGTTTTTCCTGTATTGTTTTAGATTCAGCTGTTAGCCCAGACCAAAGCCAAGTTGGAAAAGACCGGACACTCAACATACCCAAGCCCATTTCGTCAGCAAGAATGCCAGACATGCCCTGGACGCAAATCTCATACATCCATGTCAGTCCCTCCAGTTGGTAGTCTCTCATGGTACCGCCGACAACGCATTTGGGCTGCTTTGCCATGGTCAAGTCATGTTCACCCAGGGTCTTTCCATCCAGACCAGTGCCCACTCGACCAAGGACCTTTGTCTTGTTGGTCAAGATGCTGCTGAAAGCTGCACTCTGGGCAAGAAGCTGGTCGAGATCCTTTGCCTTTGCATCGCGCTCCTCTTTGCTCAGGACCCTCTTCTTCCACTTTTTTTTGCGCTTTTCCTCTGCCTTTTCGTTTTCTACGCGAGCCCTTTCTTCTTCCTCGGCGAGCCTTTGCTCGGCGCGCAACTTTGTGTAGCTCATCTTTGAGTCGTCCACTTTCTCTTGTTGTTCAACTAATGGCTCTTCGGGTGGGGGAGACGAAGGGGCGCTAGTGGGCAGCCGGGACAGAGCGCCTAAGCTACCAGAGTCGCGATCGGACGACGTTGATGAAGATGCCGACGGCATGGTTCAAGGGTGTTTGTCGGGCGAGTACCTTGATGGCCGAGTGAGTTTTCTGCTGACTTGACGATGGTCGAGATCCGTGAAAAAACAGAGAGGAAAAAATAGACAGAAACTTTTTGGTGACACACAGAGAAAAAGCAAAAACAGTTCCCAAGTCTTTATTGTGGTTGGTTCTTCGCCACACAAAAAGGAACAAACGGAAGGGAGATCAAGAGCGTCGAGGATTGAAGCAAGGGATTAGACGATGGATTCCCCAATGGGCACAAGGCAAAGGCACGGCGGATTCAGAGAAGAACCACCATCGCCATATGGTTGAAATCGTATCGGGAATGCGAATTTGGGAGGCAATTGGCGATGGGATTGGGGCCGAGGCGAATTGATTTGTCAATTAAGAAAACGCGACGATCTACGCGATTTGAATGCGACAAGGGCATCGCGACGCGACCACTGGTAGCACAGGCTGCCACGACGTCACGAGGTCCAGGCAGTCACGGAGTGCACGGGCCATTCAGCCGCTCTCATCGCTACGAGTAGATACAGTGATTCAAAGAAGTGTTCGTTGTCAAGCATAACTACTATAAATGATTGAAAACATGTACAGCGACCTGAAAGTCAAACTCCAATGTATAATGTTGATGTTGAGCCATTATGTTACGATCAAAGCTGCGATACAGACGGCTGCCATAATTCACACAGAGCTTGACATGTGCGATGCTATGCACTTTTGGCATAAGCGTTTAGGACATGCACAGGATCTTGCCTGAAGCTTGCCACAGCACGCCACAGCACGGGCCTGCACGAGAGCGCCTCAAACTGTAAGTGTGTAGAAGTACCTCAAAACCTGGTCCGCCATTCATCTTTCTCATTTTCCGGGCTTTCCGACATAGAAAAGTGCAAAGATTTTTTGCATGCACAGATTTGGATCCAGAATATCACCCGAAAAGGCCCCTTTCTTGGCCAGCTGAATTGCGAAAAGGAGCATTACAACCAGACGTTTGCTGTTGAAGAAAGTGGTAGAGGGACTTGTAGTTTTGGGTGGTGCACGGACATTGTCTGGACCTGGATACCGAGTCCCTGACTCCCTGCATGTCGCAGAGCTGCCCCTCGTCCCGTCCGATTTGACTCAACTCCATCGAGAAAGTGGCATGCCCCGCAATTGGGATTTACATAAGATTCAAAATTATTGTCCAGACATACACAATACAACTGTAAAAACACTCCAATACCGGGAGTCAACGTCTTTCAAGCTGTTCCCCCTCCGATTTGCTCGTCCCGCTCTCCGCAGCGTCTTCTCGCGACAGTTCGTCTCGCCAACTTCCATCTCGCTGTCCAACTCGCGCATCATGGCCGCCCTCGACACCTACAAGTACACTCCCGCCGAGGAGAAGGAGGTCCAGCAATGGATCCAGAAGGCCGACACCATCAAGGCCTCGGACGATAAGCAGTCGGTCCTCGACGCCCTCAACGCCGACCTCGCTACCCGCACCACCGTCCTCGGCACCAAGCCCTCCAAGGCTGACATCGCCATCTACGAGGCCGTCGCCCCCCTCGTCAAGGCCTGGTCCTCCGAGGAGCGCACCGGCCAGCAGGGCCGCCCCAACATTGTCCGTCTCGTCGACTTTGTCCAGAACAGCCCCCTCTTCGGCCTTAACGTTGCCGACGCCGACAAGATCGCCATCGATGCCGACGAGATCCTCTACGTCAAGCCTCCCGTCGACGCCAAGGCCGAGAAGGAGCGCCTGAAGAAGGAGAAGGCCGCTGCTGCCGCCGCTGCCCAAGCCGCCGTTTCCACCGTCCAGGGCGCTGCCGCCACCGTTGTCGACCGCACCAAGGAGGCCGTTGCCGCCGTCGGCGAGAAGGCCGTCGAGGTCAAGGACCAGGTCGTCCAGGCCGCTACCGACTCTGCCCCCGCCGCTGCCGCTCCCAAGAAGGAGAAGAAGGAGAAGAAGGTCAACGAGAACCGCCGCCCCAAGGCCGCTCCTCCTCCTCCCGCCCCTCTCTCCCCCGGTCTCATCGACCTCCGCGTCGGCCACATCCTCAAGGCCATCAAGCACCCCGAAGCCGATTCGCTTTACGTCTCCACCATCGCCGTCGGCGACGCGCCCGGCACCGAGGACACCGCCGAGTACGAGGGCCAGGTGTGCCGCACCGTCTGCTCCGGCCTCAACGGCCTCGTCCCTCTCGAGGAGATGCAGGGCCGCAAGGTCATCGTGGTCTGCAACCTCAAGCCCGTCAAGATGCGCGGCATCAAGTCGTGCGCCATGGTGCTCGCCGCCTCGCCCAAGCCCCAGGAGGGCGTCGAGGACGACCACAAGGGCCCCGTCGAGCTCGTCAACCCTCCCGCCGATGCCAAGGCCGGTGAGAAGGTTTACTTCGAGGGCTTCAACGCTGAGCCCGAGAAGGTGCTCAACCCCAAGAAGAAGGTCTGGGAGACCTTCCAGCCTGGCTTCACCACCACCGGTGCTCTTGAGGTTGCGTTCGATGTCGATGTATGCAAGGATGTTAAGGATTTGGAGGGCAAGAGCGGCATTGCTAAGCTGGTGACTGCCAGCGGTGGTGTCTGCACTGTTCCCACTTTGGCCGGCGCCCAGGTTAGGTAAAAGTGGTTATGAGGCGTATAAAAAGTTTTTTATGGTAAAATAGAACGAAATGATGTTTAAAGGCTTGATACTTATGGTTTGACCAATATTTGACCTTCCATGTGACCGCACGGATCTCATCCAATCTCCTCTAATTCTCTTTCCGTCGCCCCTTTCGCATATTCCTTACCCCGGATTGCATTTCTTCCATCCAATCTCCTTACCCTTCCCCTAGCATTGACACGCTACACATACAGGTGATGATCGAGTTGATGACACTCTTCAACCTTGCAACTTCCACGGGCTCCTGAGAGTCAGGTCTCATTAGCTTGATCAAGTCAGCGTGGCACACGAGGCAAGTAATACCAAGGCAAGGCAAGCAAGAGGTCTGGTAGGGCAAGTCAAGGCAAGTAAGGGGGGGTTGCTTGCCTTGTTTACTTGCATATATGCATGCCCTCCTTTTTTTCCATCAAACACACCCATCCAGTACGTTCAGCGTACGTTCTAAGGTATGAATACGAGTGAAAATACAGGCATTAATCGTCGTATCGCTTCAAACTATATCTAAGCCACAGAAACTTCGTATTCTATACCAAATTGTAGTAATGAGAGTATATTTCAGTAACTCATCAGTTCAGGCAAGTAAGCAAGGAAGTCAAGTAACAGGTTGAAACAAGTCAAGAAAGGCCTCATCCTAACAAGACAAGGCAAGTAAAACCCCTTATGTACTTGCCTTGACTTGCCTTTGTTGTGTGCCACGCTGGTCCAAGTTAGACGCAGCATTCCAGCACCAAAAGGTTCGAAGACATGTAAACAACAACAACAACAACAACAACAACAACAACAACAACAACAACAACAACAACAACAACAACAACAACAACAACAACACACGTAAATACCTGGCCAGTTCCTCCACGGCATTGTCAACAACGAAAACCTCAACTTGGTAAATATCATTTATTCCACAACAAAAACTCCATAGCATACAACAACGCCCTAGAATAAGTACCATACCGTGCCCCTGGCCCATCTTGCTTCCCAAAACCCAACCCTTACCTACCTTACCTACCTACCTCTTACCAAAGTAACTAAAACCACAACATCCATCCACCTACTCTACCACAAAACGATGTTCCTCTCCCCTCTGAGCACCGCCATCGCCGCCGCTCTCCTGAGCAATAGCCCGAGCAATAATAGACTACTCAACAACCTCGCTCATCACCTCGGTCCCAACAACGTGTATCCTAAAAACGCTTGCGACACCATGCTTCACTCACACGTCCACGACGAACCCGCGCTACTGTCCCAAGATGGTCTGTCCCCCACCTACGCCTGCGCCTGCGCCTACTGCTGGGCCGATGGCTTGTCCGTTGTATATAAGGGTTACTACTGTTGAGGTTCCGTGCAGGTTAGTTTATTTGGTTGTTTGATTCTTGTTATCTCGCCCGCATGGCATGGGGTGGTTGTTTGGTTGCTACGTGAATTGACAGGTTGCTGATGATAATATTACGGATACAGAAACGACTGCTGTCCGACTACGCCGACGGTGTTGGTGACGAAGCCGTGTCCGACTTGTGTTACTGGGTGTGTGGTGCCGACGGAGACGGTTACGGTGACCGCGACGGGGTGTGAGGGAAGTGGGACTGGGAGTGGGGAGGAGGCTTTGAGAGGGATGGGGTTTGTTGCGTAGGTAGTGATTAAAGAACGATGAAGGGGGGCTGGGGGGCTGGGGGGTTATTGTGAACCTCTATGCTGTGGGTATCTATCTACTGTTATGCCAAAGAATGTCTGAGTCGTAGATACCGAGTCCATGTACATCGCATAATCCGGATACCATGAGGAGAGTTGTTATGATATGCTCAAAAACCAATCAATGTTAACGATAGTAATGTACACAAGAAGCCAACTTTCCCCATCAACCACCACATACATCCCCCCATACATATCCAGCCCAGTTTATTTTCTCTTCGCGAACGCCCAAAATGCCACCAACTTCATATGTGTCGACATCTATATACAGGTGGTACTCCAGAACGCCGGCCCATGGATCGCTTTTTGATATCGAACATTCCTCATCCCTTGCTCCAGAGACCTCCGCTCCATATATACACCAGCATTGGCAGAAGACAGACAATACTTCAGCCCCCATGTTTAGGAGAAGAAGTACGTGCTGTCCTTCAAAGACCGGACATCGAAGTCACCCTTCTCCGGAATTGGTGGGAAGGTCAAGGGAAGCCAGACGTCAACATAGGACTTCGTTTTAGCAGGTCCGATCAAGGCCTTGCCGCGCTTTTGCGCGAGGGCGAAGTGGTTGGTGTTCCTCAGTGCTTCAAGCCCCCCGTTTTCATCGTCGTCCAGCATCTCATCCTCGTGCTCGACGGCCTCCTCACTGCCATCTACTTCTTCTCCCTCCTCATCCAATTCCTGTTCCCTGCGAACCCTCGTCCCTTCAGCACCGGTGACGTTGCCAATAGTAACCTCCTTCAGCTCCTCGGGGACAGTGAGATCCTGATCGCTCGAATACAGTTCGTAAAGGCTGGCCGGCGAGGTCATCTTCTTGCCCCTCTTGACGTCTTCGGGGTTTGATGAGCGAAGAAGTTCTTGACGTTCTTTCTCCAGAAGCAGCTCCCTCCTAGGCCCAAGCTTATGCTTAACACGCCACCGCTGGATCTCCTGGGCCACTTTTGTGCCCGATTCGATCTTGGCGAGGTAAAGGGAGTTCTTGTACCGAGCCTGAAACTCGGAAGCTAACCGGCCAATGACATCCTCACTGTGAATTCGGATGAAAGCATCGCGAATGACGGTGTTCATAGAGTCCACATCAGAAGCATGAGTCCAGAACGAGTCATGGACAGCGGCAAAGTCAAGTCCCAGTTCGTCGCAGTGCAGCGCTGACAGAATCATGTGACTGGCATCAAGCGAGTGAATGAAGTTGGGCGGGAAAGCCTGTAGCTGTTTCCTCCTGTTGACGGGATCGGATCTCTCCGGGATCGTCATGACAAGATCCTGCATGCAGGTCGAGACAGTCTTGGTCCCGTGCTTCCTGTATGGCTGAACGACCGGCATCCGCAAGGGTGTTGTCCAGATGATGGTTGACTGGAAATTGTTGAGAATGTCGTCATTTTTTTGGGAAGAGGACTTTTTCGGGGTTCCGGCGAGCGTCATATTCACGTCGGTTGTTGTCCCGTCTCCATGAGGAAACCGTTCCGATCTTTCAAACTCATCAAGCTGCTCGGGCGTCAAGGCGCGGCAGACACGTCCGCCAATCTCTCCAAGCCAGTTCTGGATGTCGTGAGCGCCCTTGAACATGGTGGACATTGCCCTGAAGATATGCTGTGTCACGTACGAGGCTAAAAGAGGGGTTTCGATGCCCGACTCGGCCTCGAGGTTCGGGTACGCCGCTTCGATTTGCTTCAGGACCTGTTTCTTTGCGCCGACATACGTCACGCCGTAAACATTGGTCATGACGGTTTGCTTCACCACCTTGCGTGTGATCTTTCCCTGCATGGCCTGGGCAAACTCATTTCCCTTGGCGAGATCATCCTCTATACCCTTAATGACCAACTTGGCAACAGCTGAGTAGACATCGGCAGGGCGGTCTCCGGGAACCAGGTTGACTTGCTGTGCACCCCATGTATCACCACCGAGAGCCGCGTAATGCTGCAGTCCGTTGCAGGTTCCGTCTTGGTGTATCGGAAGATGGGATACAAATTGTGTGGGATCTTCCAGCTCAAGTGCTGCCGCGAGCTCAAAGCACGTGGCAAGGCATTGCCATGGGTCCTCGGCCTGTAGCCACCACTTGTTTCCGTTCAGCGGGTTTTTTACCGAGTCGCGAATGTTTTCGATATTTTCATCGGCAAAGTCTTGACGTTCCTGCAGACTAGCCTTGTCGAAGCCGTAAACGTTGGCCAGGTGAACCTTGAGCCAGCGCAAGCCGCTCTCTCCCAAAGGCTTACCCTTGGCAAAAAGCATCAAGCCACGGAGATGGTCAGCGCCCATATGATTTAGGTAAGGGGGAATGGGATAGGCGCGTCCACGGAAATCAACGTTGTGCGGGAAGTAGAAGGTCTGATCGCGGTACGCCCTGGCAATTTCGAGCTGGAAGTTCATGAAGCATCGCTGCGAATGCAAACCCGATCTCTCGTTTTCGATAGCCTTGATCTCCTTGAGCCACCCACGCTTGACGGTCGGGTCTTCGGTGGATGCCGGCTCGGGGGGTAGGTCAAAGACAGGGTTAAGAGGAGGAATGTTTGCGACCTGCTTGCCAGAGTTCCAGACCTCCAGCATGACCTTGAAGACTGAGGAATTGATCTTCCAACCTGTCTTGCCCAGGACATCGAGGCCTTTGAAGACCTGATCCATGTCACCGCGAGCGATTGCTGCCTCGGTGTAGAGTCTCTGCTCCCTCTCACCGTTCTTCAACCGAAGTACAGGGGTCTTGGTCTCGAGATAGGCACCCCTCTCAAACGATACCCAAGGATCCGGTGGGGTAACCATGGGAAGATGGCGAGCAAGAAAGTCCGGCACGGGTTCCCGAACCAATAGGTCGACGACGGCCTTGTTGGGAATGATGGTTCCAACCTTCTTGCCTTTCCTTAGTTGCATAACGTGGGAGAAGGCGGGCTGGTTTTGCGTGACAAGGGTTTTGGTCGAGGGATCCTCACGGACAAGCGTGATCTTTGCCGTATCAAGAAGGGCGGACAGGAGGGCAGCGCCGACCTTTGTTCGGATCATAGTCGTCCAGGCCTCGTCCTCCATAACGACGTCGACGTTGTTCGAGTCGGCCCTATCACTGGAGCCGGCAGAAGCAGTCGAGTTCATGAATCGCAAAACCGAGCGGGGGTTGTGCTGTTTGGACTTGGTCTTTCGGAGGTTGCGCTTGCTGAGCAGGGCTTCAGCCTTTTGTACCCTGATGTCCTCCTCGGCGAATTTGGCGATGTGAGTGATGAGAGATGCGATCGTGGAGCCCTTGTGGGCACCGCCCATGGCGAGCGAGCTGAGTGTACTGATGATGGTGACCGCAGCCAGGCGCTCAGGGTCTGACTGTCTTAGGAAGGGGCCGTAAATGCAGCGATCCAGGTCGTCCTTGTTTTTCTTGGTCGCCATCTCGGACTCTGCCACCTCCACAAGCATCGTGCGCAGACGACTTTCAAGGTCTTTCTGCCACTGGTAGAGCCTCGAATTGAGTGATGGAGTGTCGAGAGATGTATTCAGGCCCATTTTTTGAAGCGACTCGTTCTCCTCTCGCCAGCGTGCCAGGGATGCGTCAACGCAGTCGCTTTCCAACTTGGACTGGATCTCCCTTTGCTGGGAAATAGGCAACGTCGAGATGTCGAAACCGTCCGGGATGCCCGTGAACATGCTGATTGTCTGCTTGACGAAATCCAGACCGAATCCCTTTTGCGGAGTACCGAGAACTTGGGGAACTGCAGAGGGTTCGCCTGAAGTGAGCAAGTGCTCGGTTGTATCCTTAGATTGGTCAACAGCTGTCTCTTGTTGCTGTTGTTTCAGCTGTTGCTGCTGTTGCTGCGCAAAGGTTTCGGGGTCCACGTTGTCGGGCATGTTGTACTTGGGGCACAGCTCAGCAACCTTTGTTAATTCCTCGTATGTCAAGATTTCGGTGTTGAAGACGGTCTCGAGGGCGGTTTGTGTGGGAAGCAGGCTTAGATATCTCGTAACGTAACGCTGCATTGTCTCTGCGTCGGTGGAGGTGAGAGATGCCTTGAGAAGCAAGGCAACGGTCTCACCACCAACAGGAAACTCTCTGCTGCCGCTAACCATGGTCTCGAAGGCCTTGTGGATGTCATCGGCCTTGTCCACGCCAGGCTCTTCCAGGAGCTGAGAAACCTTGGCATCGAGATACTGGTTGAAGAGATCCAGATAGTCGGCTGGCGGTAGAACGTCCACGTTGGCGAGACGCTTAAGAACCTGGGCAGCTCGCTCAAGACGTCCAACTTGAAGACAGGCTTCGAAAACCAAGTACATCTCATTGACGTCTCCAGGAATGCCGTGGAAATTCACGCGCTGCTTTGCATAGAACTTGGTGTGATCCCGGACCGTCAAAGGGGCCTGTGGGGAGAAGGATCGCAGTTCGTACAAGGGCGCTGTCGCAGTCTGGGCGGGTTCGTCTAGTACAGTGGCGAGATGGCGCTCGAAGCCAACGGTCGCCCGGGGTGCAGGCTGTCTCTTGAGCGGGCTCGGTTGCTGGGTAGTGATGGTGGACAGCAACCTATGGGTCGCAGCCAGCGAGCCCCGGACACCGAGAGAAGGCGGGCATCTGGGGAGGGCTCTGCGGGAGCCGGCCGAGACGAGGCGGTTGAGGTGGGGAGTTCGGGTGGCCGAAGCCGTTCGGGGAAGCATATTGTAAAGATGTCGAGGGTGTCGAGATAACAGGATGTAGATGGGTGGTCGTATCGGGATTAATAACACATTGGACAAGAAAGACGGGGAAAGGAAGTTGTTGAGCAAAGACTATCGAATATTGTACAAGAGGGGAGGAAACGAGACGGCCCAGCAGTGCAATGCGACAAATCAATGCGATTGCAGTGGGTGGTGATGGTGGTGTTGGTGTTGGTGTCTCCCCGGGTCGGATTCCTCGATCTGGTGGCGGCAACTGAATATTCTAAATGCCGTGTAAACAAGACGGATGTTGGGAGAAGCTGAGAGGGAACAACCGACCGTGTGCTGTTTTTGCCGACTGGACTGTTCCTTCGCTGTCTGCGTCTTTGGGGAAAATGCAGTTGAGGTGCGCAGTGCAGTGGTAGACGGGAAGGGCAGTGTAAAAGATAAGACGCTTGACTGACGGCGCGATAGGATTTGTGATGGGACCCTCCCCAAATTTTTTGATACCGCCCGAGCCCACCGAAGCCGATGGCCACCTTGGCGTACTGGCCCACCTGCCCACTGGGCGGCAACCTAAGTCGTTAAGGTCGTCCCATCATGCCCCACCCATCCTGGGCCTTGGTCTGTGCATCTGCTTAACAATGGCCTTGGAGGAAAATTCGATCTCAACCACGCGGCGTGCTGATTGGCCAATCTGACTTTTCACTTACACGGCCGACGGTCCACCCCGCCATCCGACCCACCTCTTCCGCCTCGACCCTGAGCGTTGCACCAATTGGACATCAGAGCAGAGCAACCGAAGGCTCCACGGATTCACAGAAGAAGAGGGCACGGTCCCCACCCCGCCTGGGCGACCAGAACATGATCCATTGAACTTCCATCCCACACTGTAGTGGTACTATCCACAACAAGTACTCGCCTCAAGCTCCAACACGTCGAGCCCAGTCCAGATCAACTCGCAATTCTCTCTCGATCAAACCATCACGACAGCTCCGAACAAGACCTAAGAGCGATTCCCAACTCGTAGTCTGCGTGCGTAATTCTCGGCGGCCACCCCACGCAATTACTAGCAACCATGAGCGCGACCCCCGCTGTTCTCAGAGCTTCAGCCTGCTCAGCCTGCAGGTTCTCGGCTCTGCGACTCTTCGTCAGCAGCTTCGCGACTCCCAGAGCTCCTCTTCCAGCAGCTCGTACCCGGGTTCTCTCCCCGGCCGCCCCGTACTCGACTTTCCGACCTTCGCCTCGACTACTGGCTAGCCCGTCCATCGAAGAACACGCGGAGCCTGCCACTCAAGGACAACCGAACAAGACCGAGGATGCCCAAGCAGAGGCCAGCAAAGCAGAGGCCAGCACAGAGACGAACAATGAAGGCGGCGCTGACGTGCCTTGGTATCTCCAAGTCGACGCTCCCACACACCCCACCCTTGTCCACGAGCCGCCGCCGCTACCAGACATTCCCGAGGGCTCTCCCAAGCTGATGGAGCCCTTGGTCAAGTATGTATCCGATGAGCTGGGCATGGACGACCTCAAGCTTCTCGATCTCCGCGAAATCGATCCGCCACCTGCTCTGGGGCCCGAAGTGCTGATGCTCTTTGGCACTGCCCGCAGTGAGCGTCACTTGCACGTCTCTGCCGACCGTCTGGTACGCTGGCTGCGCAACCGTGGAGTCTCGGCCAAGGCTGATGGCTTGCTGGGAAGGAATGAGCTAAAGACAAAATTGAGGCGCAAGGCTCGCAAGGCGAAACTTCTCGGTACCACGGGCCTTCCGAGCGGAGCTGACGATGGCATCACCACGGGCTGGATTTGCGTCAACCTCGGCACTCTTGGATGGTCGGACATGGAGATGGAGTTCAAGGACGAGAAAGGCGTGACGAGCGGCTTTGGTGTGCCCCAAAGCGGGACCACAATTGTGGTGCAGTTGATGACGGAGACGCGGAGGGAGGAGTTGGCTCTGGAAAAGCTTTGGAGCGGCATCTTGCGGCGCAGTCTAGAGAGGCAGGACAAGATCGCAGGGAAGCTTCCTGAGGCCACTTTCACCACTGCACCCGACACTGTATCGCGCGAAACTTTCTTCCCGACACCCATTCGTTCAAGTGGACGGAACCGGAAGCGACCTGATCGCTTGTACTTCTCTACCTCGGCGCGACAGCACGCAAAGGCCGTCGACGTTTCGCAGACTGACTTGGCCATAGCAATGGCTGGATGGGAGTACAGCAACGCTAGCCCGTCTACGATTGACAACCTTCTGGCCCAGGATACCGATTCCAAGGTTCAGCTCTTATCCCAGATGCAGGACTACCTCTACAGCCTTCCCAAGGACCAGGCCCTCTCAGCGGTATCCATTTGCGAAGACGGTTCCCCCAGCACCTTTATGCGCCTATTCAGCCGTGCCATCGAGAACTTGCCCTCCGCCCAGGTGTGGGAGGCCCGCCTTTGGCTCGAAAAGGCTGCACGTGCTCTCCAGCATCCCGATCACGACCTGGCCCGACTAGGCGACCTAATCCAGGAAATGAAGCTCTCGGGAGCAGCCGATCTTGCGCGCGAAAAGTTTGTGGACCTCCTCCGGATGATATTTGCCATACCAGAGACGACTGACGCGGGCGTTCGCCAACAGGCTTCCCTCTCCATGGATGTAATCGACATGCTGTTTTCCCGCGGCGAAAAGGTAATTGAGTACGACGTGGTCGTGGCCGTGATCGAATCCCTCCTGCGGACCGGCGCCCGCCCGCCCGAGGCGCGACGGCTCCTCGCCCAGTTTGAGGACTTACTTGGCGAGGCCCAGATGGACTGTCCGACCGAAGACGAGATCATCAGGTTGCTCGATGTGTACGCCAACCACCGCGCCTGGGACAAGTTCTGGAACGTCTGGCGCATCTTCCCCAGGTATTGCGAGCGCAGGACCGAACGCATGTACACGAAGGTATACCAGCGCATTGCAGCGGAGGATCACCAGGCGATGGCAACCGACGCTCTGAGATGGTGCGTGGAGGAAATGTGGCATGAACAGCCGCCTGTGAGGGTTACGGCGGCTATGCTCAAGGCGCTTGAGGCGTGCATTCGCATTGCTGACCCGGAGGCAGAGTCTTTGGCTAAGGACATCGATGACAGGATCTCAGACACACAGTATATGGATCGCGAGTTTGTCAGACTTTGGCTAACTCTGCACGGGTCCGCGGCCTGGGGCGCATAAACAAAGGAGACGATTGTACGATAGCATATGAATGTAAGCTTTACATGTATCATTAGTAGGGCGCACTCTTTGCATTCACAGCATTATCAACATGTCCATATGGCCGCCATGGTCGACCTATCGGCCACCAATAGGTCCTTTAATTAGGTTATTATGTCAATGATGTCCCGCCCTCCTCACTCCCAATCAAAGTCTAGCCGCCTCCTTCATCACATCCCTCAACATAGGCGCCACCTGCTTCCGACTCTTATCCACCCGTCCCTGCGTCCAACACCTCACCCACTCCCCTTGTCCATCGTCCGAATCCAACTTCCCGCCGCCCCACGTCTGAAGATGAAGAATGTCCCCATTCTTATCCACAAACCGCTTCGCAACCTTGACCGCCCCCTCGTTAAACGCCCACACGAGCAACTCCCTCGTGAATTCCCCGTCAGGGTTGGACACCGTCATGACCGCCGCAATATCCAGCTCCTGCTCCTTCGCCCAGGCCCTCAACGCCTCGGTGAACTGTTTTTGGTCTCCGATTTCCGTCAGGAGGTACCCGAACCCCCTGACTACCGTCGAGATCCCCAGCGCTAGCCCGCCGTCTGTCCACCGCTTGTAGTCCTTCCGTAAAATGTCACGGTAACTTAGCCCGGCGATCTCTTCTTTGAGAGAGGTGATGTGGTTGAAGTAGGCTATTCTGTCGTATCCTTTTTCTTCAGTGGTAGTGTCCGCAGTAGCGGTAGCAGCGCTTGTCTTGTGAGATTGTCTCAAACGACCCTCAACAAACTCCACCGCCTCCTCATCCCACCTAGTTGTCTTATCCTTGCTCGTCAAGTTCGTAGTATCAACCAGTATCGGCGCCAGCGCCAGATGCGCCAACTGCGACTCCCACTCTGCAAGGGTATCCGTATTCCCCTCTTCACGTTCTAGTCGGCTCAGCTCCTCCCAAACAGGCTTGCAGTATTCCACCACCAGCGACATGCAACTCCCGCTCTTTTCGATCATCCTCGGCTTTACAGTCAGGGGAACAACGCCCTCGTCATCATGGTGGTCAATACACCCTATTATATTTTCGGGACCCCCAAACCCGCGCGCGGCGAGCGGGCCGGTGAGGGCGTTGTGGTCTACTAGGAACCATTGGGTGTTTTCGGGGGTGAAGCTGTTATTGGCGTCATCCTTGGAGGAGGTGGGGAGGCTGTCGAGGGTGATGAGGTCTTTGTTGTGCAGACCGGCTGGCTTCAAGACGGCTTCGGCGAGCTCGGGACGCAGGGCGAGGTCGGCTTGCGGGAGGTTGGAGAGCGGGATGTGCATGGTCGGAGGGGTGGTGCGGTAGGTGCGGAAGTAGGCGAGGAGGATGGAGGAGCAGAGGGAGTCGAGGTCTTGGGTTTAAAGTTATGGTTAGTGATTTTATTATTATGGGAAATATCCCATCGCCATGGATGTAGTCAAGTTACCTGCTGATTCATTTCCTACGACAAATATCAAAGGGTTTGGACGCTGTGCTGGCGGTGCGAGCAGCGCCTTGCGAGCCGTCAAGAGGAACTTCTTGAGGGAGACACGACGGGCTGTGGGCGCCATTGTCTTGTGTCTCGTGTAGTTTTTCTGGCGTGAAATCGGCCTGTCAACGCTGGTTACCCTCGAAACAACAAATGAGCCCGTGGGTATGTACAGCAGAGGCTTGTGTTTGTGAAACACCGTTCACATGCGCACGTCATACAGTAACTCCACGACGGGACGAGGGGCCGCTGCCGTTGGAGGGACGGCGCGGCCTTGGCGATGCCTCGGCTTATCGCCGCCCGCACCGCCTTCAGTCCCAACCCCACCATCCGGGCGAGCGTTCACCGAGGTGGACCCCACTGATCGTCCTCCGAAAGCGGAGTCTCGTTCTCGACCGGTCGCTCGTATCGATAAGAACCCCGCCAGCAACGGTGAGGACAAGAGTTGGACCTTCACGCGCCTCGGACCATAGCGGCGATGGCATCAACCGCCACCCTGATTCCGCGAGTACCGAACGGTCGGTTGCTTGAGTTTAGATAATCTGAGGTCCCAGAGGAGGAACGTGCAAAGGCGTGCTTGCCATCGCGAATATACTGTAGGCAGTCACTATCAAGATTTCGAGTGTGCAACGCCTTGATCGACATTTGGCGACTTTCTCATCTTGTCTCCTCTTATCACTTTTATAACCTCCACTGTGACTCTCGTGACCTTATCAGCTCACAACCTACGTATCAAGTCTAAAAGCCACCTCACAACGCTCCTCACAACACCTCTTCGCACTTACCTTACCAAGTTGACATCACTCCCTTGATTTCATACACTCCATTGTTTCTTTCCAGTTCTAACACCATCCCACGGCCTCGTCCCCCCCCCCCCCCCCCCCCCCCCCCCCCCCCCCCCCCTCCCAAAATGTCCTCTCCAACCGCAACCATCCCCCCACCCACCACCCCCCTCCGCCTCGCCATCCTCGAAGCCGACACTCCCCCCGCCGGCGCACACGCCCGCTACTCGGGCTACCGCGGCGTCTTCACCCACCTCTTTTCCCGCGCGCTCGCCTCCCCAGAGCACCCCCTATCCTCCTATCTAACCATAACCGCCCACGACGTGGTCAACAACCACAACCCATCCGATGACCCCTCCCTCTCCGAAGTCGACGCAATCCTAATCACAGGATCAAAGCACAGCGCTTTTGAGAATGACGCCTGGATTTTGAGTCTGACGGAGTTTGTAAGGAGGGCTATTACCGAGGGTGACGGTAAAGGGAGGACGATTAAAGTGTTGGGGGTCTGTTTCGGACATCAGATTGTCGGACGAGCGCTGGGGCAGGTCGTGGAGAGGAATGAGAAGGGGTGGGAGGTTAGTGTGACGCGGGTTGGGTTGACGGAGGTTGGAAGAAGTATCTTTCAAGGGAGGGAAGACTTGGTAGGTTTCCTCCTTTTCTGGTTCAGTTCCCTTTAAGAAAGCTGAGAGTGAGTGCTGACGGACTAAATTACAGAAAATCCAACAGATGCATCGTGACCACGTCGTGGGCATCCCCGAGGGCGCGCAACTCCTTGCTTCTACGGACGTCTGCGAGAACCAGGGGTTCATTATCCCGGGGAAGGTGTTGACGGTGCAGGGCCACCCGGAGTTTACGACGGATATTATGGAGGAGTTGTTGGAGTCGCGAAGGGCGATTGGCCTTTTCAACGAGGAGCTGTTTGGAAGTGGTGTGGAAAGGAACAAGGTGGATGATGGTGTGTTCATAGCCCAGGCCTTTTACAGGTTCTTGCTGCAGGATTGAGGGTGGTGATGGATAGAGTAGAGTATCGGATTTGGATGGATGGATGAATGTTGGATGCAGAATTCAGGAGTAGCATGGCAAGGTACGGGCTCATATCATATGAAACACATTAAAGGAATGGACATCGTTGTTTTGGTGTGTCAGACTTTGCAGTCTTTTAGAGTATGTTCTGTGTTTGGTATGTATATACAGTATGCTAGGCGCTACGTAAAAGTAACAATGCTAAACATCCATAATTTTATAGATCAATTAACCCACCCTCCGCCGCCTTTCTCGTTCCTCCATCCATCCCTCTCTGTGCAATGATTGATACAAAGGAAAAAAAACTTTCAGAAAGCAGTTAAAACTTGAGAACGCCACAACACCAATCGCAAATGCTTTCGATCCCATGTTTCAATGTAACGGGCATGTGTCATGACCGACAGCTAAAAAAAAAATATGACCGAGGCCCAAAAAAATACGCAAGCCGACCCAGGGGTATAATCTGTTTTGGGCTCAACACCAAAAAGGAAAACCAAAAACGCCATGACTTGAGTTAGAATAACAAAAGAGATAAAACAGAAAAGTAATAGTAGCCACCTGTGGGTGTATCCAAAAAAAAAAAAGGTAAAGAAGATTAGCAGGGTGGTAAGTCAACCGAGACTCGCGTCAATCAGCCTCCATTCAACCGATAAAGCTGAGCCCAAAAATCATCATTCGCATCGTCGCTACGTTCTTCATCGTCATCGATCATCCCATCGAGTAAATCGGCTGTATCCCACCACTCAACGGCTCCAGTCTTCCTCGTCGCAGCACCTCTAGCGCCACCAGCACCAGCTTCAACATCAGCACCCTCTTGAGTAAATTCGTGAACAGCCCGTCGGGCTCTCTCGTCCGCGATTTCCTGCTCCCGTCTTCTCCTCGCAAGCTGGCTGTCATGGAACATCTCCTCCCTGGTCCTGCCCCCAAACCCGACGTCTCCCCAGAGGCCGCTGCCATTGAACCGCATCCGTGCCCGCAGCGCAGTCCAAAAGTCACCCTGGGCGTACTTCCACGGTTGCTCTCTCATAGTGAAGAGCGTGCAGTCGACCGCGCCCTGGATGCCGAGGCTGACCATGCTCACGAACACAAGCCACTGCGGGTCATGCGGGTAAATTTTGTCGTCGTAGAATACTACCTGGGAGAGGAAGGGAAATACCCAGACGATCATGTAGACGAGCGGGTAAGCAAACAGCGCGTAAAGCTGGCGTCGTGCCCTCTCGCGGTTGCGAGTAACGCCCGAGTCGCCTCCAATTGAACCGGGCGATATGGTGATCGAGGAAGGCCGAGTGGTGGGAGGGTTGTTAGATGTTCGCGGAGGTCCCTTTCGAAGCATCGTGAGGATGTGAGTTAGTGTGAGATCGATGTGATATGTGCTTTGGTTAACAGTGTTGGTGGAGCTTGGCGGCAAGTCATGGCTTGCGTGGTTTCCGTGCACTGTTGAGCATTCCGAAGGGACTGGCCTATGCCAATAGGCGCGTGGGCTGGCAGATGAGTTGTCAGACCGGCTGGCCCTGGGTGGTCTTTCGGGAGAGTGGACCGGGAGCGGCGGCGAGGGAAGTGGTTGGGACAGAGGGTCGTCCGGATCTTCCACCATCAAGCGTCCATTTTCCCCGGAGGATCGGGGGGTGTGCACAAATCCAGGCCAATTCCAGTTCATCTTCGCTGGCCTGTGCTTTGACGACCGTCCTGACCTGCTAGTTGGCTGCTCGCCAGCTTCGTCCACATATAATTCGAACTGAATCGTGCTGATCGATGACACAGACCTGTTGCGGTCTTTGACGGTAACATTCTGGTCTGCCGCAGATCCCCTTCGCGAGTTTGGTAGCGACGCAAGTAGCCCGTGGGATATCAGTCGAGGGGTAGGAGGGGCGTCGTGCGTATCCCGGGAGCGCGGGTGGTTCATATTCCCCGAGCTTCTCCTTCCGTAATCCTCCAATCTGTTGCGAACGTAAAAGTAAACAAAGAAGTAGATGGCCAGGATGCTGCAGCAAATGACGTAGCGAGGAACCCAACTGAGGGCCAGCCGTGCCCAACTCTTGTCTGTCCGGAGGTAGCAGTAATGGCCAGCCTCCTGGTATCCCGTGCCGTCCACAAAAGCCAAGCTTGCGAACAGCACGGGAAAGAAGCAGTAAGCCCCGTATGCCCAGTGCCGGTAGCGATAGAGGCCGGTCCGCAGGCGTAAGATGGTCATCAGAAGGTGAATGGCGATGAGCAGAACTGCAATGTCGGACGCCTCGATGCCTAGCGCGAGACCGAATCCGGCAATTTGGCAAAAGGCAGAGTCGGAGCGAATAGGACCTCGGAGGAGGTGCGCAATCGAGGGGATGATGAACCACACCGACTTGATCAAGTCACTTTGAATAAGCAACACTATCAGTCTGCGCGCATGACGGTTAGTACTTGGTCAGTTCTTATTAGAAAGTAGGTTGCTTACTCATGCCGAAACGTCTTCCTCATTTTCACGAACCAGTAAAGGGTCGAAAGAGTCAGGATGAGACTGAGTGAAGCAAAGGTAAGTGATACAATCGCGAGGTCGTTTTTCAACCCGCGATCCTGTTCTGATTCCCCAAATTCATCCCGAATTCCAGCTCTGAAATCTCCATGGTGGGTTTGCACCGTCGGGCTACCGAAGGCCGACTCCAAAATTGTACTGATGATAGCCATACCGTATGACTTGGAACTCTACTGGTATAGGTCGGTAATGAGATATCGGCGGCGGCCAGCAAGGACGACGTCGTGTCTGTTGTTGTCTGGCCGACTTTGAGTCTAGCCTACGTTCACCAAGGCAGTCCATCGGTCCTCCGGTGCATCATGTAGGGCCTTGGGTTGGTGGAAGTCGGTAGAATCGGAACCGACTCAAAGAACAGCGTCGGTGCAATGGTGTGTATCAGTCGGATGTGGAAGGTAAGAAGCCGGCGGGAGGGTGAAGCTGGATGGACAATGGAAGAAGTCCGGAAGGAGGGAGCCGGAGAGGTGAGTCTCAGAGAGCGGTGGTCACAGTGACGAGGGAGGCACCGAGAACAAGTGAATGAGATGCAAGCACGCGCACCGCTCTTTTGTCTCTGTTGGCAAGAAAGAGCAAACAACACCGGGCGGAATGAACCGTGTCTGACCGTCCTTTTCCACACACACGTAATGACCAATCTGGTGCCCAATTCTTCCCTTTGTCGTATTGGAACGATGGTTTGCCGTCGTTAGGAGTCGATGTAGTAGTCGGCGGAGGCGTTTGTGTTGTTTAGTAGTGGTGTTAAGCCCGATCGATGACTTGTAATTCAACTGAAGAGGGATGAAGGGATTGATGAGTAGTATAGGCAGGCGGAAGAAAGAGGAGTGAAAATAGAACAGGTCCAATGATGTAAAGGGAGTACCAAAGGGGTACGATGGGGCGAGCTAACGTAGGTTGACACCCTTGTTACCCCATGAATGAATATGTTTTGCGGAAGGAGATGATATGCACGGCCGGTAGGAGAGCAAGTTGAAGAAGGTAATATTAGCGGACGATTAATCAATGGGCAAGGCAGAGTTGAAAGCCCCTTCCTGGTTCGGTTTGAGGTTTGAGCGAGGGTACAGACCCGAGACTGAAGAGGATGATGAGAATGGGGGGGCAAACTACTTGTGGAATCTCCAGGGCTAGCTTGGAAACGGAGAATCCAACCCCGGAACGGTGAGCCGTGGGAGCATCGTGGGACTTTTTTTGGCGGCGGGCCCTGTTCCGCCTGCAATGCCTGCTTGGCTTGTTAGGGCGCCAGGAGTAAAGTGAGTGTGTGGTAGTAACTCCCGTTCGCTTGGGTCGTCCCGGTCCACATGGGCATTCGGACGAGAAGTGATCAACATGACCACTCGAGACAAGTCCTGACAATGTGACACGGCCAGGTCCTTGTCCAGTTACCAGTAATGTCCAGCACTGGCCGGGCAGTCTGTTTGACTGGCTGGATTCCCAAGCGAATGAAAGACAGCTGAGTGGGGACTCGGGAAAGCAATGTTCATGTCGAGAGGGAAAAGTGTGAAGTGCTCGCTGCGGCCGTTGCCCGGAGTGCCCGCTGCATCTTTCAGTCATCGTCCAAGCAGGACGTGCATTTGGCGTGTGTCTTGACTGCCTTGGAAAAGACGTAAGAAAAAAAGATTGGCGAGAAGGTGCGGGGTGACGGAGGGTCGACACTGCCCGGATATCAACTGTGGTTTGCGCACAATAGCTGAAACCGCTTGAGCTGTAAATACGGAGGGCAAACAAGACGAGAAGGAATGAGATGGCCAACCAACACACTTGCATCATGGTCAGTCATGTCCTTGCAGATTGTTTGGATGGACGAGTCGATTCTCCTCAGATCACGCACACGCCCCGTCTTGGCCGTCGTCCATCCAAATGCCACAAAGACACCCGACATCCAACACCATCACTATCCAACGATGATGGGCAACCACTCGGGCACTCCACCATCCGCTGAACAGGTCACAAAATGTGGTTGTCGATGACTGGCCAGTGAGGCGCCCACGAAAAGGAAAATTAAGCGATGAGGGGCCGAAGAGGGGCGGTTTTGAATGCTCGACGGCATCCAATGCGCTGAATTGCTTTTGGCTTTGGCTTTGCTTCTTGGGCCGCCCTCCCGCTCCTCTCCCTGCACTCGTTTTCGGCCAACGGAACGCCCACGCCAGTATACGAGAAGGGAGTTTCGAAATGCTTGATTGCTGGTGATTTCCATTTGGACAGTCGACACCGTGTCGGAAATGCGGTGGGAGGTGTTCTGAATGGACAGGAAGATGTTGAAAGTGGAATGAATTCCGTTGCCAGCCAGGTTGGGATGGATTTTGAGTACAAGTGTCTCTTGGCCCGCGCTTGGCTAACAGATTTTGCAGCAACTTGCATACTTTCCAGATAGCGGAAAGCACATGCGATTCTCTGGCAGTCGGGCCCCGCACTGTGCCATTGTGGGAAAGACATTTTATATCATTCCGCCCCGGCACTTGCAACTTGATTGTCCCACCCCATCTCGTCATCATCCTGCAAAGAGCCATGCTGCCTTGGCTGATGAGCAATGGATCTCAAAGGTCCGGGGGCGAGTACCGGAGCATGTCTGATTGGGATGCCGAGTTGATGATTACTCACGAGGCTCCTTGAGTGAGTGTCAGGCTCTGCCTACTGCTGCGCATTGTCTGGACTCTGGCGCGGGATGCCTATTAAGTCTACTATACACATTGAATTCAATGGCGAGTGCCGCAATATGCGCAACTGGCCAGCCATTTTCAAACCAGAATTTCAAGCCACCAGTTGTGAGGCTGTCTCTTGATTGGCCTTGATCATAGGAGTTTCACCCACCAACCAAGGGCACTTCCTCTCTTCACCCAGCGGTGATCAACTCGACAGACAGGGGGATCATCTCGACTCGACATGGGAATCCCCAACCGTGGCCGTGGGATGCAGTCTAAAAAGTCTTCGCTTCTGTCCGAAACATTACAAATATCTTACCTACCAGAGTTCGCCATCAGTGTACGAGCCGCCACCATGTGGGAGTCTCAGATTTGGATATTACATAGGGGTCCATATCCACATCCAGTCCGCTCCGCGGTATCTTTCGCTCGCTTCAAAACGCTCGCGATGGTGGGCGGTGGTTGTAGCAAGGTCAGGGTCACTACAGAAACCTGGTAAACGACGCTGAGATCGGGTCTGCCCGGCATGGTGGCATGAGGGGATCTCAAGGTAAGGAGGTAAACGGGCGAGTGAAAGGGTGAGCACAGTTACAGATCTCGTCAGAGTCAAGAAGTCCGGGGCCGCAAGGACAAAATCACCGTTCTCGGGCATGGTTTTGCTGATCGATAGCACGGATCTGTGTCGTCAATCTCGCGCGCAAATCACAGGCTTTGCTCATCTCACTTGGACGTGGGTGGACTTTTTCTGGCGGTTACTCTTTTTAGAAATCGTCAAGGTTCTCTTTAGCGGGAAATTGCTCCTTGGCTCTTGATGCCTCACAGAAAGTCGGAGACGTCTCCGGTGGATACATATTTTTGAAGAAACCCCGCTGGTAGCCTAGCAACTAGTCCTCTCTCGCTCACAACTTGCTCCATCTTGCGGGTTTTCGGTCTGTCAGTTTCGTCTTCTGAAGATGAGGCAGAGGGAAAGGCAGGAAAGCCAGGCAAGAGATACACATACGGCTACTCGTCTAAGCGGACGGAATCATTTCCCGGCCGAACCGAACCAGACAACTGGAAAATGAGCAGACTGGGAGCACGCCGGTGAACACTTCACCAGTCACCACAGCCGCGGAAGTGACAGCTCGTCAGCTAGCCATTCCGGCCTTCTCAGCCCCAAGCCAAGACTGATTTCGAGATATCCAACCGGTAGTGCGTGAGAATAAGCAAAATCCCACGAGGTAGCGAGATATCTGAACCATTTGGGCTTCTCTACAACCCAATAGCCCTGTCTCTCCTTCTTTCTTTTCTCCCCTCCCGCGCAAAATATCCCGACACTTCGCAAGCCACCACCATATCCATCCGTCAAAGACTTTTTGGTCGTGCAAAAGGAGAGTCGGCGACCACATGGGGATCCCAAGGGGATCTCAAGGGGTGAAAATGGCGGCAATCGAGTGAAAGTGACACTTGTACCTTCCCATCTTGAATTAGGCAAAATAGTCCGGCACGCAGCGCCAGCGATCCGTCCTTCGCTCTCTCCGTCCGTCTCCCGACACTCTGGTTAAGCTCGTCCATCTTTGCTGGGCAGACTGGGTTGGCACGGACAACCATTTGACCAGAGGAGGAGTGCTAAAGACAGACGGGGATAGCGGGTACCACATGCCGGGAATTGCAAAGTGGGGCCCGCCTCTCCTCGAACCGAATGACCCCGGCCCCGCGGGATGGTTCCGTCCAGTCCCGTTCCGTCCTTTTTCTCATCCAGGAACGAACTCGTTTTCCGTACCCGAAGGTCTCCGCCCGCCCGCGACTTCTTTCGAATCCCGGCGGTCAACGAGTATCATATGTTTTTTCACAAGGTAACAACAACGAATCCAGGTGACTACACTAGGTAGTATCGAGGTACCTATCTCACCTGAAGCATCACAAAGACGGTCAACCGCCAAACCTCCTCGAGGCCCCGGGGCCCTTCCTCGAGAGTCTCAAGGGGGGGGGACAGAATATCCTAGTCCAGGAGAGTCTCGTACGACCAAAAGGAATCCAGGGCGGCCCTCTACTCCCCTCGTTTCGTTCTTACTCCTCAGCAGTCCTTGCACAAAGCAAAATAAGTGAAGAGGACCCCCCCCCCCCCCCCCCCACCACCCCAAACGGTTCCTCGCCAACGGAATTAATACGTGCAGAACGGTGGAGCTACCAAGCCCGTCGTAACCGGAAGGCCTTCCGCTCTTTGTCACCCTCTGCTTCGTACTTTGTCGATACAGGGACGAAATTACGGAAATTGTCCATTCTTCAAAATGCAACGGATAGTTCCCGTCTCGTGGAGCGAGAGCAGTGATCGTGTTCACGGAATGAAGGGGTATGTATCCCTTTTTTTTTTTTTTTTTTTTTTTTAATGGGGGGGGGGGTGGGAGGGGGGGAGGGGATGGAAGGGGGGAAGGGGGGAAGCGAGGGGGGATCTTGGGGCTTCGGCTACCGTAACCATTCAGTTGGCCCTGACGCCCTGACCGGGTACACCTGTTTGAACAAAGACGCGTAGGAAAGCCATCATCATATGACGCTCAACCTTGGACGGGAAGAACCTTGGATGAGCCCTTCAGAGTTCAACGGTTCCCGTCCGTCCGTCCCCGTCCGCCCGGTTACGATACCCATTGTTCTCCTCCTGAATGCAGGGAAAGCCTTGATTTGATGAAGGCCATCATCATGGGGGTGGGTACCTAGATGGGTTTTTTTTTTTTCCAACGTTCAACGTTTCGATCATCCTTAATGGAAAATACTGTCGGCTAATGATTTCATGTCGTTACTGTGACTCAGGGTAAATACTTTAGTTGGAATAATAAGACGCCGGTTTACTACAGAAGAAGAAACAGAATGGTGACGCCGACTCTCTTCACTACCATACCCTTACCGAGTTAATTTGTTCAAATCAGGTGGAAAACAGAAAGTCATCATTATATCGTCATGCGGGTTGGTGTTCATGTCATTGAGCATTTTCTCTGAGTGTAGACTATCAAAACTGCATGTCGCTACACAGATTCGAGAAAACGATGCTTTATATCAATTGTGTGGCTGAAAGAGGCTATTCGAACGTCAAAAAAACCTAGGTAATGAAGAAACTATTAAAATATTCAGAGAATCTTGACTCGAGATGAGCCAAGGGAGACGAAAAGGAGTAGCCAATGTTATCCACCTGTTGTTCACTTTGTTGAACAACAGGGGAATGGAAGATTCCGTTTCCATACTGTGAAGAGCATACATAAACAAGTCCTACACTGGTTGTTCCATCTCCATTCAACATCCAATTACATTCAGAGACTGGAACTGCAACATTGCTTGCTTGATCTATTCACATTTGTGAGAATATTTTGATGAAAAGTTCTGATAGAACCTTCATTGATGCACTTGATGATGTTGGATTGCCTTCCGACAAGGTTTAAGAACAGGTCGTTTGCTGATAAAAACGGCCAACAAAAAGATGTTCTTGGGATTTCAAACCAGGTTCCCTACCATGAAACACATACATACGTCCATGCAAAATTAGGAATGAATAATGCGGCGTAAGAGTGTAGCAAAATACCTACAACTGACTGATGCTTTGCGTATTCCAATAAGGACCACTGAATTAAGCACCACGCATAACGAAGACGGCAACGAAAAGGATAAGAATGTACCAAATGGATCACCATTCCCGCTGACTCTCATGCTAGGTAATGAAACCCAAGACAATAACAAAACACCTTTTGAATGCCATTTTCACCATACCTATCCCATCTCGGAACCCAACCAAACGCCAACAGTATCCGCCAGTTCCCGCCACGCCCCCAAACAAACCCCAAGCTCGTTTCGCTCTTGCAGGCTCATCCGCTGACCACCGCCATCTTCCATTCGCACCCACATCACGTTTTGGCGAGCCTACGCCAGCAAGTTGAGATACGGTTCCGGCCAGCGTCCCCAGATCAGCGGGTGGTTACCCAGCCGACCGCTGACCGGTGACAGGAACTTGACCCGCCTGCGCTCCTGGTCCACGTCGGCGATGACGATGAAGCCCAGGACCGAGGAGAAACGGATGGCCTGCGGCGAGTCGGTCACGGATGCGATCATGACTGCTAGCGTCCAGTGGGCCATTTCGGGGGTGATTTCGACTCGCTCGAGGACTGGTGCGCCTTCGTAGGGTTCTATTTGGTCGATACAGGCACGTTAGCTTAGATTCTCGTTAGGTAGGGTGAAAATAGTAGTTGGGCGTGCAGAGGAGAAGAGAAGAGAAAGACTCACCTTCGGGCGCCTTGAAAACGACCAGCTCGTCGAAACTGGCCGATTGTGTAAAGGGGCTCAATCGCGCCTTGATGCCACCAAAGAAGTACTCCTTGATCGCAGTCTCTGTCGACTTCTGCCTCCATCCCTTGTCTATCTGCACAGCGCCATCCGACTTGTCTAATCCGAGGACGGTGATCGGCTCACCAAAGCTCGTCTTTTCGCTTGCAAACTGCTGCCCAAGTTCGGTCTTTAACTGTTCAGAGCCGAGCACAACGACGTAGTTGGCTATAAGTCGCAACACCGTTCGTTAGCTTTTAAGCACCATTTTTTCCCCCTCGAAACCATATCGGATAGAAAGAAAAACTCACCATCAAACTGCCTAACCGCCCACCCCAACAGATCCTGCCCTTCCTTATCCCCCGCCTCCACCGGCGCCGTATCAACCAACAACCCAGCCACCCTCACGTCCCGATTCCTCTCAAACTTGCGCTTGACCAACACCGCCAGCCGCTCCGTCATCTGCCTCCACATGTCCACGTCGTCCTCCACCTTCTCGCGTCCAAAGTAAAAGGTAAGCGGGTTCTTGACCGGCACCGCGCTCGGTCCGCTAATCGGCGTGTTCGTCACGCCAAACCCGCCCGCCGGCTCCTCCACGTCCATCAGCGTGCCGAACACCGCCGCGCCCACCGTTCCGGGAAGACACAGCAGCCCGTCGGTCGGGTTCACGTTGGCTAACAGCGGCTGGGAGCCCATGCGCGTGGCGAGGGCGGCGAGGAGCTTGACCAAAGAGGTCTTGCCGGCGCAGTGGGGGCCGCAGACTAGCACTCTTGGTCCCGGTTTTGGCCTTGTCGCTCCTGCTCCTGCTCCTCTCCCTTGTTGTTGTTGTTGTTGTTGTTGTTGTTGTTGTTGTTGTTGTTGAAGGTGGTTTGTTGGGTGTAGTTGTGCATGCGCGGCCGCGGCGCGCTCGTGGTCTTGTAAGCCGAAGTGGAGGTTTAGGTAGCTGAGCATGGGCGACTGTTCCGGGCTCGGGTATTCGACCACGCGGTCCTCGAGGGGGTAACCGCCCGTGTTGTTGATCTCGATCGTGCATCCTTGGTCTGTGAAGAGCTTCGATTTGGTGCCGGGGAGGAATGTGTACACGCAGTTGGGGGCGAGTTCGGTGCCATCGCGCTCAGCGGTGCCGGCTACGAGGCGGACGGTGACTCCGGCGGCGGAGGAGTTCGATGAGAAGGTGCTGTGTTGGTGGGGGATCGAGAAGCGCCATTCGCCGAACGGTCGGAGGTTGATGGTTCGCTGTGTAGATGTGGGAGCCTAGATTCTCGTAGCCGGACAAATAGCAGGCGATGGTTAGCTGGTATGATTTCTATATAGACGGGTCACGAGTGCGACAACGGATAATGGCTTGGAGGGGATGGTGATGACGTTGGATACGCGGCGCGCCTATACAAAGCATGCCCGAGAGCTTCTTGGTTCGTTTACCTGTGGAGCTATCTGACCGAGGCCTGGAATTGACATGGCGGGCTGTGTTTCAGCGCGTGAACGAGATGATTCACAGGCTGTTGGATATGTATTATTCCTCCTTTTGTAGAAGTTTTGTCTACGTTTGCGCCGATTGGAGTGGAAGTTGTACTCTAGAGTCTAAACCTTTGGCATGCAGGGATGATTTGTCGCATGCAGGGTGGAAGAGCTGATGCTCACTGCAGCAAGGCTGTTTGTTGGAGCTGAGTTTAGCGGCTGCAGTGGGGCTCAAACGTTGTGTACCCTCGTGTCAAGCTGAGGTCATTGTCTTATCTTAGGCTCTTCATCCCATCTCGAGTTTCGAACTCACCTGGCAGGTTAAAAGCAGTCAGGCTTTTCTTTGACTTCCTGAAGAGTTGATCAAAATTCAGACATAGACGTATTCATGAATAGTAGTTTTGATCAAGAACGAAACAGTCAAACGTGGTACCTTGTTCGAACACAGAGATATGAATTGTCATCATGTACAAGAGCATTCAGATGATGATACAGCCAAGTTAGAGATCTGACAAAATCATCGAGTAACCACGTACAATGAAAATGAGGGGTATATTGTATGAAAAGAAAGCCGTCCCCCAAATAGACCCGTATAGCTCGTTCGTCTTCTTTTGATGATGTTCATAACGGACATTAAAAACCTCTCCTCTACCTGTGCATATGTGTATATGCTGTCTTCCCTTTTCGTCTCTTCCTCTGCCTCTAACCTGCCCGTGACATGCTCTAACCGTAGTCTCGCAAGGTAGCCACAGTTGCAATCCCAAACGCCTTGAAATGCTGCCCTAACTCCACGATTGCTTTGGGAAACCCGCCCTTCAATCATCTGCCAGCTGTTCAAAGATCTTGATCAAACTCCGAACGCCAAACAGAGCGTTCTCGTCCGGGCCTTGTCCGGGTGTCCACTCGGCATGTGCAAAGTCGATGAGTTTGAGTGAGTAAATGCGAGGGATATCGCCGTCCGAGGAACCAGAAATGCTCTCTGCGTCGGAATCCGCAGCGAATTGCATGTCATGGGAGCCAGGTGCCTGAGCCAGGTTCGCCAATATCACGTTTTGGCTGATGGCCGTGTTGACTGGGAACACAATTTGCCCCTCGTCATCCATCTCGATGCCACTATCAACGCGAGAGGCAGATAGACCTGGCGTGTACGGTCCATCTTCCTTCTTGTATTGCTCACCCGACATGTCGGCTCTAGTCCGGTCAAGCGCAGCTCTCAGCGCGTTGCCATCTCCTTCGAATGTGAACAGCAAGCTCGCAGAGTACATTCTGCTCTCCTCCGAGGCCAATACCTCCTCGATGTGCCTTAGGTCATTAAGGAAAAGACCCGCAATGATCTTGCCGAGTTCCTCATCTATACCGGCCTGAGGATTGAAAATGAACTTGCGCATCGCCTCCACAAGATTATCCGCCTTGACTTCATTTCGGCCGTACATCTTGTCGTAGACCTTATAATCCTGCTCATCCAGCTCATCAGGGTTGGTGGATCCCTTGTAAACGCGCATGCCGGCGATGCGAAACCCGTGCGAGCCATTTGTGGTTTCCTTGCTGATTATGTCAAACCGCTTTTGCTTCTCCTTGGGCGCATCATCCGCCCACAACCGCTTGCCGAGTTTAGCGTCCATAATGTTAGGACGCGTGTAACCGTACGCCGAATTCTCCAGTACCACCGACTTATTAGTCTCAATCTTTTTGGACTTGGCCTTTTCCGTCCACTCTTTGCCAACGCTCGGCGTGGGGGACTGGGCGGCGGCCTCAGCAGCCTGTTCCTTTCCAAACTTGATAATCTCTTCTTTTGTCTCCTTGGAAATTATTTCGGAAACAGCGGGGAGCTGTTCGTCCAAGTCCCTGACGCTTGTCGAATCGTTGAGTTCTAGCTCGCCCATAAAAACGGGCATCAAGTCGGCGAAAGCCTGGTGGCTCTCATTGGCCGTCTTGTAAAACTGGAGCTCCTGATCAGTGCAGGGCTTAATGAAGAGTTCGCCTTGAGAATCGCACAATGTACCGTCACTGCCCGAAAGGTTAACAACCCAGCCTTTCTATACAATATGGAGACAAGAAAGCAACATACTGGCCGGCAACCGCAAGGTTGTAGGGCTTGAGCTCATGGTGCTTGGGTATCGGTGTCGAGCCCATCATGTTTGCGGTTTGTATCAGGGCGTTTACCGAGATATCGCGTGTCGTGTCCTCGCGGTTTGTGGTGAGCAGACTGTTTGGCGGCAGTTCAGGTGAGAGGCGTCGCTGCTAGCTGACAGCAGAGGGGCACGAGTGCGACTTTTGGGCGGATCGTGACCGGCGCTCGCAATCTCATGGGCTTAAGGTTGTCAGGTCGTGAGTGGTATTCGAAGTGATAGACGTTTCAGGCAGCGGGCGCTCGATTAAAGTCGCATAGCAGTTGACATTCGGTGAAGGGGAAGGGAAGGGCCAAGGTCAAGGGCTCGGGACCTGGGGCTTATGTATTCCCGGAAACAGGAAAGGGGGAAAGGGGGGGGGACAAACAAATTTGGAAGACGATGTGTTGGAGGCGGAGTGGTACCCGTCATGCATCACCACATCCCACGGTCGTCGGCGAGGTTACCTCTACCTGCTGGTACAAGTGCTCAGCTGCCAATATGTGGCTGCAATGTCAAAGGATGCACGTACAGCCCTTGTCTTGCTGGGGAAGGAGACGGGAGCTTCACCAACGCGCACTCCCCGTGTTCCATTCCAGGTTCCTTGTGAGTTCCCTCACAGCGGTTCGAGACAGCCAGGCACTGCAACAGGGCGCCAGATTTGCGGGAGGGCACGAGCGCTGGAAAATGCAGCGAGCGCGCTAGGTTCGTTGCCGAGCAGATGGGGCGAGGGGCTGCGTCCAATCAGACGCGTTCATAGCCCTCCCCACCGGACCCTTCCAGGAGACCAAAGACCCACTATTGGACCTTTCCAGCCTGGATGGCGGCAGGACAGACCGGGGAGTTTTCCGCGAGGGGTGAGCTGCGCCTTCATCAAGTCACAAATCGAAGACATGATCTGGATGGACTTCCATCTACTACTTTTCGCAATCTCAACATTTTACGATACTGAGAGGGTGGCGGAAGAGCTTCCTCCAAGTTTGACCACACAGCCACATTTTTTCGACCTCGTTAATGGTCCTGCCATGCATTCTGCCTCGTCCATTCAAAATGCGAGTCTTAGTCTTATTCCTTTGCCCGCCGCATCCGAACCGAATTTGGGCGCCGCATATCGCGAAGAGCGCGAATCAGAGCGGATCTTGGAACAAAAAAAGGCCCTCATTCATATGATCAACGATGAGCAATAGTCAGCCATATATACGCGGGGTTTGTTTGATACGGGCCAACCGGTAGTTGGTGGATGGGCAATGCTTGATGTCTCAGACGGTCGCAGTCGGAGGGCAAAATGATCAGGTCAAAGCCGGCTTACTGTTGTGGAAATACGACAATGAGCCTCTCACATGGACAACCGTGGGTTGGATGACCTTTCACCAACTGCCAACCTAAAATGTCTCGCATATACGTCAACGGCTCTTTGACTAGCTTATTACACACTTACAGCGAGCGCTTAGCTAGGTAAACCGAATTGTTCGATCTCGATACCGTATATCTGACACCTGGCACAGATCAGATCGAGATTTGGGGTCCTGATACAAGTGATGGGGACGTTCCAGGTTGGTCTAGCTCGGTCAAGGTACTCGCTCCAAAGCTGGAACGACCCAGGCTGCCAGGTTGGTGTACCCTCAATTTCCACCCGCGTCATTGTTTACTCCCAGTGGACATCCGCTTTTCATTCTGCTATACCAAATATCTCAAAGAGGTAGCGCCCATACTCCTTTTCTATCGATATGTTTGTCCTATCGGCGCTTGTCGCAGACGCAAGTGTCCCGCCCCAAGCAAAGCAGCAAATGGAGGCGCCTATAGTGCGGAGTCAAGGGAGGCATCCGCGGGAGGCTTGGCGGCGGGTATGGAAGGAAGAGGGTATCTGTAAGAAGGTAGAGGTAACTGTACTGCCACCACATGTGCTCATATCTTTCCACTTTGTCGGTCAGGCGTTGTGTTGGGAGATTAGTCGTCTGCTCTTTGTCTTCCTCGCGATTTTGATCTGAAAAAAAAAAAAAAACGAGGGGTAGAAAGATCTAAGGCGCAACCTGGTATTGCAGATGAGAGCTTACACTGGAGCGTTTGCAGTCTGCAGCTGTTTGGCAGGCGAGTGAAGAGAAAGCTCCTTCGTTCCTGCCGATTCAACACCACGCCAAGCCTCGTCACAACCGGAAGGTTTGTCTCAGAGTACCAGACCCAAAACTTCCATGTAGTTTGCAGTCTCTTCTAAGAAACCGTTTGGCAAGGTCATCCAGCATAGAATCAGTGACTAGGCACCTTAGGTTTATGTCATGGACCACCTGGCACGGATGCGATGAAAACAGAAGGTGCTCCCGTTTACTAAGAGCAGTGAAGCGGTTGACATCAGACGAGTGTCAGATCTCGAAATCGTCCCATGGCAGGACTACCTCTACTGCCTTCTTTCCGCTTCCTTTTCCCGTACTTTTGCCAGTACAAAATCTTTTCTCACGTCGGGAACCTTTCTCTGGACGTGACCTTACAGTCTTTCTCTACAATTTTGCCTTTCGCACACCGACCAAAAGGTAGCGACAACAAACCAGCAGGCAGTCTCAGCCGCAAAACAGCAAGCTTTGGCAAATCTGGACCACACGCGTACGTTCTGCTCAAGTTTCCCTCGCCGCAAGACGATTCGCGAGTAAACCGTCGGCGAGTGTCTGGGTCGACCCAGTCTGAAAACCCCTCCAACCGTCACATCTTACTCACCTGTCACTCACCGAAAGACCAACAGGGACGGAGAGGTGTAATATTTTCACAGCCACCACAAAGACCACTAGGCCTGAATCACTTCCCGCCCATCTGGTTCACTTACACCCTTGAGCATGTCGACTCACGCCAATGACTCCGCCTCTTCGGGGGACGTTCCGGTGGAAGTGACCGCAGCCAGACCGTCGTCAGACAACGATAGCGCCGCCTCCCAGGTTGAGGAGGACAGCAAGCCGTCGAATGACAACACTAGTCCCGTTGATGGCAAGGAGAACATGGCCTTGACCGAAGATGCAAAGCCCAAGAAGAAGAAAAAGTCTAAGAAGAGCAAGGGTCAGAAGAAGCGCCCCACAGGCTTTGAAGGTGAGTTTGACGTATTTCACCATGACGATCGCAAGCCCACGCACTATTCCCGTTTGGACGGCATATTGACATCTTTCTACTGTCAGAGTACTTTTGCGACCCCCCCATGACGCCGGCCGAGTACGAAGAGGAGAGGAAGTCCATTTACCCCCCCAACCGACCGTTCGTTGACCGCATCGAGGAATGCATTCAACGCTACCGTGCCCGTCGCCGCTTCGACAGCGCCAAGGAAAACTCATTCAGCAGATATCTGTTCCTGGGCGGCATTGATACCACCGCTCGCCAATTTCAGGGTACCGCGTCGCTCACCAGTCATGACTTGGACGGCTTGGACAAGGACGACATCCGTGATATCGCGGCCAACGACTACGTGGAGCGTAAGCCTGGTATGCATGCTTCTCGCTACTATAATCCCAACCAGCCGGAGCATTGGGATGTCGATTTCACCGGCGTGGCCGCTGGATTTTTGTTAGTCCAACTTGTCTCCCCCTTGGCTGTTATAACGCTAACCTTCCCAGATCCGAGACCCTGGTTCGTCTGACTACCCCCGGAGCAGCAGACTATGCGGCTGGCGTAGATCTCGTATCCAACTTCCTCAAGTACGTCGATCTTCACGATGTCTGTCCCGAGTACGCCGAGGACATCAAGAATGCTCAAAAGGTCTGTCAGAAGGCCCGCGAGGAGATGCCTTCGCTCGTCCAGATCCTCCGCCTCCTCCCAGGTGATTTCAGTTCCGCCGCCCGTCTGGTTACCTGCGAGGACGTTGATGAAAACGCCTGGACACGTGAAGGGATGGACGACCAAACCGCCCGCCAGAAGATCGGCATCGTGATGTCCATTCTTATGAGCTCCAAGTGCGGACACGAAAACGGCATCAAATTCGAAGAGCTGACCGGATTCCCGACCGTCACCAAGACGATCACTCAGCAGGCGTACGAGGTAGTGGGCATTGTTTTGCCCAACGACGAGTGCCACGCCAAGTTCAAGAGCATTAACAAGCACCTCGGTGACGCCAACGCCAACGCGATCAAGCCCTGCGGCTTCCTTCAGGTGAAGCCCACCGTTATTCGCAACGGCTGGGAGAACACGATGCACAAGTCGGTGGAGGATGTCACCTACAATTTGGTGATGGAGGAGGAGATCTTGGCCCTGATGGAGGTTGGCTTCAAGTTCGAAATGGACATTTGCCTGTTGAACTACGGCATGGGATTCATCAAGAAATCCGTGGACGGCCATCCGACCTTTTACGAGTTCCTGCCCCAGGAGCTTATGTGGGGATACAAGGAGCCGGTGGCGAATCCCAGGCCGGGCCCGAGCATTCACAACCCTACCGGATCGTTTGAGGGCGGTGATGGCATGGGCGACTTCTTGAACAATGACCTGGAGGATGATGCCCCGGGTGATGCTGCCCCGGGCGATGCTGCCCCAGTCGGTGTTGCTCCGGTTGGTGCTGCCCCGGTTGGTTCTACCCCGGTTAGTTCTGCACACGGAGATGATGATGTTGAGTGGGCACTTTAGTTCGTGCAGGCTGCGCGTTGCAAAGGCCCAGCCGAGTTGCCATAAACAGGACTCGATGGAGAGACGGATAGAGCTGGAGAGCTTGGGGGTGTGGTCTCACCACCGATGTTAGCTACCGACAGGGATATTTCACAATTTCCTCGTTCATTATGGACCAGAGAACTAGCACAGGTCGCTGAAAAGAATCGAAAATTGAATTTCACTATTGCCGGTCCAAATCCCATGCTCCCTATATACCCTTACAATAACCCAACACCGGACGCGTCATTACCCCATTGTGGTAAGCCATCATCAAAAGCAGAAAAACCCAACGCGCAAAAGTATAACTTGTCCCATCCCTCCCTTAATATGCCTGCTTGACCCAATAATCTCCTAAAGCCCATCGATATCTACTTAACCTATGCTAGAACCCTGATCAACAGCAACCGCTCATCCATGCCACGGAGATCCATAAAAAGGAGACCACTGCGTCGCCAAAGCCAAATGCGACGGCCACGGTTGTTGGGGTCTGCAACACTGTTTTTCGTGACACTCACAAGCGCACTGGCAATCGCAATCCGCGCTCTTCCAATCCTTGAAAGAACGAGTACTACCATCCGTCTTCGTCTTGGCAGAAGCAGAAGCATCAATAGTGGAAATGGTCGTCGTGCCACCAGCACCAGCACCAGCACCAGCACCAGCACCAGCGCCTGGTACCGATGCTACCTCTTGAGAAGATGAAGGACCCGAAGCCTAATCCTGAGTCTGAATCTTGTGATCACCCGCTACCACTTGCGCGTAACTCGGCGGGGCCGCGCCAGCATGGTTGTCGTTGTCTCCTCCCGTGCTAGGACCAGCATGCGCAATACCCGAATCTTGAGGCGCGTGGCCTGCGGTGGTGCCGTAGTTCATGTTTCCTTGTCGCTGGGGCTGCTGCTGCTGTTTGTGGGTGGCGGCTTGTTGCCCGTGGTGGTGGCGACCACCACCGGTTTGGTTGTGGCCGTTCTGCTGGTCGTGGACAAAGACGTAGATGCGTTGACCACCTTCAACACGGCCGCCGGATTCATATCCGTCGTATGCGGCGCCGTCGTAGTCGAATGGCGGGGTCGGGTTCTTCGCGATGATGTACCAGGCGTGCAGGAGGCCGGGCAGGAAGCCGAGGACGCAGAGGAGGAGGTTGATGAAGGCGTCGGCGGAGCAGATGCCGGATTTTACCCAGACTGTTTTTTTTGGGAAGGAGGGGATGGGGTTAGTGGATGATCGTAGATAGCATCAAAAGGCGGCTCCGTGTGGATTGTGATGCTCAACTTACCAGGCAGAGGTGGGAAGAGGATGGCTAGGAAGCCAAGGAAGATGTCAGTGGAACACATTATTGTGCTTGTGTACCGTGCAACCTTGGTAAAAGAATGCCGGTAAGACTGAGAAAAATTATGCGACAGGTTTGACGATAAATAGGTAGCTAGAAAAACGAAGGTGTTGATGTTCAAGAGAGTCAAAAACGATGTAAGACGAATGGTGGAAGATGGACTGATGGAGCATGGAGGCTGCGGAATGATGCAACCGATGGGGCTTCGTCACTGAGCGGGTCACGCGCGGAAGAGGCCAGGCCCTGCGCCAGGCGCCAGGGGGGCTTGCGTAAGCTGCAACGAAGGAATCCCGCCCGATTCGACCACCTGAACACAACGACCGGGGCAAAAAGGCTTTGGCAGGCACACGGCGATAAGAAAGAGTCAGGATTCTGACATTCCCATTCCTTTGAAGTGACCAAGTTCAATGACTGAAGTCGGTCATAATGAGTGGTCTCCGACTCAGACTGATGGGAGGTAGAAGAAGGGTTAGGGTTATATGGCCATCAAGGTTCCCTTTGAATGACCATGACTGGCCGTGCGTTTATAGAGCCATGTCATTTTAATGTGACAGCAGCTGCCTGGACAAAACGAAGAGTCACGGGAATTCTCCGGCAGTTTCCACCTATTTCTTGGCGGATTGTGGAGCCTCGACGTCGCTGGCCTCTGGCACGCGTCCGCTACAGGGTGCTGCAATTGTCACTGTCTCTCCAACATCGTCTCGAGGTGCCAATTTCTGGACCTCTTGCGACAACTCAACCCAACAAGCTCTCCCCGTCGACAAGACGTATCCCCCCATCTCGATAACCACCGGTAATCTTGGAGATAATTCAAACACGAAAGCAGCAAACATTACTGAAGCCACCGGGCGGCCACCGCGATGGACGACTTGGAGAGCCTCGAGCTTCTGTCGCTCGTGTCCAAGGTCACGTCCGAGTTGCAGAACCACTTGGGAGTTAGCGAAAAGACACTTGCCGAGTTCATCATCGCCCAACGAGTAGAATACGCATCATTCGACGAGTTCAAGCAGAAGCTGGCCACCCTTGGCGCTGACTTCCCGCCCAGCTTGGTCGAGAGTATCGATAGACTTGTTCTGACCCTGCACCCGAAATTCAAAGGCCAAAACCACGGCCAATTTCGCACCGATGAAAACGAGAAGCACGGCCAATCTGCTGAGGAAAAGACAAAGGTGTTCAAGGGTCTGTCCATCCCGGACAAGGAGGTGGATGTCATCGACGACACCCTGGCATTACTTGAGAGCCTCGAACCCAAAAGAGTGGAGAAAGAACGACCAAGGAAACGAAGCCGTACCCCCGAACGCGATGACTACGCAGACGACTACGGGAAGAGGAAGCGCAAGGAGCGATACCGGTCAAGATCGAGGTCAAGGTCAAGGTCCAGGTCAATTTCGCCACCAAGAGGCCGACGGAAGGGTCGATATGACGATGAATACGATGGTGATTTCCGACGGCCACCACCGCGCGAAACGGACGATGCCCCGATTCTTTACAAGGTCTACCAAGGTCATGTCACGGGAATCAAGGACTTTGGTGCCTTTGTCAACCTGCATGGCGTTAAGGGCAAGGTCGACGGCTTGGTACATATATCCGCTTTCGGTCAGCGTGTCAACCACCCTTCGGATCTCTTATCCAAGGGCCAGGAAGTCAAGGTCAAAATCATCAAGCTTGAGGGAGGCAGGGTAGGATTGTCGATGAAGGACGTAGACCAAGAGACGGGCATGGATCTTGCACCGCAGTTGAGAATAGGTTCGGGCGCCAATATGGAGGCATTGGGCGGGAGAGGAGGATACGATACCAAGAATGTTGTCACCAATGGCTTTGAAGACAAGGGAGCATTCCAGGCGACGGCAAATGCCAGGCAACACAAAAAGAGGATGACGTCCCCCGAAAGATGGGAGATTCGTCAAATGATTGCGGCAGGCATTGCAAAGGCATCCGATTACCCAGAACTTGAAGAGGACTACCAGGCAACCCTCAAAGGCGAGGGACAGATGGAGCTTGAGGAGGATGTCGATATCGAGGTTCGAGACGAGGAGCCGCCATTCCTGGCTGGACAGACCAAGCAGTCCCTCGAGTTGTCACCCATCCGCGTTGTCAAGGCCCCTGATGGGTCACTCAACCGCGCCGCCATGGCAGGTACCAACCTCGCCAAGGAACGGAAGGAGCTGCGACAGCAGGAGACTGAAGCCAAGAAGGCCGAGGAGAAAAAGGTTGACTTGTCCTCCCAATGGCAAGATCCTATGGCCAACCCGGAGACCAGAAAGTTTGCCAGTGATTTGCGCAAAAGCGCTCAAGCGGCACCAGCGGCTCCTGATGCTGTTCCTGAGTGGAAGAGGGCCGTTGCGCCCAAGGAGGTGTCGCTAGGTAGGCGTACCAACATGAGCATTAAGGAGCAACGAGAGTCTCTCCCCGTCTTTGCCTTCAGAGAACAACTGATCAAGGCTGTGAGGGAGAACCAGGTCCTGATTGTGGTCGGCGAGACAGGATCCGGAAAAACCACACAGCTCACCCAGTACCTGGCTGAAGCCGGGTTTACCAACAATGGGATGATTGGATGTACCCAGCCTCGCCGTGTCGCCGCTGTCTCCGTTGCGAAACGTGTTTCTGAAGAAGTCGGTTGCCAGCTTGGCCAAGAAGTCGGTTATACCATCAGATTCGAGGACGTTACCAGCTCAGCAACCAAGATCAAGTACATGACCGACGGTATGCTTCAGAGAGAGATCTTGATTGACCCTGATCTCAAGCGATACTCGGTTATCATGCTTGATGAGGCCCACGAACGTACCATCGCTACCGATGTGCTCTTCGCCCTGTTGAAAAAGACGATGAAGAGAAGGGAGGACCTCAAGGTTATCGTCACCAGTGCCACCTTGGATGCCGACAAGTTCAGCGAGTACTTCAACCAGTGCCCTATCTTTACCATCCCTGGTCGTACATTCCCTGTCGAGATTCTTTACTCTCGCGAACCGGAATCAGATTACTTGGATGCCGCCCTCACCACAGTCATGCAAATCCATCTTAGCGAACCGATGGGTGACATTCTTCTGTTCTTAACAGGACAGGAAGAAATTGACACCGCTTGCGAAATTCTATACGAACGGATGAAAGCCTTGGGTCCTAACGTTCCTGAGCTTCTCATCCTGCCCGTTTACTCTGCCCTTCCTAGTGAGATGCAGAGTAGAATTTTCGACCCAGCGCCGCCAGGCAGCCGAAAGGTTGTCATTGCCACCAACATCGCCGAGACATCCATCACGATTGACCACATTTACTACGTTGTTGATCCAGGTTTCGTCAAGCAGAACGCCTACGACCCCAAACTTGGCATGGACTCGTTGGTGGTCACTCCTATTTCCCAGGCTCAGGCCAACCAGAGAGCCGGTCGTGCCGGCAGAACTGGACCAGGAAAGTGCTTCCGCCTGTATACAGAAGCCGCCTACCAGTCTGAAATGTTGCCGACCACAATTCCTGAAATCCAGCGCCAGAATCTGTCCAATACCATTCTTATGCTGAAGGCCATGGGTATCAATGACCTTCTCCGGTTCGACTTCATGGATCCACCACCCGTCAATACTATGCTTACAGCCTTGGAAGAGCTCTACGCCCTCGCTGCGCTGGACGACGAAGGTCTTTTGACGCGTCTTGGAAGAAAGATGGCTGATTTCCCAATGGAGCCAGCCCTCGCCAAGGTTCTTATCGCATCTGTGGAGAAGGGTTGTTCGGACGAGATGGTAACAATTGTTGCCATGCTCAATCTCCCCAACGTCTTCTATCGTCCCAAGGAGAAGCAAGCTCAGGCTGACCAGAAGAAGGCCAAATTTCACGATCCTCATGGAGATCATTTGACCCTCCTCAACGTCTACAATTCCTGGAAGAACAACGGGTATGGGAACCCTTGGTGTTTCGAGAACTTCATCCAGGCACGTTCCATGCGGCGCGCCAAAGATGTGCGCGACCAGATCGTCAAGATCATGGATCGCCACAGGCATCCCGTCATCAGCTGCGGTCGTGACACCAACAAGGTCCGGCAAGCCCTTTGCGCCGGTTTCTTCCGCAATGCGGCTCGCAAGGACCCGCAAGAAGGTTACAAGACCTTGATCGAAGGCACGCCTGTGTATCTCCATCCCAGCTCGGCGCTGTTTGGCAAGCAAGCTGAGTGGGTCGTTTATCATACCTTGGTCTTGACCACCCGTGAGTACATGCACTACACGACCAGCATCGAGCCGAAGTGGCTAGTCGAGGCCGCACCAACCTTCTTCAAGATGGCGCCGACGGATAAGCTATCAAAGCGGAAGAAGGCCGAACGGATCGAGCCGCTGTACAACAAGTATGCCGGCGCGGATGATTGGCGTCTCAGTGCGCAGAGGAGAGGTGGACGTGGTGGTGGCGGTGGTGGTACTTGGGGTTAAGTTTGTCAACTTGCTGGGAAATGTTCAAGTCTTGGATCGGTTGGTTAAAAATGGTTATAGAAGCAGGCTCATTTTGAACATGTTAGTCACCCAAAATCTGAAGATAGAGAAGATACCCTTTTGTTGCTCTCACAGTGATGAACAGCCGCAGATTTGCACGATGTCTGGATAACACTTTCACAACCAAATACTTTAGCCTCCGAAGAATTCGTTTTCCCAATGAAGAATCAACCCGAGTACAACAAATCTCCGGGGTCAGAATGTCTCACGAGGGGAGCTGACGCAAGGGATCTCACTGATCCACGGACGGGCGGTTGTGGAGACGCCTGAGATCACATATACCGAGAGCATCGTACAATTGGTTGTACGGCGTGCAACATGAGATGATGCCGACTGTCCAGTGTACCACGATTGTTGGCATCATCTATATCGAGTCCAGGAGTCCAGACTGCGTACCAGTCGCTTGGCGAGTCTAGTCTGAATGTCTCGATGGTCGGTACTGAAGGCTAGGAGAGAATTTCCCGAATCTTGAGAGGTGGAATCTCTGTCGTCATGGCCGTGTCGTATTGTGAGCTCTCCACAGTTAATAAAGAGATTCTAGGAACACGGGCCCGGATGCGGTGCTCCGGTAGATCGGCCGGCAGATCGTGGCCAGTTCGTCCGATATCTCCGCGCATCATCCTCAACGTCAAGGAGCGAATTATCGGCTTTCTTCTTATTTTCACCACCCACGACAACCACTGTGTCTAACATGGAGGATCCAGTTATGTTGAACGCGTCAACGGCGTTGAGTTGCACCAAGTTGAGATTTCGGGTACACCGAACTTTGAGACACCACCAGGATATCGCTATGACCACATCTCCAATATGCACAGGTGTGCACGTTTCTCCCCTTACAGAAACAGGCGCTCGAAACCGTTGTGGCGCTAGGACACTGGGCGGTTTTTACCGATCTGGGACGGAATCGACATCCGTTGTCCGATGACAGCTGGTGCTTCACGAAATCACAGGCATGAACAGCCCCTCAGAGTCCGCGTTGCATTCCTGGTTGCAAGCATACAGGACTCAAGCAACATGCCGGGCTTTCTGTCTTCCCCGCGTGTCCCTGAGTTGGTACTTGGACCACGCGTTGGAATGGAAAGCCTTCAGCACTTTCCTTCCTGGTCGCTTCTCTGTTACCTCGTCTCGTCTGGTTGCTCGTATCCAAGAAATAACTCGCAACTTGAGGATTGGATTCAATATCGATACAGTCTACTCATGTCTCCATACCAGGTATAATGCGTGCTATAGCTACCATAGCTCTTCTGGCCGCCCGCCAGGCCCGGGCAGCTCTCCAAGTTGACCTAAACTCCCCAGGTACTCCTAAGCTGCCAATCTCTTGTTCGCCATAGACACCATATTCTCCCACATCACGGATTGACTAACACCACCCCGTGCTACCGTCCCCAGACTCCATCAAACGCGCCGCCTCCCTCGTCGCCGCCGACCTCCTAACCTACTACCATGGCTCCGAACCGGGCCAAACGCCCGGCATCCTCCCCGGCCCTCCCCCCGCCGGCGACTACTACTGGTGGGAATCCGGCGCGCTCTGGGGCACCCTGATGGACTACTGGCACTACACGGGCGACTCGACCTACAACGAGCTGGTCACCTCCTCCATGCTTTTCCACACGGGCCCGCCGCTCAACGCTTACATGCCCGAGAACTACACCATATCGATGGGCAACGACGACCAAGGGTTCTGGGGCCTCTCTGCCATGCTCGCAGCCGAGATCGGCTTTCCCGATCCGCCGGCCGATAAACCGCAGTGGTTGCAGCTCGCTCAGGCCGTGTTTAATACCCAGGCGGATCCTGGAAGACATGACGATGCGTGTGGCGGGGGTTTGAGGTGGCAGATACCGATGTCGAATATTGGGTATGATTATAAGAATTCGATTAGCAACGGTAAGGGGGTCTTAACTTGAGCGTCCTAACGTCGCCCATTTTTTAACAAGCAGCTGTTCAGGTATCTTCTTCAACCTCGGCGCCAGACTGGCGAGGTACACGGGAAACGAAACGTACGCGCACCATGCAAGGAAGACGTGGGATTGGATGATGGCCGTCGGGCTGATGACCGAGGACGGGAATGTGTATGATGGGGCGCACACGGGGGTGAATTGCACGGATGTGTTTAAGGCGCAGTTCTCGTATAATGCTGCTGTATTTCTGCAAGGGGCGGCGTTTATGTATAGCTTTGTAAGTTCCTTTTTTTTCCTTTGCCGACCCGACCAAACCATCGTCGATGAAATTGCTAAACAACAAATAATCCAGACCAAAGGCGAAGAACAACTCCTCTGGCAGCACCGCGTGCAAGCCCTCCTCGACCGGACCACCGCCTTCTTCTTCCGCATCGGCCCCATCATCGAGCTCTCCTGCGAGACACCCACCGTCATCATCTGCAAGACCGACATGTTGTCTTTCAAAGGGTACACGCACCGGTGGATGGCCAGCACCGCGCAGCTCGCGCCCTTTACGGGGGACACCATCATGCGAGTTCTGCGCAACTCTACGGCGGCAGCCGTTAACTCGTGCAACGGCCCTTCCCACAACGGCCGAGCGTGCGGCTTCCGCTGGACGACGGGCGGGTATGATGGCTTGACGGGGGCGGGGCAGGAGATGAGCGTTTTGGCGGCGCTGTCGTCGTTGCTGGCCTTTAACGAAGAGGGGGTTGAGGATGGGAAGACGGGTAAAGGTGCCCCGCTGACGGGGGATACCGGGGGAACGAGTAAAGGCGATCCGCACGCGGGGACGGGGAAGGGAGGCGTTGATCCGACGCAGCTGAGGGAGGTGACGACGGGGGATAGGGTGGGGGCGTGGTTCCTTACGCTGTTTACGCTGGGGACGGTGATTGCGGCGTTTGTGTTGATGGGTACGGGGTGGTTTGAGGAGCGGGAGGGTGAGGCTGAGGCTGCGGCTGGGGAGAAGAAGAATAAGGAGAAAGAGGAGAAGAAGAATAAGGAGAAAGAGGAGAAGAAGAATAAGGAGAAAGAGGAGAAGAAGAAGTTGTCGATTTGGCACAAGATTGCGAGGGAGGTTATTTTCAGGCATCAGGGCTGAAGTCTACTCTTGTAGTTGGGTTGGGGCGTTGCTTGGAAAGGAATGCTTGGAAAGGAATGCTTGGAAAGGAATGCTTGGTCAATTACCTTAGTTAGGTATGTTGGAAGTCACCAAGGTCAGTAGAAGGTCTTGTGGTATTACCTAGAACCTACCTCTAAAGCAGTGAATGACATCCTTTCTATATCCAAGCTGGAGCATATAAGCATTTGCTGCCTATGCCTTATCAAAATCAAAGTCAAGGGGGTGCACCACCAACTATTCTTCGTTAATGACCTGGATTTGGTCGTGATCAGGAGATAGAAGCAGACCTTCAACCGCTCAGCTTTCCTGTAGAGATGACCTCAGATTCCCCACTCAGCAACGGCAGGGAAGAAGGCCGGTCCGCAAAGGCAAACGAAGGAAGGTACGACCTGCCACCTACTACCTGCACCTTCGAGAAGCCCGTTCGAAGCCCCAGGGCCCAAGCGTACCTTCCTCAGGCAGCAACAAACCTGCGCACCTGCACACCCGCACATCTTCCTTAGTTTATAACCCCCCTTCCCTTCTCTAGTTTTCAACACCTCCAGCTGAGAAACAATGGTCCCGTGGTGTAACGGTTAGCACAAGCACGATTAGGCGGAGCTTAAGCATGAGAGTGCGAGGCAGTAAGACTGAAAGGCAGGTCCCGGTTCGACTCCGGGCTGTGGCCATCTCAGCACTTCTCTTTTTCTTTTTTTTCTTTTTGGCTTCTACCCCTCTCGTTCCAGCGCTAGATTGACTCTTTTTACGAGTCCTGGAGAAAGAGGGTGTACCTACTACCTACCTACTACCTCTAGTAATAATGGCTGGCTACCTCTGCTACCTTGTGGTTGCATGCCACCAGCAAACGTTCAACAACCTGGACATTGTGGCCCCTAGCATTTACTACACACAGAAGAAGGCCGGATAAGCGAACAATCCCGCAACCAAACACCAAAACCCTCGTTGGACACTCCATAATTTGAAGCGTTCAACGAGTGATATTATGTAATATCTCCTCATAGGAAGGAGTACATAGCAATATGTTTCATTCAGTATCTACCACCTGCACACCATCATACTTTTTGTCTTCGCTAGTTGTTGTGGTTGAACCAGTTTAAGAAGCAACGCATAGTAAAATCCGATGTGTGAATTTTTCGTTACAGCGGACTTACAGGCGTGTCATAGTGGGTGGTTGGACCGTTAGAGTAGTTCTGTGGGTGTATTGCATGACGACGGGAGTTGAGGGAAGAATTCAGATGAGAATTGGCTTCACCTAAATGACAGGACCTTTGGGGAGGCGAGCACAACATATGTAACCTAGGGTTACAACTTATTATTCATGTCTTGAGGTCCAGAATGGCGCAAGTGTTAGCTAAGGAGATCGTATGTTGTATTTGGCTTAAAACTGCCCATCATCGATGGTGGTTGGCTGGGTATTATTCTTCTTCTGTCTTCATGTTCTTCCATCTCCGTTTCATTTTTACAATCGTATCGTTCAGAACTCTTTGTCCTATAAATCGTCATGTATCTCAAGCCCAATAATATTAATCCTCTAAGGCTTCGTCTGCATTTCTATGAATCTCAATGCTGTTTCGTTGTCGTGCAGTGAACCACCAGTTGATTGTGCCTCTCATGGGGTAGCATGTCATCAACGAATCGGCAAAACGGGAGTTCGTCGCGAAATGGATTTTCGGCGTGTCGAACCCTGGGGGTATATCACGCTCCAAGCAAATGAACTTGGGTTGAGGATCATCGCGCCTGCAAGCCTGGCTCGGTTCTTGAGTCCAATTTCTCTGACCACCCGCGAGCCGCCGTTGTCGTAGTGAAAGATGATCCCCGAACAGATACGTTCTGGCCGGTAATTCGGATCCTCGGGATAGAAAAACATCTGGGCAGCGGCGACGCCACGGAGGGGGGCGCGGGTGTAGAAGGGGATACCCATACCCGTGCAGAAATTACCCCCGGGCCACAGATGGGGAATCGTCCCCGCCGACCCTTCCCATTTAGGTTTCGAGAATCGAGTGCCCCGATAGCCTCCCAACAGGTCCAGATGCTTTTCCTTGCCAGAGAGTCCGTAGACCAGGGCTTTCGGATCGCTTTGACCCCACATGAAGTCGGCCTTATCAAAAAAATCTTCTTGGTTCGCATCGGGGCCCTCCCAATCGTCGTCTAAGTATTTGTTTGTGGGGCAAGGCAAGCCGATGACATTATCTCCAGACAGACGTTTCTTGACCTGTAATAGGATGAATGTGTCAGAAATTAGACGATAGCACGATAAGAGTTAGGGTATGTGACAAAAACAACGGGCACTCCCCAGGAGCTAATAGGGACTGCGTGGGCAAGTGAAACTGAAGAAGACCACAAAAGAGAGAAGAATCTGGGGGTAGGAACGTACCACTATCACAAATGCATTCTGATAGGACCCTACACCTATTCCGAGGATGCTATCCTCCTTTGTAACAGGCAGGAAGAAGCAGGCTTCCTCCCCCCAGTCAGAGGGCGCTGAGGTCTTGGGGCAATTCATCTCAACGTCATCGCCACGATGAGGGTGAATTGCCACGAGCTTTTTGCCGCGATAAACAAATGTAAGCCCGGAGATAGAGTCTAGACTGACAAAATGCCCGGTCGAGGGGACCCATGGTTCCTCTAAGTGGAACAACTCACCAGACATGGTCAAGTCCGGGGGTGTGGGCGTGTCCCAAATGCGTGGTAAGGAGAGTATACGTAGATCATTGCGATCATATTCATCGCCACGATCGAGCGTGAGTCGCAAAAAGCCGTTTCTGCAGTAGACAAATCTGCGCGAGAATTCGTCGTGCTTTCTTGTGTCCACAAAAGCGTAGGCAAATCTGCGGTTGTTGGCAAAACCGCTCAATCTCTCGGATTCCATCTACGTCGAAAGTAAGACGGAGAACACCGTCTTGACCTCTGGGTCCTACTGTCGCTATTTCTTCGCCTCTTTTCCCGTGCAATATGTGACGTAGTTCCACGCTTTGCTCAGCAAAGATTGGAAGGTCGGGCAGCGAAGATGCGACTGTCAGAGCGGCGACAGCCCTCCAGAACGGAGGACTCGTCAGGTCTGCAAAATCGGTCATCTCAAAAGGGTGGCAGCCCCGAAGAGGAGTTCTTAGTGAATACAAACAGATGCGTTCGACCAATTCCGAGGGAAAGTTGACGAGCTGGGGAATATTGACGATTGAAGCAACCTGATTGACGGCTTGTGGGCTTATAAGATATGGGCTTCCAAACGTGAGGGCTTTTGGGGGTTGGAAATCATGTGGCCACGGATTTCTGGTCACAGCCAGTTCCCAGATCCGTTCGCACGTCAGGCGGGGAGCGAGCGGGCATGACTGTTTCGCAATCACGAAGCAGTACTTATGTACCGCAGTGGCCACATGGAGTCTGTCGGGATGTGGGCCGTGTTCGGGGCATTCCGTCGATAGGGAGCATAGGTAACAGAGATTTACTTCTGTTTTCTCATCGAGGTATGCTTCCACATCATGAAAAAAGGTCCTGGGAAAATCGAGTGTAGCAGTGCGCCCCAGATATACCATTCTATTCTGGCACCCGATTACTAAACTCCAGTCAGAGAAGGCCACCCAAAGGGATGCGCAGGAAAAGGGAGTTGTACAAACAATGACCGGGTCTTCTAGCTCGATGGTCTCGGTGCAGACGCCGCAGCGCGACTCAAGCTCAATGATATACCATGGCTCATCTGGGAGGAGGACCTATCGCGTCGGTCGTCGGTTTCGAGGTCGGTAGCCATAATGATGGCGTTGTCCGTACACTTTGATTCGGGTCAGGAAACCGATTGCCGGGGAGATATTTCAGTTGATATGAGAGACCCGTTCCCCCAGTTCCCACTGCCGCGGCCACTTTAGCAAGCTATGATTGGTCAATTGCGCTGCGCCTAGAACAACACGTTCCCAGCCACCAAACAGCGACCCTTCAGCTGGGCGAACTAGAGGTTTTTGCTTTTTGTTGTAGTTCTTAAACGACTTCATCGTCCGGGTTTTTCGTGTTCCTGGCTTCTTGTTGCTTGAGATACCCTTTCCGTTTCGTTGCGCGCATTGTGAGAAGCCTATTATCCTCCCTGGGGAACCACGGAACGGTCGTTCGTTTGTACAGAAACCGCCCGAGTACCGCTTCCAGACGTTGTTTGTTGTCCACGTTCAAATCTGTCAAGTTATCAGAGCCGAGTTCGGGTCTGAGCTAGACCGCCTTAACCAGCAAGATGGTGATTCCTATGGAAAGGTTAGGCGATAGAGGTATGTCCCATTCAATGTGATTGAGGAAAGAACATGAGCTCACCAAGTTGTCCACATCCATAGCCTTCAACCACAGGACGAGTGTGGAGATTGAGAGTGAATATGATCGCTTGCGCGCTGAGGCCCGGGCGGAGGGTGATAAGATGAAGAGATACTATGACGAGGTATGTTTGTTCATCTTCACCCCAATTCATCTCATCTCATCTCATCTGACTTCACTTCACCTTACAATCCCTTACCCACCACTTGTTCATCTCATCTCACATCGCAAAACCACACCTCATCCCACCCCCCTTCATCACAGAATAACTTTGCTAACCCCCATCCCAGGCCCACCAAGCCTACGAACGCGGCGACGGCGCCGAAGCCAAAAACCTCTCCAACCTCGGCAAGAAGCACAAAGCCAAGCGGGACGCTTTAAACAAACAAGCAGCCGACTTCATCTTCCGGGAGAACAACCACGTCGAACGAGTCGCAGCCGACACCATCGACCTGCACGGGCTCTACGTCGAAGAAGCCGAAGACATTCTCGAGGCGCGCATCCGCGACGCCCAGGCCCGCGGGCAGACGCACCTGCACGTCATCGTCGGAAAGGGAAACCACTCGGCGGGCGGGGTCAGGAAGATCGCCCCCCGTGTGGAGCAGGTGTGTCGCGAGATGGGACTCAACTTTGCGGCGGAGGAGAATGAGGGGCGGATCTATGTTGATTTGACGGGCGGTAGGGTCGATGGCCTGCCGGGACTGCCGCAGCAGCCGGCGGGGTATCAGCCTGGAGGGGGAGGGGGGTATCAGTCAGAGGGAAGGCCGAACCAGTACCACGGAGGAGGTGGGGGAGGGTATCCGGGACAGCAACAGCAGGGACATCATCAACAGCAACAGGGACAGCAACATCACCAGCAAGGGCAGCAGCAGAACAACCAGCAGGAGGACGATATTTGGGCGGATTTGCTGGGGGCTTGTTTCAAGAAGTGCTGTGTTGTTATGTGAGGGGTGTTATGGCGGATGGTGGATGGCTTTGGGGGTTACGAGTTACAGATTTGGGTTTAATGCTGGGTAATGACGTCGGATATGTTGGATAATGCTGGATTTGATGGTAATGATCTTGAGATGAGCGAGCGAGTTCAAAAAGCGATTTTGCGCGGTTGAATGGATGGCTCAATATCCTGTTTTGAGAAGGGGGGGGGGGTTTCAAGAGATACCATTGTTGCGAGCCAATGCTTGTGGGACAGAAGATGAGTGTAGTAGCAGAGAAGATAAAGAATTTCGGAGAGGGTTTAACTTACCGTATCAACACTTACATGGTATACGCGTCAGGCCCCTTTCCTCCTAGTCAGCAGCCGATTTGGTAGGCCTGACGAGTATACCTAACAACTTATTGTCAAGCCGGTTTACCATCTTGAGTTCGTATGTACGCACAAGGAAAGCGCGAACGAATACAAACATCAGCACACATCATGCCAGGTACAAAGCGAGGAATGAGAAGCTAAACGGACTTATGTGACCTAACAGTCTGTAGCCTATGCAACCTTGTAAACGTTCACGCAGTTAAGAACCTTTTCCGTTGACTTTTCGATGTGCCATTTTCCCCCTTTTCTTTTCTCACTCTACACCTCAGATGCCCATTTCTTGTCTTCATCATCTGTCCCACTCGTCTGCTTTTCTTTACTCGTACTTGAGTTGGCGTGTCCTCAGTCCAAATTCTCATCTCTGTTCAGGAATAACACATAGAACGTGAAATTACCATGGCGGCCGGTCACTTAACCAAACCCCGACTAAAACACGCCCTCAACGACGCTTGAGAGAAAGGAAGCCGCATATCCCAAAAGTGATACTATCAGGAACTGAAATACCTGTGAATTAAACAACACGGTAAAGAAATAAAAGGTTAAGCTATGATAAACAAGGCCATAGGAGGGGAAAGAGAGCAAAAAAGGCAAAGGCCAAAACTAGCCTGGAGGCAGAATCAAAATCGCTTCCTGCCTTGAAGAGGAGGGTTGGTGTTGGGCTTGGGTATCGCTGGTAGATTTGCATCCGTGCCACTATCATGACATACATATCTGAAGAAAAAAGATCAAAGGTATCTGTCCCGGCTAAAATTTGTCTTTTCCCCAATTCAATCCAGTCAGCCTGATGATAAATCCTCTAGGAGCCCCAAGTGAAGAAGAAAAAAGTGTCGGTAGTAGTGTTATGTGGATAATGCTTGTCATGATCCTTGGTCCGTCGAAAGGAACCAAAATTCGTTGTGATATGTCGAAAGGTAAAATATGGGGTGATAATACTTTCGCATGCAAATCGGGTAGCAATAGTATATCCAGGCGACTGTAAAGTTGTGGTGCGGACAGTAATGACCCATGCTGTGTCTAGGATTGATGGTCGAGTTGCAAAACGGGAAGATTTTCGCGCCGTGAAAAGCCGAATAATCATGATGAAGCCGACGGAGCCATGTGCATATCCATAAAGTCCTCTAGGTCCGGAACGGGTGAGAAGTTCTCCAAAAGTAGATCAGGAGCGTTTTCTTCCTATGCACCCGCATCTTCACCCAAGCCCTGCTGGCCAGGTCCTCCGGCGTTCCCTGGCTGCTCCTGGGAGCTAATAAGCTCCTCATAGTCGACCATCTGCAACGCCAGGTTCTTGGCAGTGCATTCGATGAGAATAAGTTGCCGGGTAGCCTTGTCCGCGCTCCGTACCTCGGACATGGCCCGATTCAACATGTGCTGAAGCATTGGATTGCTCATCGAGGGAGCTGCTGGAGCGATAGCGCTCACGGGAGCCGGAGCAGCAAGGGCAGCATGGGTGCCGAGCGGGTGAGGAGTGCCAAAGCGGAAAGCATTGGGGTCAGACGGAATATTGATCCCACCGTTTGCCCCGTTCGGCAGGATCGCCGTGTTGTGCTGCTGCTGCTGCTGAGAATTTTGGGGATTGCGCGTTTCTATAACCGGGATGTTAGAACTGTAGCTGGTTCTCACACACACAAAACAATCGGGGAAAGCTTACCGTGGAAACTGCACCTGGCACCACTGGCATTAAACCAGCAATTGGCACAACTGCCGCACATCTGGCCGTCCACCACTATGCAGCTGGTCCATGGACCGTGGCCCTTGTGGCAATTCTTACAGGGAACGCGAGCCGGCTCACCAGCAATGTGAGCGAACAAAGCTTCAACATTGCTTCTACGTGCCAGGTTCAGCACTTGCTCAGGGCGCCTCTGCTGGGCAAGACGATGACCTGGCTCACGAGCCAACCTCTTGGCAAGGGCACTCTCGACGTTTAGCTGGCCATAGCCGGATTCATGAGCCATATCCTCCGTGCTCTTGGACAGCTGAGGGTCCATCGAGTGCTGATGGGGGGACGGCTGCATCTGCTGGGGCTGGCCCATAGGGGCAACAGGGGGTTGGTGCTGATGTTGATGAGGATGGGCCTGGGGTTGTCCAAGGCCCTGAAGCATATCAGCTTGCTGTTGTTGCTGTTGATGCTGCTGCTGTTGTTGCTGATGGTGTTGATGTTGCTGCTGCTGCTGGTGCTGGTGTTGTTGATGTTGAGAGTGGTCTTGGGGAGAGGGTTGAGGCACACCACCAGGGGCACCTGGGTTACCTAGCATGTTGGCACCAGTAAGATCAACATGGCCGCCGAGTCCCGAGTTTGCAGCGACAGAGCCATCTTGGTCCTCAATCTCGGCGTCAACATCCGGCTCGCCAGTGCCATCATCCAGGGAACCGGGCTGACCAAGACCAGTCTCCATGACGGCAGCAGCAGCTGCGGCAGCATACTCTTCAGTGCCCATCCTGGCCGTAGGGTCGTCGAAGGCGGATGGGTCTTGCTTGAGGGAATCCTGGTCAATATCAGGGTCCTGGTGTTGCTCCTGTTGGTGCTGAAGATGATCCTGGTTTTGATCTTGCTGATGCTGTTGCAGGTGATGGTTGTGGAGGTCGTGCTCCTGAGCCTGCTGATGCTGGAGTTGAAGCTGGACCTGAAGTTGGGGATGGATATGGCCAACGTTGTTAGGGTCCTGGTCGGGGCTCAGGTTGGTAGCCACGTTTTGTTGCTGTTGGTGCTGCTGCTGCTGCTGCTGCTGGTGTTGTTGATGTTGATGTTGTTGTTGTTGCTGTTGTTGTTGCTGTTGTTGCAGCTGCTGTTGCTGTTGCTGTTGCTGTTGCTGTTGAAACTGCTGGATCTGGGCTTCGTGAGCAGCAAGTTGCTGGACAAGTTGGCTGTTTCGGACCAGCGAGTGAGGACTGGCGACAGCGCGGGAACGTGCCGGGGTGGTCGGCTTGGTCACTTTGGTCGGGCCGGGGCCCGGAGTGAGTCGCGAGGCTGGGACTTGGCCTTGGCCGGGGGCAGGGCCGACCTGGAGTCCAACGGAGCCGACCTGGACCTGGCCGACAGCTCCGGGAACCTGACCGACAGCACCGACAGCACCGCGCTGGACACCGGATCCGGGGCCAGCGACAGGGCGGATTGGCGATGGTTTCATTACTCCGCTTGGGGTCCGGGTTGCTGGTACCAGTTGGCAGCAATGACAGGCGGTTACCAGGTGTCGCGAGCTGCTCGTCGCTGTATGGGCTGGTAATGGCGCTTGGTAGGGTGAGTTGGTGTTGAGCAGCTGTCGTCAGCTGGTGTTCCAAAGTCGGGCGACAAGTTTGGGGAGGAGAGGAGAGAAAGGTGTGTCCAGGGAACTGCTGGATCGGCGGGACACCGCTCGACGGACGCGACATTTTAGCTGGCGGGCAGTCACCGGCAGGCAATCAGCAGCCAGAAGGTGGCGGCAACTGCGTGCCAGTGTCCATCAAAACTCGGGCTTGTGCAACTGTGCACAGACGCCCGACCGTTTAGAAGGGCGCACGAGCCACAAAACACTGAGACGATTGTCCAATCACCGAGTGCTATCCGTGCTTCTGCCCCTCCCCCCTCGATCCTCGTTGATGCCAGAATGGTGAGTACCTTCCTAGATGTCAGTAAAACCCCACAGTCGAGAAAATGGAGTCTAAGAGAGATTTCAGATGGAATGGGGATAATTAGTAAAGTATCGATATGATGTGAATCTATTCGCGGTGCTGGATAACAGCAGAAACGGAAAATGGGAAGCGGATGAAGTTCCCAGTTCTGTACCTACACTGCCTGCTTATATGTCCACCAATGGAAAGGGGAGGGTTAGGGTTCAAGCTGATCGAATGGGGCATCTTGCAGCTTCTCGACAGCAGCTGCCGTCCTCCAACATCCCACTTCATGAACTGCACCTCGAGCTTAGGTCCAAAGCCCTGAACCGAACCTCACGCCTTCCTTTGACACAATCTGTAGTATACAATAAAAGCAGGTTTTACCAGAAGATTCAAACAGGCCACAACACGCGCATACCATGGTTCAGTGGTCACTTTTTCTGTCCTCTCATCAACTGCTGTACCAAACACCTATAGATGGGACGGTTCGTTTGTTTCTGGACAAGGCAGACATGGTGAAAACCCGGTATCAACCAACTAAGCGTATATTGCTCAATCTTGGTTTCAAAGCCTATTCGGACTGCGAAAGAGATGTTAGTTTAACTTCGAGGTGAGTGTCTTACATAGAAGACGGGGGGACCTGTTCAGATTGTATTCAGGCTGACATCAATCTACTACCAACGGAGTTATTATACTATATTATGTTCATAGATATCATATACGTCTCCAGTCACACACATCACTTCTTCTTCGGATGCGTAAAAGGATGCCCCTTTTCCCTCGCCCACTTCACAACCGTCGAGTTCATCCCCCTCAAAACGAAGAAGTAAATGATGGGTATGAACCACCCCATCACCGTGTCCAACACCCAGTCATTCCTCGGTGACCCGCCCATGATTCCGCACTGCATCAGCCTGCCCAGGAACGACACATCGACAAAGTACTTGCCCGCCTCCAGCCCGGCAATCGCCCTCCTCGCTACCGTAGCCGGGCTCTCCGCCGGCTCGTCCTTCTCCAGCTCCACCGTGATGTCCGGCTTCGTCTGATTCTCCCTCTCGTAGCCCGGCGACACAATCGTGCCGGGGAACACAATATGCACCTTGACCGGGTTATCCGGGTAGTAATTGACCTCCATCGCCAGGGTATCCGCCAGTCCTCTCAGCGCCCACTTGGTCGGGGTGTACGGGCCATAGCCCAAAATCGCAAAAAGCGCCAACATGGACGCCGTAAACACCAAGTGCTTCGGCTCCCCCTTCGGCCCCGTGCTGTTCTCGGGCGCCAGCCACTCCCTCAATATCGCCCGCGACATCTCGGCCGATCCAAAGTAGTTGACGTCCATGTTGCGGCGCGCGGCAGCCATGCTGTCGTCGTCGGTCCAGAGCAGAGGGGTCGACATGCCGGCTACGCACCAGACGATGTCCGGGGAGCGCCCGCCGTTCCAGGCAATGGCTTCGGCAATCACCACCGCCGCGTAGTCGTGCTCGGAAACGTCGGCCGAGATGTAAGTGAAGCGTTGCGCGGGGTGCTTGGCAGCGGCGCGCACGTCGGCGAGGGCTTCCTCGAGGCGCCCGACGTTGCGCGAGACGAGGATGACATTGGCGCCCTTTTGCGAGAGTTGGATGGCCGCTGAGCGGCCCATGCCTTCGGAGGCACCGGTTAGGAGGACGGTCTGGAGGTTTGGCAGGGTGGGGTTAGTGTTTGGGTGAAGTCAGGTCAGGTTAGGTTGGGCTTCGGGGCGCATACCCGGCCCCTGACTGGCATGTGGTTTTTGGAGCTGAAGAGACCCATTGTTGCGAATATGCCGATGGCCGCGACGATAGCTGCAACCGGGAGAGACCAGGAGGTGCTGAGGGTTTGTAACTGTTCCATTAAAGGCGATGTGAGAAATCCTCCGATTCTGGATCTAAGATCGGACTCGAAGGAACTGTTGACGCGGCGCGCCAGAGCTGTTGTACCTCTACGGCGTAAATTTAGTGGATGCTGTCAGCGGTCAGCACTGGAAGCTCCCACCCCTGTCTGAGGTGTAGTGTAAGTGACTTGGTACCGAAAGGTGATTCGATCGAACTTTTCGCGCTCAGTTCAGGAAATAACAAAGCCTCTGGGGACAATGGTAAAGTCTGTTTCTTGGAGTCTTTATACGACACTTCATCTACTGCTATATCCTATTGAGGTCACATCAACGTAACTCTGGCAGGTCCATCTTGGAGCTTCCCGTCGACCCTGAGGAAGCTCTGACCATTTCCAGATGTACGTAACTGTGGAGCATCTTCAGTTGTGGGGTCAGGCGGGCTGCATGGGAGTGGAGCTAGGCGGTCGAGGTTCCGCTGGGAATGGATCGCAAATCACAAGGGCAAAAAAATTCTGCCGCTTCAACATTTGTTGCCCGCCTAGCAAACAAACCCACCACAGCACATTGAACGGGCATTTCCAGGTGCCTTTTGACAGCGCTTTCACCACGACATATCTCACAATCGCGTGAGAACCCTTCCAATTTATCAGTACCGATCAGCGCGACACAATTGCAAAAATGGCCAAGAAGAGAAAGGCCCCGAGACCGACCGGCCCCGCCGAGCCTCGCGAGGTCGACGCCAAGGACGCCCGTCTTACCGTCAAGACCTACAAAGATGTCGCCAACTCCGAAGACGAGTACTGGGAGAACCAGGATCGCATCGACTTTGACGACAGCGACGATGGCAGACAATCCAAGCGCAGGCGCCAGAACAAGGAGGAAGAGTTCCTAGAGGCTTCTGACGAGGAGGTTTTCGAAGAGGAGGAATCTGGCGAGGAGAGCGAACAAGAAGATGCCGCGCCCGCCAAGGGAAAGAAGGTCAAGACAACAGTCCTGTCCGATGAAGAGATGGGTGGTGAAGAGGAGGAAGAAGGCGACGAGGGATGGTGGGGTTCCTCCAGGAAGGACTACTACAATGCCGACCAGATCGAGACCGAGGCCGATGCCTTGGAGGAAGAGGCTGAGGCAAAGAGGCTCCAGGCCAAGAAGTTGGCCAAGATGTCTGAGGCCGATTTCGCGTTCGACGAGAGCGAGTGGCTAGGAACTAAGGAGGAGGCCGAGGGCGAAGAGGACGTCATTACCGAAAAGCTCAACGAAGTCGAAATAACAGAGGACATGGGGCCGGAGGAGAGGTACAAGCTTCTACAAAGCCGATATCCCGAATTCGATTACCTGGCGGAGGAGTTTAGAGAGCTGCAGCCGATTCTCACAACTTTCCAGAAGGAGGCCGAGGGCAAGCCCGCCAAGTCTCTGGAGATGGTCAAGTTCTGGACTCTTGGGTGCTACGTCGCTTCGCTCGCCAGCTATTTCGCCATCCTCACTTCGCCAGCAAGAGACAGCCAAGGTGTTTCCAAGACGATCAGCCCTACGGAACTCAGAGACCACGAGGTTATGGGCACATTAATGAGCTGTCGCGAGGCCTGGCTCAAGGTCAAGGAGCTCAAACCCCTCAAGAGCGTCTCCTCGACCAGCGGCATGCTTTCGCCACCCGAAGACGAGGGCAAGTTCGATGATTTGTCTGACGACGATATGGAGGACTTCAAGCAGATGCTCAAGAGCAAGCGCGAATCCAAGGCCGATCTCAAGGCCAAGGCGAAGAAGGAGGCCGAGAAGGCCAAGAAGGCCAGGGCTGTCGAGCAGTCTCTTGCCGATCTTTCCAACCTGCTCGAGACCACCAAGACGGCGGCGAAGGCGAGCAAAAAGTCTGCCAAGATCGACAAGCGCGATGATGATGAGCGCTCCGACTTTGGTGACGAGGAGATCCTCGAGGCTCACGTGGCCAAGGAGAAGGCTGCTCGCAAGAAGAGTCTCAAGTTCTACACCTCCCAGATCGTGTCCAAGTCTGCCAAGCGTGCGGATGCGGGTCGCAACGCCGGTGGTGATGACGATATTCCTTACCGTGAGAGACTTGTAAGTCGGCCATCGCTCAGCCATTGTGTGTCAGCATCCACTAACTTGTCCACAGAGAGACAGGCAAGCACGCCTCAACGCCGAGGCCGAAAAGCGCGGCAAGAAGGGCAGCAAACACGGCGCCGCGCTGGGCGAGGGCGACAGCGACGACGAGGACAAGACCGTTGCCAAGCAGGTGCGCGGCGAGGAGGACGAGTACTATGACATGGTGGCGCACAACGCGGCCAAGAAGAAGGGGGACAAGGCGGCCAAGTACGAAGCTTTGGCGGCAGCCAAGGGCGCCCGGGTCGTGGAGGAAACGACGGTTGGCCCCGACGGCAAGCGCCAAATCAACTACCAGATCCAGAAGAACAAGGGCCTCACGCCGCATCGCAAGAAGGAGAACCGCAACCCGCGTGTCAAGAAGAGGATGATGTACGCGGAGAAGCAGAAGAAGCTCAAGAGCGTCAAGGCCGTGTACAAGGGCGGCGAGGGCAAGGGTGGATACCAGGGAGAACTGTCGGGTATCAAGACGGGCTTGGTCAAGAGTGTCAAGCTGTCTTGATTGGGGTTTGGTCGTCGTGGGTATTGGACTGGTTTGTAGTGCTCTGGGTATATCATGCATGTATAGATTTTTGGGTTGTCAATAATCATGGCCTTCTACGGAAATGGAAAAAGGGGGCTTGCACATGGCAATAGCATCATGTTTCTTGAACACACTCGGTACCTCTCTCAAACTACAAAACTCGTGATATGTGTACCAGAGGCCGCCGGTACCGGCATTCCGTTGTTCTCATGCCGTTGTTGGATGTTGTCATACAGGATTGTCCCTAGCAAATGCAAGCCCCCCCTTTCTGCAAATCCCATACAAATGTCCCCGATAAGTGCAAGACTCTTGGCGGCCCGAGTTCCCAGATTTGTAAGTGCGAAACCCCCTTTAAGTGCAAACTTCTTGGCCGCCTCCCATAGTCGGATTATTTACTAGGGACATTCCTGTATTCGAGTTTCATCCAGCGGTTGACGTACCCCACAGTCTCCACAGTACGGGGGGCTTGAGCCGCCTGAGACGTGCATGTTCTAGGGCTCTTTTGCCGCCGCCGAGATGCATTACACGTCTTATGGCGGGTCAAACTTGAGTGCCCTGATTCTCGGATTTGGGGGCAACCGGTATGTGGATGAGGAGCGGGAGGCAAAGGAGTCATGCCACCTTCAGACTTTTTTTCATGTATGACTCCAATTGACTAGCATTGAGTCGGTCCTTTTTGTTTACTTTCATTTTGCATCATTATCTTGAGCTTCACTTCAATCTGTGCTCTTTCCCTTGGGACGACAGCTCATGAATCCTCCTCTGTGGGCTCTCAATTGAAGTGACGTACCTCTACCGGATACACAAAACAAAGAGCGAGTGAGGCGGGCTGGTTTCCAACAAACCATATGAACAAACAACTCGAGTGAAATCGAGAAGCAACTATTCAATTACGCCTCAACCCACAAGCATCGCCAACCTACCTAAAGAGAAGGCTAAGGGAAGGACGCACAAAAAGTGAGACAGCATAGCGTTCAGTCCCACGGACGACAGCAGCCACCATGCCTCTGGCGCCCCCGACCGAACTCCTCCACCTCGACGTCGAGGCCATATCGGGGATCCTCGGGTATGTCTCACTTCACTTCCATCATTTCCCTTCACTTCCCCCTTCTGCTTCCCCCGGGCCATGTTGCTAAAACCCTCAACAGCTCCGTATCAATAGCATGCTGGGTCGTCGTCTTCTCCCCGCAAATCATCGAAAACTTCCGGCGCTCATCCGCCGACGGGCTATCCATCCAATTCATCATCATCTGGCTAACCGGCGATGTCTTCAACATCCTGGGCGCCGTATTGCAAGGGGTCCTACCGACCATGCTCATCTTGGCTATCTACTACACCATTGCCGACGTGGTGCTTCTAGGGCAATGCTTCTATTATCGGGGGTTTACCTGGCGGGATGAGGTCGCCATCGTTGACGATGAGGCAGTGGAAAGTGATGGCGACAGCCGGAAGAATAAGCGCAAGTGTAGGGGTGGTGGAAGCAGAAGGGAGAACTTGGGATCTGGAGCTGGGCCGGATGAACGCACCGCTTTGCTAGGAGGAGCTGGAGGAGGAGAAAGAGGAAACGCGGGCGTGGCGTCCTCGGCGGCCAGCGCTACCACTAACACCACGCTGACTCCTCACCACGGCCACCACCTCGGCCCCTACGACGGCACCCGTGAACGTCGCGGGTCCTGGTCGCACCTCTCGCCCGCCGTGCCTCTAGTCGACCCCGCCGAACTCGAAGCCGACATCCTGCACCGACGGCGCGGGCGCAACGGCAACCGATCGCGAACGTCTGCCAGTTCCGGTGGTCCCACGAAGCTGCAATCCTTTTTGTTCAATATGCTCGCCATCTTGATGGTTTGCGCAGCCGGCGTCATGGGCTGGTTTTTGTCTAGGGAGTATTACCCACAGCAGCAGCCTTCAACCGAACTCCCCTCTTCCGATCCCAAGGACGGCGACCTCCCCAAAACAGGAGTCGAATTCTCCTTCTGGGGCCAAATCTACGGCTACCTCTCCGCCATCCTCTACCTCGGCTCGCGGCTGCCTCAGCTGCTGCTTAACTTCCGGCGCAAGTCCACCGAGGGCGTATCGATGCTTTTCTTCCTGTTCGCCTGCCTGGGCAACTTGACCTATGTCTTATCCATCCTGGCCTACGACGGCTCGTCCGAATGCGCCGCCGGACCAGGCGACTGCGAAGCCGGCGAGGAAGGAAAGATTTACTGGCGCTATGTGCTGGTGAATATGAGCTGGTTGGCGGGCAGCGCGGGGACGTTGTTGTTGGATGGGGCGATTTTTGTGCAGTTCTTTTTGTATAATAAGGAGGAGGTTTGGGGGGATGAGGATGATGAAAGTGAGTGGGACAGTGAGAGTGGGAGTGGAAGTGGGAGTAGTGTGATTAGTGAGAGGAGTGGAAGGATTAGTGAGGATGGAGAAGAAGGGGGTGAGCAGGGCCAGGAAAGTGATGGGAGGGGGTGGGATAGTGATGATGAGAGGAGTAAGTTGGATGAGGATGAGATGAGGGATCGGAGGAGGGTGGTGTAAGTGAGAGTGGGAGGATATGAAGTGATGGATTCTCTATGGATCTGGGTTGAAAAATGTTTGACGGATATGACGCAAAATGGAACGGAAAATGAGTGGGCATATATGGGCGTTTTAGGGTGACATTTTGGATTATTCGCCCAACTTTGGATCTCTTTCTTGCAAAACGATTTACATACAAAACCCATTCCTCTCATCTCCCTTCTGCTCCTATACACACACACACACGTACCCCGCCCTACTCTAAAGCTTATGCCTCTTCTTCCCACTCGCAATCCTCTCAAACTCCCCCTGCGGTACTCCACTAACAAACCTGTCCAACCCCGCCATCACCTCCGCCACATTCTGCGCATCATACACATCCCTCTCGGGCCTCCTAACCAACTTCTTGATCCCCAACAGACTCTCCCCAACCAAATGCTCTCCCAACCTTTCCTCAATCTCCTTCAACACCAACCCCTTAAACTTCTCCGTCTCCCCCTTGCCCACTTCCTCAAAACACTTGGTCACAAACCCCGTCTGCACCAGTTCCTCCTTCGTAATTCTCTTACTCATGATCAACGCCTCGTTAGCCTTGGGCAAGCCCAATCGCTGAACAAGACCGCGGGAGGCGCCTCCCTCGGCTACTAGCCCCAAAGAGGAGAAGGGGGTGAGCAAGAAAGTGGAGGGGACGCAGTAGATGAAGTCGGCGAAGGAAACAAGCGCGGCGGAGAGGCCGATGACGGGCCCGTTGAGACCGACGATGAGGATCTTGGGGTGCGTGTAGAAGGCTTGGGTGATGTTGAGGTTGTTGGCGACGAAGTTGCGGAGCCAGTGGTTGTGGAGGGCGTCTTGGGAGGAGAGACCTTCGGAGTGGGCGATGTTGGATTTGGAGATGGAGACGTCGGCGCCGCTATATGTATGGGAGTGAATATTTAGTTTTTGGTATGTTATTATGAAAGTGACAAAACGGAGAACGCTTGGGGGCTTGATGCTGTGCTACATAGTGCCGGTTGTGGCGGTCGTACAGGGTAAGGGGTATTAGGCAGTAGAACTTGACTTACGCAGAAAAGTAACGACCGGTGCCAATGATCAAGGTAATGTAAACCTCATCGTGGGTAGCGACCTCGCGTAGCCGTTGAGCCAGATCGTAGTATTGCATCTGGGTGAGGGCGTTGAGTTTCTTTTCATTGTTGATGGTGATGATGGCCAATCGGCCCTTGTACTCGACGTTGATAACTGATGGTTCCGCCATGGCTCCGTACCTATCGGTGAGACTGGGTTTAACTCTCGCGATTGAAGCCGTGTTCAAAAAGAATGAAAGGAAGGAAATGAGAAGATCTTGATATCTATAATATCTAAGATTCAAAAGATGGAAGTCCTTCCCCGGATGCCCGAGAATGAGACGAACCCCTGCTTACGCGGGGCCGGCGGACTTGGAACTGTCAGTCCCCAATGCGGGGGTGGAGACGGTCATGCCTCGGCTATCCACTGTTGCCCTATAAGACATAGTCTTTTTCCTCTCTTCACCTTTTTGTTTTTGCTCTTCTCTGTTTCAAGTCCCCTCACAACATAATTCCGAAGCGACGTTCTTGCTCACGGGTGGAGCAAAGGTGCGAGAAATTTGGCTAGTCAATAGCCATATGCTGGGGGGGTTGAAGACGTGGATTGGTGGTCAGAAAGAGGTTAGGTTTCGAGGTCGAAGGATTGTACTAAGTCATCCCCCACCTGGGTTTTCATTATTGGGGTATTTAGCGGAGGATTGGCAGACCGCTTCCTCTTCATCCATCAAAATCACCACATTGGTTTCCACTCATCTGATCATTGAAAAGCCCAAATCTCGTACCTCGCTCGGATTACGGATTAGTGATCCATCTGTCAGAACCGTCAGGGGTCAGGAACGGTAATTCAGTAAGAGCTGAAATTTACCGTGTAATGAAAAAATGGGATACAACAATCAGGGTCCTGGGCGGTCTTGCCTCCGCGATAGGAGCGTCCACGACTAACTTTCCTCCTCGTCGGCGCCTTATCCCCGGCAAAGGCAGTCATCAGAGGCTCAACTGTGGTCCCCTGTCATCCAAAGCGGCGGGAATCCTTCCCTCAAAAGAATGAGCCTCCAAGTTGACTGCAGCGCATGAACTAGTGTCAACGAAGGGCGCATGCTTGTCATTTTGCTGTGGACCCTGTGGAGCTTATGAAACAACAAGTGTTGATACGCCATTATTATGATACGAAATCTTTTACATTGAGATTTGGGTCCTATGGTTTGGCAGGAAGATAAAAGACGGAAGTGTCCCTTTAGATGTTGGTATTTCCATTAATCTCTATTGTTCCAGATTGAGTTCCTCAATTAGGACGAAATAGGTTCGGGTCTACCGTACAAGACGACGTCTTCCACCAAAGCTCGGCGGGTAACCATTCAGAAACCTCAAGATGGCTTCCCAATCAACTTTCGATATACCACTGGACTCACTACCTCCATCCCATCGAACCACCATAAGCAAGACGGACCTCGACCCCATCCGTCGAGCTGAGACCGGCACTCCGGAGCCCCAAGATATCCAAGAACGTTGTCGAAGCATTAGTCTGGGGTACGTTCATTACCATCACTTACCTCTATTCAGGTAGAGGTAGGTTCATCAGCCAAAGCCAAATGCTAACCTTAAACCCCCTACACTAGGCTTCCCCTACTCCTTCGGCGTCTTCCAAGACTACTACAGCACCCACCCGCCCTTCTCCGCCTCCAGCAACCTCGCCGTCATCGGCACCTGCGCCATGGGCATCATGTACCTCGACACTCCCCTAATCATGGCCTTCTTCCGGCGTTTCCCGCGGTTCGCGCGATGGTCTCCCATCGTGGGCTTGCTAGTCATGTGTTTCGCCCTCGCCATGTCGTCCTTTTCCACAACCGTCACGCACTTGATCGTCACCCAGGGAATCCTTTACGGCGTCGGGGGCTCGATCGCTTACTCCCCTTGCATCCTCTACCTGGATGAGTGGTTCGTCAAGAAGAAGGGATTGGCTTACGGGATNCTCGCCATGTCGTCCTTTTCCACAACCGTCACGCACTTGATCGTCACCCAGGGAATCCTTTACGGCGTCGGGGGCTCGATCGCTTACTCCCCTTGCATCCTCTACCTGGATGAGTGGTTCGTCAAGAAGAAGGGATTGGCTTACGGGATCATGTGGTCCGGCACTGGTTTGGCGGGCGTGGTGTTGCCGCCGTTGCTGGAACATCTTTTGTCCAAGTACGGGTATCAGACTACGCTCCGCATCTGGGCGGTGACGGTGTTTGTGTTGACGTCGCCGTTGGCGTGGTTTTTGAAGCCTAGGGTTTCTGTTGGGGGTAAGTCTGCGGCGAGTGGAAGCGAAGCAACTTCGAACTCTACGTCTGGAACAACCACCCCAACGAACACCAACACACACCTTCATGTCCCTCCACCACCAACGCCCTACACCCCCTCCCTGTCCTTCGTCCTCACCCGCCCCTTCCTCTTCTACCAACTCTTCAACATAATCGAAGCCCTCGGCTTCTTCCTCCCGGGTATCTACCTGCCCTCCTACGCGCGCTCCGCCCTGCAAGCCCAGGGGTTCCTCACCTCCTTGACCCTTCTCTTGTTGAACGTCGCCTCCGTCTTCGGCTGCGTCGCCATGGGTTGGTTCATCGACCGGCTGGACGTCACCACCTGCATCATGTTGTCGACAGCGGGTACCGTGCTGGGGACTTTCTTTCTCTGGGGTTTCGGCACCAACTTGGCGGTTTTGTATGTTTTCTGTGTGGTGTATGGGTTCTTTGCGGGCAGCTTTACGAGTGCGTGGCCGGGGATTATGAGGGAGGTTGCGAAGCTGGGTCAGGGTTCTGGTGAGACTGGAAATGAACATGGGAGTAAGCCGGTTGATCCAACTATGGTGTTTGCGTTTTTGGCGCTGGGGAGGGGAGTGGGAAATGTGGTTAGTGGACCGTTGAGCGAGGCGTTGATTAAGGGGTTGCCGTGGCAGGGGAGGGCGTTGGCTGGGTATGGGAGCGGGTATGGAGGGTTGATAGCGTTTACGGGTGTGACGGCGTTGGTGGGAGGGGGAAGCTTTTTGTGGAAGAGGTTGGGGTGGTTGTGAATGAATGAGTTGAGTGTTGTGATAGGGGGGGTGGGTTGTGATGCGAATGGGCGTACCATAGCGCGCCACGGGGGTCTGAGAAAATGATCTCTGTGATGGTCCTGTAACTGTAAAATACATTTCGGGATGATTTTAGCGTAGAACTGATCCATGGATCAGTTTCAAGTTGAAATAAAAGCGTCAAGGGACATTTTTCTTTATGGGAGCATCCTCATTATCCTTCCTCAAACTAAGATAATTCAAACTAGTAAAATCGACTTCTTTAAAAATAATCGCACAAAGCATCCCTTTAATAAAATGTTTCTGTTGAAGGTTAATTTAAGGAAAGGACTATCATTAAGGTCGTTTTACTAAAGAAGAATATCCCTAGGCGTTGATAATTTAGGACGGAACTGATCTGTAGATCAGTTTCAATACAAAATCATTCACTTGGCTGGAGAATTTTACAGTTATAAGAACATCCCGAGGATCCTTTTCTAGAACCCCCGTGGCGCGCTATGGTAGGCTGGGTTTGTTCAGAGACTAATCTCCCTTAATCTCGTATTTCTGGCGTTGTATGTGGAGAGTAAAAGTCATCATGTCAAGTTAGATCTTAAATCGATGGTGTAGAGGTATGCAAGAAAGAGACAAAACACACCAGAACGAGCTGTGTGTACAAACACTCGTCTTTGGTTGCGATCCTTCACATCGCTTGATGGTACAGTTTGAAGAGCTGAATAGCTAAACTTGCCCTCTCATACCCCTTTAACTGGATTCCTTCATGCCAGTTTGGATAGAGCCGGACATGACGCAAGGCACTCTATACCGATCTGTCGCTGATGGTATCACCAGATCTCGGCGCGTCGGCGGCATCAAGACCGACTGGTTGGCACCAAAACCCTGTAGAGGTCCTTAGAGTTGGACAAAACTTGAGGCTGAGTCTCTTAAAGCTGACAGTGTAATGGATGATGAGCACATTGTATTTCCCCCTTATTGAGTCATGGCGTCAACCCAGTTATAGATGCCCTGACCACAGACAAGATGTGATGCTGCTAGGATGTTGAGATCACCGTAAGATTGTGTTCTGTGATTCCTCCGTCTCTCATCAGATGGCAGGAAACGTTGCGCATACCTCGTTCCTCGGTTCCTGCTCGTAGCACCAAACATCAACATCCGAGGAGAGTTTTGCTTGTGCTATGTTCAGGTTCAAGGAACATGGTGCGGTATGGTACGATGCTGCTCGCTATATTCCTTCAAAGTTGACGCAGCACCGTGTATGAAGTCGGAACAAGTCAGCCGCAGGGACTACGCACGCATAAAATCCATTGAAGGGTACGCATGGAGACAAGTTATGTCAAGGAACCGCACGTACGGATCTTGACACCAGACGCTCAGCCTCAGCTTAATCGTCAACGATCGATGCGGATACGAATGTAGATGTTACACAGAACAGTTAGGCAAAAAAAAGCTATGCTAAGGGGAGTAGATATGTTTGTCCTTTTTAGTCCCGCGACTGCACGTGAGTGATCATAGGACAGAACACTCAGCAGCAGCGGGGTGGATTAGACCGGCTGTCTAGGCCTTGGGGTTTTTCTTCCACCGAACGATAAAATCAAGTTAACCTAGAGCGCAAGGAGAGATAGCGCAGAGGCAGGCAATTGTGGGTTTTGTGTGTATGTGCTTGTGCTTGTAATCTTGTGATGTGAAGCTGTTAAGGGGGGGGGGGGGTGGATTAGGTCAGTCCAAAAAGAGTGTCGCCGCCGTCAAACCGTTGTTTAGCTGCCGGAGCAACTGCATCGGGGAGCAGGAGGACACGAATAACAGCTCTCGAGTGACACCCGGCGCATGTTGAACATGACAGCCAAACATAGTTGAGGTCGGCCGACGGGGATCTCTTGCGACGTTGCGCAGAGTTTGGAAGAATTGAGAAAGAGAAATGTCGTTGTTGGTTGTGAAGGCTGGAGTTGTGCTGTGAAAAGGAGGAAAGGGGATCAGAAATTTAAAATTCTCGGCGCTATTTTGTCTTGACAGTTACACATGGCTCGTGCACCCTCTTTACCCCACCATGAATTGCGCCCGCTGTTTGGGCGGCAGTGTCGGTCCGAGACAGATGGCAGATGGCCTGTGCGCTGCCTGCCCGCCCGCAATGCAAGGAACAAAACCAACTCGTCGCAACCGCACTTTTCCACTTTCTCTTCTTTTTTTCATTAAACACTTATAAACGCACCTTCAATCAACCGAGACTGACTGACTCCTCCACTCGCTGTCGGTCAATAAGAGTGCAAGAGTAACTTGAGTCTCCTTCCCGCTGTCAACACGGCATCAGCGCGTTCATTTCCCAATGGCTCTGAGACCGGTTGCGGGGGGTTCTCTACATCTCCAATCCCAACAAGATGCAGCATGTGAACGGCAGTGAACTACCTGTACACAATACAATGACAACCGCCGTGCCTGGGTGACCTGGGTGAACATCAAATCGAAAGAGCCACTCCCTTCGGTTCCGTCGAACCAACATGTCAAATACGGATGGCCACAGAGGCGCAATAACTGTAAGGCATCTCATTCCCAGATCCTCACCGCGTGTGTAGGTGATAGATTCCGTACCACGTAACAGAGCAAGACGGGTCTAGGATGCCTCGTGGATCAGTACCGTGCTCGTATTTGGCTACAGCTTGACGAACCGCTGCCGTACACCATCTCTGCCGTCTTCGCCGTCCGTCCGTCCGTCCGGGCTGTCAAGCTCCACGCCTAAATCGAGATAGTCTCCGTGGAAGGAGTTGCCGACATGGTCCCACCTGAGAAGCTCCTCTGTGTATCTAGTCTTGTCTTTCTACACTTCACGGACAGCTACAGTCAGTGGGGGCCGGAATAAACGACCAAATGGGTCACTCATGGGTATGGGTAAACGAAAAGTATGCAAGTTTGTGGTTGGCGATAGCCTCACCTCCCTGCTCCGGACCCCTCTCGCAACTGAGACATCCAGCAACCAAGGTCGCAAATCTCGAGTTACAGATATGCAAAGGGTCGAATCTGGCGGTCTTGAGCACCTGAAATCACATTTTCAGAGGCTACAAGACAAAACCACGGTGCGCATATCCGTCAATCAAACCTTGCCATGTCGGGCATTAGAACACTACAGCATCTTACCCTACATCCCTTGTCCGACTCGATAACCGCCCGACTCAGCAATCAGAGGCGGAACCGCAATCGTGTTGGGTTGCTCTGTGGCCTGTACCATGGTCAAGTATAGACTCCAAGCCCCTGGACTCGCTGAACACGGGAGTGACTAGCAACTCAGGCGCCTCCCACCGGGGATCAAGGAAGTTCCACCCGAGGGTCGAGAGATTTCCTTCTCTTTTCAACCATTTGGTCCGACGTAGGCCGGTTTGGGCTCGGCTCTAGCAGCCACTTCCCGAGACCAGATATGCCGGTTGCTCCGTTGAATGCGGCTCTGCCCGCTTCACACCTCCCCGTCACTGCCAGTTGTGAACCACTACCGGAACTGGCGGTCAGAGACATCGTCCTGCCCAGGAAGCAGTGTACCGTATCCTCTTGCCTTCACGGCATCACGAAACACCGGCAGTTTTCCCCCTCATGGCCTCCATGGTAACCATCACCAAGACAACCTGCCATATGCCGCCGGGATGGACGACGTATCAGTGTCAATATACCGAGGAATAGGAAGATTTCCCCGGTCTGACTCCTTCCCCCTCTTCAGTTTACCCGCTTACTGCGAGAAATAACGTACGGAAGACCGCAGCAAACTATCAACTTGTGACGCGGTAGGCCAAAGTCGTACGGATCGTCTTCTTCAACCGTGTGTTGACATTCTGTATTGCCTTCGGGCTGATGGGAGCCTGCGGAGAGGTGGAAGTGCGAGCTTGACTTGGCTGTAAACCTTGGCATCGGTGTTGACTACCAAGGTCATGGTGGCTTTGATGATGAGAGAGCTTGATCGTGATCAGGATTGTCGGCTGAGCCAAGGAGATAGCCCTCAGGTAAGCGTTGTGTGTATCCTGAAATGATGTCCCAACATGGTAGTCACGATGTTGGGCCAAAGCGTTCTCCGTTCGGCGGCTGAGATATATAAGCCCTTCTGTCGGTAGAGATGGTGAGGTATCTTGGACACTCGACACCAGGAATCCAACAGAAGCATCATCTCTTCCCTTTATGTGCCTCATAAGCGATACTTACATACCCATCTAAGATATACACTGTTCTTTATCTGCATTCAACCGGCTATCAACACTTCAGCATGATCAGATCGACCATTGACTGTGGCTCCAGCCTTCTCATTACCGAAAACATGATCAACAACTACATGTCCTTCACCGATTTTACTCAATACGATTGGAAAAGCCCGACCAAGATGAACGGCCCCGATGATCCGGACCCCAAGACTGCCAAGCAGGCCAAAGGCGCTATTCAGTATGGACCAGATGATGAGGACCCTCGCCAAGCTGAAGAGCCTCACAGACACTTCTTTGGCATCATCCCTTATGGAGATAGTGAAATTGGAGGATCAAGGAAACCTCCTCCTAAGAAATAGACCAGTGAGTGACCATTTTCTTTCCCCAAATAGCCACTCATCGTTATGTCAGGATGAATGCTGACATCCACCCTGAATAAGATACATCCGGCTACGAGACACATGTCAACATGCTTTTGACAAGCCACGGGGACCCTGTCCCAAAGTCCCGACCAGAGTCATTTTGAGACATTCACGTCTCAGTGACACCAGGCTGCTGCTTCAGTTATATAAGGGATCACGGCTTAATGACGGAGGGTCACATTCTTTTCACACTGTCTCTGTTCTTCCTGCATCTATGGATCGTCGCGTCTCTTTCGCACGAAGTTCTTTTTGGCTTGCATACTGTACCCCTACACCGCCAAAAAGATTTCATGGTTTTGTCTTGCATGTTTTCCCCTCGAATAATGGACCGACCGTCTTGTCATGGCTTAGATTCTCGAGAGATGGTGATGCTTATTGGGAAAACCCTGATGTGCTGAGAAGTACCTGTTAAAGAAGAAAGGAAGGAAAGATGGAAAGACAAAACGGGAGGCGGCTATTGTGATTCTCAACCATTTGTTCCCTTTTCTCTTCTATTTTTTCCCCTTATCTTGCTTCTAGAACCCTCCTCTAATACAGCAGTACCGTACTTTCCTTCACCCCATCCATGTCCCTAGGTCATTTGGTACCGTACTTGTCCGTGGCATGCATGTGTGTCTTAAATTCACCCGCCTCATCACGTTTTCCGCTTCCTCGCATACCCGCGCCAGATATCACACCCACGCCTCTCTCATGTAGTCTCAGCTTCACATGTCTCAGCTTGCGACATACTTCCAAAAGGCAACCAACATACATTCCCGACTGACTGTTCCTGTCTCGGAATTTTCACAACGGTGGTTGGTGAGGGCAAAGGACTGGGCGGACGGTGTGTTTGTACTTCGAGAGCCTAGTCCAGGCAAATGACACATAGTTGTCAACTGCAGTGCAGCAGGTCTATCAGACTTGACAGGCTGTCAGTGAGACTGGCAGGCGGTCTAGCAACAGAAGACAATGCAAGTCGAGGTTGAAACAGACCAATTTACACAAGACGAAGATCCCGAGGTCTGTCGAACTGGACCAGCGCAGCAATATCCATGGGCAGCTGAGATGATAAAAAAAAAAAAAAAAAAAAGGGGGGGGGGGRGGAGGGGGGAATCCAAACAATTCCATACAGGCTCTCTACTCAAGGTAGGTAATTACGCAGTCGTGACTAAAAGGAGAAACCTTCGGTTCTCCAGAAGTACTAACAACATACCTAACTTCGTTGTTGGCCCTATGAAAATCCCCCCCCTCAGGTTGAGACAACATGTTTCACACATCTTAACATCCTTGCAAGGAATAGGCACTTCTACCACGTGCTCTATCGATGTAGAAGCCTCATGTCAAGGAAGGAGCCAAGGAGGCCACAGGCAAACAAAGTCGAAAGTACACCGCACGCCACGCCAATTTTAAGGCAGGTGAGACATTTTTCCCACCTTATCGCGAAAGAGGCGAGGCGAGGCGAGGCTTATTTCCGTTGCTTGGGCAGGGAGGGAGATAGAGAAGAAGAACTGAAGAGAAAACTGAAAGAAAGAAAGTACTGAGCTTCGGGTAGGTCAGGTAGAGGGAGGTCGGTAGAGAATAAGGTACTTCTTTTTCCCAAGGTATGAATATGAGGCTGATGATGTTTGAAGCTGGGGAAAGCCGTAGCGAGCATAGGTTCGAAAGGAGATGTAAATCCCAGTACCAACAAGTTACCTCTAGAGTCAAGCAAAGAAGTGCAAACTGCTCTGAACCCAAAGAGTCGAGGATACCTAAGCTAGTATAAAAAAAAAAAAAAAAAAAAAAAAAAAAAAAAAAGAAAGAAAGAAAGAAAGAAGAGTTTCCATGCTAAAATTAGGAGCGTCCAACGGCAACAGATGAATCATACGGACGTCAATGCAACCCGCACTCTTTACTACCTGGGGTCTGGTTTTATCCGTACCAAAACGTCTGAAATTATGGTTACCTTCATATCCGGGGGAAACCTGGGGAAAGGGTAGAATGCAACACTGGTCGCCCCCTTACCAAAGAACTGGCCTTTGATTCTTTCTATGCCTAGTGCCTAAAGATCTGCTGTGAACCAAGAGCATTTGACTTTACTTTTATATTGGTATAGAGTTAGAAGATGGACCCCTGAAATGGTGGCGCCAATTCATTCAAGCCCCCTTTGGGAAAACTCGTGTGTTGGCTTATTAGGTAGATGATGCTCGTTGTGCAATGGAACGTCATCTCTGGTTTTGACTTTCCGGAGAACAACCAATCACACCCAAACGTTTCAATCTACTTGAAGAATTGTGTGGTCTTGGTAGTTTAAGACGAGAATGATATTTGCCAACCTGGGAAACTCGGGGCATTCCTAGCCGCCACGCCCAAATGATCTTCTTTGTCCTTCGGGTCGACCTGATTGTCGGGTTGGGGCAAGGGGCCTAGACTGTTGGAATGAAATTGAATGAAAGAAAGTTGTTCAGACCTCTTTTAGGAAATGGCAATGGCAAACACAAGTAGCTTACATTTTTGACGGAGAAAGTTGTGAGAGGGTTTGTTTCCAGTCAGTTAGTCCACTTGTCGTCTATGCTTCACTTACATCTCCAAGGTGCCATGAAATCATGAAGCTCTCCGGGCTCCTGCTGGCCGGAGCCGCATCGATAGTGTTGGCACATGGGAATGTATATCCGGATGTCGACGAGAGTCATAATCATGCCTATGACCACACAGCGTGTGGACCAGAGGGGCTAGGAGACGGCTCCCTCCGGTTTTCTGCTGCCGATATTCTCGGGACTGGCGAGACCGATGCGTTGACCTACTACGTCGGGAATAACACCAGATCGCATGCTCAAGATGATCTCAACCCACCCTCAGGGCACAACTGGAGCCATACCACCCCCTGCTTCAACAGCATCAGTTCCGATGATGCATTCTGTGTCTTCACAGACACTTCCTACGCCAACGGACAAGGAATCTCTTTCATCACCACCGCACAACGAGCCGTTTACCTTGCTTCCCTTCCATTCTTCACCTCGCCCTCTACGACTACCAAACCCAACCCTGTGAAATACACCATCAGCTCGATCCCCGGCAAAGGCCTCGGTCTCATCGCCACGGCCCGCATCCCTCGCGGCTCCCTCATCCTCTCCTCTCATCCTACGCTTATGATCGACTACCGCGTCTTCGACGAGCTTTTGCGCACCGATTACATCTCACTTGAAGCGGCCGTTATCTCCTCTCTCCCACTGACCCACCGCTCGGCGTTTTTCAATCTCTCTTCCATACAGTCCAAGAATGCCAACCCCAACGCTACCGGTCTCTCGCGAATAGCACTGACCGACAGCATCATTACCACCAACGCTTTCGACATCCCTCCAGTCCCACCGCCTTCTCACCCCTCTTCCTCCCCCCACGACCCAATCGACCCAAACGACGCCCCCTGGTACACCACCTTCGCCTCCCCCATCTCCCGCCTCAATCACGACTGCCGCCCCAACGCCGATTACCGCTTTGACTGGAACGGAGGTCTAACTCAAGTGATAACTGCCGTGCGCGACATCCTACCCGGGGAAGAAATCACCATCTCCTACATCAACCCGCTCAAATCCCGTCAGGCGAGGCAGAAACACCTGGAGACGGTGTGGGGGTTTGAGTGCTCTTGTGAGCTTTGCCCGCGGTCGAAGGGGAGGGTGGAGGAGTCGGATCGGAGGGTGAGATTGATTAGGAGGCTTAGGAAGCTGTTGGATAAGGGTAAGTGGGGGAATGGTGGTGGTGAAAGTGGAAGGGGAGAGGAGGGGGAAGGGCGGAAGACGGGGAGCAGAAGGAAAGGGGATAAGACGAAGATGGCGGAGTTGTTGGTTAGTCTGTATGAAATGGAAGGGTTATGGGGGATGATATTTGAGGCATATGCGATCGCGGCGAGGGAGGATAATAAAGTGGGAGAGGCGTGGATGGCGATGAAGTGGGCGGGTATGGCGGTAGAGTATGGGGCAATGGTGTTGGGGGAAGGGGATGAGGAGGTTAGGGAGATGAAGGAGTTGGCGAGGGATCCGTGGGGTCATGGGAGTTGGAGGAGTCGGAAGAGCGGAGGGTATGGGGAGGAAGATGAAGGGGAGGATTGGATAGGAGGTGATGAGAGGCCGGAGGGTTTTGGGGCTGAGGATGAGAGTGATGGTGAAGATGAGGACGAGGAAGGTTGGTACCTCTAATGATTGCTCTCATAATCCGTCTTTGTCTCCATCGCTCAGGTCTCGATTCCTCTCCCCGGGCCCTGATGGCAGGGAAGGCGGTACTACCAGGACGTCATCAGTGGATAGTTTCAGGCCGTTTACGAGGTATCCATAACCACCCGGTCATCCGGGTCTTGACGAGAGGAAAAAACCGAAATAAAATCTGCTTTGAATGCCACTGAGTCGCTGATATTGAACCATCTTCAAGTCTTCTCAGAGTGCCAGAGACCGTTGAGAAAAAGCAACAGCTCCCATCAACCTCACGTTCCAGACCAACCTATCCCCGGTGTAGGGCAGTTAGTGACATAGTCTGCATAGCCTAAAACAGGCGCCCAGAACTACTGGTCGCCGCTCCAAGCTTGGCGACAGGGTGGAGTGCGGGGTAACATTGAGCTTGTTCGCTTGTGGTGCTGCACCTTGATGTCAATCCCAAACAAGGAACCACTAGACTTTCAGCTCTCCCTATCTGTGTGCACAGCCTCACAACCACCACCGACGATTGCAACGCAACAACTTGGATCTGGAGCTCCCGTCATTCAGATACTATACCAACTTTCCTTCGCGCGCCGTGTCCATCACTCGTTTGCTACACGACACCACCGACTGTCCGAATACCGCTTCCACACTATCACCACAACGATATCCCACAACCGCGATAATACCCCTTAGGCAGCAACAATGGATTCCGAAAAGGCCATCGCGGCCATCAAAGAGGCCAAGCCCCCTGGCACTGACCGCTTCACATATCTCACCATTGTCGAGACGAACCTCTCCCCGGCCGTCCTGCCGACCCTTAATGAGGTGCTCCAGGATGCAGAGCTCACCCAGGAAATCGGCTGGGATCTGGTTTATAACCTAGTCAATCTCCCCGGCTCCGACGAGTGCTTGGAGACGATTGCGCGACTGGGCAACCCCCGTGAAGTTATTCTCAAGGTCCTCGAGACCCTCGAACTCCTCAGCCAGGATGACGGCTATCAGAGCGACGATGAAAGCGAGGCGGGCGAGACAAACGGCGAAAAGTCGGTGCCGTTTAAACAAAAGTTCATCACCCTGGTCAACATGCTATCCATCCTGCACAAGCGCATCAAGACAAAATACCCGAGCCGATTCCTCGCAACATCCCTACAGACCATCTACAGCACCTACCGGCCCAACCATGAGATGACCGCGGCCGTCATCAATCTCGTGCGCAGCTTGGCTGGCAACAAGAGGCCACCTCTCCCCACCCGCAAGTCGAGCGTCAATGTCGCGAATCCAGATCAGCATGGGGATGCCACTAAGAATGCCCCCGATCCCGAGGCAGACAAGGAAACCGAGGATCCCACAGAGACGGCGGTACAGGAAAGGTTGCTCTTGAGCTTTGCGACATGCATTCTCGAGTCTTTCGTTAACAAGAACGACGTGGCATGGGCACCAAGGCTGTTGGAGTTTTACAACCCGGAGAAGATTGTCCCTGGGCGCAAGACCCTCATGGCCAGATTTCGTGAAGAGAAGGAGTTGTCGGAGAAAGATGGCGCTGTTGGACAGTTGGTGGTATGTTTGACTCTCTGTCCCTCGTGAATGAAATATCGTCGAGTGTGCTAACCTAAGGATACCACAGGCATTGATCGCCGACCTTGGTTTGTCCTCTTGCGACAAGACCTTCCTCAGCCAGGTCAGCGAGGGCCCACTCCATACCGATCCCCTATCCAAATCAGAAGACATATCCAAGCCCCAAGACATTGGCTTGTCGACGGGCGGGTGCGTTATCCTTATGGCGTACTGGGTGTTCTCAACAACAGTGTTCGACTCCGACCACCCGGTACCCGAGATGCACATCTTCCCCAACCACCTCGCCATGCTCGAGAAGTTCCTCCAAGACGATGCCGAGGATCAGATTCTAAAAGCACCAGGCACGGTACAAGCCCTGGTTACCATCGGCCTTTGGCTTCACGACAAGGGTCTTATTTCAGAAATTCCCAAGGCATCGCTCGTCAACCAAACGACGTCCCCCGACGGGCCTACCTCGGACTACATGAGCTACATCCTTTGCGTAACGCTCATTGCCGTCTTCCACCCACAACTACACGTGCGCAATGCCGCGAGCTGTCTGGCCGGGCTGGTATTGCACGCTGATCCAGCCGACGACGACCGTCTCAAGATTCTGTACGATCTTCTCGAAAACTGCGACTACGCATCACTCAAGGCGTGCGCAATCACATGGCTGCGCGAGGAACTTATTGCTGCCGCCCCCAATGCGCAAGCAGCCCCTCAAAATCTTGCGGCCCCGAACACCCAAGCTCCGCTCCCATCACCAACCCTGCAGCCGGGCGCCGCGACGCCTGGCACGAGATCGAGGGCTGGAACAAACATGAACGTCTTCGCTGGTCCTCAGGCACTCGAGACGGTTCAGTACGTGGTATTTCCCAACATGGACTACCTCAAAGAACTGGATCTCCAGAAGCTAGTGAACGAGCTGGGCACCAATGCCCCCTTCTTCCTCCAGGCTGTGAACTTTGCCTTATTCTTGTGGAGTTCGGCAGACAAGTGGAGGAGGGTGTTGCCTCCGAACTTGGATGCGACGGTCAAGGAGCGCTGGTTTGCCCCGCTTAAGGATGCGATCGCGAAGGTGAAGAAGGCCGTAGACAACGGCGAGGTTGAGGGCCGAGAGTTGGGGTCGTTGCAGTTCGACTTGGATGTGTTGGCAGAGCGGCTAAGTCGGTTGGAGGCGGCGGAGGGCTTTGCTGTCGAGAAGTAGATGACGTAGAGGGGTGAATTTGATGGAACACACCCTGCCGGAAAAGCATGGCTTCAGCGAGAGGAGGGACGGATTTATATCGACGCTTCAACAGGTATGGATGGGAGGACACGACGTATCAAGGGTGGAGTTTGTTGGTTCTACGAAAGTCAAGCGAAATAATTGTCTGCTTATACTATTAATGAGTATGTGCTCGTGTAGCTGGCTGTTACACCCCGGATGGTCGGAAGGGACCAAGCAACCGAGTTATCGTATAACCTGCTAGCCATCTTTGCCTTGGTGAACCTTTACGCTGTGCGACTTGGTGGTGATATGAAAGTGAATTCAGGGGGCGCGAATGGGGTGACGGCATTGACGATGGCAAAGTGCACAGACCACCTATTTGCCGGCCAGCCAGTGAGCTAAATTAGGTTTAGCGCAGCTCACCGGCAGCTGACTCCGCACAAGACACAAAAATCCGCCATCCACTGCAACAAAATCCTTTCCTGATCCCTTCGTTCAAGTCGACAGACGCAACATAGCATACCTATAGAAGAAATTCTACAGGAAGACGGCCAAGATGTCCAAGATTTCCGTCGGTACGTTTTCGCAATTGCCAGGAATCGTTTCTTCTCAAAATGACGACACCAAAAGGACAAAATCGCTGATTATTTTGACTCTCGACAGCCGCTGTGCGTCAGCACGTTACTGACCTTCTTGAGTACTCTAACGAGACCAAGAAGCGCAACTTCCTCGAGACCGTCGAGCTCCAGATCGGCCTCAAGAACTATGATCCCCAGCGTGACAAGCGTTTCTCTGGCACCATCCGCCTGCCCAGCATCCCCCGCCCCAACATGAGCATCTGCATTCTCGGTGACCAGCACGATATCGATCGTGCCAAGCACGGCGGTGTTGATGCCATGTCCGTCGACGATCTCAAGAAGCTCAACAAGAACAAGAAGCTCATCAAGAAGCTTGCTCGCAAGTACGATGCCTTCATCGCCTCCGAGACCCTCATCAAGCAGATCCCCCGTCTGCTCGGTCCCGGTCTCTCCAAGGGTATGTTTTTGTCGACTCCTCCTCCTTTCAACTAGAGACGCAGAATGCTAATGACATATCCACTGCTACAGCTGGCAAGTTCCCTACCCCCGTCTCCCACTCCGACGACCTTAGCGGCAAGCTCAACGAGGTCAAGTCCACCATCAAGTTCCAGCTCAAGAAGGTTCTCTGCATGGGTGTCGCCGTCGGCAACGTTGGCATGACCCAGGAGCAGCTCGTTGGTAACATCATGTTGGCCATCAACTACCTCGTCTCCCTCCTCAAGAAGGGCTGGCAGAACGTTGGTAGCCTTACCATCAAGGCTACCATGTCTCCCCCCAAGCGCCTCTACTAAATGTGGTCATCGTCTGCCAAGGCAGCGATTGCTTCTTGCCTCTCGTTGGTTGGGGTACAGTTGCTAGTCAGCCTTTGATTAGGTCATACTGGTTTCTGTAATTGGGCAGCTGCAAGAGATGATGGGGTGTCGCTGTTGGACGGTCTACATGAGGAGCTCCGTAGTTCTGAAGGGTTAAAATCTTAAGGAATTGCGGTCCATATTTGGTTCTTTTGCTTGTGATCTGTGAATTGCTTGGTGATTTGTATGATGATGCCTTTGACGGGAATGCTAGCGGCGCATCTGCGACAGCATTCGGTTTCAACGGGCAACGGAACCCGCGATATCCGGGGAACTGATCTGGGGACATCTCGCACATCTCCTGGAGGGGATATCGTTGTCAAGGATCGCATGTTGTTACATCGCGGCGACAAAGATTGAATTACTCATCAACAGCACCACGTCCATGTCTCCGGTTCCCGATCGCTGTGCCGGGCTGGCGCGAGTTTTGCCCCGCTGTGCCCCCGCCCCGCCCTGCCCGAGGGATTGGAAATCCGGCATCGGCTTAGTCAATCGCGACCTCGGCCGTTGATGGCGATTCGAATTCTCTTTGCTTTTTATGCCGTAGTAGAATTCTTTCCGATTGAACCAACATCCGCTCAGAACATCTCCGATGCCCAAAATCGTCGTAAAATCACCACCTGTTGATCTCATCTCGTTCTGCAGAGTCCGACACCTGCACCGCATACATACCTCTACCAAGATACAGTCAACTCATCTGGCGGTATCCCACTCCCATCCTCATCACCACCCAACCACCACCACCACCACCACAATACAACACCAGGCATTCAACCACTTGCCGAACAGAGAAACCGTCAACATGCCCACACCAGCCCTCCCAATCCTCCCCTACCTCTCCTCTCCCTCCTCCGGGGGCACCACCTCCGCTCTCACCCGCAAATTCGGTCCCGAAACAGCCAACTACTTCTCCGGCTCCCCTTTGAACCGGCTCTCCTGGTTGCGATCCGACCACCTCTTTTTGAGGGCCGCATTTTCTCATGCCAGTGCCAAGTTTGTGTTGCTGAACAGCCTCGGGCCCATGGTGGAGAGTAAAGAGGATGGGTCGCGGTTGGGGTTTGCGGGACCGGAAGATGTGAGGGAGTTATTGGGTGGGGCGGAGGAGGTGTTTAAGACTGAGGAGGAGGTTGTGGGTGGGTTTGATAGTGAGAGGGCGGCAGGGGAGAGGGTGGTGGTGTTTTTGGGCGTGGATCTTTTGGATGCTGCCCCTGGTGAAGAGAAGGATGTGTTTGAGTGGAAGCAGTTTAGGGGACAGCCGTATTTTGCTGTTGATGTTACGCCGCGTGAAGGGGATGCCGGGCCGGAGGGAAAGAAGGCAAAGGCGGAGGAGTTGATTAGGAAGATGGAGGAGGAGAAGGGACATGGGTTTTTGAGCGCTAGTCCTAGGGGGATGGCGTTGGAGGCTGGGCATGGTGAGTTTTTTACGTCTTTACAGGATTTTTGAAGAGGGGTGTGAATACTGATGAGAGGAACGAACAGCTGCCATGTACGCCCAAGCCCGCTCCCTAATCGACTGGAACGCCCGCAACCCTTTCTGCGCCCAATGCGGCCAGCGCACCGTCTCCGTGCACTCCGGCACCAAGCGCGTGTGTCCCCCGACGGACAAGAGCAAGGACCGCGCTCCCTGCGCCACTCGGGGCACCCTCTCGAACCTGTCCTTCCCGCGAACCGACCCGACCGTGATCATGGCCATCGTCAGCGCCGACGGCACCAAGGTCCTGCTCGGCCGCAACCGGCGCTGGCCTCAGTACTGGTACAGCACCCTCGCCGGATTCCAGGAGCAGGGAGAGTCGATCGAGGAGGCGGTCCGCCGTGAGGTCTGGGAGGAGAGCGGTGTTACCGTTGGACGAGTGGTGCTGCACAGCTCGCAGCCGTGGCCGTTCCCGGCTAATTTGATGATTGGAGCTATCGGACAGGCATTGCCCGGTGATGGAGAGAAGATCTTCTTGGGTCACGATGCGGAGCTGGAGGATGCGAAGTGGTTCCCGCTGGAGGAGGCCAAGGAGGCGCTGCTTACGGGGGCGAGTGCTCTGGGAGATCCGGCGCCGGAGGGATACGTGGAGGGTGCGTTGAGATTGCCGCCGCAGACGGCTATTGCGAACCGGTTGATCAATGCGGTGGTGGAGGGGTGGTGGACTATGCCCAAGATTTGAAGTGGTGAGATGGGTTTTGTTGGGTGTCGAGAGCGAGTCTCTTATATAGATGGGTTTTGCATACATAGACTTTATAGATCGCTGCACCAGTTCTCGTTGGCTAGGTGGCTGTGTATAATGAATGGCAACAGCATATCTTGACGCATTGCATTTTCTCACCATGTCACCCACGACTTACATTGGGTGAGAACGAGACAGATGATGGACGACCTTCAACTCGAATCGACATCTGTAACGTTGGCGGTTCGCGTCTTTCCCAAACCGACATGCAGTCCTTCTCACGGAGCAACAACATCTGGACAGACACACAACTGGTGGTGATAACTGCAAAAGCGCGAATGCTCAATTCTCTCTCAAGTTTCGAAAAAGCATTTTGCACACAGCGCACACAAACACACACATCAAAGTGACAGGAAAGCGCAAAGCGATCAACCCGTCTCCAAAGCTCATCCACTGCCACATCCATCCATGACAAGAACTTCACACACTTCTTCCCCACGTCGCCCCCCTCAAGGAGCGAACACAGCGAAAAAAAAAAAAAAAAAAAAAAAAAATTGTGTCAAAAAAAAGAAATGTCGAAACCACCCCACGATCACGGACCTAGAATGTTCGACGTCCGCGACTAGTGTAAAGGGAAGAGATGGAGAAGCATTACTTTAGGAGGCCGGGAACGGAGGAAGACCCATCGGGAGTATGGTACAAGAGTAACCCTCAGCAAGCCGCTATGCGGAGCCGCCATTTTTAATGTAGTTAGTAAACAAGGCTACTCCCCAACACATGGCGGTGTAGAGAGAGCGTCCTTGCCACTGAAGAAAAAAAAAGAGAAAAAGAAGATTTGAAAGGAGGGGGAAGAGGATTTCTTTTATGGGCGTGGGAATGGTTTGGCGCTAGTGGGGCTAGGGCTTGGGGAGTTGTGGTGTTTGGGGTGGGGACAGGTGGTGGACAGCTGGCGGTGTGAAATTCTTAGTGGGGTGTTAGGTTGGATTGGGAGGGCGCGATAAGATAGCGATGATAGAACTGAGCGCAATCGATAGAGGCGGCCATCAGGGTTCACCACATTGGCAACATCATGACCTTTTCTTGAATCAACACTCTATAGAGTGGGCAGCTCATTGAGACCGAATGATTCTTGAATGATCAACATCATGCTTCATATCTGCTTTCAATATCATGTTTGACTGCTTCATTTGGACTCATCCATCCAGCCTATCTACATCCCCATGCTCACCACCTTCATCACCATCGTGCTCCTCTCACAAGTAATAATCCACTCCCAACCCAATCCCCTTACACTGCTGTACCTCCCTCCACCCATTCTCCAACCGACTAGGCCAATCCAACACCTTCAACTTGACTCCCGCTCTCCTGCTATTAGCCACCCACTCACCCCTCTGCACCTCCCTCCTCGTACTCTCAAAGCCCCTCGCCCTTAAGAACCCCTCGTCAGGATTCGGATCTCCCGTCCGGATGAAGCTCGCAAAGCTATCCAGCACGAACTGCTCAAACGGCAAATCCTTCTCGTCCCGCACGGGTAATCCCTGTCTGGCCAAGTTGCCAAAGACATAGTACAGCTCGCCCGAGTGGCACCGCAGGTACGGCTTGCTCGGGTCCCCGAACGGGTGCGACGCCGTCTTGGGAGGCTCGCACACGTCCAGGTTGGGCCAGCCGCCCGTCTGGTAGGTCCGGTCGAACTCATAATAAAAAACGCGCGAGAAGCGGTTGTTGGCCAGCCCGGCTTGGACGGTGGCTTGGTCGATGCAGCGGAACATGCCGTCGGTTGCGAGGCGGGAGGAGGAATTGAAGAGGGCGAGGGTGGCGTTGGGGGTTGGCGGGAGGGGGAAGAGGGATGGTGAGGCAAGGGAGGGCGAGAAGCCTTGGGAGAGCAGGTAGGCGGTTTGGTTGGTGGTGGACGGGTAGCTGATGAAGGGCGCGCCGTCGTCGTGGGTGATGCCCATCATTAGGTCGATGCCGCTGGGGCGGGCGCTGCGGGAGAGGTCGAGCTCGGGGGAGACGAGATAGGTGCCGTCGACGACGAGGTAGCGGGCTACGGTGCCGCTGGTGAGCTTCTCCGCAGGGAGTTGACGCAGGCAGGCCACGTCGGTGCAGTTGGTGGCAGCGAGGATGGCGTTACCGACTACGGCCATCTCCTCGGCGATGGTGTAGTACCGGCTGTAGGCGGTGCCATAGTTGATACCGCCGAGGTTGCTCAATGGGATGGCACCCTTAAACAAGCCCTGGGCCTTGGGGCTGGCCAGCAGCGCGCGAACGGAGCCAGCGCCGGCAGATTGCCCCAAGATGGTCACTTGATCGGGGTCACCACCGAACTTGGCGATGTTCTCGCGCACCCATTGCAGAGCGGTGACCTGGTCAGCGAGGCCATAGTTGCCGTTGGTCTTTCCATCCGCGAGTGCAAGGAAGCCAAGCGTGGAGAGGCGGTAGTTGATAGCAACCACCACTACGTCTCCCCGCGAAGCCATGTTGCCACCGTCAAAGGTGGAATCGGAAGAAGTTCCACTAGTGAAGGCACCGCCATGGATCCAAACAGCTACCGGCCTCAAATCTTTCTTCTTCTTCTTGTCACCACCTTTACCCTTTCCTTTGTTTCCACCATCCGCAGCGGCGGGGAGGTAAGGAGTCCATACATTCAGAAACAGACAGTCCTCACTTTGTCCAGCTCCTCCACCGCCCTGCACGCATTGGCTCCCGTACTCCAACCCGCTCACTTCCTTCTGCTTCCCCTTTCCATCCCCGCGGTACAGGGTAGAGTAAGTGAACCTCTCCGGCCTGGGAGCGTACCGCAACCCCAGAAACCGGAAAGAAAGCCTATCCCGGAACCCAGTCACTCTCTCATTGCCGTTCACCCCTTCCACGCCAACCTGCCATTTCTCGCTCTTGTCTTGTGCCTGGTTGTTGGAAAACGGCGCAGTTTGCGTGCACAGGACCGGATACTCCGCTGTCTTCCCTTTGCCACTTCTCACATCGGAGATAGAAATCCGGCTAGACGGGGAAACGTCAATCACCCTCGGCACGGACGGGTTCTTGGACGAAGGCGCGATCCAGAAGGTTGTTCCGAGCGATGAGGACTTTCCTGAGCGGTAAAGGAGGTAATCGAGGTTGGGCTTGATGCTTGACGTGGAAATGAGCTCTGGAGAATAGAGCGATTCGCCCAAGGAAGAGCAGGATTGGGAAGCTTGGGAGAAGGGAAGCGAGTTGGAGAGGAGGAGGACGGAGGCGTTGGCGGAGGGACTGGAGGGGCCTGTTATTCGTCAGCGTCAAGTCTGGGCCCGAGAGGAAAAGTGAGTATACCTTGGAGATCGTTGTTGACGATGATAGTGAGATCTGAGTCAATGGTGTTGGGAGAAGGTGAGCTGTTGCTGGCCGCTGCAGTGAGAGAGACCGAGGAGAGGAGGGTTGCGAGGATGGCTCCCCGGAGGGAAGAAGTGGTCACCATCTTGGCCTGCTCGCTTTCTGTGACTATCACGCCAAACAGGCGCGTACAGCACAGGTGGGAGAAGAGAAGAATGTGAGTGGAAAAGAGTAACCTCGAGGTTGTGCTAACGGGAACAAGCTTTCTTAAATACAACCGTCACAGCTACCCGGATCACCATCTTCCCGGATACGATCGACATCATCGTTACCGCAATTACTCTTTCCAGGCCCAGACTACTGTCTAGCTAGTGTGGTTGAAATCCGGGGAAATAACCTGGGGTTAACCGACCTGCCACAGTCGTAGCCGGTCACCCGGTGAAGCTATCGTGGGCCGTCCTGCCGGGAGGGGACCGGGAGAGCCAATCCATGTAAAGCCGGTCAATCACGATTCTGGAACTTCTCCTCACTTACAACCACCGAGTCAACTCAATGACGGAAGGACGAAGTAACATTGGAGTCAAAGCTCGATGTTTTTAGCCTAAATAATTCTCCCTCTTCTTCTCCTCTTCCTTCCTCCGCACCACGATTTGGGGAAGAAGGCAAGGAGGGGAGAGACGAAGTTGGGGAAATGTACCCGCTTTTCGCAACCGAGGCCATTGGGAACGGCACACGATGGGAGAGAAACAGCGGCGCCGTCCCGAGCTGCCGGAGAGCTTTGTGTTGTGCGCAGAAAGGACCTTCCGGGGTTCAAGGCTCCAAGGTGCCGTGTCGGTCCCGGTGCTGGATGTTCGGTTGGCGATTCGGGACCCAAGATTCTCGACAACACCGGAAACAACTCATCTAGATGCCTGCCGAATCCAGATGTTGAGAGCATTACTTTGCCATCGGCAAGTAGTCTCTTGAGCTCATCGGAGATAAGACATCACCCATGCCACCAATCATCCAAAACCTCGAAAGTTGTTGGTGGCGCTCCTTGTCTCAATGGGGTAGTTATAGCGACATGCATCGCTAGATCCGAGAGGGGTGAAGCCACTGGTAAAAAGGCGGTTTCGAGGTGGTCAAAGTCATTGTCAAATTCAGTGAGGAAGTTGGTGATGTTTAACTGAGGCGATTGACTAGGCTAGGAAAGGGGTCACGTTCCTCATATCAACGATATCCAACATCGGTCAGACCGACTGGACTGGCTGGAAGATGGTTAAAGGCAGGGAGTTCTGTGCCGCACTGCAAAACGCATCCCCATGGCCCAGAAGAAGGAGAAATGGAAGGCTTCTTCCTTTTCTGCTTTCAATGGTGTACAAACCTTTGTATGCCACCGAGCAACGCCCGTCTTGCGGTGCACAACATGGTTCATGGTGGACACAAGTCTAGTCAGCCGCACTTCGGAGGACAACACCGGATTAGCGGGATGATTATTCAGAACCCCTTTTCGCCAAGTCATCATCTCTGCCTCATCGCCTTCGCCAGAGCACAATCGAGGGAACTGAATGTCATTTCAAGTTCAAGGTTTCCATTGATGCGCTCGCTGGATCCGTTGCCCTGGACGAAGAAGCGTTGGCGCGGCAAAGCACTCGTGTCATTGGTAACCGTTCAGCGCTTGTTACAGCTTGAGTGATCCACTAACACCCTACTGGTTAGGTAGTATTTTGAGGCAGGGAAGTGTGCCTGTTGTAGGATCGATCGTACAGTGAGCCGTTGTGGTAATTTTTTGGCATTGTTACCTTAATGCCAAACCCAACGACGATCAAGGAAAGAAAACCATCGTCGAGTCGGGGATTCCTTTTCGATTATCAACAGGTGGATCATATGTCAGCACCATGGCCCATTACCGGAAAGATCATCAACCAGAGAGACACGAAGCCGGCAGTGACATCTCCTTGTTGTCGTGTAAGCTGACTCCTGAACCACAACCACTGTAACCAAAACATCACCTGGGCCTCAGTGCGACCAAAACGATTCAGCCGCTCCTCCAAGTGGAAATTGGGTGCAGTAGCTCAAGCGCTCACTCAGCCACACGATATGTCGCTCTGTACCTACCGTACTGCCTGCCTACAATCTCCATGGTTGTAGTAGATCCTCGGACTTTCCGCCTGTCCTTCGCATTCACTACCTTGAGCCCTGAGGATCTCTTTCTTCCCCTTTCCCATCCATTCATCTTCTGTCTCCGAACAATCTCAAACAGGCTTTCGTTTTGAAGGATGAAGCAAAGCCGATAGCATCAAGTTCTAGTTCTGGCTTGGCGACAACAGCGACATTACCTTTGCCTAGACTAGTTGACGATCACTCTGAGTCTGTCACAAATAACAACATTATCAACCCCTCCCTCCTCTTCAACAAAATGGAAGACAAATCCACCCGGGCGGCCACCAACGCCCCCGAGCTAGCAGCCTGGGAACATACTCACCAAGGCATCGAACGAGCTCCCTCCCCTCAACAATCTTCATCATTACAACAACTACACCATCCAGAAGGACAACCAGGCCTAGAACCTGCTCCGCACTCCACCCTCGAAGTTAGCCCTTACCAAATCCAAGACAACGACAAACTTTCTTCGTACGGTCCAGCTTCCACTACCATATCCAGCAACACCTCTCCATACCCAACATACGTCCTCCCACAGCCGTACGGGTATTCACAACATGGGAACATTGGGTCGGTACCCGGAACGAAAACGGTTGCCGGATCAACTGCAGCCGGAGGAGGGATAGGTGATAAGGAAGCTGACAACGGAAAAAATAAGCGGTACTGTTTTGGCCTGGGGACTAAGAGACAGGTGGCTTGGTCGTTGTTGGCGATTGGGATTTTTCTGATTGTGGTTGGAGTCGCGGTGGGTGTGGGCGTGGGTGTTGGTGCTGGGAAGGGGAGTGGGAAGAAGGCTGGGAATAGGTGAGTTTTTTTTCTCTTGTTTGAAATTGATGCGGGTTGAGGGGAAGTTGAAAGATGGACGGCCGGCATGACTCCGAGACTCCGGGACTCCGGGGTGACTTACTCCACCTCTCCGGTCTTGGCCTCCGGTCGGCGCCGGTGTTGTGGAGTCTCGATCCCCGTCCCCGTTCCTTGCCTGTCCCCTTCGGCCACTTCACGTCCCACACTCCCCCAAATCGTTTTCCGGTTCATCACTAACAACATTACCCTCAGCTCAACATCAACCCCAACATCAACCACCGCCCACCCCTCCTGGACACACACAGCCAACCTCCCCCCACCCACCGCCTACGCCACCATCACCCCCTCAACATCCATCATCTGCCCCGCCAACAACCTCACCCTCTACACGCCCTCCAACGATACCATCCTATCTTCCTCCAGCCGCGGTAAAGGGTACCTGTTGCTCTGCGGCCGGGACTACAACGCGCTAGCGGGGGCCGACGACATCACGAACCGGGAGGCCGATTCGATCGAGACGTGCATTGATCGGTGCGCCGAGGTGGATAATTGTGTGGGCGCTGGTTGGGGGCCTTATTATGATAAACAGATTTGTTGGTTGAAGAGTCGATTGGGAAAACCGGGCTGGACGCCCGGGTGGTATATGGCGGTTAGGGAGGATGCGGTTTTGCATGATGGGAGTGAAGGGGGGTTGAGTGGGGATACGGAGACGGGGTGATGATGATGAGGGTTGCAGATACGGTACTAGATTTTTGGATGGTGTGGGATCGATGGATGGGCTGGTATTATGTCAGGAGTTTGGGTTGGAAATATGCCCATTTGGTTATGTTTGGATTGGCAAAAGGGGGGCATTTGCACTTGGGAAATACTATTCCGTGGTGAAGGGATATTTTCCTCCAATGGATGGGGAAGGATAGCATATACCGTGGGTGGGACCGAAGGACTATGAAAAAAGCAGTTCGTTCTTTCGTTCAAACAAGCATTAGGACATCCGGTAATAAAGTCTCGATCATCATCATCATTAGATACATACAACTCATCAAGTCTTGCGTTAACACTGATTCCATCCATCATCCTCTCTTCATGCATCCTTCTTCTGCTTGAGTTTGTCCTTGTAAGCCTTATCAATCGCGGCCTTCTTGGCTTTGTACTCAGCCTCCTTCTCGGGATCTGCCTCAAACTCCTGCTTGAGTTTGGCTCTGTAAGGCTTACTGTCCGCGGCCTGCTTAGCTCTGTATTCAGCCAGCTTGTCGGGATCTGCCTCACGCTCTTGCTTTTGTTTGGTTCTGTAGGCCTTTTGGTACGCGGCCTTCTTGGCTTTGTCCTCGGCGTCCTCCTCCTCGGGATCTTCCTCACGCTTCTGCTTTCTCTTGACGTAGGAAGCCTTACTATACGCGGCCTGCTTGGCTTTCTCCTCGGCCTGCTTCTCGGGATCTGCCTCAAGCCTCTGCTTCTTCCTGGCTCTTTTTTCAGCCATCTTGTCGGGATTGTTGGCTCTGTAAACCCTCTCTTGCGCGGCCTTCTTGGCTCTGAATTCAGCCAGCAAGACACTCAAGAAAAAAGATTCCGTACTTCTTACATTAGCTTTTGTCTGATATATACCCTTTTCCGTCCATTCTCCAAGACGATATGACGTTATTCTAACTCATTTAGTCTAATTGAGGAAGCGTACTAGACGGTATGCTTTTTATTCGATACTTACCTAACCTACCTATGCTTCTTTTAGTCAGATTGGGAAATACGATCAAGGAAAACTATTTTGAAGGGAAAAAAACAATAGGGGCTTAGAGTACCTAAGCTTGAGAAAATTGTATTTGGGGTTGCTTTAGAGGTAAAAAAGCGCGAGTGTGGTTCCTTTGCCTTCTGGCACCTCTGAAAATGGGCGTACCTGAGGAATGTTTGGGCGTGCGTAGACTGTGGCTTTTACTAAATGCTCAGATAACACTTCATCTTCATCGTTGAAAGGGGCCAACTACAAGTTTTTTTCTTGGTTCGAAAAGGAACATGCCCAGACTGGCTCAGATCGTGCGCGCTTCAAGTAGCTGTTACTATCTTCAATATTATATAGTACGTAAAAAAGATAATACTCAATCGGCTCCAAATGTATCTTTGCAAACATGTAAAACCAGAATAAAAGGCTGTCCCTAAAAACGCAACTTTGCCAAGCCCCAACCATGATTTCCATCCCTAGCGGGCACTCATCCGCAAAACCCCATGGAACTTAGGTACCTACCGTACTCACTTCTTCAACTTCAGCACCACCCAAGCAGCCAACCTCCAGCCAACAATAATACAAAACATGATCCCAATATCCCTCCCCTGCTTGCCCGGCTTATACCCATACTGATCCAACACGCCCTGTCCCCTAATCAGACACTGATCCGCCAAATCGGTCTGGAACATGCACTGACAATCACTCCCATTAACTCCCGTCATCCCCGCCGGCAGTTTCCCACACGTATACACCCGATCCTTGAACTCGTTGATCATCATGTTCTCAAAAACATACTTCTGGTAATCCCAATAATGAAACACGTATTTGTAAAACACGTTGAGGATGGTAGGCTGCACCATGAACCCATCGACGCTCATCCACAGGCCGTTGGCGAAGGCGACTAGGGCAAGGGAAATAACGAAGGAGGGGAAGAGCGAGGCCATGAATACTACCAGACCTTCTGCCGCCAAAAGGTCGCAGAAGAGCCAGAACACCCAGGTGAAGAAGGCGGTGCCCGTGGGCTGGAAGTTGACGAGCCAGTAGGAGATGACGGAGAACAGCAACGAAAAAAGGAAGAGGTAGGGGATGCCGATGAGGAAGTTGGAGATGATCAGGGCCGTGGGGCCGTAGAGCCCGTTGCGACGTTCTTTGATGTATTGGAAGTAATCTTCCAGCCAGGCGGGACAGTAGGCGACGGCCATGAAGGACATGAAGGCACAGCCGCTGTTGGTGATGGCGTTGTCAGCGAGCTGCTTTGATGTTGGATAAGCGGAATAAGAAGGAGGGAACTTACAAGAAAAGGGCGTTGATGAAAGGAATGATAGACTCTTGAGCAGCATCCAGTCTCACCCAGACAGTGCCGACCATGATGGCGAGACCGAGGTACATTGCAAACCTGATACCATACACCACCACATCCCGATAGCTCTTGACGAAACTCCGATGCAGTAGCGTTACAATAGTAGTAAGCAGGGCCGGCTTCGTTGTTTGCCCGGCGGTGTCGACTTGCTCACCACCTCTTGCTTCAGCCTCCGCTACCGCAGCCGTCAACTGTTTCGATTTCTCGGACCCTTGCCAAGCAGTCTGCATGTCATCCAGAGCCTTGACTGCCTCCTCGCGCTCGGAAGCAAAGTCGATGTTGACCATGTCCAGCAAGAACTCGGCCGGGTTGACGTGCAAGGGCACCTCGTGCCCCAAGGACTCGTAGTGCTCGGTGACGCCCGCGACAGGACCGAAGTAGTGCGTTTTGCCAGCGGAGAGGAGCATGAGTTTATCGAAGAGATTGAAAGTTGCTGTGGAGGGTTGGTGGATTGAGGCAATGACGATTAACTGTTTGTTTTCGTTTCACTCGTTAGCCTTCTGATTCCCATCACTTAATTGTGAACAAAAGACAGAAGCAATGCAACAAAAGACAGAAGCAATGCAACTCACGTTATTCCTCCTCGCCACCCCCTTCAAATACTTGACCACCTCCCACCCAGCCTTGCTATCCAACCCACTCGTCGGCTCATCCAAAAACAAGATCCTCGGGCAGGTAATCAACTGACTCGCCACGCCCACTCTCCTCTTCTGGCCACCACTGATTCCCTTGCGAATCGGCGTTCCGATCAGCGCATCCTTTTGCTCTCGCAGTCCAAAAGCATCTAGTAACCCTTCAATCCTAGCAATCCTCTCCTTCTTGGGGAGAACCTTGGACGAGTTGGCCAGCCGAGAAGAAAAGTCGAGTGTCTCCCACACGGTTAAAGAACCTATCAGGTGGTCTTCCTGCTCGACGAAGCGGGTGATCTCGCGGAAGGTGGAGGTGGGAGTGGGTTGGCCGTTGATGAGCACGGAGCCGGAAGTGGTGGTACCGCCGCCGGAGGAGGAAGGGAGCGGGCGGGCGGCGAGGAAGTTGAGGAGGGTGGTTTTGCCGCAGCCTGAAGGGCCCATGAGAGCTAGGATTTCGCCTGATGAAGAGAAGAAAAGAGAGGTGTTAGTGGATGGGGTATTGAATGAGGTGGGTAGAGACGGAACGGGAAAAGACAAGGAAGACATACCGGCTTCTACGATGCCCTCTACATTGCCGACAATGTTCTTTGGTTCCTTCGTCTCTCTGTCCTTGACTGTTACCGTGACGCCCGTCCAGCTGATGTTCTTCACCGTGGTGTTGACGAGATGGGATTCGGCAACGGCATGTTGTTCGATGTCGATTCCGTTGACGATGGGATTCTTCCGCTCGACTTCGGTGCTGTTCCCGGAGGAGGGGTTGGAGATACCCATTGTTGTTGTAGTTGTTGAACGATGTGAATGGTAGTAGTGAAGTGATGAAGCAACTCAAGACTCTGCATCCACGGTATCCCGAATAAAAACAACAAAACACAGCAGAAACCTGACAACCGAACTTTTTCCCAAAAACACATTCCATCTCTTTGAGGGTTCCATCCCGAGCCTATATGTACCGTCCATACCTTACTAGTCACCAGCCCTTCCTCCCCAAAAGACTCACGATAGGACAAGCCATACCAAGCACCCCAATGCAGCTTACCTCTGCCACAAACCTCGCCGACCAGTGCAACTCCAAACAAAGACATCCATACCACCTACACGGTTTTCGGTACACGGAGTGTACAGTAATACCGCCCACAACCCACGGTAGGGAAAAAACATTGTAGGAGGGGCTTGTCCATGTCCCATTGTCCCATCTCCGACCAGAAAGGGAAAGGGCACACCATCATCATGCTTCCCATTGGTCGCAGCGCGCTTACAAGTTACATTCTCAGCCCTCTAGGGGACTTTGTCTCACTTGTCTAACCGGACGGAGTAAAGAACTTTTGGAAATGCCCGGAAAGAACGTCGATGCGCTGACGACAGTGTGCGGATGTAAGTCATCCGACACGGCGCGCGGGCGAACGCCACTCCTTTAAAAAAAAATTTTTTTTTTTTTTTTGATGTTTTCTGTGAGTACCTAAGAAAGGTATGTGAGACATTTGGATGTGAGGTACCCGACGAGTGAAGAGGGAACTAATTCTTTCTTTCCTGCTTTCTGTACATACCATACCGTGTATCCTTTCTGTGGTATAGGCAATGTTTCGGGTATGGCTGAAGTAGTTCATGTTCTTTGGTGGCTGGCATCCCGTCTCTCATGCTTCCTCGAAAAGTCACCTAAAAATCGTTCCACCGTCTGGGGTTTCTGTACAGTCCAATACTGGTTTGTTTGTTAGCTCGAAGACCTTGGGTCAACTTCCCTAGGCCTTTTTATATTTAATCGATTCGTTTCGTTCCATGATCAAAGCGTAATCTCACCTTGAATATGCCTTATCGAATCTTATTAATGTCTTTTCGATCCGTACTTAGCCATTCAATTTGTCCTTATGAGGTTTGAGACAATTCGGGATGGATATCGTCCAATATACTAGGAGTACCAAGCTAACAAACAAACCAGCATTGGACTGTAAAGCCTCATCACCGGTGGTGATGTTTGTTCGGGCGCCACCAAATCCTCGAGAATGAGGGTTGGACTGCCGTTCGCTCGCTTGTTGTAGGGAAAGGAAAAGTTTGCTGTGTATCGAAACAAGATGGCTTGCCTATGCCTTTCTTCTTTGGCTGATCTTGACTGGTCTGGGCTGATCTTAGCCAATCTTGATAAAAATACCCTGCATGCAGCTAGTACACTAGTGTAGCTCCCCCGGAGGAGGGCCAACGTTAGGTGCCAAGATTGCATTTTGCATCGTGAAAGTAGAAGACGGAAGGCAAGGCCGTTTCGTTTTGTTTGGTTCATTGCATACGAGGACGGCGAGGGCGACGAGGCGCTGATCATTCAGCTTTCAACTGTTGAATAAAAAAAAAGACTGGTGTGTTGAGGAAGGATGAGCAGTGATGGGCCGGACAGATCTCGCTCCTTCCGTACTGTTGTTCCCCGAGCCGCCCTAACCAGTCACCGGGGTGCTGAAAAAACACCTATCCCTCGGCATTTGGGGGCTTTTTCTTAACTTGGCTTTGCCGATTCTCTTTGCTTCTGCTTCTGAATCCTTTTTGTTTGTTAGCTTTCACATCAATATGCAAGCGCCATCGTATGATCCAGCCCGCATCTATACACGAAGCCTAGTTGAACAAACCTTGAGGACGATAAAAGACCCAAAGATCGGCGTTCAACTGTGTTGATTGGAATGCGTGTAATCCGGTTATGATGTTTGATCTGTTAACTTGCGAGTCGGGACCAAATCCGACCCAGGCACACCAGTCCCGGACCCCGGAGTATCTACAGTATCTACAGTATTAGTATTGCCTTTTTTGTCGAGCTTGGTATGTAGCAATATGGGCTGATCAGTTACCGGGTGTGTGGTTGATGATCGAAAGGGAGGAATGCTGAACGATACGATACGTTGATACGATAGAACTCCAGGTCCCCGAGACTGGGATCTGTAACAATGGTTCAGGCGGGTTGCCGTGTTTGTTTTAGAGTCTTGCCGTTATCCGCTTCTTCTCCCTTTCCTCTTGTCTCGTGTCAGCTTGCCTTGTCTTGTGATGATGAGGATCGTGTTGTAGGTAGGCCGAAAGTCAACCTTAGGTCCCCCGGGAGTCAGGAGTCGGGAGCCAAGCAGCCCAAACTCTCAAGCTATCACCAGGACGGTGATTAAGGTCCAGGGCACATCAGGTTACATTCCCCTTTCTAAATCGTAGCCTGAAGCCTTACGAAGCTAGCTGTCAACGATGCTAGCGCACATGGGAAACAAGGCTTCTCGGGCCTGACTGGGTGGTGATCGGCGCTAATCAAAATCTCATGGTGCTGGCCAGCGTTACCTAATGCCCATCATCAAGGTCGTGAAACCCCAAAGACAGAAAATAAACTCCGTAGAAAGGACGGCAACTGGCCGTATCTGGCTTTGGATTCCAATATGAATCTCCATCCAGTTATATATCAGCCCTACAGCAAAACTGAAGTTTTCTTGAAGCCGTCGTTTCTTTGGGCATTGGAGAGCGAAGAGTCCCCACCCAGTTCAACCATCGTGACATCGCGACAGGCGGACAGCCAGCCGTAGCAATTGTGCTTTGACCTTTGACCGCCACCAACAAAGCGTACATAAGACGTATTTAGCACTTCTGGAGTCTCCGATTGTTACGATATTCGAGATAGTGCTTTGCTTGTGGTTCACAGCACAAAAAAATGGGTTACGTTGGCGGCCGAGTAAACCTAGCCGAGCGTGCTGTGCCGCTGAGGTTGACGGCGACTGAATGGCGAGATGGTGTTGCGCTCGGGGCTCATGGCTACATCGAGATGTCTTTGCGAGGCGCAGACAAGTAGCGAAAGGTAGGTAGGTGGGTTACGTCGATTGATAGATGTCGCCGACGTGATTTCAATTGATGCTTGGAAGAAAGGCCCGGGGTTCAGAGAAATGTGAAGATTGGGTTGATGACGCTGTCGCTGGGAAAGAAATGGGCGGTATGCGATGGTCGGATGCGGTCGCCGAGTCGCCGGCCGGCAGTCTCGGCTCTCGGTAGGCTAGTGTGGTCTAAACCCGGACTGCTCCTTCCTCAACCACTGGCCGTGAATGTGATGTCTCAAACTCGCTAAATCATGACGAACGTCGCCGACATCCAAAGATCGATATCACCCGAGACAAGGCACTAGTTCGTCGTCCAACAACACTCCCACGATGTCTACTCGGCAAGACATCCTCATTTTAACTTTTTAACTCCGACACGGTCGGTCCAATGTGATGGGTGGGTATCACAAAATCTCCCACTTTTCCAGATTGCAGCAGCCAGATCCCGTACGGCGAAGCCGGCTGCTGACAACCATGCGTTCCATGTGTCCCATGTGTCTGTTTTTCCATGTGGGTGGTCGCCGGGTCTGCTGCGCCGTATGGCTCCATGGTAAGTACGGAAGGGGACGAAGTAAAGTACCACTCATCCGCATGACCGCATGATGATCCCCGTTATGCTTTATGTCCACGGTCGCCTATACAATCGACGTTGCCGAATGTTATCCCCGGGCGGGCTCAAGATTCGGCGAGCAGTCTTTTGAGGTTGTACTCGCATCTAGCGAGTCGACGCTAGTGGCCCAACGAACGAGGCTTCGATCTTGAGGCTTTAGCGAGTGGCAAGTGGCGATGCTATAGGTCCCCGACGTGACTTCGTCTTCGCCGACGTATACGATGCCAGTTGTCGCCGTATAGCTCGGCGAACAGACTGAAATGTTTATGTTGAGACAATGTGACCCAGCGACGCTGACCTTTGGCAACTCGACAACACAGCTAGACAGGGACCGCAGATAAACCCGAATTGCATCTCAGAGGGGGGCCCTTGTAGAATCATCGCCGACCTTCCAAGTCCTAGCCCTATGGTCGTTCCAGCAGCCCGAGCCTGATACCCCATACCCCGTAGTATCGCCGTTCGGGGACGTCGTATACTCGTATGTGTATCCGTTGAAATCGGGGCACTCGGGGATCTACATGCCCGCAACGCTTAACCGACATCCAATGAGGCAGTCCGGAGTCAGACCCTCTCAGCTCGGCGAGGAGCCCGAGGGCAAAAACTATCAGCGAACGGTTGGGTATCATTTGAAACACTCGAAGGGAAACCACTTACTTGGCCCGCCGGGGACTTGGTAGACATCCTCACATCCAAGAGTGAACGCCGAAACCCCCGTTTAAAAGACCGATAACCAATGATGATACTTTAGTACGATATTTTTAGGTAACCCAAAACTATAACCAAGCAACCAAGCGAGCCCAAGCGTACTGTAACTACCTTACTTGCTCGCGAGGCACTGCACTCTTTAAGGCGTGTGCCCACGCACTGCCCCTGTTGTCCTTGTTGTCGTTTTGAAAATCCAAAACCCAGAGCTGATTATATAAGTACAAAACCCTCCTCCTCCTCCTCTACTTTCTTTACAACTACCAAAGTTATTCATGCCTCTACCTGAGATTCTCCTTTCAACACCTTTATCCCAAATCGAGACAAGTCGCTTTCGCCTCATCGACACCATTAGCTCACTGAGCTTGAGTAACGCCAACCTGGGCAATCAGCCCTTGGTTGAACTCGTTCATGATGCTTTCGTCCGCCTGAATGGATGTCATCATCTGTTCCTGGGTATAGCCGACCCAGAAAGCCGGGGTGATCTGCTGTGCCTTCTTTTGGCGGTAGATCTCCTGCGCCACGCCCTTGACCTGGCCCCAAGCCGTATTGGCCGCCTTCCAGACCTTGCTGAGCTTGTTGAGGGCGCCGATGTTCAGCCGGATTTGCTGGCGGAGGTCGGCCTCGTCTTCGATCATGTAAAGGGCCCACTTGGAGAGGTGGACGATGGAAGAGAGAGTCACGACGCAGGTGAAGAAGTGCGTATGGCTGGTCACGGGAACAGCTTGCGTGACCATCTTGCTGATCTCGTAGGCAGCCGTGACGGTGTGCTTGGTATGGGCGTTGTATTGATCGCCTGAGCGGACGGGCCTGTGAGGCGCGCAAGAGTTGACAGCTTGGACTGGCGAAGAGTCAAGCTGGGAAAGAGGCTGGTGGAGCATAATGGTGCACCTGTTGGTTGTGAAGGGCATCAGTACACATTCTGAACACCCCTTTCTCGGGATTCGTGCAGTGATGATGACTTACGCATGGGTGATAAAGTGTGCTTGGAACATCATCTCATCAAGTTGGCAATTCGGATCGAGATCATCCCTCTTGTTATCCGGAAGATGCATTCTCCAGTTGGACAGATGCGCCTCCATCTTGTCCACCTCTGCCGCATCCGGGAACATGACGTTCGGCATCCGCATCAACCTGCCCAGATTTCTGGCTGCCGCAACACGATACGCAAACGATGAGAACTCTCGGTCTTCGTCCAGGAACTCCTTGTCGTCAAATTCCTCAAGACTCATCGGTGAAGGGATGCACTGGAAGCAGTCTCAGGTTAGTCAACTTTGAAACATCGGTATCTCATTGCTGGGAAAACACATACCCCTTTGTGGTACTCCTCCTCCTCGCAGGGAAGGCCAACGTCGGTCATGATGTCAAACAACAGGAAGTTGGTCACCCGGTGAACACCAGCAATCATGCCATCGCAGATATAGAGATCCCACCAGGTTCGCCGCCAACTTTCCTCCATGATCGGATCGCCTCGGCCATGCATCACAGCAAATTCACGCTTGTTGAGGTCAATCTCAATGGCATATCTTTCACAAATAGCAAGGAGTTCCCGAGCTTTTGCTTGCTCGCAACTGCCGTCCAAGCCAATGATGATAAGCAAGAGCGCCTGGATCAAGAATCCGTCCTTGCGCACACCTTGGGCGTAGCATAGCTGTATGGCTTCATCCAGAAACCTTGCCTTGGCAGGGCCTGCATCAACGTAGAGGGAACCAATATATCTCATGGCGGCCATCACTACCGGGAGGTTTGGCTCTGAGTTACTTTTAAGCAATTCAAGCAAGTTCCTCTTGGGCAAGACGAACGGATGACCGGCATGGAAATAGTGGTAGAAAGCCTCGAAACAGCGCTCTGGCAAAGTTGCTGTCGGAGGCTGAATGGGCGGGGCGGCTTGTGTCGCCAATGCCATAGCGGTGCTGTCCATCATATAGTTGTTCCTGTAGACCGGGATGCTCGCAACGGAGGGGGTTGACGGGAAGGAGAGCTGCGACTGGTCCGGTAGAAGGATGGAAGGGTTGAAGGCATGAGCGGAGGGTGTGGCCATGGTAACAGGCGCATGTCCCAACATCATGGGGCAGCTATCAGGAGTAGTCCCCGCGTAAGGGGGTGATGAGGACGCATGCCGCTTATTGGGATTGGCGCCGGGAGTAGGGTTATTGGGGTTTCTGCGAGGGCCCTTGTACCCACGGCGCGAGGCAACATAGGCACACTCGGCGACGATGCCGGTCGCGGTGCAACGGCCACACGGGTGACTTCCATCGCATCTGAGATGTTTGGTACGCTACATACGGCCGAGTTTTGTTAGCACACATGCCACCACTTTTTCAAGAAACAATGTTATGATCTGGAATGGCAAACTCACACAAGGGAGACAAGCCGCTGGGACGGAAGGAGGAGGTGCCGATGACTGCGATGTCGTCGTAGCCACCGACCCGTTCCGGACGGTGCCCGAGGTCGCCGTCCCCGGGCTGTCGCTGGACACCGCGGGCGAGCTGCTACTGGAGGCGCCGTTGCAGTGTGGAGCTTCTGGCGAGAAGGGCTCCATCATCGGCAATCTGTCTGGCTAAATTCAGCGTAAAATCGGCGATGTTGGGTCGTGCTTGCTGGTACGTCTCGTGCTAGTAAAAGGACGAGTCGACGCGATGGGGTGGGAGCCGATGTGTGTTTTAGTTCGGGTCGGGTGGTGATATTTGCAGCAAAATTGAGGGTTAGACCGAGCACAGGTCAACGATGTACCGGCTGCTAGCTTGGCTGTATAGGTCTAGAGGCTGGTTCGGGGTGTCTTGGCTTGATGGACCATCCGGCGCCCGCGAAATTGGATGATCGATATGGCGTAACGCGGTCTTTTCGAGCACGTCCCGAGGACAGAAACCGGGCAAAGATGTGTTGGAGCTGAAGAAGGTCTTTCCGAGTGGACGCGCCTGGAGGAAGTCGGTTTGTTAGCATCTGGCTGGGTCTACGAGGGTCCCTCGCCGGTTGCGACAACGTGGGTGCGTATGGAACTAGGTATGGGTATCCTCCCGAGGCCTGGGGCCCGGGTCGCGTCTTGACCTCAGTTGGCGTGGCGCGGCGGAACCTCTAAACTCTGTCTGTTCGGGTATCTCCATTTTGTGGGGTAACTGCCTCAACCGCCCTAGGAAAATCCCGCCACAGAAAGGTCCGCCGGCCGAGTAGACACCGACCTACCGCGGAACTTACTATTCCGAATACACAGACATAGCATTCTGTTGGTAAGAATTCGAGGTGGTTCTTACCTTGCTGGCTGCTTGAAAGACTGGAAAATTGTCTCGGAGGACGGATCTCGTGTTTTTTTCTTGGATATAATACGGTCCGTAAACTGTAGTACAAGCTCGGAGTTGAGGCTGAGGGGTTGCGTTGTTTCTCTGGGAGGACCCTGGGATTTGCGGACAGGGCTTGAAGATAGAAAGGAGACAAAAGAATCCAGAGTGGCCTGGCCCCTTGCCCTGTTTATGTTTCCTTGGACAATTGACAGATAAGTTCAGAGAGGAAAAACAAAGCAATCGGCATGTGCATGCATGCTTCAACCCCCTTTCAACCCATAGTCGAGTAAATGCCAAGTCCGAGATTCTTCAACTTCGAATCACGGCCTCGCCTGGAGCCAGGCCGTGGCCGGTGAAATCGACGGCTTGTTGGCCAAAGACAACTAGTGGGAGCTAGTCCGGAGTCTGACTGAGCGAGTTTTCCTATGGCGCCTGCTAACGGTTCGCAACGTTGAGAAAGAGGCGAGCATCGGGTCCTGAGCACCAATGTGCAAAGCAGAACAGTCAACGGTGCATACGCCTCGTTGACCATTTTCTTGTTGTTCTCTTTCTTTTTTCCGGACAACGGCGTCCCCGCGCCGAGGACGAGAGGGCACAGAGAGGCTCAGAGGGTTGACGAAGATGGAAGATGGGGGGTTCAAGCCTACCAACTGAAACTCGGCAGACGCGATTGGCTGAGCAGACCCGCCCTTGCAGGTCAAACAATGACCGCTCCAACGCTGGCGGATGAACAAAATGCAGACTCTCAGGGGGCGCTCGGTCTTGGCCGGTGATGATTGGGGGGTCTCGAGGGGGTGTTTCGGAGAGGGTGGAGGGAACAGTCCGGCAACTGGCACGCCAGACAAGCACTTTTGGCACTTTTTCGTCGTCGCTGTCCAGTGTTCTGCAAAGATTCCTCAGCGAGAAGGATTCGCGATTTCCAGAATCAGGCGTCTCGTGGTGGCCATGACCTGCATCGTTGCATGTGGTTGCAGTTCAAGGGGCCCCCTGGGGCTGCCCACGTTGCAAGACGGCCGGAGGATGTGTCTGCCAGTCTTTGGACCGCCATGTCTTTGGGTACCGGGAGGGGCCGAGCCTAGTGTGGGTGGCTCCGAGGTCTTGGGCGGTTGAGGTGGGGATGTCCCAACTGCTACCGCCATCTGCGATTCATGAACGATCATATGGTTGGAAGTTTGATCAGGTGGCATGGCCATGTCACGTAACAGTGTAGAGGTGCGGCGTCGTCATTGTAGATTGTTTGTTTCTCGACAGTGGCCTGAAGTGGTGGCGGGGCGCCCTGGGATGCCAGCCACAACCTGGAAGTTCTTGACTGTTAGTGTAAGTATTCGATACCCGAGTAGTAATGAGTAAAGTGGACGACGCAAAGTAGGTATACGTACTTCGGCTGGTGATCTTGGGAAGACTTCTTCGTCAGGTCTATTCTCGGATTCTCGCAAGACCTCTAGCGGGATGGGCAGTGCTTCTTGGTGGGGTTCAAGGGACGCGGGGACAATGCCGCTGTGGGCGTACCACAGGACGCTATAGGTACCTAGACGACGGTGAAAAGCCCAATGCCATCATCATCACACCTTTCGCCGAGATACGTGTACATAGTTTCATGGGAAAGGGTAGGAGATGTGATGGATGAAACAAGCTACCCAAGAATTTCAAACGGTTTTGGTTCCTGACGCGAGAAGGAATGCTAGGTTTGGTGGCTTGAACGCCTAAAAACTGGCGGGGTACTGTACCCCTTGTATGGTCCCCGTTTGTCATTTCGGTAATCTGGTCCCGACGGTATGGGACTTTTGTGACAGGTCCCCAGATTTTCTTTTGTAGCGACAATAGTGTAATGAGTTGACGACGGGATGTCGTGGAGTATTTGGGGTCAAGAATGGGGATTTGAACTGAAGGCAAGAGCTGTCACAGTACACTATCTCGCATCGCTAACACGCACGGCATCTAATGTTAGGGCATGCTATCATAGAATTGCACCTGCCACCGGCATTTGAGTCTTCAAACACCCGACCTTCATCTTACACGGAAGGTACGGGAATGCCGTGGTTTGTCCGTTGCCGGCTCGAAGTTGATGGATGGATGCTCTTTTCCTGCCAGCCTGCTTTTGACTTTCTCTTCACAAAATCGAAAACAAAAAAAAAACAGCTGCGCACGAACCTCTTTGCGCCTTTCTCAGTTTCCCTTGAGCTCGGGCAATTGAGTTGGATTTCTCTTCACTCACAGACTGGAGCTTTCAACCATCGAGTCCCCAATCTCCGCGGCGACAAGCATACAGCATCATGTTTTACTCTTCCCCTGATTGACGGGTATCGGCAAGGTTGTGATGAGTTCTGACACCTTGTCTATGCGAATCACCTTGAGGTACTAACTCAAGACTCGACGCTTTCATCATCATCATCGTCGTCGCCATCTTGATGACTGAATGCGGCTGAGCCAGTTCTGGGACGTCATTGCACTTCTGTTTTCGCGCTTCGCCATACGACATTTTTCTAGCGTGTTTCTTCACTATCGCGGATCTGGAAACAGTGGGTTGAGCTTGATTGTTGTGATTGGAGACAGTTGGCGATGGCTTGGCTATAGTGGGGGGGTGTCATTCGCTAGTGGAACATCATGTCTTGGTGGTGCTGCGGCCTGTCTTGGGGCTGAGGGGTTGGCAAACCTTGAACCGCTTCCTTTTAGGTTGGCCATCTTTGTGGTTTTCAATTTCATTCAATTATCCTATCACCGAGAGTCTCCGGCCCTTTACCGAGGTCGAGGTACGAAAAAGCGGCCATCAACACATATCTCAGGGCGCATTTTCACAAAGACTCTCAACATCTCGCCCATTGAGATTATCCCCGATTGGGCTCCGACATAACTTCAGCCCGTCCATCCAAGAGAGAACAAGAACAGCCAAGTTACACTCTGACAAGATGGACCCAGTCTCGGCCGCAGGGCTGGCCATCAGTGTCGCATCAATAGGATTGCAGGTGTATACTGGATGTGTCCAAGGCATCCAGCTCCTCATCACGGCCTTGAACATGCCAGAGGACTGCAAGTATCTCAACCTGCGGCTACGGATGGAACAGCAGAGACTCTTTGCGTGGAGCGAAACATCGGGCTTGGTTGATCTGGACGGAAAGAACCAGAAAAGGATCCTCGAGTCCAACACCTTCATCCTCCATCGCCAAACTGTCCTCGACCTGCTGGTCCAAGTCGAGTGCTTATTCAAGGAGTTCAAAGAACACCAAAAGAAGAACAAGTGTCTCCAGGTTACTTCTGACCCCGACGATGTTCTCTTGAATCCCGAACGCGATGCCGCCGAGGCAAACTTCCCCTTGCCTGAGCGAAGGAGAAACTTCATCAAGAAAGCCATGACAAGCCTCCGTGACACTTCCAAAGAGGTGACAACGAGGCTAAAGTGGGTAAGCTTCGACAAAGCAGCCTTTGAGCTGTTACTCTCGCGCTTCTCCACCTTGAACGACAACATGACCAACATTCTCGACGCTCGCATGCAAGTCGAGATCCATCATACCGTCCAGGACACCAATAGAGGGGTCCTCCAGCTGCATCATAAGATCGCTGATCTCTCGAGGCTCGTCATGGCACTAAACATCAAACTCGAAGCCAATTCTCCTACCACTCCCATCTCGCAAATGTCGGCAGAGCAAAGGCGAGCCAATGCTCAGGGGCTGCAGCTGCTTTCTCAGCTAGCCAAGTTCAAGGCCTTCAATGAGTCTATCGAGCCTGAAAAGAAGTCCACCCCCACTCCCTGGGATGAAGCGACTGCCATGTTCCTTGAACTCGGCAAGCCAACCAAACAAAAAGATCTCTTTCTTGACCGCTCCATGATACGGCTCGATCCCGATAACGAAGACTCGGACTTGCCAAGATGTGAAGCGACTCTCCAATTGCCAGGCGGTGCCCAGAAGAAGGTCTGGATAGAGTGGAAGGATTATGATCGTCAAAGACCAGATGATCTTTCACCGCCCAAAAAAGTTATTTTCGAACGAGTCAGGAAGCTGGCGGCGCTTCTTAACCACACACCCAAGCCAGAAGAGTTCCGAACCCCGCACTGTCTCGGCTTCTTTGACAAAGCGGCTGGCATCAACGGTGCGGAAGATGATGATGATATTCGCAACATGAGATTGGGTCTGGTATTTGAGAGGCCACAAGAAGACGACCTACATACATCTCTGCCACCAGTCTCGCTTCATGATCTGCTCGAGACAAGTCGCAAGCCTCGCGTTACGGATCGAATCAGGCTTGCCCATGCCATCAGTAACTGTCTTTTCTACCTTCACGCAGTCAACTGGCTGCACAAGGGACTTCGAAGCCACAATATCATCTTCTTCCGAACCAGCAGCGGTCATGTCGACTATTCCAAACCATTCCTCTCTGGTTTTGACTTTTCGAGGCCCGCTCGTGCTGACGAGGAGACGGATATTCCAGATGATGCCGAACACAACCTATATCGACACCCGCTCGCCCAATCGACAGACCCAGAAGACCGCGAGCGGTTCAAGAGAAGCTTCGACATATACAGCTTGGGGGTTGTCCTGGTCGAAATAGCTCACTGGGCAACCATCGACCAGGTCCTCGACATCAATATCAACGAGGCCAGGGTAAGACCCTCGATTGCACTAAAAGTGCGTGATAATCTGCTCGCTGAAGATAGCATTGCCGAGCTGGGGGCTACTATGGGAGAGATATATGAGCATGCTGCTCGTAAGTGCATTGCTGGTGGCCAGGAGCTGGGTCTGTCAGAAGGCGATGAAGAGACCAACGACGCAGTTGCAGCTCGACTCTCGATGGTGCTCCACGAAGATGTCGTCAAGCGACTAGGAGATATCCATGTATAAAAAAGGCGAAAGGACGGGAACGTGCAGGCCACGCAGGGAAAAAAATATAAATCTTTACGCACGAACACTTTGGACAAAACACCGAAACAAAGAGTTCCAGACAAATGCTCGACAACTTGCACAGTGGCCATCCGCACTTTTTATACCTACAGAAGGAGATCTAGATATCAAGCCACCATTGCCGATCAACCAATAGGCGGCCTAGAAACACTTCGGCATTTGGGTTCCTAGCGTCCCAAGAAGTGTGTTGGTGGCGTCGAACACATGGAGAACTTTAAGCTGACGATGATGTTTCAACGCGCACTCCACAAACCACCGAATCCACAAAAATCGGACTTGGAAATTTTAACCAAAGGAAAGTCGGCCCGGACCTGCGTAAACGGGTCTTTCACGTGGAAATTTGATGCTAAAGCGAGAAATGCACCTCGCTCGTCCTTCTCCCGCCAAGACAACGCCGGAGCTGGACTGTAACGTGAACCCATGCCGTTGGGTCGGGGTAGATTAACCGTTGGTTGCTTTTTCCGTCCAGATCCTTTCATGCAGGAAATCCCATGTAGGATTCGAGGATTCAACATCCACAAGTCCCGAGCTCTATCACCCATCCTTTTGGGGTCCCAGACGGCACACAGCATACATCGACAGACCATCACGTTGAAGCGGCTCGGGTTTAACAGAGATAAATACGTAACAAATCAGCAACAACCAAGTCGGGGTGATGGGGTCCCCTAGAAGGGCGACTGCTTATGACAGTCGTTATGAGTGGGTCATGTAACATGCTCATGTACAACACGCGTGACGTTTACCATCACGAAAATTGGACGGGGATTCAAATGGTGGCCAAGAGGGACCGGAGACATGGTGCCATTATGCTGCTACACGTACCAATCGACCGGACAATGGGATAGATGAAGTCACAAAAGCCCCAAATGAAGGGTCACGGAACCCCGCTCTGGGTTAGGTGCTCCCCCCCATCGAGATAGTCTTCTCTCGCCAGGGACAAGGGTCATCTCCTGGTAACCGGCTAAGCTGATGCAACCACGTCCCGTTCGTGTACCGCAAGCGAGCGCAGAAAAGAAAGACACAGCTTCTTCAGGTCCATAATCCTGGGAATGGGTTGGTTGGGGTCCCCATATGTTTCCCAACCGACTGGTTTTTCCCTCTCGTCTCGAGTTGAGGATGGCCCTTTCTGCTTGTTCCAAAAATTCCGAACCTACATCACGCCTACATCATACATAGCCGTCGTGTAGCAGTTGACAGACATCGCTATACGCACCGACACTCGACAATGGCTTTACTCGGTGCTCTCCAGGCGAGTGACTCGGCCATTAAACTGACTTTGTTTCTGGTATGCTGTCTTACCTTTATTCTCTTGGATGTGCCGATCTTCGGGTACTAGATCCATCAACTCTTGTCCCCACGAGCAACGGTCCAAATTTGGAACCATCTCAACGGTGGATCACTCTTACGCAGAATAGTGGCAGCTAGCTCTTTTCGTTGTGATGGACTGGGGAACTTCCCTCTTGCCATCTATCTAACCGTACTCTAGGCTATTTCGACTTCCCTTGCCTTCGTGATACAACGGACATTTTTCCATTCGCTGTCCAAATTCCCGGGACCATGGATCAACGCGATATCTCCCCTGCCCGAGGTGCTTGCCATCGTGGCAGGAAGACAACATGCCTACCATAGGAGGTTACACGAAAAATATGGTTCGTTTGATGTCTCATCTATCACTGAAAATTCTTCCTGTCCAGCAATGACCATTCCCGCCACTCAATGCCCCTTTAATCCAAAGATGACGATCACTCTTGGGAAACCCTCTAATTGACCATGACTACACACAGGTTCTGTGGTTCGCGTATCTCCCAATGAACTCATCTTCTGCGGCGCCGATGCCTGGGATGATATCTACGGCAACAAGGTGAGTGGCTAGACACCCAAGATCAGCCAAACTACCAACATACTCACCTTATCCCAGCCCGGAAAGCCAGACATGGAAAAATCCCCTCTCCAGGCTGGCGGTCTTCCCCAACACATTCCCGCCCGAGCCCTCACTCTCGCGCCATGGAATGACCACGTCCGCCAGCGGAAAGCCTGGGCCTACGGCTTCAGCAACACTGCCCTCCTCGGTCAAGAGCCCTTGATCCAAATGCACATCGACAAGCTGATCACCTCCCTGCATCGGCTGGCAGGCAAAGTTGGAGAGGTCAAAGCTGTTGACATGGCCGCATGGCTCACCTACACCACCTTTGACATCATCGGTGAGCTCTGTTTCGCCGAGCCTTTCCGGTGTCTCGACAGCGGCGAGGCGGGCGAGTGGTCAACCAGCATCGCCAACATCGCCAACGCGGGCATGTACGACCAAGCTATGCGTCGACTTACGGGAGTCGGGACGTGGTTGACAGCGTTCTTGGCCAAGAACTTGACGCCGAAGAAGTATACAGCTTGGAGACAAGCGCATTTCTTAAAGGCGAGAGAGAAGACGATGCGAAGACTGGCCGATACGGATCGTGAACACAAGGATTTTATCTATTATGTGTTGAGGAACAACGAGGCGAAGGCGCTGTTGAGCGAGTTGGAGATTGTGATGAACACGGCTTTGTTTACGTGAGTTCTCCTACCCCCTGAAAACTAGACTTGGCGGGTTGGGCGCTAACAATACCAAACAAACAGTGCGGCAGGAAGCGATACCACGGCTACCATGCTAGCTGCTTGGACGAACCTGATGCTGCGGAACCGAGACAAGTATAAGAAACTCGTTGACGAAATTCGCGGGACGTTCAAGTCCGCGAGTGATATTTCCTGGGCGACCGTCAAGGACCTACCATATCTGAACGCCGTCAACCAAGAGGTCCTGAGAATCTGTGCGCCCGTACCGACCAACCTCTGCCGTGTCGTTCCTCCCGGTGGTGCCGTTATTGACGGACACGCAGTCCCCGGCGGAGTATTTCCTCTCCTTCCCCCTTCCCCCTCCCCCCTTCCCCCTTACTTCTCCCTATCACTGCTAACACCCACCAAAGACAACAGTCTCCCTCTCCCCCTGGGCCGCCACCCACCTCCCTCTCAACTTCTCCCGGCCGCTCGACTTCCTTCCCGAGCGCTGGCTCTCCTATTATTCTTCCTCCCATTCCTCCTCTCCTAACCTTACCAAATCCTCCCTCGTGTCCGAATTCGCAACCGACAATCCCCACGCCTCCCAACCCTTCAGCCACGGCCCGCGCGGCTGCATCGGCAAGAACCTGACCAATATCGAGCAGCGACTGATCATGACTCATTTGCTCTGGCACTTTGATTTGGAAGTTCCCGAGGGGGAAACCGAGCAAAAAGAAAATGAGAAGTGGGATCCGAAGGGTGATATGGAGGGGTTGAAGGCTTGGTTGGTTTGGCAGAAGCCTGCGCTGTGGGTGAGGTTGAGGGTTGTGGATCGCGAGGAGAGGGAGAGGGAGAATTGGGTGGTTAGGGATCGGTTTGTGGCTGAGGGGGTGGTTAATGGAGAATATTAGGATTTGACGGGGGTTGTTGGGGTGGGTTACAAAAAAGCTAATTCGGTTCTGTTTTGGTTTGTTTCCCCCCCTTTTTTTTTCCCTTCGTTATCTTCCTCGCTATTCATTATCGTTTTTTTCCCTTCCTCCTTCGGCTTCTGAGGAAGGAGTCTTGGTTTCTTTTCGACACGACTGCTATGACCGCCGCCAGCATAGAACAGATGCAGACGTTAACGATTATGTCTCTTTTTTCTTTCTTCCTTTTTCGTATTCTTCCATTCTCTTCTCTTCTTCATTCGGCAGATTTGATATTATCACCCACCACCCTTTTTCAACCAAAAAAGCATCATCCATCCTTCTCGATACCATAAATTAGAGTCATCAATCAATCAATCAACACTTCTCCGTCGTTCATCCCTCGTTCATCAACTCTGCATAATGATCAAATCCTTACCCAATCCTTTGGAATCCACGCCAAGCCAACGCTGAGTAACCGCAGGGTCCCATCCATTCGTCAAAGGATTCCTAAACAACAAAGCTTTCCGTTCCGACTTACATACCTTAGCTTCTTACCCAATCGGGTAGTCATGGCGACCTCTCCTCTTCTACCCAGTCGTTCCTACTGGTAACCTGACGTTGCTTGCGAATCTCTTTTACCCAATGTTTAAACATCGCTTAGAGATTCCACATGAGCCTGGGCTTGAAGGAGTGTTAAACACGAGTTTGAAAGGGAAGTCGAGCTTTGACGGCGGGGGTTATGTAAGGCGCTGAGTAAAGATCGGTAAAGATGAGGGGATGAATGCTTGACAAGTTGAGCGTGGCATCTGTTGTGATCCCCCATGCATGAATTTGGGAATGGGAAAGGGAAAGCGGCGAATGAAAGGTTCCAGGGGAGGATCGTGTGTGTCACCCAGATTCTTAGCTGGAGATGGGTTCTTGGATGTATAAGAAGGGGAGGCATGGAACTCGAGGAATGATACCGGAATGAGCAGCAGCAGCAGCAGCATCACTTTCACCAGGTTCTCATCTCAATTTCCATCGCAGATACTGGAACGACATCTATCGACCAACAACATGAAGTTCAACGTCGCAACTCTCCTCCTCTCCGCTGCCTCTCTCTTCTGGGCCGGAAGGGCCATGGCCGACAGTGAGCTAGCTCCCAATATATATTACCTTCCAAGTGGTATCGAAGACACTGACCAACCATGCCTAGGCTACCCATGGGAGCGACTTGAAAAGAACAACTCCGTCCTCGTCATTCTCGACCTCCAAGAGGGTCTCTACCAACTCGCTCGCGATTGGGGTACTGTCTCCCTTCTCCTGTTTCCCTTCCCCTTCCTTCTCCCTCTTCAACAACCAACAACCACTAACAAACACCCCATCACTATCACCCAACAGACGCAACCCTCTACAAACAAAGCATAATGGCTCACGCCTCCCTCGCCACCGTCTTCGACATCCCCGTCATCATGTCCACGTCCGCCGAGACTGGTAAGTCCCGTCTCTCAATACCCTTTCTTTCCCCTCTCTTTACTCTTCGCCTCCTCCTCGCCTCCTTCCTCCTCCCTCCCCCACCCATCCCTATACTAACCACCCCCCTCCAACCCACAGGTCCCAACGGCCCCCTCCCCCACGAAATCCTCACCCTCTACCCCACCGCCCCCCTCATCAAGCGCCAAGGCGAAGTAAACGCCTGGGACAACCCGTCCTTCGCGGCCGCCATCCGCGCCACCAACCGCACCCAGATCATCCTGGCGGGAATCGTAACGGACGTGTGCACCGCCTTTCTCGCCCGCTCCCTGCGCGCCGAGGGCTACTCGGTGTGGGCGAACCTGGAAGCTTCCGGGACGACCACTAGAGAAATCCGGGAGATCACCAATGACCAGTTAATAAAATCGGGCGTGAATGTGGTTAGCTTGTTTGCGATTGTGTGTGACTTGATGCGGGATTGGAGGAATACTCCCGGGGCGAAAGAGTTGATTCCTTGGTTGGATCGGTATCTGCCGGCGTATGGGATGGTGGCGAGGGCGCATAAGGCGGCGGTGGAGGGAGGGGAGGTGCAGGCGGGGGAGGATTTGTTGGATGAGTAGCTACCTAGATGAGGAGGATATGGCTGGGAATGAGGGGGACAGGAGAGGAAGGGAGGGAGGAAGGAGGAGGAGGAGTGGAGGTGGAGCGTGAGAAGAAAAAGAGGAGTGGAGGAAGGAACAGGTTGTGACGGGAGTTAAGTGCAATTTTGGAGTGCTTGCTGTATATGGAAACGATAGAGCATGCCAGAATCAAAATCATAAATAGCTTCTCCTTCGCAACTTCCAGACTTGCATTTCCCGATCTCCGTATCGATCGTGGCATGAGCAAGGAGAAGAAGAGCACCGAGCAAGGTGCGGAGGAGGCCATCTCAAGATTCGAAGGTCCGGATAGAATGTCAACTTTTGACGAAAAGAAAAAATATGTGTCTCTACACCGTTGACATCATCAAAGGGACCTTGTGAAAGTAGGTATGAACCATTGAACTACCAAAGACGATATGATATGCACTGAGCCGCCGCCATGTTCTATGCTTGAGAGGAGGAAAATTCAAACCCGTTTACTCCGTTTCATACACTTTTATCCCAATCATAACATGACATGACATCGTAACATCATAAACCAGAACCAGGAAGTACAAGTAACCTGCTCGCTTCCTTTTTATGAACCCGCTTAAAAGAGACGTCCAACGCCGCCAACTAAGATAGCCGAAGAGAGAAATACCAATTCGCAAAACAAACCCAAGCTGAGAGCTCATAGAACCTTCTATCTAAATCCCAAAATGCCTGCCTAGGTATCAAAAAAGAGACAAAAGAAATTTGTCCAACAAGAAGAAAGAGTCATAAGTCGTTAAGAGCCCCGTTCCCAAGAAGAAGAAAAGCGCCCTTGTACAAAAACAGCCAGAGAAAACAAAACCGGTATATCCGCCCATTCCATCCTCAGTATGATACTGTTGATCTCATATCCAGCCCCCAAACTTTTCAAACTCAAAAACTTTTCTTTCCAGAAGTCCTAACCATTTGCTTTTCCCGCCTAGTTCCCATTTTTCCTTCCCTTTGTACATTCAGCCACTGTCAACAAGCAACTTCTTTCATCCCCTAATCCCCTGGTTTTCAACTCCCACAACTTCGTTTGCGGGATAGTCCTGAAGGTGGCGCATCAGCGCCCCTGACAGTCCATTCCATGACCTCTGGTCCGGCATCAATGCGCTAGAGTCTCAAGTAGGTCCATGGAGCCCATCAGACCTTGGTCCGGATCATCCTCACTCCCGGCACAACAATAGCTCATGGGTCGGCCTCGACTCGGCGCGGCGAGGTGGCTAGCCCGTCACAGCTTTGTGGCGAGGAGTGGTCCAGTACCGTCCTTTGTTTGACGTTGACTGGTTCAAGTGCCTTAGCACTTGAAAAGATCGTGGACTCAAAGTCCAGGAGGCTATCTGCAGGAAGTCGGTTGGTAGTTCTTCATTCCAAACCAATGTCTAATCATCCAGTCAGTAAATAGTCTGTCATGTTTGAGTTGAAGATGGTGAACTTACCAGAATATTTACATCTTCCAGCTGCGGGGCTGAACACCGTTGGAAAGGGCTTGGTGAAGCTTGCCCATGGCGGCCAGGTGCTCCTGAGCATCCTTGATGTATTGGAGGCTCTGAGGGTCCTCGGGCTGAAGGTATTCCTGGAAGATGCTCTGGAGAGCCTTCTGGTGCTCGCTCCACTGAGCACGGTGGACATCGGCCTGGGCCTCAGCCTTGCTAATCTTGTTGGCCGACTTGCGAGAGCTGGTCTTCTCCTGGGCTTCCTGCTTATCGCCCTCGCTCTTTCTCTTGCGGCCCCGGGAGGAAGCACTGGCTCCCGACGGGGGAGGAGAAGAAGCGGCCTGGGCAGTAGAGCCGTTGTCGTTGTGCACACGCCTCATGTGATCCCTCAAGTTCCATTGGCGGGGAAAGCCATGTCCGGGAAGCGAGCGTTCACATCCCTCATAAGTGCAGAGATAGGGCTTCTCTCCATGGCCATGCATGGCGTGGGCCTCACGCTCATGACGAAGAAGGCAAGCAGTAGACGAGAAACGGGCGTTCTGGCACCCTTCAACCTTGCAGCGGTAGGGCTTGAGGTGAGAGTCAACGAACTTGCTGTATCGGTGGATAGTGGTTAGTTAAGTGGCTCGTAGCGAAAGCAGAAAAACAAAAGTATCTTACTCATAGTTGCACTTGAGCTTCTCGGGCTTGTGGTTGCAGTTGGTCTCACCCTCCCATGGGCAGTGGAAAAGACCGTCGGCTTGCGGAAGAGCGTTCTTGTAGAGATAATGATCCCTAGCAGACTCACCATCAGCGCTCATACGGCGAGCGCCGAAAGCAGGAGGAAGGGAAAAGGCATCTTCAATAGCCGGAATCACATTTCCATGGATATCCTCAGTGGTAACATATTGCGAACCATTGCGGCTCATCCTGGTGTTCCCATAATCGTAAGAGAGTGTCCCGGAAGAAGGCAAAACTTCGGTAGCAACATACCTGGGCGATTGGCCGGGAAGAACGGGAGAGATGGAGCTCGTGCTCTCCTCAGGGGAAGACACAGAAGGAACACCAGAGAAGACATCCCCCTCGAAGAAACCGGGAGAAGACATGCGCGAAGAGCCAATAGGGCTAGGAGAGCCCCAAGACTGAGGAGAGCTGCCAATCATGCCGGCAGTGAAGATCTGGGGGTTCACATGCTGGTTCATAGCAGAAGCTCCCATCTCGGTGGAGAAGGGAAGACCATCCGGCATGTTCATCAGGCTGGTGTAAAATGCCGGGTGTCCATTGAATGATTCAAAATCCGGAGTAGAGAACTGGGGCACATCCATCATGCGGCCGTTTGTCAATGAGGCATCCTGATAACTGGAGCCATTGCCAGAGACATCAAGCTTGGACAATGCCGAGGAGGTAGAGATGAGATGAACCGACGGAACTCTCGACCTTCCTACCCTCTTGGTTGGGGGTGTCGACTTGGTGATCCTTTGCTTGTGGCTGCTAGTAGAGCTCTGGGAAGTCATGCGGCGCATGGGTTCCGCCTTTGGAACCTTGTCAACCGCGGCAGCAGCAGCATTCCACCTGGCTTGATAGTCCTCCATGGTCTCCGTTTGATCCGGCCTTGGTGTGTTCTGGCTGAAAGGAATAAAGCAGTCCTCGGCATCTCCAGTGGTATAGTAGTCTCCGGCAACAGTGAATTCGGAAAAGTTCTGTGGGCCTTCCGTTGTCGCATCCCAAGACGAACCGTTCAGGTCCGCTGGTCCTGTTTGACAGAAAGAAAACATGCCAGTAGTGGAGGGAAGCATGTTGGTTTGGGCAAAGCTGTAATCACTGGGGAAGGGTTAGTATGCTATCAAATCAGATCCGGTTGTTGAAGTCGCGAAAAAAAGAAAGACCAAAGAAAAGCCGGAGGCCAGATGTCACAACTTTGTTCCTGCACATCGTTTCATGTTAGTTCTTGCGTTGCGGGTGAAGGGGGTGAGCATGAATACGGACCAACTGGGCTGCCAAAGCAGACTATTTTTGGCGAATACGCCATCCAGATCCATGTAGTTTGAATAGAAAAAGAAAACAGAAAATATCCAGGCAAATCCAGACAGTCCATATCGGTGACCAGGTCCGTAATGGCAAGACAAAAGAAACAAATCCGGCGTTAAAAACCACGGGTCGAAATGTCCAGAGACAGTGAAAGTCCAAGGCATCACCGTCACACGCCTCTGTCTGATACAATAACATCAGGAACTGAGCACATGTTCAGATGTTGTCCAAGAGTCCAGGGGCCTATGTTTGTCGAGAATGAAAAATCCAGGCATGCTGACGGATGATCCACAAAAGTCCTCGTTAAATCCAGGCGAGTGAGAAGAGAGAAAATGGCGTCCGACTTTTTTTGATGCTGGGCGGCGAGTGACCGAGGGCGATTAATGCGACATCTCTCTAGCACCTCAAGTCCCATTGCGAATAACTGCAAGGGACAAGGAACAGAGATGAGGACGCTGCATGGAAAAGCAGAAAAATGGAGAAATCCTGGCGTACAAGTGGTGTCCTTTTGCGTATCCTCGATTGTGACCGGTGTTTTGGCGTCTCCTCGGTCCTTTGAACAGGAAAAGCAAAATCCCGAACGAAAAATCCACGGCTGTTTGTCCGGCAAGGTGAAGTGGTCCACGGCGATAAATGGCGATTTTCCTTGTCCGGCAAAAATGTGAGATGATTGAATCGTCCGTTTGTCCGATACTCACCACAAGATGCTCCGAAGAGACATGCGAATGATATAACAGGAGAACACGCATGCATGAAAGCAGCAGTACGTGAGACTCAATGAAGAGTCGCAAGTCCTTTGGCGGTTCAATCCATGGCGTTTGAAAGTGAGATCCGGCAGTGTCTCGTCCGATGTGTGTCCTGTGATCCTCTGGGTCATATCCATGAAAACGGCTTCCATAGGCAATTCAGTAGTCCTCAAAACGGATATTTGTCAAGTCTCCTTTGGCCGAAGACGCCTCAAGCGCAGCCTGACTGAGGCGTTGCTATGGCGAAGTTGTTGTTGTTGTCGAGAACACCGAACGCCTGAACAAAAGAAATAGACAAGACTCGACACGCAACATGAAGAAGACGCAGAAGAAACGCAAAAAAGCACAATGGGCCTCCCAGGTAGAAGATAAAGAAAGCAGCGCAAAATACCTCGAGGGGGTGTGAACCTCATCCAGCTCAACGTGGGTGTTGTAGCCAGACATTGTGTTATCAGAAGTCCGTGGCACCACAACAATGGCAGTCATTCCTCGGGCTGTGTGTCCTGTGTCCAGTGGTGGCAATCTCTCCGGCAAGCACTCTGAGCAAATAACACTCGGAGCAGAGAGCAGAGAGTAGAGAAGAGTCCTGTGGGCTGAAAGTCCTTGTGGCTTGAATTGAGAGTGAAGAGAGAAAAAGTCCTTTGGGCTCGAAAGTGTGTCGTGAGACTCAACCTAGGGCTGTCGTGAAACTGATCCTGTGTGGGTTGTAGATCTGTTGATCTCCAGCTTTCTCTTTTGGAGTGGAACACCAGAGCAGAAAGAGAAGGGACGCAAGATGACGAGATGAGGGGAGGCAAGAGCTTCTATAAAGGAACCGAAGAAGCGTCGAGAAGGATTGGATCCGGATTTGGTGTGAGTGGTTCCTGTGGTTGTGTGTGCGTGTGGTCCAGGGCTGAGTCCAGTGAGGGCGTAGAGCAGCGGCGCTTGGCGGTTGGCTGAAGAGAGTCGTTGGGCACAAATCCAAGACGGGTTGGGCTTCGAAGAAGTGCGGTGAGGAAATTTGGTCGAGGAAAGAGCAGCTGTTGGGCAGACGAGGGGGAAAAAGTCCGGTTTTAATGTCGAGCAGAACCGTCGCTCCTTTCCCTCGTTGCTCTTGGTTTTCTCTCTTTTCTTGCGACCACCAGTGAGAAACCGAATCATTCCTTCCTTCCTCGTCGCAATCCCTCGGTCCTCTCAACCCCGGTCCCTTCACGCCCTCACACCCCCCCCCCCCTGGTTGCGAGCAGAGTGGTCGTCCAACTCATTCGACATGCTTGCAGGGGGGCATCCATGGAATTGCACCCTTGACACCGGTGCAGAACATTGCATACCCCACTTTTCCCGCGCTGCCTCTGCCTGCTGTTGCTGTTGCTGCCGTCGTTTCGTCTTTCCATTTGCTTGTGAAATGCATCCAAAGCACACCAAGACACTAACACCAGAAATTCCAACTGAACTGCGCCAATCTCAACTCCAAACCAAATTCTCACCACTTTCCCACAGCCGCCCGGGCAAACTTTCCCCTCTTTTCCCAACCTCGCACCTCCGCAATAATAATTGCACTTCTGCACCCGGCAGACTTGTCACAATTCATTCTCGCAAAAATCATGATGTGAAAAAGCTGAGCTGGCACCACATCCTGCTGCACGTGCAATAGGCCCGCGGCTGACGAGGCCCGGCGTGATGGTCATGGTCCCGGCGTCTGACTGGCCTGTTATCCTGTTTTCCGGCAATGCGACAAGCGAGGGAAGAGAAACATGGAGGGGGTATCAGGGTCTGCCAGCGGGGCTAAGGATGGCTCCGCGGCCTATCATGCCCGGTGACGATGGTTAGCCTGCAACCGGGGCCGGCTCTGAGACCGCATTGGCTGCCCTCGCCGGCGTTGGAGGGAATTGGCTGCAGCACATGGCTTGCCAACACATCAATGCAGATATCCCCCGGTCCCAGAGGCACCCCCCAGTCCACTTGTTTTCACTGAAAGGAGGGGTCTGACTCCGGGGTGTCAGGGTGTGTCTTGCGCGAATTGCGAATTATCCTCCCCACAACACCACCACCGTCCGTCATCAACATCAATATCACACACGCCCTTGGCGGTGATAAGATAACAGGGTGATGAGACAAAGGGAAATTGAGGCTGATGAGACTGATAGGGGGTGATTTGGTGGGAGATGATGATGCAACGAGAATACGAACAAGAAATGTCCAGAGAAGCCGGCTATACCGATCAAAAGACACACCGGGCCTGCCAATATCAGCATCCCGGACAATTGCGATCTTCGACCGTGAGCCGGGTAATCTCATACTCAGCAGAGACAGACTCGAAACTTCGAAAGCCGTCTCTCCGTCTCTCCTCATCAATCTGCAATCTGCAATCTGGAATCTGATCAAAATCTGAATGATATGGAGCCGAAAATGCGGAAAATGTTTCAAAGGTTTCGGCATCTAACGCATGCGCCGCTGCAATGGTAGCCGCGCTGCACTGACAACGCTCAAATCCAAACCGACCCCCCCGCCTTGGATGGTGGTCTGCTCGGGATGCCTGCAGAAAATGGAAGACTGCCTGGTTGACAACTCATCAAGAGGCTTGGAACTGAGGAGACGAGCAGCCTCTTCGCAACTGGTCTCACCATGTGCGTGCTCACCCAATCGCCAACCCGCATATCGTCGAGACCGAATGAGAGGCTCTCTCCCAGCCAATGTTGTCCCGGCGCTGCTTCCACAAGCCGTCTTTGCGACCTGAGTGGACAGCCATGCACCACTGAAGAAAGAGGTGGCTTCCGTCATGATCCAGTCTCGAGGACCGGATTGACAAACAGAAATGACAGCAGTAACCATCAGACCATCTTGTGCCGCTGACTATCGGCCTGCCGTGTCTGCTGCAAAGATGTTGATGGTTGTGTTGATGTCGGATGGATGGGACTGCTTGCGACGACTTCATGGCGGATGAAGCGGATAATCGCCAAATGTGTCAGTCTAGCAAATCTGCCTGCTGCTGTCGACGACGCACGATGCTTATCGATAGGTTATCGACGTGTGTGCGGCTTCATAGATGGGCGCAGAGACGGGATGGGATGCCATGGTTTCGTCCGATATTCGACGACTTGTCGTTCTGACATGCATTGAGCCGCTTCCTGCATTGCCAGCGTGTAATGCAACCGCCTCATTTTTTTAAAGGATTTTTTTTTTTCAAAGCCGCATCGACACGACGCTACCCTCCCACAGTCTCCACGATGCTTCCCCACGATGTCCGTCACTGGCGCCCTCGGCATGGAATTTGCCGACAGCCTCAAACCGCAACATCTGAGTGGCATATCTTGATTGCATCTGCACTCAATGTTTACCAATGTCTGCCAATGTCTGCCTCACGAGATAAGCTGGTTGGGCTTCACTTACCTGACCTCAATGGCGATGCGACAAAGGAGGCAATATAACGGTTCCGAATGTCATGGTGTCATTGACCATGACAGCGCCGATTTGCTCTTCGTCGTCGTTCTTTATGCACTCAACGGCTCATAAAGTTGATATGTCGCCAGCATCATGATTTCCATGCGCAAAGGCACCAATGCGTCCGATATCGTGGGTTGTCTTCCAGGAGGGTCCAAAGAGAGTCCAAGAAAGGTCCAGTCATCGCCGTCGTCGTCCGGTCAAATCTCGCCGTCTCCCCAGAAGAATCTTCCAGCCAGGTTCCGTCTCGAGTCCTCGACCCAAACCGCCCTCACCATTTCCTGTTCCAACGCCCCAATCGCATAATGGCCTTTTTCCATGTCCTTCCCTCACGCCCCATTGACTGCGCTCATCAGCTTTGTTGATATGGCGATCGCCACTGCCGTCGCATTGCCGTCGTTCAATTTTCGCCCCTTCATGTTGTCCAAGTGCGCCGGCCGGCATGTGTCGAACCATTGCTCAAGTGGGACATCCCGAGGATGGACTCCGCCGATTGTGGTGAGCCGTGAACGGCAAGATCAGTCGTTGTTCTGGCCAGAACCTCGAATCGTGCAGATGCCGGTGGAACAACTTCGGCATCACCATATCGCTGCTCTCTTCGTGATAGGGATCAATTTGGGCCGGATCATCGTCGATAAGACCGGCACATTACTCCAAGCTGTCCTTCGCGCCGTGTGTAGCCATGTCCGCAAGACGACATTGTCGAAGAGGACGCGTCGAGTCGGTGGATTGTTGACGTGCCTGTGCAATGCAGCCATCGTAGCAAAAGTTGGTGATCGGTTCCCCATTCACTCGCTCACCAGCCAAGCCCTTTGCACTCTCCCTTACCCAGTCCAATTGCGCTCCCCTTGCGCTCTCCTCGTCGCGTGAATCCAACACATTCCGATCCGATCATCAAGTCCAACGGCGGTTTCGTAGTATGAGTCGTTTTGGAAAGCGTAACCCATCGTGTGTAACCGGGCCACAATCGGAGGTGGTTGAAAATGTGGGCATACCGATGAATGTCTCCGAGTGAACACCGGCATCAAGAACTCGGACACAATCGTAGGTGACTTGTTGAGGCCTGAGGATGCGTCCAAATGTATCGAACTTTGCAGACGCAATCGATGGAGGATGGTGAAATCGCGAACCGGGTGCCGGACGACAAAAGATGACGGAGGTGGCGAAATCGAGTGTTCGGTCAACAAACTGCTGGGCTGTTAGTGCACTGCCAAGTTGCTGTCGCGACCGTCGCAAACTTCTTCGTCGAGCTTCCTTCATTCCAATTGCACCCCGTTAACATCATTCCAAGATCATGTTGGTCTTCAACCACAAGAGGCCGAGGCCATGGCATCCTGCTTTGTTAGTGGCTTGATCATTCACGGCCGCGTTTGCTATCGGAAGACATCGCACGCAAGCCCCATACAAACAATTACCGCCATGCAAAAGCAGTGATGAGCCACTTTCCCAAGCCACTGTATTTTCATGGCCATGAGGCAGAGCAGATCAGAAACCCCCAGCGCAAGCCTCTAGCAAGACCTGTCCGCTGTCGGATTTCACCCTGCGCAGATTTTCATGCCCTGCCACACTCGGCGAAAACCTTCCAGCCATTCCTTGGTCCCTACCACTGAGTGAGGGGCTTGCGTCCGGTCATCGGTCTCGATGGTGGCTTGACCGAGTGCCACAACATGTCGTCGATCTCGGGATTGGTCCATATCTCACACAACACAACAACGTGGTATGCTGTAACACCTAGAACCCCTGCTCGGACAGCTCCTGGACATACAAAGCACCCCGCCAGGCCTCATCTAGAACTTGATCTCATAAGGATCCAGAGATGCCAAGCCAACTGATATGGTGGGTAGGGTAAACGAAACCTGCGGTGGCACGCTGTCGAGTGGGCATCGGTCGGACGATAGTGTCATCAGGGTCTACTGCCTCCAGATGTATGTAAGTGAGTCTGAGAAAGATATCGGTATCAGATGAGGTTCCAAGCTCCAGATCGGTACTACCGCAGATTTCGACCGGGGCTGCCTCGGCCATCGGCCAAAGGCCCATCTGAAGTTCCAACTTGGAACAACACCAACACCATCCATCCGGGGGAACATGAACCATCAAGGTGCTCCAAGGGCTGCTATGTCTTGTCGAGAGACGTAGGCTGCTGGTGGTCCAGCACAGCTACGCCGAGTATTTTTCTTTACAGTCCTTCATGAATGGTTGTGGGCCGATGCGTCTTCTCGATGGTCACTCACCTGACGAAACGTAATGATATAATAACTGCCTCCGGAGATGACACGGAGGTAACCGGCTGAAGGCCTGTCCGGGGCTGGGTCCGGGGTCGGTTGTCTGGGTAAGGTGTGTTGTGTTCCGGGCTGAGGCTTCGGGGAAAACGGGCGGCTCATCCGGACCGAAGACAAGAAGGGAAAACGAAAAGGGCAAGAACATGGCCGGCATCCAAATCCGCGACGGGACGGTCGCAAAAGAAACGGGCATCCAACGTAACGGGGTATCCGGGACTGGCGGCGAGGTGGGGCCGCCCTTCCAGCGCTCCAAAGGGTTTCCACACAACCGGCGGCCGGTAAGCGAGACCGTTGCAACGGGAGTCTCATCTCATGAATGAGTTCCCATTCCGGCCTCACATTTTGGGCATCCGTTTGGTTTTCCTTGGGGGCAATATGGCGCATTCGGTCTTTCCCAAGGCCGATATCGTACACCAGATCTCCGGACTTCGAAGTCCTGATGCGGATCTCAGCTTTGGTCCTGACCCTTTTTAAGGAAGAGGAAGAGACCCAAAGAGGGAGGGTTGCAGGAGAAAGGGGCAGGACACAACATTAAAAGAATCCGGAACCGCATGCCCGCACCGGCAGAGGCCGCAGAGGTGCAGGGCCAGCCACGGGATGCGGGATTGGGGGCAGGATCAGGATGGGGGGAGGAAAAGTCGGTAAACGGGCGGCATGTGCATGTGGCATCAAGACATAAATTGGGCTTGCCAGCGAACTGTGTTCCATTTGTGCCCAACCCTTCCAGAGCTTCACACGTTCTCCGAATCACAACCAGCTCCGACTTGTTCGGTCGGGAGCAGGGGAGCTCCTTGCACCAATCACCTCGGATGGCCTTTGGACGACAACACATCTTGCATTCCCAAGAACACGCCGTCTTTGGCAACTTGTCTGCCATTGCCCAACGCTGGTGCCCTATCCCGTGGAACCTACACCGTCAAACCGTTTTGATGAGCCTCGTCTTCGCCATGTTCGGGTGTTTTGGCACGACGACACTCATCCAGGCCAGACCACCCACTTCCCGCCGGCCGACATGCCAATGGAATGGCCAACACCATCGGGATTCACCAGCAGGAGCACTCCCACCGTACAGATGCTTCTGCCCTGCAAGCGCAGGCCACCGTCTGGCCTTGGAGAACCGGGCGCACAATCAGATGTCCAGGGTGTCCCGGCAATCAAGAACAATGACCAACAAAAGAATCCACGAGCATGCAAAGATGCACTCACTCGTCCTGCGGTTTGACTTTGTTGACTTGTTTGCGGCCCGCGATCATCGCCACGTCTCGCCAACCCGAACATCATCTTCCGTTCTCGTCCACACCCGATTGATTTGTTTGGACCTTTGCGCGAGTCAGAAGAAACATCCCCCACGCGCGCTTGCTGGCGGTCCAAAGTTGACATCGCTCGCTTGTGTCTCTTGCTGACCGGGAAACGGGGCGTGTGATTGCACGTGCGCGTGTCGTAGCTCTCATCCTCCTCACTGCCGGGGCCAACCGGCACAGGCCACACACACACACCGCGTGTTTAACCTAACCTCCACGTCCACCAGCTAGGATACCGTGTCGCGCCGTGTCTGTGCTGCTCACTGTCGTGACAGCGTCAAACCTTGCCACAACTTCGAGGCATATATGTCTCCATCGTTGGGTCTAGCCCTTTGGAGTCTGGAGTCTCCTTGATCTTTCATCATCATCGTCCGAAGGAAGAGTGTCATGCTGCTGGTTATCGAGCACAGGACACGCCGCTGTTGATCTCGGGTTCGGTTCGTGATCAGAAAAAATAGGAATCCACTCGTGCGCCCGCCGCCGAGCTTTCATACCCGCCCGCGTGTTTAGTCGAGTCGCCAGCGAGAGCCCTACCGGACCCCTGAATCGTTGCGAACCCGCCGAAAAGATCGGATATCCCAGTGAGGTTATCGCCAGCTCCGTTTCGTGGATCCTTCTGGAGTTGAAAGATTTTGGTGGCCGGTATCCCAGGAAATCCTGGCCGCAGGTTTTTCGGTTTTTGCCCTTTTGCTGGATAATAAATTTTTTTTTCTCCTCTGCCAATTTGAACACTCTTGCGGGCCATTTTTCTGATTTTTCCGTGTTGCGATTTTTGCGCTCGCCCAGTTTTGCAAAAAGAGGTCTTGATAAAATACCACCATTTTGGACGGGAGCTCTTTCAACAAGAATTGCATCTTTGGAAATCCCATTCCGACAGATCAGCTACCTATAGGAAATCCGAAAAAAGATGGCGCAGCCGGACTTTGCCTACCGCATGTCGGCGGGCGTTATGCCGAGTGACCCTTGGCTCTCTACGCGCAGGTGGGAAAATACAACCTAAACCCCCAACGTTGACCGTCATATGATCCCTCTTTTGGGGGTAATCGGGGCGCATCTAGAGCTAACTAACCGACGCACCAAAAGCCCGCTATACAACGATACAACATCATACCAGCAGCACACCAACAACACCTCGTTCAATGTCACGGGCAGGGGTCCCTATCGGCCACATAGGTAAGAATATCCCGATCTACAGAGGAACAACCAAAATAACACCCAAGCTCAAAGCGTGGCCTTCTCAACAACCGGAAATGTCTCGACGTTTAACCTGCCAACGACCGCCGTGTCGATGACGGCGCTAGGCAACGGCATCGGCCTCGGAAGCAACCTAAAGAACCAATACAACCTTGGACGAGCCGGACCCGACCACGTCTACCACCACGCCGCTGCTGCTGCCGCCGCGCCCACTCCTCAGCTTTACAACCCCCGACCAGCCCCCATCGGGCCGGCGTACACTAGCGCGCCAAGCCACGGCGCCGTCCACGGGCACCTTAACGGCCAGTACCGAAGCACCGCGCCCAACCTCAACCATACACAGGAGGGATGGGGTGATCACCACCACCCGGCGTCGTCGTCGCGGTTCGCCTCGTCGTCGTCGGACTCGGTTGACGACATCATGGGCTCGCCCAGCCTCTCCGACTACTCGCTCGACAACCCGTCGCTGTCAACAGCACCATCCAGCAAGCCGGGCGGCAACAAGAACCATCATAACCACCACAACCACAACGGCAACGGTAACAACGGCGGTCGAGGCGGCCGCTCCCAGCGCCGCCCCTCCAACCGGGACGAGTTCGACGGCCCCCACCAGTTCCTCCAGCGTCCTCCGCCCGAATACATCGCCATGCAAGAGCGCGAGCTCCCGCACCTGCCCACCAACCTCCTCGTGCAAGAACAAGACTCAGTCCTGACGCAAGTCAACGACCGGCTCTCCCAATGCGCCTACGACTTCGTAGCCAAGTACCAGTTCCCCATCCCTTTAACCCAAGACATGCGGCCCGTCGAGAGGCCGCAAGACCGCGAGTGGACCGAGTGGGTGTATCTTTTGAAGAGACTGGCCACAAAGCGCAGGATTCCCGCACGGGTGCTGTATAACGGGCAGATCAAGCAGTTCGTTACGATTCTGGAGAATAGTCTGGAGATGAGGCATGCGGCGAAGCATCAGAGTCGCCCGCTGAAGGATGATCGGAATATTTTGCAGTTGATTTCCGCGGGGATTCAGGTCGCCAAGATTCTGAAGGATGCGCCGGCTATGGACTTTTTGGACAAGTTGTATGTGAGCACGGAGCAGCAGATCCAGGAGCGGGCGGCGGCTGCGGCGGCGAGGTTTCGTTGATGTTTTTGGGGTGAAAGGTGGTGAAAGGTGAAGAAGGCTTGGAGACCGTCTTTTTCGAAAGTCTCGAGTGGTGTAGAGCTTCTGCATCTAGGCCACTGACTGCTGCGGCTTCACCGGCTGCTGCTTTTGGATTCTGCTTTTTGCTTTTTGCTTACGCATTTTGGTATGGTTGGTTATATCCCCCCCTACAGTACTCCCCTCAGGATCTGGATCTCGGGTTTTTTTTTTGTTATTTTGGTTGCATCACTGGTTAGGAAGATATACGGGCAAAGGAAAATGCCGCAAGGCTTCACTTATAGAAGGGTTGGTTCTGGGGTCATGTAAGCATCCTTCGGAGGCACTCTGTTATACYTTTTTTTTTTTTTTTTTTTTTTTTGCATTTCTGGAGAAGAAACCCGGACGGAAACCATGTCGACAAAACAACAGGAGGCTATATCTACGCTACTTACGTACGGATAAGTAAAGAGAAGGCTTGTTGGCGGAGGATTGATATATAGAACGGGGACGGGAAAGGGAAAGAGAAAGGGAGACAGTACCAAAGACATGGACGCATAGAGTACTTACTTCCACTGGTTTGTCAAAGTTAGGAAAATGGGAAAGTGAAAAAAAAAGAGGGAGAAAAAGGAAAGGTGGAACACGCATTGGGTAAAAAACTGGTTTGGATTGGGAACGGGCAAAGGGCATACTGTTTGGATAGAAGGAAGGAAGGAAGGAAGGAAAAGCAAAAGGACATTATGGACTGTCGATATACCTCACTCATCTCTCAGCTCGGATATGGATATGGATTACCTGCATCGGACAGCCTGGAACCGGGGAAGGAAAGGTTGCTTCTGGATCAGAAGGCGAGAAAGGCGCGATCTCTTCCTTTCTCTCTGTCTCTCCTAGGGTCTCATTATTTCTCGCAGTGGTTGCTACTCTTGATTTTACGTTTTGCATTCAACTGAGGTGTTGATTGGGGCCACGGTGGGTGTTTACTCGTGGATCATGGGAGGAGGGTGGTCTTCTGATCTTGTTAGTTCTTGGCTTTTACATGATTTACACTCTGGCATCTTTTCTCCTTGACACTTGCTGTTTCGTACCCCTTCTCGCATCGACACACATTCGCCTCCCTCACTAAACATACCGGCTTCCTTGCTCTACGCTACTCTACCTCTACCCCCTACCTTTACTCTACACTACCTTATCTCTACTACCTACCGAGAAACAGCCGACCCGACCTCTCTCAATGTGTAGCACGGGTTATATATCTCACCACCTACCTACCTACCTACATACCTACCTACATTACCTTACCGAACCTAATTACCGGCTACAACTTACCACCACGCTACAACCACATCACTTGCTTAATGTCGTGGTTCCAGATTGTGTTGTGCTGTGTTGCCTTACCTGTCATGTCCTTCTTGCCGCCCTCCTCGTTTGGACTTGCCTCGTCTTAGAGGTCGGTACCTAGGGAAGCACTCATGTCTGCGGCGATGGCGGGCGGCTTTGTCTCGGCTTTGTCTACCGAGATCTTTTGGTTGTCAAGGTGTCGAGGGTTACATACACAGTACCTACCGGAGAGGAGAGAAGAGACCTCGGTCGCGTCACCGCGCTTGTTATAGAACTCGATGACTCGAATTTATGTTAATACATCGTTGGAGGTTAAAAACAAGAGATTATTATACGAGTCATCGAGTACAACTGAGGCTCATCTCATCTCCTTGACCATGTCACCGACCGATTTTTAGACCCAGCCCAGTTTGCCACCTTTCTTCTTCGTGTTTTCGTCTTGCTCCTAGGAGTCCGGTGTGAAAAGGTCCAACATCTCGTAGGTAGTTGACAATGGATGGTAAGAGCTAAGATCAAGATGATCACTGTGAATCTTACATGATACATACCATTCAGTAAGCCGACATAGGCCAAGGCCGAGGCGACGGCGGATATAAGAGCGTGTAGTAGTCTGTGGTGTATGTGTGCCGTGGGGAAACACAGCATGCCCACCTGGTCCTTGTCCTTGCGATTTTCCATTCCCATGATGCGTAACGGTGGGTTGACACTGGGTATGCTTAGGGGGGGAATGGGGGGGGGGGGGGGGGGGGGGGGGGGGGGGGAGTGTAGTGACCGAGATGTCTATGTCGTCAAAGATGTTGAAGGGATTCTGGGATTTATATAAAAATTGGCCTTGGTCTTCCGTTTCCTGGTGATTTAGAGTGTTTGTTGGTCGTCATTCACCGCGGTTGTCGTCATTGGCCAAGGGGATTTTTGGTCGTGTAAATGATAGAACTAGTGGGTTGAGGCAATGCTAGGCTTGGCAGGTTGTTATTTCGTAGTTCTCCGGTGTAGCACCAACATATACTAAGACAAATTCCAGAAGCTCTGTTCGATGTGAATCAATCGATTTCATTCAGGTATTGTCATCAGCGGACGCTGACTCGATGCCTCGGAAGTGTTTGGCTCAGATGGAAGTCGGACAGATTGTTTGCTCGAGTCGACGGACCTTCGCCCTGGATTCCATCTTTGGCGAACAATGCATTTACAGTACCTCGCCTCCGCGGAATCTGTCCCGTCCATCGACGTGTTGCAAGCAAGGATCCAGGAAGGTGAAACGAAGTGACATATCTGGTGGACAGCCTCGGTGTGTAGTACGGTAAGATCAGTACATGAAAATGGAATAGGACCAGAGATCCAGAGAAGGAGAGGCTACTGGCTAGTGGGAGGAGGCGCGGTTCAAATAGTGGCTGTTTGAATCGGTATCCAAATCGGGGATAGCGCCACCAAGAGTGTTGGCTTCCATCCTTCTTCCTTTCCTGATTTCTTTCGAGACATTTCCCCCATTTTGTCCCCAATGTCCCCTCTCTGAATGACACCTCGCCCACCTCATGCCCATTCCCCATGCCCCCCGCGGAACACCCACAGCCAGGTTGCGCACCCCCTGGTGGTAGGGCGGGCTGAGTAAACCATCCCTCGATTCTGTCCAATTAGAACATGATCATGATGGACAGTGAGTGATGATCTCGAGGAATGGCCATGCAAGTTGCGCATCTGTTCGGTACCCTGAAGAGGTTAGTATATCGTCCGGTTTGTTACAAAGATGTTTTTCGCTAGAGAGGCTGAGCAAGAAACACTCTCTTGATACCTGACCCTTTCACAAGTTTGAAGCCACTCCCGGCCTGTCTACCGTGTACAACATTGTATCCCATCGGGTCCAATCTGTCATGGAGGGGTAGATCAGGCAGGCAAACGTCTTGTCTTGGCTTTCAACGTCAGGGTCTCTTCAGGATCAAAAGGACTCGGAAAAACAACACTGATCTCAGCTTTCTTGTGTTTCCAATATCTGAATCACCTTCCTCGTTTCCAGTTCCTCTACTCATTCCTCGTCTCTCATCATTGTTCCCATTACCCTCTTTTTACCACTGGATGGGAATGCCTCGGTCTTGGTAGCTGTCGTGACTCGACTCTACCCTTCCACGCGTCCTGCTGCGACACCTTTCCTTGGTCTCGAACAGGCTTGATACGGCAAACAAGAAAACGACACTGTCTCAAAAAGAGCATCCCATGAGCCATTGATCTTCGTGCTGCGGCATCCCAGAGCTCTCGCTGGGTATAAGAACGAGGATTACATCGCACAGAATCTCGAATCGGTTTCACCTTTCTACACCACTTTCGAATAGACCGTTCAACAAGCGTCAAAAGAGCTCAACTATCCAAAGCATCACCGCGACACAACATCACACCAGCGTACGACCCAACGTCCACAAAGCCATAGACAACAGTCCCTTCAGGTTTCACCAACCGAGGCCCCAGCCAACGCATCTCAAGGCGTCCAAGACCCCGAGGCCCGGAACAAGGAGGTTCCCCGTTCAAGAAATCCCGAAGATTACCTTTCCAACCGCCAAAGTAGAGGAATCAAAGAACGAAGCCCTCGACACCACGAGGGCCACTGACAAGGGCAAAGGCCGCGAAACCATAACACCACCAGCCGAACCCGCTCCCTCGGAAAACATGTCTACTTCACCCCTTATGGGCTACTCACCCTTTCGGGGGCATCATAGTAACCCCGAGCATGAGCAAGCCGAGTATGAACACAGCTACGGGCATGGTCATCAGCACAATCATGCTCACACCCACAGTCCCCAGCATGGGTATGCCCCCGAGTCTATCGGCGGTGACTCGGACTTTGACCAGCACGCTTGGGCTTTCGTCAATGTCAGCCCCGACACCGGCACTTTGGGCGGGCTTCAGGCCAGCCCTGTCCAGGGTAGTCTAAGCTCTTGGACCAATGTTGAGGGTCAGTTTGGTGGCGGTTTAAGCCCCCTGCCGGCTCCTTTAACTCCAGATGCCTTGTCTGGCTCGCCCGAAGGTGGTTACCAATTCTCTGCTGATGACTTCTCACATCTCGATGGGTATACCTTCGACAACGTGGACATCAGCTCTCTTCTGTTTCCTGATCCACAGTACGAACAAGGCATGGCTGCGGCAGGACCATCTGGACAGCCTGCCACCCACCAGAACCAACAACCACAGAACTTTCAGGACGACTTCAACCTCGATATCGTATTGTCCGGCACTGATGTTCCACCCTGGGATCCTCTCTTTGCTGGTGGCCTCGAGCCTGGGTCCATGGAAGAAATACCCTCCCTCTTCAACATGGACGACTTTAACATCGAGACCGGCGCAGGCGCACTCAGCTCGAGCCCCCCAGAGAGTATCAACAGCCACACCTTGAGCCATCACTCTGCCCCAGAGAATGCTCCTCACCTATCCGTCCCTGTCCAGCAGCCATACCCGGCTCCCTCCGTCCCCGTTTCGGGCCCCTCCTCATCTTCGCACGCGACCTCCAAGCCCATTGCCATCCATAAGACCCGTGGCAATGCTCGCGTCCAGAAGAAAAAGGCTTCGCCCAGCCCATCCGCAGTATCCCTCACCACCATATCCTCTACCGCGGCGGTCGTGAACTTCTCCGGTGAAAACAAATTCGTCGTCATCACCCCCCAGTCAATCAGCCAGAACGCTGCTAAGGGCAGAAGCGCGGCCTTGTTCGGCGGTAAGGACGCCGAGGGAAGCAACCGCACCACCCTCAGGGGCCGCAAGGGTCCTCTGGCCATCTCCACCGCCGTTTCCGCCTTGCAGGTCCGCCGCATAGGCGCCTGCTTCTGCTGCCACGCTCGTAAGGTGTCGTGCGAGGAGACGCGCCCGTGCCGGCGGTGCGAGAAGCTCAAGCTCACCGTGCCTGAGGTGATTTGCTGGCAGTTCAGCGACTTCACCGAGGTCATTTTCCCGGGGTGGCTGAAAGCGCACCTGAAGCGGGAAGGCGCCAAGGGAGCGGAGGAGTACGTACGGGGAAACGTCGCCTCTTTCTTGGTGCGCTTCCGGGAGGATGAGGAAGAGTCCGAGAAACCGATCAAGTTGCGTTTGACTCTCGGCCGTGGCTTCAACAAGGCTGCTATGCTCACCGTGTTTGCCAAGTTCTTCACGCCCACCCCCGACGCTCCCGACGCCACGAGGTGGTATACCACGCGCGAACACCCGGACGGCCACGGGATCGTCCTCGAAGAGAGCCCGGCGACGCCGATCGCGCTGCCGTACGGCTGGCTCGACCAGCGCGAAGAGCTGCGTCGGCATCTGCGCCAGTTTCACGAGGGGCTTTACAACGAAGACAAATGGGCTTACCTCCTCACGCAATCGTGCGAGCATACTACGGAGATCCCCACGCGGGTGCTTCCCATTCTTCGACGATACGCCAACGAATCTCGCAACATCCTGGTCAAGCGCGCGCTGCAGATCCTGACCATGAACTACACCATGTCTTACCACCTGCACCTGGACCCGGACTCCGTGCACTCTATTGAGGTCGCGGGGTATCGGGTGCCCGAGGGCTTGGACAGGAAGGTCCTGACGGCCAGGGTGCTGAACAGGCAGCTGAAAGCCGTCACAAACGACATGATTGAGCGTGAGGTGAGGAGGCTGTTTGAGGACTTCAGCAAGGCGCTGAAGCCAAGATCCCGCAAGGAGTGGGCAGGCTGCTTTGCGGCGTTCGCGGCGCTGAGCGTGTTTTTGGAGTATAAGGAGGCGCAGGCGGATGCGTATGTGGTTATCGAGAATGAGGTGAAGAAGAGGGATTGGTTGTATAAGGTCCAGCAACGGCAGCAACAGCAACAGCAGCAGCAGCATCAGCATCAGCAACAGGAAGCGAAGAATGTTATGGGCAGGAAAGAGGGGGGTGTCGAGGATGTTGGGGAGATTAAGCAGGGGATGGATGAGTTGAAGTTGGACTTTTCTCGGAAACAAGCCTGGGATACGCTCGAGGCGATCGACAACTTGCCGTTCAAGCAGTTCATGTACCAGTTCCACCAGATTTATCAGACGCATCCGTCGACGGCCAAAGACGGGAAGGCGTTCAACCCGTTTGTGGATGATGAGGCGTTGGAGAGTTTGAGGGAGTTCCCGGATGGAGAGGCGGCGATCTATATGGTGAAGACGTTCAGGGACCGGTTCTTTGATGTTTCGGATGTTCGTAAGTTTGCCCCTTTTTCCTCTTCAACCCCTTATTTCCGCTGTGACACAATTCCCCTTCCGCTCTCTCCATCACCCCAAATCCCCTTCCATTATGGCGTCTAGGCTTTCGGATGGCTTCGACGTTGGTGAATTCATGCACCTTGAGCGAACCTGAACGTTTCCACCATGGTCCCACCTCTACCTCCTACCATTCTTCTCCATTCCCCCTCAGGTTTCCTTTCAAACCCTTCACCCTATTTTTCCTCCCGATCTCCTTCCCTTCCTCCTTTTTTCCCGTTCCTATCCCACCAAACACCGCCAATCCTCTCTCCCACTAAAGTCAACACTCCCAAACACCAACTAACAACACCCCCAACCAAAATAGGCCACGAACTCGACTTCTTAACCTTCGACCCCAGCGGTCCTCCCAAAGAGAACGTCGACCCTTTCAATGATCCCGCCAACAAAAACAAGACTTCCGTCTTCCATCTCTTTACCGGTCGTCTTCTCTCCAAGTTCTTGCTTTCGTTCATCGACGAGAGGATGATCATGGGATCTACCGGATTTACCGGCGGTGGTGGTATGTGAAGCGTGGAGTGTAGTCTTGTGTAGTGACGGGAAGGGAAGGGAATGGAAGTGTGATGGGAAGTGGTCAATGGGTATGACTTGCTACTTTTTCTAATCTGTGTTGAACATGCCTTACTTACTCTTTTCCGTCCTCGCTGACTGTCTTGGAGTTCCCGAGCTAAGCTAACGACTTGGCTTCTCATTAGGCAATGGAGGAAACGAAGGCGTTATCGTCGCTGCGGACGTCGACAGCACCAACGGGGAAGAAACCGACTATGAGAGCGGAGACGAGATCAGCCCCGACGTCAACAACGATGACGATGGTGACAACGGAGACAACGCCGGCGGCAATTTCTTCATCATCGACTTTGACCAACTCGAGGACAACGACAATGAGGAAACCGGCGAGGTGATCGGCGAGGCGGGCTCTTTCAGCGTGTTTCTCGAAGCCATCCTGCTACCCAGTCTCTTTGCTTTCCTGGGCGGTGTCTCCAGCGAGTGTTGAAGGTTGGGATTCATTAGGGCGGTATCTCCAAGACGGAATAACGGACGGTTGGGATTAGCATGAATTATTGCGTTGCGTTGAGTTGCGTTGGGTTCCCTGGCCTTGCTTTTTCGATCGAGCAAAGAAATCTGGGAGTTCATGGGTGTCAACATACCGCGTCGAGGTCGGAGTTTTGGTTGGGTGTCTTATCTTCCCCCCTACTTCTTTCTCTCTTTCTTTTGGAGCATTGAGTATCGGGCGGGCATATCGATGGAAGGAAAGCATACCATCTCTCCCTGGAGCGATGATTTTCATGGGGAAAATAAGAGAACAGACAGAGATGGAAGTCATGACTCATGAGAGAGGACGGACGCTTAGATACCCATGAAGCTAGGGATGGATACTCAGGTGCATAGGTACTCGCTGCATATGGATATAGCAGGCGCGGGCATCGTGAATGGAAAATTCAACAAGAAGCAAATTGACGTGCGACTACTCTTGATTGATGGGTTGTTGTTGTTGTCTACTGTACTTCCACTCCCCTCAAGGGGGTGGAGACGTAAAAAAGACTCAAAAAAGGAATGGGGCCACCCGGGGATTGAACCCGGGACCTCTCGCAAGAATGCTCAGGATTGAACCCTAAGCGAGAATCATACCACTAGACCAGCGGCCCTTTTTATTTGTGATGGTGATGTTTGAGCGTACTGGTGATTTTGAGAACGGGTTGCACGAACTGGCATGGCACGACTGGGCAGCAGAGTTGGGGTAACAAACAGACCTGTCTTCCACACCAACGGGTATATCGGGTCAACTGTGGCATTGGAACAAGACCCGCAGCGATCCGTATCTCTGAGATGCATTGAAGATCCATCTTGTTGGTGTGAGTGAGCTTGTATGTAGATTACCTCTCTCCAAGTCGATCAAAAGATGCGGTTGACGTTGTCGAGGTTGCAGTGGGACAGATGTTGGTGGATCCTCCAGGTGTTAGTGTTAGTGGCTTTTCGGGATGAACCGACAGGGTTGGCTGATGGTGTGCAACATTTCAGTCCAGAACAGGATATCGCGCTGCCCTCTTCGCATTGAATCATATAATCAGATCTTCAAGCTTATACAACGCCGATTTGCGCGATCCATGAGAGTCGCATCCGATGTCTGTTCGATTGCGAACATACTGGAACCGGGGAAGAAGATTGCCGCTGTTAACATGCGCTATCGCTAACAGACTCACTCCGACCCCTGAAAGCCGAGATGCCAAGTCTGGAAGTCATTGAGCAAGGATGATGTCATTGCCCAGACGTCTGGCCCAGCCGCTTCCCGTCGTTGCTTCTCTTTCACCTGCCCATGACACTGCAGAGAAAACAGGAATTATAGATTGCGCCTACCCTTGCATTCGAGTTGCATTGGACCTCCCGGCGCGTGAGCAGACTCGGCAGTGACACGAACCACTTTTGCTGATCAAGGAACCCAACGAACGGCATTTGTAAGAAATTCAACGAGCACGACCATCATCTCCATCAGAACTACTCGATCGATCACTAGTCAAACATGTTCTGTCGCCGATAACCCGTTACCCAATTTGACGCAGAACATCGTACATGCGTCACAGTCGGTGGTGGTACCATTAACTCGTCATATAACAGCAATCCTCCCACAGCAAGACGCGCCCCATCATAACATTACATCCAAAGCACCGCGACGACCATAACGAGCATCTTCCTTGAAGAGAGATACCCTCGGGCCCAAGCCCTCACATCACAACACGATGGCGACCGCTTTCGAAACGCAACCACTGGTTGCGACAACCTCAGATACCACAGATCCGACTCCCGTCAAGCTCGAAACAACTACGAGTCCGACCGGCGCCCATGTCACCGTCATTCGCGACGCCAAGGGCAACCTCATCTACCCTTCCCACGTTCCCCCGGAAACCCAGTCACCGAGCATCTCCCCGGTAGTTCCACCCAAAACCGAACCCCTCAAGCGACCCGCGAACAAGCAGTGGCAGACCGAGGCAGCGAGACGAACCGACAGACAAAACTCGTTTGCCGTACCGCCTATGCAGCGGGCTGGTACAAATACATCGCAGTTCAACCGCGCAATGTGGGACCCGAGGGCAATGGGCGACAACTTGGATTCCAGTAGCGAGTCCTCGTCGGATGAAGAAGAGCATGCCCATGGGCACAAGAAGCCCCTCTTCCGAAAGAAACATGCCGACAAAAAACACCATGAACAACACGGCCACTTCGGTCGCTTCAATGTTGGAAATGAGCACTACAGGACAAAGGGCAGGGTCTCGAAACGTGATGGCCGCCTTAGCATATCGGTCAACGACATGAGCAGTACGGGATATCTGGCCAAGGCCCTCGGAATGGCAGTCAAGAAGGTGATGCCGGAAAGGCACGAGATTTCCAACAAGAACGCTGAGCAAGTCAGGAAGCCTTCGGTCGTGTCGCGACTGTCCACGGCCTCTACTACTGCCGCTCCTGACAAGATTTCTTGCCCCAAGCTAAACATCGTCATCATGGTCATCGGTTCCCGCGGCGACGCCCAGCCTTTCCTCAAGATCGGCAAGGTTCTGAAAGAGCAATACGGCCATCGCGTACGCATCGCTACACATCCTGCCTTTCGCGACTTTGTCGAGAAGGATTCTGGCCTAGAGTTCTTTTCCGTCGGCGGTGACCCAGCAGAGCTCATGAGCTTCATGGTCAAGAACCCCGGCATGATCCCGACTCTGGAATCAGTAAAAGCTGGCGACATCGGGAAACGACGCGCCGCCATGGCTGGCATGTTCCAAGGTTTCTGGCGAGCTTGCATTAACGCTACCGATGACGAGCGGGATGTTCACAACCTCAAAATGATGGGTCGCATGGACCCCTTTGTAGCCGATGCCATCATTGCCAACCCTCCCAGCTTTGCCCATATCCACTGCGCCGAGGCGCTGGGTATTCCTGTTCATTTGATGTTTACTTTTCCATATACCCCCACCCAAGCGTTTCCTCATCCACTGGCCAGCATCAAAAAGTCCAATGTCGACCCTGGTTATACAAACTGGATCTCCTACCCTCTAGTAGAGATGATGGTTTGGCAAGGTCTTGGTGACTTGGTCAATGACTTCCGCATCAAGACACTCGGTCTCGATCCCGTTTCCACCCTCTGGGCCCCCGGCGCCACCTACCGTCTGCACGTCCCATTCAGCTACCTCTGGAGTCCCGGTCTTGTATCCAAGCCCGAGGACTGGGGCGACGAGATCGACGTATCCGGCTTTGTCTTCCTCGAGCTGGCTTCCACCTTCCAGCCTCCCGATGACCTGGTCAAGTTTCTCGAAGCAGGCGAGGCGCCCGTCTACATCGGCTTCGGATCCATCGTCGTCGATGACGCAGATAGGTTCACGCAGATGATCTTCGACGCCGTCAAACTAGCTGGCGTGCGCGCCCTCGTCTCCAAGGGCTGGGGTGGTCTAGGCGGCGACAGTCTCGACGTTCCCGACAACATTTACATGCTCGACAACACACCTCACGACTGGCTCTTTCCCCGGGTTCGCGCTTGCGTGATTCACGGTGGTGCAGGCACCACTGCTATTGCGCTCAAGTGCGGCAAGCCGACCATGATCGTTCCCTTCTTTGGCGACCAGCACTTCTGGGGTGCTATGGTGAGTAACTCCAAGGCTGGCCCGGAACCTGTGCCGTACAAGAGCCTTACGGCGGAAAAACTGGCCGAGGGAATAAAGTACTGCCTTAGCGAGGAGGCCGTGAAAGCCGTGGAGGAGATTGCGCAACGCATCAGTGAGGAAGGTGATGGAGCTGAGAACGCTTGTAAGGCATTTCACAGGGGGTTGATGCTCCAGGGCGACAGGTCAATGCGATGCTCAATCCTGAGAGATAAGGTGGCGGTGTGGCAGGTCAAGGGAAGTCCGACGGGGTTGAAGCTGAGTGCCATGGCTGCGGACCTGGCGGTCGAGAAAAGACTCACCTCGTGGAAGAATTTGAGGTTGCTCCGACATGTCGAGTGGAATGACTTTGAGGGACCCGGTGAGCCGGTGACGGGTGTGGCTGGCACGGTTGTGTCGACGGTGGGCGACGTTTTCTCGGGAATTGGTGGAGTGCCCATCAGGCTGGGCAAGAAGGCCAAGCAGAGGAAGGTCAAGAAGCAGGAGAGGAGGGAAAGAAGAGAAAAGAAGTTGAAGGCACGAGAGGCTAGGTCGGAAGAGAAGGGGAAGGCGAAGGAGAATGGCAACTCAACGACCAACGGCGAGAAGACAGACAAGCCTTCCGAGCAGCAAAACGGAACCCTCCAAAAAGTCGAAACAAAAGACCACGCCGCCGCCGATGATAATAAAAAGTCCGACGCTCAATCCTCCGACCATTTATCAAGCGATACAAAACCAGACGACGCCACCGCCGTCGACAACTCCAACGAGACCACACCCGAATCAGGCCGCTCCCCCCCCAACATCACCACAACCACCACCAACGCCATCCATAACACCCGTCCCCACCTCGAATCCCCATCACCCTCCCCATCCCCATCTCCTCTCCTCGCGCCCATCCGCCCCGCAACCGACCACCGCACCGACACCCAACTAACCAACCTAACAACCACCACCAACGGCGGCGAATCCACTACGGACCCGGCCGAAGTCGCCGAGGAAATCGTCCACGAGATCGGCCAAGGCGCCATCAAGTCCGCCTCGGCCATCGCCCGCGCCCCCGTCGACCTCTCCATCGCTCTGGCCCAGGGTTTCCACAACGCGCCCCGTCTTTATGGTGATGACACCGTCCGCCGCCCCACGCGCGTGACAGGGATCAAATCGGGTCTGAAAGCCGCGGGCCACGAGTTCGTCTTTGGCATCTATGATGGCTGGACGGGACTTGTGAGGTTGCCGTATCGAGGGTTTAAAGAGGGGGGGTTGGCTAGTAAACCCTCTTCTTCTACTTCTTCCGAACCTGGAAAACCTGGCAGCACGGCAGCGGCGGCGACAACACCAGCCCCCGCGGGACGGATGGTCGGTCTAGCCAAAGGTGTCGGTATGGGAATAACGGGGTTCGTGCTGAAGGATATCTCGGCGATTATCGGCCCGATTGGATACACGCTCAAGGGAGTAGTCAAGCAAGCCCAGAGGGGTCGGGGACCGGGCAAGTACATCAGGAAGGCGAGGATCGCACAGGGGGCTAGGGAGTTGGAGGCCGTCAGCCCCGAGGAGCGCAAAAAAAGGATGGAGGAGGTGGTGGAGGGGTGGAAGGTCTTGAGGGAGTTGTGGGAGGCGTTGCAGGAGGTTGAGAAGGGGGATAAGGGGAGAAAGAAGAAGGGGTTGGCTGCGAAGAAGCAAGCCAATGGGAAGTTAGCGACGAATGGGAAGACCTCTAACGGGGAGATGAATGGGGTGGTGAGTAATGGGGTGAATGGAAATATCGAAAAGGAGAGGAAGGATAAGAGAGATGATACGATGGAAAGAAAAAGGGAACGAAAGAGGTGGTTGAAGGGGAGGGGTTTAGGAAGGAGAAGGAGAGTGGCGGTGCAGGGGGAGGCGTTTGAGAGTGTGGAGATGGCGAGGAAGGCTTTGGAGGAGTTGAGGGCTTCATCGTAATGCAGTTATAAAGAGGAGGGAGACATACTCTCTAGTAATGTTGGTGATACAGCACAGTCTGGTGGGTTTATTGTTTGAGTATTAGTATTCAAGTTCGTCTCCTTAGCATCATCGGAAGCTCGGAAGGGAGATAGATACACCAGGAGTCGGCAGGAATAGGAGTTAGGCGCAAGCGGCACTGAGCGGCCCGGGCTATATACCAACGTACACGATTATTGATGATATAGCAATATTAATGGTATTGTAATTGTAAACAGACACTCGGTCCAAGTCCACGTCAGATATGTATTGTGTGTAAGCTGCATTCCAGGATCTCCATCGGTGAAGTAAGTGGCTACCTATGTCAACAACCCAAACAACAACTGCGTCCTCTTATAGTACTCCTGCGCCGCCTTAACCAGCCTTCCCTTGGCCCCTGGATCCAAGCCAGAGTGCTGGAAGACCGTGTTGGCAATCTCGTTGAAGTCGCCCTTACTACCGTCGAGGAATATGCCGAGGTAGATGATGTCGAAGAGCCACTGGACGAAGAGGTCGCGGCGTTGTTGCTTGGCTTTTTCGGCTTCTTGCTTTTTGAGCTTTTCCGCTTCTTCCTTGGCTTGCTGTTGTTCTTCATCAGAAGGCTTATCTTCTTCTGTCTTGGCCTCCTCGCCGCTGTCTTCTTCCTTTCCTTCTTCCTCGCCGCCCTTCTCACCTTTCTCGCCCTCCTTTTCACTTCCCGCTTCTTGTTCGCCTGGTGTCTCTGTCTCTGCCTCCTCCAGCCTAGCTTTCTCAGCATCAGCACCAGCCTCCAACCAAACCCTACACACCTCCCCCCTCACTTCCTTCTTCAGCTCCCTCACCGCCGCCGGACTCCACAAGTCCGCTCCCGCATCCGCCATCGCGGCCGACAGGTTCCGCAGGAACCGGAACATGCCTGGCGATGGGGACGTGGGCAACTCGGGACTTCCCTCCCACAGTGCTCGGCCAACCACGGTCTTTCTCGCCAAAGCGACCGTGACAAACTCATCCACGGGGCTGACCAGAACGGTGCGGGCGAGGGAAGAGTGCAGGGAGGGAATGGTGGGGAGGCCGAAGGCTTTGATGCTGCTGCTGCCTTCCTCCGCGCCCGCGCCCGAAGGAATTTGAGGCTGTTCAGGTAAACGGCTACGAATATCCCTCAACAACCTCAGCAAATACATAGCAATCTGCCCGTTATTCGGTCCCTCCTTCTGCTGGTTCCACAGGTCCGTTAAATGTTCATCAAGCGCAGCGAACGCTTTCAGGAGGGAGTCGCTCAAGTGGGTGGTTAGTCTTTCCGGATCCTCGCGCGAGAGAAGTTGTTGTCGCTGCTCGATAGTCTCTTCGTCTTCGACCATCATCATGTCTCCTTCCTCGTCCTCGAGATCGTTTTCCCAGCGCTGACGACGCAACTGGTCGACTACGGACCCGACGTCGTCGATCACGTGGAACCACGATTTGTAGGAGGCTACGGCTTTGGAAACGGCGTCGTTGCGTCCGTAGAGGCGGGAGATTACTTCGGAAGCGAATTGCTGGGCGGCGCCGCCAGATGGTCCGGAGGGAATGGTGAGGTCGATACCCGAAAAAGTGGACGGATCCCAAAGGGAAAGGTGCTGATCGGTGGTTCCCTCACGCCAGGCGGCCAGAGCGGCGGAGGCTTCGGAGCCGACGAGGCGGAGTTTGTGGACTTTAGTGTCGATTACAGACAATAAATGATTGTTGATTGTGGAGCGGATTTGGGTGAACATGGAGGTGTTGATGGGAGTTCCATCGTCGGAATGTTCGTCCTTGGGGCTGAAATCGTTAAAGCGGACGCGCGAGCTCTCGGCGATCCAGAGGCGGAGGACGGAGGTGCGCAGGTCAACAATAGCTTTGAATTCGCTCATGGATTTGACGGTTTTGCCGAGGTCGTCAATAAAAACGTCGCGGTGCACGGGGGCCCATTCAAACAACAGACTGTTGACGCTTTCGGCCTGCAAATCGTCGTGCCGGATGAAGGGCGTGTAGTACCGGATTTCGTCACCGCACCAGCGTGAGTAGATGTCCAGCCGGAGACCCTCGATGGCGCGGAGGGAATCATCTGCCAGGAGCGCCTTATTCTTGAGACCGTTAAGCGCGTCCGCGAGCTTGTTGGGCGCGAGGGCTTGCACGTCTTGCAGCGTTTTGGCGTAGAGGTTGAGCCGTCTGAGGATGTCCTTTGGTGTTCGAACTGCTGACGGCTGTCCCTCCCAGCTTAGGGCGCTCCCTCTCACCTCGAGAAAATGGCGAAGAGTATCCCGCGCTCCAGAGCTGGTGTGCAGACTATACGCGCTCAACGCCTTGAGAAGATCGCTGCGTGGCGTGAGCTTCTCGTTGACGCTCACCAGGACGCTGTCGATGCACCGGAGGAGTCTATCGCGGAGGACGGTCAAGGACCTATCAGCCGACTTGACCGCCGTCCTCGACGCCTCGTTATGGATCCCCTCCCGCTCAAAAGTCTTGACCAACAGTCTCGCCAGCACGCACACCTTGGCCGCAACAAGCAGTTTATCCCCCTTGGACATCACCGCCTCCTTCTCTTCCACCTTACCCCCCCTCATCTTCCTGGTATCCCTCCCCGCGGCCTTCTCCTCCCGTCTCAACAACTTCTGAACAGCCAAAACACACCCCTCCAAAATCTTGACCCTCGCCGCCTCCCTTCTTCTTGTGTTATCCATATCCTCAGCCTCATCCCACTTTCTGAGTCCATCCATCTTCTCCTTCACCACCTGCCTGCCGCATCTTCCACCCATGCGCCCCAGCGTCGCCTGCACGGATTCCATGTCCCCCCGCATCTGGACGATGGTGTCGGCTGTTCCCAACAGCTCGCGGTAGGAGCCGCCGACCTGGGTGCGCAGACGCGACTGCTTGTCGTCGATCTCGGCATGGAGGGCTTTGTGGATGGCGCGGATGTGGGGGAGGGGGTAGTTGGAGGAGAAGATTTGGGCCGAGGAGAGGAGGGTGGAGAGGTCGGGGATTGGGTGGTTCGCCATTTTGGTGGTGGTTGTTGTGTCGCGATGTTATGTCGCTTCGTGAATTTTCGTGTCTTAGTTATGAGGATGGGCGAATGTGCGCGGGCGGTCAAATCTGTTCGAACGGGGGATGAACAGGTGGTTCGAGCTTGCGATGGAAGGGGAAGGAGGACTATATTATAAGCGCCATTAGAGAAGAAACAGATTAGGCATTAGTTAAGTAAGTGGCCGTGGCAGCTTGTGGTGCGGTTCCCCAAGTCTGCAGCCCGTTGGATGTGTTCGCTTGTGGTGGGTGGTTTGGGAGATCTGAAGCTATCCCCAGACGGAGGGAGGTTGTCAAGGTGGTCGAGCTAAGTGGGGTACAAATGTCAGGGGTATTATGAACCCTAACCCTCGACCCATATTCGATGATGGGATTCAAGATTGGGGAATGAACATGACAACAAGTACCAAGGCACTATTATGAACAAACTCAACTTTGAGTGTGTGCTGGAAATCTTCTTACATGCTAGTCTTAGACAAAACATACACTTTCCGGTCCTAAACCGACAGCCACTACCTTGCTACATCTACACAAGGGGGGTATCATAACAATATGTATAAACAGATAACCGCCAGAACCCATCACCGAAACCCGTTAACACCTTTGTCGTGCAATATAACGCCGCCAAACACCAACTCCATAACACATTCAATCCCAAAAGCCAGCAGAACCATCAACACTTAGAGGCCGCCACTTCTAGGGGCTGCTCACCAAGATAGAATCCTCATCCATCTCATCCCCAGTACCTATCACCCCATCCTCGGCGAAACTCGTAGCCTCAACCGCATCAACAAACGCCCTCAACGACGCCGCGCTTCTCTCCAGCACCTGACTCCCCATTTTCTCCGCAGCCGTCATGGCCGCTCCTCCCCTGCCGTTCCCCTTCTTGATCTTCTTCTCCCGTTCCTCGATCCCCTTCTCCACCGCCCACTTCAGCCCATCGAAATAATCCACGCTCCCGGACTGAAACAGACACCACGCCATGCTCTCCAGCACCAGGCTAAACTTGGCATTATCCTCCACAGTCACGGTCTTGGCCGGATACGGCAGAAAACACTCTTTAAGCATCGTCTGGCTGATGGCGTGGTCCGCGTCTGCTTCCGGGTCGACGTCTTCAGGCTGCGGAGCGTTGCGGGGCGTGAAGGACTGAGCCACACAGCGGAAGAGGGAGACGTAGATATAGCGCGGGAGGGCGAGGTCGACGTGGTCTAGAGAGAGGAAGAGCTCGAAACAGGGGAGGGGCAAGGATTTGAGGCGCGATGTGAAGAGATCGTAGAGCTCATAGGTCTTGCAGAGAATGTCAGGTGGGAGGTAGAAGGCGCAGCCGGAGATGAGGCGGAAGAGACGCAGTCGGAGAGGTATCGAGTCCGCTAGGCTGTCGGTTACGCGGAGGGGGTTAGGCGTCGCTGTGGGCGAGACGTCGAAGGCTTTGCCTGGTTTGGAGAAGGGGGTGGACTTTGGTCGGCCTTTGGATCGTCGGCCGGTTCGGGCGGATGGGAGGTGAGGGGTGTGAAATGCGTCTGTTTTGTCGTCGTTGTCGGTGACCGGGTCATCCCAGTCTTCGAGGTAATCGCCGAATTGGTCCTTTTCTAGGTCGACGGCGGTCATATGCGAGTGCTTCCGCTTGTTGCTTTTGTCTGTATGGAGGGCTATCTCCTTGTTGAACACCTCTCTGTAGTAAGTGTTGTCTGCGGAGTTTTCGTCATCGGCGAACGCTAACAGTGCTCTAATAACTTCATGGAGAACCCTCTTCCTATCCCGCCGTAGGTCATCCACGTATTGAACAAACAGACTTTGCTGCAGCAGAGGGTACTGGCACTTGGCCTCGGACGCGGAGTCGCTGCTGCTGTTGATTTCGGCTTGGAAGTTGGCCTGATCCTGCGCAAGACGCTCATCCCAGTCCTTCTCTAGGCACTCAATCATGAAATCCAGCCATGCCTTCCAGTGTACCCAACGATGCGGATGTGTAGTACTGCACCGGAACGCCCAACCCAAGACGGACCAGAAATCGGATGATCTTCTCCATATGCTGTGGTCATTTCCAGACCACTTGCTCTCAATATTATCCGCCTCGCTAAAACTGCCGATACTGCCACCACCGTCGCTTTCGCCGGGGCTGTTGAATTCTCGCGAGTTTCTGCGGGCCCATCGGCCACCGCTTTGCCCTTGCCTGAAAGAAAATGCCGTGCGGAAGTCGGCGTTTATGGGCCCGACCTTGTTGAGGAGGGTACGGAGGTATTCTCGGGATTCGCCAGCGATGTCGAGGTTGGCTTGCTCGGGAGCGCGGGATGTATACGCAGGGTGGATTGTTAATGTGCCCAGGAGAGCGATCTGGGCAGGAGGAGGTACTCGGACAGGTTTGTCTGTTTGTTGCCTTTCACCGGCATCGCTGAGAAGACTTCCGAGTAGGTCTATTGCTGGGAGGTACATCTGCTCCTCGAGATGGATCTGGCAGGATTGTTTGAGAACATGGGGAATCTCTTTGCATTTGTAATATTTAGGTTTTTGGTTGTCTTCGTGATCTGGACTTGTGATGTTGGTGGTATCGGCAGCGTTGGGGGAGTCGGCGGCTGTGTGGAAAGAGGCCGGCGTCGATGTGCCGTCGAGATCTGTAAGCGGCGATGAGACCGCCATGGCGTAAGGATTGGGCCACCCAGCTGTGTCACTCTCTCTATAATAATGATGGGTGGCAAGGGTACAGAGGTTGGTGGTGAAATCCTGTAGACTTAAAAGTTGGGAAACGGTAGGTGGGAAAAGAAGACGCGCTTGATTTGGTTCGTGATGCAAACCGAACGCGACGACAGCGGGGCTCCCAGCCTGGAAATTCACCCCAATGCGCAGTCACGGCCCGGTACCTTGGCACCTATAACCCAATCAAGTTAGCGCCAAAGCTTAATCCTGTTAGTGGGTCTTTATCGTCAAAGCTCCATTGTCTTGTGTTCACCTTTCATTCGAATAAAGAACAACCTAACAACTTGTCAGTCTTTTCAGATGGCTTTGTAGACTGATCTGTGTGGACAAGGCGATTTCAATACCAGCTTCCAGTTGAATCCACTGTCATTCAGCCTGGCAATTATGTCGACATTGAGAGTCAGGTTGGCGTCAGGTCATGATTCACTACAATAACCAACAAAGTGCAATTTGCCATAGTCTCGTGGGACGCTGGTGGTCGTAAACAACGAATATGCTTGTAGCCGCTTACAATGCACCATGCTATATGCAAGGCCTTGAACAATGTTCTTGACCTCATGTTCCTCGCTCTTGGTTCTTTTACAGTATAGATACACTATATACATAATTGGGTCAAACTAAAAGCGACTGGGACGCTATCAGATGACTGTCATGAGGTCTCTGTGTTTCCTCAGAGGTATCTGTGTCCCCTCTTTTTGTCCACGCGCCGTGATTGACAAGACTTACAGAAGGGCTGGATGACTGGAAGATCCAAAACTCCTTTCGCCTTTTGTTCCAGCAAAGAAAGCGTCCTGTATCACCGCTTCTTGTTGCCCAAGTTCGCAGACGGCTCCCACGCCTTGGGCTGCCACTCCCCGCTGGGATTACTGGCCTGAGCCTGCTTCCATGGATCGATACCCTTCTTCTTCTGCTGCTTTTGCTGCTTCATCATCTGGTCCCAAGTTTGTTCCCTCGCTCCGCTCGTTTGGTCTGCTGGCGTCGCATGTGCCGTGGCGGAGCTCGCACCGGTAGCCGTAGCCGTGGCCGTCTTAGTAGCAGTCTCTGTAGCCGTCGCCCTGATCTTTTCCTGCTCTTCCTTCGCAGCCTGCTTCGTCTCCTCACTCCCAAAAACAGGCTGATTGCTGACACCACTGGTCTCAACACCGCTCACAACCCCCCCACTTGTCCCCTCCGTGTAGGGACTGCTCTTCTTCATACCCTCTCCCACCACAGGCGGAACCGGCTGCCCATATTCCTCGCCTGGCTTTCCAATGGTCCTGGTTGATGGTTCACCTGGCGAATCCGGAATGTACTTTGCCTTGGCCTCCCACCTCTCATCCGCCATCTTGGCCAGCACTTTGATCCTCTCCTGCCGAGCCACTTCGGCCTCCTGCTCTTCTATCGTCGGCGGGTCCTCCCGCGTATATCGAAGCCATTGATGCCAGGAGGGAGGAACGGCGACGTCACTGAAGTGAGTGCTGCGACCGCCTGGGTACTGGACTATTCGGCGCCAGCGGATGGTGGAGCGAGTGGGGCGGAACTGATAGTAGGCATTGCCGGCTAGGTCGAGGCCTGTCTGGGGTTAGTCATTGTGAAAGGGGAGAGTGAAGAAAGAAAGGGGTTGGGTGAGTGAAGTGTGAGTAAATGTGAGATGGTGATGGGAAAGGAGAAATCAGAGTTGGGAAAGGTAAATGATATGTAAATGAAGGACTTCTTGGCCTGAGGATCACCCAAGGATCAAAGCGCGTATAGCATCGATCTACGGCGTTTACGGCGTGACCGGGACAGCAAGGGCCCAGGGGGGGGGGGGGGGGACGGGATGATCATTTATTTGTTCTCAGTTCTTATGTTCTCAGTTCTTACCGACGAGCAGCTTATTACGCCATGGGAACTTGATGGCCTTCCACTTGAACCATGCCCGCTTCAGGGGGGAGATGGACTTGAGGTTGAGCGACATGAGATTGCCGGTCGATCTGTAGATGCGCCCTATCGAGTGATGCGCACGGGATGAGATGAGAGTGAGAGGAGTGAGAGGAGGACCTGATGAGGAACTCGCGGACCGTTGAGCCGTTGGTATCAGATCATGGGTGGTGGAAATTCCACTTCTGTGAGTGACGTCGGTTCCAGAAGTGACTGACTGGCGCCAGTGATGAGTCCAGTGAACGGCGACGGCGCTACGGAAGGACCCGTCCGTCACCCGCTGCAAGACGGCCGGGATTAAACCCAGCCACAGACATGGGAAAGCGCATGGCATCAAGCCACGTGTAAATCTCGGCAGCAGCGCGTCACATTTGTGGCTGGTGCACACACTAATTCATGTGTGATGGCGTAGGCGATTGGTGCCATGTGCAGTTGCCCTGCACTAATTCCTGTTGCGAAGCGGGGTTGCTAACAATCACAGCGCCCGGCAGAGTGGGATAGTGGGTACATCGCAATTAGGGCCCCCCGCTGGCATCCCCTGTAGCACCCTGTCCAAACCTGTGAACAATAGTGGAATGCTAATTTACAGCTTATGAATCGTCCGAGTCGTGGTGGTGATTGACGAGGACGACTCTTTGAACAACGCACCTGCCAGAGGGAAAAAGAAACGTTGGACACAAATCTCCCTCAAAAGAGAGGATCCCAATCAATCTCTGGTCAGATTGGACGCAATCTCGAGAACCCAGCCGGCGTCTTCGTCAACACTTAATACGAGCTTTCGCCAATTTCTCTGCCCCTCTTTGCATCCTTTTTTTTCTCGACGTACGACTTGTTTCTCTCGCGGCGATCCCATCAGATACCACTCACTACCTACACAGCCACCTTTGCGCCAACAAGGAAATACAAAGATAGTATCAGCAGCGAGGGATAAGCCGGGAATTGCGCCAGAGTCCGCAAAATTCCACAAGATTGCCCGTTCTGGAAGCTCATCTGGAACATCCCTGTCGGTGATCCAAGATCCGGTTAGAGACACTGCTCTTACTCCCATCCCCTGGCCAACCTTGGATTCCGTCCCTGATCCCAAGCCCGGGCCTGACATGAACCCGGAACCTGGTCCCCATTCCGGCCGCCAAAGTGACCCGACAACTCCAAGGTCCCATCTCCCAACTGGATTCCAGTCCTTATCCCAAACACTTCACGCCTCCCCTTGGGACACCGGTGAATAGTCTTGACCCTTTTCCCGACGTCTTCTGGTGCAACTGGAACACGCGCCTCAAGCAGAGATACACCATGGCTTCCGTCTCTTCGCTGGACAAGGACCTGCGCAAGCTGCGCGCCGAAAAGTACACGCCCCAGGCCGCCGGCGAGGCAAAGTCCTGGATCGAGTCCGTCCTCGGCGAGAAGCTGCCCCAGCCCGACCTGCTCGATGCCCTCAAGGATGGCGTTGCTCTGTGCAAGTGAGTCCATTCCTACCCCCAAATCTGACCAGACCAAACAGACTAACCACCCATCTATCCAGGCTCGTCAACAAGGTGCTGCCACCACCCGGCGTCAAGTTCAAGCAGTCGGCCATGCCCTTCGTCCAGATGGAAAACATCTCCATCTTCCTGCGATCGTGCAAGGCCCCGCCGCTGAACCTGCTCGAGCACGACGTTTTCCTGACTGTCGATCTTTACGAGCGCAAAGACCCCGCACAGGTACTTCAGTGTATCGGTGCCTTTAGCCGAGCGGCCAACGCCGCAAACCCCTCAGCAGTCCCGACAGTAATTGGTCCCAAAGTCAACGCTCACAACAACAATTCCGTTATAAGTCCCCAGGCCACCGGTGGCGCTCCCCTGAAGAGCCCAGGTCTTCCTGCCCGCAACACCTCGACCGCCAGCAATGCCACCGTTTCATCCTTCAGCTCATCCTTCGGCTCGTCTCTCCAACCCACGGCATCGCCTTTGGTTGCGCAGAAGACGGGAGGCTCGGTGGCGAGCAGCAGATGGGGTGCCAAGTCCCCAACTCTCAGTGCCACCACTCCCTCTGTTTCGGGGAGCGTCAGCAGCTGGAGCAGCAAGAACCACGAGGGCACCACGTCCCCGGCCTGGAACATTGCCCAGTATGGATACATGGGCGGTGCGAGTCAAGGCACCATGGGCGTTTCTTTCGGCGGTCGTCGGCAGATTACTACTGCTGCCCCGACCGTGCCTAGCGTACAAGAAAAGGAGCGAAAGCGAAAGGAGGCCGAAGCCGAGGCGGAACGGCGCAAGGAGGAGGAACAACGGAAGAAGGCTGAGAAGGAGGCCGCCGAGAAGCGCGCTCGTCAGGAAGAGGAACGCAGGTGGGAGGACGAGACCCGCAAGGCCCGCGAGGAGGAGCGCAAGCGGCTCGAGGAGGAAAAGCGGCGTTGGCAGGAGGAGGAACGTCAGTGGAAGCTCGACCAGGAGAGGCGACGCAAGGAGGAAGAGGAGGCCGAGCGACGACTGCAAGCCGAACTGAAACAGGAGGAGGAGAAGAAGCGCGCCGCCGAGAAGCAGATCCAGAACCATACCCGCGAGAGGAGCGATCCCCGGCTGCGCGGTCAGCTACTCAGCCAGTACCAGGCCGAAGAGTCCCGAGACAAGGAGCGGATAAGAGAGCTCGAGCGGGAACTTGAGAAGGCCCGGAGGCGAGAGGCCGAGTACGAGCGCGAGCGCCAGGAACGCTCCCGTCGACTCGGCGTCAGCAGCGGCGACGACTCGGACGAGAAGCACCGCTCGCGCAGCCGCCCTGCTCGTCCCATCAGCAGGCAGGATTCGTGGAAGCCGCGCGACGAGCGGCGGTTTTCTAGCAGACCTCCGTCGCCTCTGGTGCAGGACATCCTAGACGGATACCTCGACAGCCCCGTCCAGCCGGCGGCAGGAGCCCGGTCCCCACGGGCAACCCTCTCCCCGCGCCCGCTACCCGACCCGACTTCGCCGTCCAGGCCGCTTCCGATCCCAGCGAACCCCATGCTCTCGCCGCCTCAGAAGCTTACTGCTCAGCGAACTGGTGGCAAGGAGAACAACGGCAACGGCCTATCCCCCGCCCTCCCCATTCGCCCCAACCACACCGGCAACAGCCGCCCCCTTCAAACCCGCGGCCAACAACCCGTCACCCCTACTCAACCCCAACCTTCGCATAACAGCAACAAATCCCCCTTCAACAAGCCTCGCTCTCCTTACTCGCCCACCCAAAAGACGGGCGGAGGATTTGGGGCTTTGTCTCTCCTCGAGCGGGAGATGGAGCTCGAACGCCAGCGTCAGCGCGAGTGGGAGGAGGCTCAGCAGGAGACGGCCAAGGCTGTTCGTTCTGATGAGGGAGTCAATGGAATCGGCGGAGGGATCGGCGGACGATGGGACGTCGGCCAGTGGGCTGGGTTCGCGGGTGGTGATTCGCAGAATCGTGGGAATCAGGGGATTGGAGCGGGAAGGAGGCCGATGGTTGGGCCGAGGCCTTTGCCTAACTTGCCGCAGTAGACTTGGGTGAGGGCGGAGGACGGAGCATGGAAGAAAGTGGAGAGGGTTGAAGAAGAGGAGGGGATGAGAGAGAAAAAATGGCGAGACTGAGAAATGAAGAAGAAGAAGAAGAAGAGAGAGACAGAGAGGAAGAAAGTATACCCAATAGTTTGTCGTTTGTCTGTTTAAGGCTGGCCGGCAGTCTGTAGTATTGCAATAATTGCAAACAGAAAAGTAAGGAACTGGTTCTTTTGAGTTTATAGGGAAACAAAAGGGAACGATTGTTGGGGGGCGGGGAAAGGATATACCATCATTATTTAGTATAGTATTCCCTTTTTGTTGCCGTCTGTCTGTCTATCTGTTTGAGACTGTGGACCCACCCGCGTCGAGGTAATTAGGTTTTAGGTTATAGAAAGATTTTTACTCAAAAAATTGTATTGTTCACTTGTCGTGTGCACTTGGCTTGGGTCAGTCAACATCAACACTGTGAAATATTGATGTTACACACCACTTTCGGTGACTAGCTACCGCATCATGCATACCATCCAAGATACTACTCGTTCGTACGTACATACACCAAACTCCGCCCACATATAAACTAGATAGACGCCGATGCCAAAACGGTATATGATATAGATACAGATACAATACAATATATACGCAATCATCCTAACTCCCGACATTTCAAATCCAAAAAAAAAAAAAAAAAAAAAAAAAAAAAACACCCACGCCCCAAGATGCTGCCAACTCCCTCCCCCGACACAGTTGCTTCATACACATACACCGTACAGTCCTACACACACACCTCTCTTCCACAATCATACATACTTTAAATTCACCCACCACCCCCCTCTTCCAACTTTACTTCCACTGCTCGCATATCACTTAAACATAACGGCCTTTTTGTTTGGTGGGGTTCGTATGGTTGGTGTCCAAAGAAGAGGTCTTATGGTTGTGGGAGTAGGGGTTTGTTTTGGTGTGGTTAGTGTGGTTGGTGTGGATTTCGTCCAAAGAAGGGGTTTCTTGGTTGTGGGAGTAGGGGTGGGTTTCTCAGTCTTGGGAGTAACGGTTGACGGCTTTGCGGCGGCGGCGGCGGTGGTGGAGGAGGAGGAGGAGGAGGAGGAGGAGGAGGAGGTGCTGGTGGTGGTGGTGGTGGTGGCGGCAGCAGCCGCAGCGGCCCGCATGGAGAGCGAGGCAAGGGCGTCTAGCCTCGCGGCGACGGAGGTCTTGGTCCCGGGCGGAGTCTTGGAGACGGCTTTGAGGCGGGCGGCGATTTCGGGGTCGTCGAGGGAAGGGGATGGTTCCTCTTTGGTTTCCTTCTTGGGGGTTGACTTGGTTTCCTTGGTTTCCTCCTTTCGGATCGACTTCGGTGCGAATGTGGTCTTCTTCACATCGACCTGTGATGAGGGTGGATGAGACGTAGCGTTATTGGTGGTTGTTGTGGTTGCAGCTTTGGGTTTAGAGGATGAAGGTAAAAATGAGGAAGCAGTAGCCTCCTTACCCGCGGCCTTGGAAGACGCCACCGTCATCTCCTTGCTTGCAATATTGGGGACTGTGGCCTTCTTGGTGGCAGCGAGTCTGGCAGCATTAGCCTCTGTAATGGCTTTGCCCTGGGCTTTGGCCGCTCTGATGGTCTGTTCATCAACACCAGCTGCGACAGACTCTGTTCTTAATGCCCCCGAGACAGAATCTAGACGGCTTGCGATGGAAGGTTTTGAAGGAGCCACAACAGTCTTTGTCGGAGCTTGTACAGCGGCGTGCCGCTTAGGTGGGTTGACAGGTGCTCGTCCATTAGGCGTCAGAGAATAAGCACCATATGGTTCGCTATATCTCGTCTCTGCGATAATCTTCTTCAGCTCCTCATCAGAGTTGGCAATCTGTGCCCGGATGAACCGAAGGAAAGCTTGGTGATCGCCGGCCTCGGCCCTCACGCGAAGTGTCTGCATCACAGGCACACGAGGCGTGTACTTGATGTTGTCCAGCCGAGGCGCATACTGGGAGTCTGGGACAATGCTCTCATCCAACTTTGCTTCGTCTCCCTTGTCCAAAATTTGGAAGATATCGATGCTCTCGCCGTGCGCAATGGGTATCGGGTTACTAGGCGTGATACAATCCATGTCGACCTCCTTCCGGAGGACGTGGTCGATGTCCACAGCGCTGAAGAAGGCGCAGGATTGAGGCAGATCTTGAATGCCGACTTGCTGCGCGAACATGACGCGGGTCCACAGGTTGGCAATCTGCAGTGCCATGGCTACCCGATACTTGTCGTGTTCCTCGGCAAGGTAGCGGATTTCGTCGTGCACGGTGATGGCCAGTCGACAGGCGAGGTTGAAGCGGCGGGTAAGATAGTCCATAGCGATGATGAGCAAGTGAAGGTAGTCGACACCACTAGATTGGATGGCCCAGTTGATACGCGAGGTCAGGAAACCTCCCTTGCTAACCCAGCGGCCCATGAGGGCCTCTGTGATGCCCGCGCCGAGAACAGGGGTACGAGGACGCTCTTGCTCGGCAAACTCTTCAAGCATGTTAAACACAAAGGACTCGGTGCCGCCTCGCCAGAATGGTCGCTTGTAGAGAGACTTGCGGTTGGTTTTAGCACCCTTGGTAGCATCGTAGAGCTTGGTCGCGATGGCAGTCGTTTCCGCCTCGGTCAAGCTAGGGTTGAACTGCCGGAGAAGCTGAGAAGCGAACTTTAGACCGGCACCGTAGATACGGCCGTAGTTGAACACTTTTGCGTCGTTACGGGTGATGCCCAGAATGGCAGCCGTTCGACTGTGGAGATCAGTGCCCTGGGATTTGGTACCCTCAAGGGTCATGAAGCCGATGGCGTTACCACCATGGAGTTTAAAAGTGGCATCTCCAACCACCGACGCAATCCAGAGTTCTTCCGAGTCAACGTCGGCACCGACAAAGGCATAACCTGGTGGTGCGCGAACCATGGCTTTGAGCTCTGATCCAACGCGGTTCTTCTTGGCGTTGGATGCCGTCAACCATGTTCTTTCGACCGCACGACGAGTAATGGTACCCATGGGAATGACCTGGGGAAGAACAAAGCCCCCAACAGGGGCGTCATTATCTGCGCCCTTGTTGACGAACCTCTGAGAAGGAGGAAGTTGATCTTCATAGACAACCATCTGGTTCTTAATTCTTTCTCGAGCGCTGATCCAGTACGAACAAGAAGCATTCATGTCCAATGCCTCCTTTGCGTACGGGTACTCGGAAGAGAGGATACCCTTTTCGAAGTAGGCAAGATAGCCCTTGGCCATCGGGTTGACACATCTAGCAGTCGGGCCATCTTTGTGAGGAAGTTTGAAGTAGTTGTGATCGGAATCCATCCTAAGTCGGTCATCAACTTCCGGGTCATCAAAGTGAATAGGTGTCATCTGGCGTTGAATGAAGGTCCCTGCTTTTTTTCGTGGAACCTGGAACGTCCAGCCAAACCGATCGGACCAGAATAAGGGATAGCCTTCCCACGATAGTTTGAGGAGCAACGGGGCTACCCGTGTACGGACGGTGAGATTGATGAACTCGTGTCGAGCCTTCCTATTTTCCTGTTCTTTGCCGGGTTCGTCCAGGCCCGAGAGCTTCTTGGGAATCTTTATGAACAAATCCTTGTACCATTGGGGGTACCCTGGTAGTTTCTGGTTCAGGGCTGGCCGTTCCACGTCACCCTTCTTCTTTGGTTTGACCATCTTGATCTCCTGCCCCGACCAATCTAACTGGCTCAACCAAGGGTCAGCGAGATATTTCTCGGGGTCAGTCTTATAATCCAATGTCTTCTCCATCAGAGCGAGAAGGCGCTCCTGAACGCCGTGTAACATTTGAAGGTAAGTTGCCTCAGCTGTCTCGATATAAGTATCCCAAGTCTTGTTGACTGGCAGAATGACAGAAGCGAGGTGGCGTAAAGCGGCAAAGCTGACGGGATGAGGACAGACGCCGAGGAAGTTGGGAAAGACGACCTGGTAGACTTGGTGGGTGACTTGAACATCAGCCGCGCAGTAAGTCAGGAGATGGTCCAGCTGGTTCAGAATCACGTTCCGATCTGTTTCGGCGAAAACATCCCTGATTTCCTTATCGATCTTGACGTTGAGATGGAACTGGGCCACGTCTCGTAGCGAGTTGATGGAACTTTTGTCAACCCAGAGGTCAGCCTCCTCAGAAGTAAGCGAACCGCCTTGCAAGAGTCCTTGCAGTTCGACACTGGCACTTTCATGCTCTTCCTTCTCCCGTAGTTCTCTGGCCTTCTTGTGCTTCATCCATGTCGGCCTTTGTTGGGAGCACATTCCGTTCACAGCAACGTGTAGAGACATTGTGTCGAGGAAGAAGTTCCTCGTCTGCTTCAGGTCGTACTCTTCGAGTATCTTGGCACGGTCGTAGCCAATGTTGTGTCCCACGATCACTCTGTCGACGGTTGGATCACCCATTGGTATCAAGTGGGCCTTGTTTTCCGTCTCTCCAAGCAGCCACGGCGACAGCCAAGCATACCAGGCATCCGGAGTACCAGCACATGCCATGACAGCATAGGGGTTATCTTTATACATGACCTCGACATCGAAGCACATCATGTTGCCCTGGGGCAGAATATCGTTCTCTGTCGTGCCATCACGGTTGTACTTGGTCCAGCCACTCCTCCGCGCCCAATTTTTCGGCTTGGGAGGTAGGTCGACGTCTGCGAAGTGCTTGGCGTGGGTGAGAAAGGGTTCGGCGGCGTCGACGCCCAGCTTGTGGAAGTGCTCGTCGAGGGTGTCGCCTACCAAGGCAGGTAGTTGAAAGGCAATGGGAGGGGTCTTGTCGGTAGTTTTCCCCAGCAAGTCGTGACGGGTGAGGTGATCCTTGGCCAGCTCGATGAGTTCGGGGGCCGGAGGGTCGGTGTTTCCGCGGGGGAAGAGCTGCTTGTAGAGGTGTTCGCTCAGCTGCTGGACGCCGATCTCGTTATGGCGCGCGGTGGAGGGGATGGAGAGGCCCTTGGGCTCGAGCACTTGGGCGACGGTTGAGTCCCATCGTAGATGGCGTAGTTGTCGAGGGTATCGGGAAAAGAGATTGGCACTTTGGAGGACTCGGGCGGCGGTCGCAACAGTCGCATTTGGAACCGCCCGGCAGCGGACGGGGGTCAGCATTCTAGAGGATAACCAGCTAGAGGTCGCATATCAAGTCATGGTAGGCTGTGTGTTTTCAGTCCGGAAAGTGGTGATACGCCACGGTGTGAATAGTTGTGGTTGTGGAAGTGGTGGTTGAGAGAGGTTTGCGGGGCGGACGACCGAGTCCATCATCGATGTCATGGGCATCACAGAAAAAAAAAAAACAGATCAAAAACTGAAGGTTCCAGTCCATGCCAATTGGGACCCCGGCCCCTCAGTAGAGGCACGCTAGCATGTACCCAAGTACCTAGGTACCCTCTCACTTTCCAAACAGACTGCCGCTCCCATATAACATGTCTATCTGTACCCAAGAGTACATTCAGTTAAGCTTGAGTTGCTTTCATTAGCCGGGTTTTGAGTTCCTCATTTAGTTTTGTGTTGGTTTACTGTCTGTCATACAGCATTTCACTTGCACGAGTCTCCCGATCTACGGGTCAGATAGCGGGCTGCTCGCTAAAGAGGGGACCCGGAATGTGGAGGAGCATGCTCCGTCAATTCGTCAAGGTTTTTTTAACCAATGATCTCAGACCCCCATCATTCAATATCACTGCACGATCAAGGTGAGATGGATGGCCAGCACGGCGTTGAAGAGCATCAAAGGAAAAATTCACGATCGTGTTAGTGTCGATCCACTTCTGCCGCAATGACAACGTCATGGCCTCCATTAGCTCCCCGGTCTGCACGCTTAGCCCCGGCCCGGAAAAGGCCCCATTGTCCGTCGGTGCCGGGTGCGGGACGGGCCCACTTCTCCGTATGGTTCCGGAAGGGGTTCGGCCTCGATGCTATCATAAGTCAACAGACATACAAAGCTTGGCACTCTGGCGCTGCTCATACAATGAAATGAGTAAGAGGTAGCTGAAGAGGCAGGCCAAGTCGGGTCAAAGATCGAATGGTATCTGTTAGCAGCTTGCACCAGACCCACGTGTGAGCTACTAACATGTACTACGGCAGCCACGATAACAGCTAGATAGCGATCAAGAAGTTCGCCATCACAGCGCCAGCGTTCTTTGTACTCCATAGTACACTTCTTCTTCCCCGTTATGATTTGCTCACGATGGCAACTTCCACTGCCCAAAGTGATTCAGTACATGATCCAAGAAGGGCTGGATCCATCTTTCCTTCGGACCTTCCCGTATTTCTCAGCTACATGTTAAAGATGGATCAATTCCACCCATCTTTTTCTCCTCTAGACAGCTAAACACTTCCTTTCAGTTGTTTCCGTCCTCTCCACGACGTCACAGCTTACAAAACCTCCCAAGCAGCCGCCTGTATGCAATTTCAGCTCTACCGGCGACTTTGATACCGATCGTTTCACTCTTCCCCGTATATACCATTGTTAGCGACTACCCTTGTTTTCTTTCGTCCCAGGTATTGTCCGTAGCCCTTTCACTCTCGTTTGGCTGGAACATTGCGAGCAACATAAAAGCAAAGTCCACTCGCCACCGCAGCAAACGCACCAACGAACGGGTTGGAATCCCATCTTCACTCGGAACTGAACAAAGTTTTACCTTTTGTTCCGGTATTTTGTTCGGCAAGCCTCTCGGGGGCCATGGATGACGACTTCCCCTTGAGTGATGCGGCCTACGACGATATTTTTGCAGGTACTTACTTACTCTACCACATTGTCTGAGCTGTGTGTCTCTAACAAGTCGCGGCAAAAGACCTTGACCTGGACGCTCTTCCACCACCGCTATCCAGTGTAGCGCACCCGAACCCTGGTGGTGTTCCTCAGTCGCTCCCTTCCTTGGCGCCTTTGCTGCAGCAATATCCGGCCCCGATCCAGAACTCCAACTCCGACAACTCTTTACAACTCCCTGGGCAAACCGCAAACATATTGCCCTCACTCTCAATTCAACCTCAAACAACAAACTGTTACATAACCCCGCGAACCCCATTACCCTGTCCGCACCCGCAAACCCCGTCTGAACCCGGCCGTTACCTCGACAACCGCCAACCTCAACCCGCTCATTTGCGGCCGGCTTCTTGCGCCCTACCACCACCTCGGCCACCGCCACCGTCGCTCTCTTTTCTGCTTTCTGCATCTTCCTCTACCCCAGACAACAGAGGAACCAGCTTTTACAACAACACCAACCCCGCCTTCACCACCAACCTCGCTACAGGCCCGCGCACGCCTGGTCTACCCGTCACCACCCATCGCGGCGATCGAGAACCAAATAGTGACGACTTTCTCAACGAGCTTGCCGGTCGAGACTTTTCCAGCCCTTCGCTTCCACCCCGGACTCCGAGACATCTCAGCCATCTTCTCTCTCCTTCACGCAACAATTACAACACCATGCCTTCGAGGAGGGATGAATCCGCCGCCGAGGGCTCTCGGCGACGAAGCCGAGGCACCTCTCACAACATTGTCAGCTTGCCCACACTGCCGCCTCAGTCATCCGGCGCTCCCAAACGGAAAAGAGAAGACGGGCTAGAAGTCAAGACAAACAAGCGAAAAGCGCACGAGTTGGTATCCAGTGACGACGAGAAAGATCCGTTCGGGGACGAAAACTTTATGGATGTGGTCGACCTGGCGGATACCGAAGAGGTGCCCGAGAGCATGCGAGCGAAGCCCAGGCCCAAGAATGAGATCAAGCTAAGCGCCTTCCAATGTGTCATTTGCATGGATAATGTTACGGGTTTGACGGTTACGCATTGTGGTAAGCTTTCTTTTTCTCCCTTGCGTACCCCTTCCGCTCTGTTTGTTCACGGCTAACAAGTCTTCTTGTTATTAGGTCACCTCTTTTGCTCCGAATGTCTCCATTCCGCCCTAACCATTGACCCAACCAAACGAACATGCCCGGTGTGTCGCCAAAAGATCGACAAAGCACCGACAGGCGGCAAGTGGACAACGAAGGCGAAGGGTTACTACCCGCTTGAATTGAAGCTGGTTACGAAGAAGAGCTTGGGGAAGAGGGCCGCTCAATGACAGCCCTATTAGTGGATATAACGAAACCACCCCCGCCACTTTGTCAGCTGAAGAAAGCGACAGACAGAGCGGTTGTCGATATACGAGTATTTGTCCGGACATATAAGGACTGGAGGGCTGCGGATGGCTGCGTCGTGACTTGCACGGCATGATGTTAGAAGGGCGGAAGCAAAGAAGCACCAGGATGCCGCCGAGACCGTGGTATATCCATATGCCTGAACAAGCCACTACACAGATGAGTGGCGATACGAATCGAGGTGGCACCGGCTCAGAGCATGGATGAGACTTAGATGGCAACAGGTCATCCACCTACCTGCTCTTTGACCAGGCACAACTTTCGCAGAACCAATGGCGCCCATCCATCACAGACCAATCCTGGAGCACTAGCTATCGAGGGACTGAAAGCCGAAATATTCAGCCCAGCCCAGCCGCTAGTTTATATACATGCTGAGACGTTGTTACCCACCCACTTCGCTATTCCTGGATACAGCTCGGACAGAAGAAGAGTCTTCTGATAGGGGAGGAAAAAACATTGCTTGGCGTTTGGCATGGAGGAATCGCCGTTGAATCGTTGCTCAGTCGCCGGCGATACGTCAGCGAATCGATGGAGAAGCGCAAGCAGCAAGAGAACGATAGCCAAGTGGCTACGAAGGAGCAAAAGGTGTCTCTTTCCGTCTCGTCGGTTTGGTTGGTCTTTCGGACAACGGAAATAGCTAAAAGAGGCATCATGATGGCATTAAATGCATGGATGGGCAAGGGGATGGAAGGAAAGGGCATAAATAACGGCGTTATAGATGATGACGAGGAAGATGAGACCTTAAGATCTCGTCTTGTGTGATAGATACCCCCTCCCTTTTTGTTTTCTATTCGAGTGTGTATAGGGGAGTTTGTTTGTTTGGTACATATTGGTATGGCATAGTAAGCCTTGTGTTGCTTGTTCTCTAGCGCATACATAGAGTGCCGATGCGAGCTAGCATAAGCATAAAATAACATGATGCTTGTCAATTCCGATGAGTTAGCTGTGAAGAGAAAATCAGGTTATTATGATCGTCAATTCTAAATGACTTGGTTGTCAAGAGAACATCAAGTTGTTATGATCAAGTAGACTCTCAGATCTATCCGTCCCAATGTTTCCATCTCTATTCACATAACCCCATAGATAATATGTAGCCTCCCCTTTACACTTCTAACCCAGACGAGTTGAGTACCTCTTTCGTAGGTAGTTTTTCCTTTGATGCTCTCCTCCTCAAGCATAAGCAGCCCAACCTAGATAACCTCACCGTTAGCAATCTCTCTCTCTCACGTTCAACTAGAACCATTCATGAAGCGGGGACGAACAACTTACCACAATACAACACGGCCAAATTCCTCTCATCAGTCGCCTGATTAATCAAATCATTCACCGTAGCCATCACACTCAGCGTCTTACTCAACTTCTTCCTCACCACCTCCAACGCCCGATTCGCCTCACTAGGCTCATTGAGGTTCGACTTCTTGTTCCCACCACCAGCACGATGATGATCCTCCTCCGCCGCCTGATCATCATCCACCCCATCGTTCTCATCCGCCCCCATTCTCGCATTCTGCAATCTCGCCATCCTCAAGGGACTCATCGACCAGCTATAAAGCGGATCATACCTCAACACGTCCAAAATGGTCATGATACTGTACGTCTCCTCGCGCAGCGCGTCCAGCGTGAACTCGCAGCACCGACGGAACACGCCCTCGGTTTTGGTTATGCCCATCCCGTCGACGATGTCGCGCGTCAGACGGAAGGGCACCAGTTCGGGCACCGGTAAGACGCGACCCATCTCGAAGGCGATGCCCAAGTCGATGTGTACCACCTCGCCCGTTTTGGTGTCGAGCAAAATGTTGTGGCCGTGTCGGTCGCCTAACCCAAGGACGTGGCCGAGCATGGAGATGGCGGCCGTGGTGCGCGTGTAGGCGGTTCGCCTGGCGAACCACTCGTCCGGGTCGGGGAACCATTCCATGAAGAAGTAGCGCATCACGGGGTGGAACTTTTCGGTGACCTTGTGGTAGACGGCCACGCGGTTGTCGACGGTTGTGGATTGGGCGTTCATGATTTCCTTGCGGCAGTGCGTGCCTTTGAGGTCCTTTGGGTAGTAGGTTTCGTGGGCGGGCATGAGGTATTCGTGCAGGGGGATGGTGTTGGAGACGAACTCGATGACGCCCGAGGAGGAGGTGAGCGGGAGGACCTTGTAGGTCCGGATGCCGAGGTTTCGCTGGCGCGTGGTGCGGTGGTGCTTGAGCAGCTCCGAGACGGCAGCGAAGACTTGCTCCATGATGGCATCCTGGCGGAGGTCGTCGTTGCCGCCCTTTACGAGCTGCTTGTACCGCTGGCCGTCGTTGCCGATGGCTGTGATGATCTTGGGCGCGGAAACGCCCGAGGCGATGGTCATTTGCGGTTCGAACTTGATGATCATGGGTACGTTTGAGTAGTCGCAGCTCGCCAGCAGAGGCATCTGCATGGTCGGCGGCGGGATCGGGAACTTGGCAAGCGTGGCGAGGAATTGCGAGCCTACTGATGAGTTCTTGATGGCCATCTTGTGACCTGACTTGTGTCTGCTAGCATCGCGCTCCATGGCGAGCAGGTGGTAGACTCTGCTTGTCGCATCAATCGCCGGCCAGATCTTGGCGGCTGATACACCACTCTTGATGATGGCTTTGGCGATATGATCCGTCGCCCTCTGTCGGGACAAAGCAACCTCATCATCACTGTTGATCCGTGTTTTTGCTCCCGACCAGATCTGGTACATGCCGTGATAAGGGTGGTCGAGGCAGATGCTGTAGACAAGCTCTAGCAGGGTGACCTGGAAGAGCCCTTTCTGATCTTGCAGGCGCGATGATAGCTGATTGATCAAGGGTGCGAACTTCCGAGTAGGCACTTTGCTGAGGTACCTCTTCACAGTCTCGTTCACCATGTCGTCCTCTGAGCGCTCTAACCACAGAGCTGTGAATCGTAGCGCATCGTTATTGTACTCATCCGATGCTGCGAGAGAGAGCAGGTAGTTCTGTAAACTCAACCTCACAAACTCAGAACGAGTCTGTTCAACTCGGCGAAGCTCCTGCTGATCTAGGTCAAGCCACTGCTTTGCCTTCAACAAGTGCACGGAATACCTGTTTTTGAGTTTCGAATCCAGGGTGCTTGTGATCAGAGCTTTGAGCTGCGTGACCTCGTCATTCTTGCCCTTTTTGAGATTCTGGAGGCGAGCAAGATCCTCAAGGCCATCTGGGTTTTGAAGTTGTTCATCACAGAACATGGCGAACTGGTGGTAAACCCGGCCCGCTTCCTTTCCTTCACTTTTACCCTTCAGCTCCTTCAGTGCGGGCTCGAGATACTTCTTCTGAATGTTGTCAGGACTCTCCAGTCGGGCAACCGACACCTGGTACCCAATCTTCGACAAGAGATCCGAACGGCTGACAGGAACAGTTTGTTTCTTCAGTGAGGAATCCTTGTCAATGTTCTGCAGCATCCTGATGGAGGAAATCATCTCGCCTTGGTCCCATAGCGAGTTGGCAGCCTCCATCCGAATTGCCGCGTCGACCGTAAGCCCCATTTGTTCACTCGGCTTTATAAGATCTGTGAGTGTGGTAGACAAGTTCAGAGTTTCCTGTGTGGCACGATGGAACCGGTATATGTCAGAGGAGACCAGCATGCCACGAATCTGCGCCAGACGGGCATCTGCAGGCGTCAACCTCGATGGCCGGAGGTTGTGGTGTTGGCTCCACATGCTCAAAGTTGTTTCCCGGCACGAGAGGATCTGACTGACGTCGTCGTATTGTCCACTCATCATCCACTTGGACCGCGCTTGGAAGTCATTGATGATGCCGTTCAGCTCGGAAAGATCTCCAACATTCAGCACATCATCGAGTTCAGCCAGCGTAGCGAGAGCACCCAGCTGGTGACGCAGTGTTAATGTGTTAAGGCTTTTCCCCGTGAGATGTTTGAGTGTTCTCGCAAGACCGTCGTGAACCGCGCTTCTTACCATGTCGATGTCAGAAGCTTGATGCATACTTTGATGGGCTTTGTACACAGTTACCGCCCAGTTTTCGGGAGCAGGCGGAGCAGGAAGATTCCATATCTCTAAACGCCTTGCTGTGATGAACGTGGAATCAAGTGACTTCGAGGACCCATCCAGGCTCTGTTGCGTCTGAAGGAGAGAGTTCGACAGGCCGGCGAGACCCAAGCTGCTTAACGCCTTGATAAGCGCCTGTCCGTCTTGCTGTGAAGCTACATCCCGGCGCCTCAGATGACTGTCATATTGGGCTCCACGGAATGCTAAACTCTTGGCTCCGTCGTTCTCGTACTCGAGACGAGCCAATACAGTCGACAGCGAAGCCTCCTGGGTCAAGCCGTAGTAGGCATCTGGATCGTCGATATTCTCAAAAATATCCAACAAAATCTCGCTCGTGTCCCCAAGTCCCTGAATCGCGGACGAACGGCGAGACTGGCGTGTAATCTCGGTGGATGCCAACTCGGCGAACAGGAGAGCAACTTTATACATCCCGCATCGCGTAGCAGCGGCCGCGGCGGTTGAGAAGTTGACCTCGAGCCAGTGCAATCGATCCGCTATAGAGGTCTCATTTGGATCTGCCTGTGTTCTGAGGTACAGAATTGTGTTGATCAGGAGCTTCTGGTTGCCTCTGGCTGCTGGTGAAGTGGAGGCCAGCCATTCCTTCAAGGCTTCCGAAAGCTTCTGCTTCATCCCTTGGGTCTGATCTAGCTCGTATTCCAGCACATTATGGACGATGAAGGGGAAAGCTTGCTCGGCAAAGCCTTTGACCTTTGTCAAAATGGGAGGCAGTACCCTAAGTGCTACGCTCCCGGGTACTGACTGAGCCAAAAGTGTCGTGAGTTTCTGTGCCCAATCCGGACTTTCCAAGAGTTCCGCAGAGAATATTTCGGCCTCATTGGGGTGTTCGACACCGAAGCGATCAGACCGTGGTATGCTAAGCTCTCCCCAGTGAGATGCTCCTTGCAACGACTCTGAAAGAGTCTTTTGGTAGGCGGTGACCAAGGGACGATTGCTCTCATAAAGGGCATCAGATACTGCTACACGCAGGGCAGCCTCAGCCAACCCAGCCCTAAAGTTGTCGCTACTTGCAGTAAGAGCTTCAACCAGGCTAAGAAGAGCCTCCTCGGACTCCATGAAATCAAAGTTTACTGGGGATTTCTTCCGATACTCCTGGAGGCGCGATTCGCGCAAGAGCTCTGGTGGTACGTCGCCTGAGGCTGCAAAGGACCGACCGATAACTCGTCCGGCCCAGGCCAAGTACTCGCTGCTAAGCTTCTTGGAACTACAACTCATCCAGACAGCGGCACCATGGGCCAACGCCTCTTCGTCGCTTTCAATCACGTCCAAGCGAGTTGGGGGTGGAACATTGAAGGATCCACAGAGCATGGACAGAGCAACCGATCGAGCCGGCTCGTTGAGAAGCTGATGTTTTCGACCCCAATCCTTGAGAATCTCCAAGAGCAACTTGCTTTCGTGGGTGCCCTTCTCTGCGTTGCCCATGGCACGGATATTAGCAGCGGATTGAGTGATAGCCTTGAAAGCTTCCCTTTGTGTCTCATCCTTCCACGCACTGGTCTTGTAGTTGGCCAGATATTTGGAGAACCATGAGTGAAAGAGCTGTGCCTTTGATTTTGTCGCCTTGAACTGGCTCTCCTGGGTTGTACTCGATTGGCTCGACTCTAAGAATACCCGAAGATCAGCTAGGCATGAGAGAGCATACCCAGCAAGGAATGAAGGAAATTTGACCAAGTGGTCGCTTCCCTTGGTAAGGAGATATTGGGTGATTCCCAGGGCATCATCGGCGCACTCTGGATCAACCACGAAAGCCCGGAGAGAATGTAGTAGCATCTCCAGAGGGTAGCCATACAGGGCAGTGTTGTCTGCTAAGCAAATAAGCACACGGATCTTCCGTAGCACGGAACAGGCATGCAATGGGCCTAATGCCGGGTGAATCGTGTTCAATAGCTTTCGAGCTACGAAAACCACAAGAGCGGGTGTCCATATCTCACGTAGCTCATAGTTGGTCCTCTTAACGAGGTGCAGTATCTGGTGCTGGAGGAACTTGGCCTTGAACATGGGCTGCTGATTTGGTGGAAGTGTTGTGTTCAGATGACCGAACGCTTTGATTTCTTCCATGATGTCCGCTGCATAGGCAAAGATGCCAACTCTGCGGAACCACTTCTCGATAGGAGACTCTTGGTCGCATGTTTCGAAAAAGATTGTCAGGATGTCGGCGAAGTTGAGGATCATGTGGCTGTTATAAGGCTCCGCTCCGATGATCTTCCTCATGCGGCTTTCTCCGGTCACTTCGGTTTTAGAGCTGGAATCGTGTGCGATGCTGTACGCCATGATCTTGCTGAAGCTCTGTGTGACCAACTCTTCTATACTAAGATTCAAAGTTTTAGCCAGCTCGCGGGCGTCCGTTTCATGGCCGCGCATGATCATTATACCAACAGCTTCTGACTGGCCTTTGGAAAGGAGCTCTGCCAGGTTCGAAAAACCAAATATGCTGTATGGAATCTTGTCGATGGAGTCGTCGCCCGCTAGCCAAGTAAAGAGTATCTGGGGGGCAAAAAGCGTGAACAACTCTTGAGGGCTGCTGAGATTCAGATACCTCGATATCCGCTTCAGGCTACTTGTCGCATAGCTTACCGAAGTTGGGTTATTCGGAGCGGTCTCGAAAACGTGGTAAGTACCCCGACGAAGCAATGTAGGCCATTTGCATGCGAGTTCCGCGAATACAAACAGACGAAACGCGAATCCCTCCGTTCCTTCACGGGGAAGCTTTTCGAGGATATCGACAAATACGTCGTCGTGAGCCTTGAGAACATAGAGCCCAAATATTCTCGGCAAGTTAACGCCAATGAAGAACCTGACATCCATGGGCGCGTCTTTTAAGATCGTCAGAAGCGTAGATCGGGTGGAAGGGAGCTCCAGAATCTGTGAGGCAAACATAGACTTGACCTCCAGCAGACGGAAGAGAAGTCTCGAAAACCAAATCTGTGCAGTAGTTGAAAGCGAATTGTTGGGCAATGCTTTTGTGACGAGCCAGTGGTATAGATCGCCCACCCTGTTCGAGATCTCAAGCTCCTCATCGGTCCACATGGTGATGAATCCCTCCATGATATCAATCAGAGTACATATGGCAGCTTCACAACAGAAATGTCTGATCGTCTCACCGATCCTCTTAACTATCCTTATCGCGAGATCAGCAGGTGTGACAACATCTGATGCGAACAACTCCTGCATGAAAAACCGGCATGACAGAAGATCCTCGTCGGAGAGCTCCAAGAGGTGGTCCACGATCGGATCAGGCACCCGGCCAAGCTCACCGTCGTCCGCACGGATAATCCTAAGAAGGTGTAGCCGAAGGCTGGTGTCGAGGTAAAAGGCCTCGGGAGTGTGATTGAGTGTAATGTCCCCCCTGGGTAGAGACTTTCCGCTCGCCGTTGCACTTTTGTGGGTTGCCTGGGAATCGAATTCATCATCGAGATCCATAGACGCTGGATCGTTATCCGTGGGAGACTCTCGCCGGGATTTCTCCAGCAAGCTGTTTGAGATCGTGGCAAAGAGCCTGAGGGCATATGGTTGCTCGCGTTTAAAATGGGTTAACTCAGCCTCACCCAGGGTAGGGATGTAGGGCGCAGAGGCTTGAAGGACAAGATTGAAGAACACTTCATTCTGGGGAGACTCAGAAATCGCCTTCATCATGCCCTCAACGATACCAAACACGGTTATCTCCAGATCCCTCGACCTGGAAGAGTTGAGACCGACGAGCTCGGGCATGACGAATGCTCCAACAATACAAGCCGAAACGACGCTAATTAGGCGATCCGTAGACACAGGGGCCATGTTGTCGCTTCCACGCTTGTGCCATGATTCTACCATACGTGATAGTTCCCCAAACTTTGGAAAGAGCAGTTCCAGAATCAGCCGCTTTGTCGAGTGGGAACTCGACAAATCAGCCGCCCGGGTTTCCTCCGTCTTTGGCTGATCAGTTGATGTTGCTTTGTGCGAATCCTCTGGGGGGCCCTCATCTTCCAAGAGCAACAGATACCGTATCATTGCATGACGCTGCTTTTGGTTTGCTCGGAACTGGGCAACGGGGCCGCCAAAGACAGCGAGGGATGCATTCATACAAAGAGCGGGCATCTCATAGCAAGCCCGCAGGAGGTTGATAAGGTCTAGCGGTGCTGCATGTACGGCATGAAATGAAGCATATGCGGACTCTGATGGATCCCACTTCAAGGAAGCCCATCGAATAACGTGACTGGAAGTTGATTGACTGGCATTGGGGAATATGGCGTTGCGGAACCGCAGTAAGGTCAACATCAGCACAAGTGACGAGTCAACGAGCATCGCCGGTCCGCTGATATCGGCAGTCGTGATGATCTGGTTGACGTCGCCAGCTAGTTCATGGTCAGGAACCAGCTTCGCTTTCAGAATCCAGTCCAAAAGGACGCATGCAGAGCGGCTCGTAGGGGGTAAGCTCAGGGATCTGACACCAATTTTCCATACTTGCTTCCACATGGCAGAAAGGGATGGGTCGCGAGACGTTTCGTGAGCCGCCAGGCTAGAGCATGCAACCATTGCCCACGAAGCTACCGAGCCTTGTTTCGTTGAGATGAACTGTGACAATACCTCCTTGACCTCCTCGAGAGATGGATGCTTCAACGCGGACAGGAATGGTATAAGCTGTAGAGCTGTGAGTTGTACCCCGGCTTCCGGCGACCCAAGCTTTTGGTGTATTCGGTTCGAGCTTCCTATCACTCGGGGTCTTTTTCTGTCGGGCTCATCTTCTGGGTGCTGACGATCTCGTTGAGAACTCTTTGCGTAAACTGTCTCCAAAAGGGCAATGTTTTCAAGCAAGGCCCAGTTCTGTTCCCCTGCTAGATGATATGGACGTAGACCGAATACCATAGTCGACGGGTGATCTGCGGGCAGTTGCATCGCTGAGAAGGTGACGTCCTCGAGATGAAGGCGGGTCTTGTCATCCCGCCTAGAGTACTCGGACCATAACGTGTCGAGCAAATCTTCGGTTTCTTGCAAGAGCTTATCATCCGTTGCCTCCAGAAGCAAACTCTCCAAGTACAAGTGTACTCCGTATAGGGTCTTGAGCATCTCATCCCTAATGGAATTCAACATGGCATCTCGAGATAGGGACCGAGGTTGCCAGCAGTGCGATAACACTGGGACCAGTGCCGTGGCTATTTTCTTGGCCAAAGCTATGTCCTCGGTCTGTACCCGCATTAAGATGCTGTTAAGTATGGAAAGGGATTCCCTTTGTAGCTCGCCTACCTTGATCTGACGAAGCACGCGAAGCACAAGTTGAGAGACCGTTTCCGCTCTCCTCAGAACTGGAGCATTTGACGCCGACGTGAGTGCCTTGACACATGTCAAGAAGTCGAGGGCCAGTTGGCCATTTACTTGACCATGTGCAGAAAAGAGTCCAACTGAGCCTGCTCTTGAGGTAGCAGGCGTTCCCGGGGCTGGGGAAGCGCGGGATGAAGTGCCCAAGTCGCGTTCGGCAGCCCCTAAAAAGCGGGAGAGAGCATTCAGGCAAAAGTCAATTGTAACCTCCCATCCTTCGCCCTTGTCCTTCCATCCTTTGCCCTTGTCTTCGCCCTTGTCCTTCGGAATGAAAGTGGCTAGGGTTTCGACAATGACTGGGACGTTCAATAAGGCGCTCAACGCCTTGACGTATCCCTTGAGTAGGGGTTCGAAGAAGTTGTTGTCGGAATCTAGAAGAGTTTGCGTGATATGATCGACGATGGCCCTTACTGTTTTCCTTTTGACCTTGGAGGCACCATGTTGAACAGCTAGACGGAGTGCTTCGGCGCAGTTCTCGAGTCTTTTGACGCAGGCATTGCGTGTTCTGTCGGTGGATTTCTGCGACTTTTGGCCGATGAAGTAGGCTTCCTTTTCGATACGGGTGCAGCGGAAGAGGGCTTCATAGACGGAATGATATGCCTTGTCATCAAAGAGTTTTTGGCTCTGACTTTGGGGCTGGGAGCCTTGTTCGTCGGCCTTGAAGTACGATATTAATTCTGAATTACGAGCCGTCAGTCTTGTGGCCAAAACACAAAATCTGCAGTTTTCTGTATGGGCCACTCACTGTTGACAGCCTCAACCCGTTTCGTGATAGGTTTTTCGGTGGTAAGAAAAGCTGTGTGTTGTGTCAGGGTAAGCATTCTAATGGGGTCTTGTGTGCATCTTCTCTTGGCCTACCGATGAGCTTCTGAAAGTCGTCTACCGTCTCGGTTGCTGGCGCCATGTTGAGGTCTGACCAGGCCGTCCACCACCTGGCCGGTCTCTGTTATACTCACTTGCAAAGATGTTATGGTCGAGATGATTTTGCTTCATTCACAGGGAGGCGACGGGATGGTTGAGAACCAGTGTGGAAGGATGCCTGTCCGAGAAATGCCTAAAATCTGAATGGACAAGGCAGCCAGGGGGTGGTTGTCAAGGAAACCATGTATGTATGAGCACGACAATGCCATTAGTCGGTTATTAATAACGCCGTGACGGCAAAGCAACAACAACAATTTGAGTTCTTAGGTATGTTTGAGAGTTTCGATATGTACCGAGAAGAGAAAAAGAAAAAGCTGAACGAGAAAAGAGGCGAAAAGAGACAGCGACTACAAGGGTGTCATGGCGCTATAACCTTGGATACAGGGCCACTGTTGTTGCTGAGTGTGGTGGACCGAAGTGCGTCTCAATTGTTGATTTCGACGAAGAAAGTGACGGGAAGAGGAAAAAAAGATTCAGCGAGGCCACTGCATATCAGATGCCCGCCCGTCTTCAGCGTCTAGAGGTAGTCTCGGCTGGGCACAAGAAGGAAGGAACCGATGCTACTTACTGCCTGGTGAAGCTATGACCACCTCCCATCACAGCTCCTTCCGAAAGTCAACAACAAAACAGTCGATGCAAAAGTCTTGGCGCGCCTCAACACGCGGCAGAATCGCTCACCGCCAAACTTTTTCCCAGTGTCCCGTCAGAGGCCGTCACCAGGGGCACTCCTGCACCACCATTCCCGCGGACGTCCCACTGTAGCACCCGCTGGCCGCCATTGACAGCAGCGCATTCTGCCGCCATCATTGGCCGCGATCTCGACGACACACCTCAAGCTTCAGTGGACTGCGACAGCCTTGAGGTTGGTAATTCCATCCCGCTTTTGTTCTCGCTTCCTGGGCTTCTCTCCAACAAAGTGAAAGCGCGTCACCAACTCGGTTGTCGCCGATTCGCAGTCTTGCTCCAACATCACGAACCACCGAAAAATCCTCCAACACGCGCCGGCCCGTGCTTGGACTAATTAGAACACGACAGGAGGGACACCGGCACACAGAAACTAGCACCCACCGAGATTCGCGATCCGAGAAGCGCATTGGATTGCGAGTGTCAACCACGGCCGCCGCAGTCTTCGCGAGCCTTCAAAAAATGCGCTGAGGCGCTCCATCACCAACACCAACACCGACGCCGACAGCACGCCCACCCACCCACCCGACGACAATCATGGCCGAACTACGCAAATTCGAATCCCTCTACGCCCTCCACACCGAGCTCCAGGCTGTCAGCCAACAGCGCTATGAAGAACTCCAGACCGTCGAGCAGCTGCTCGAGCAGCACGCTGATTCCTTCAGCAAGTTCCTAGACAAGCCGGCCCGGAACGCGACCCACAGGACGGCCCTGCAGAGCGGCAAGATCAAGGTTCAGGATGAGGAATATGCCGTCACCCAGAACTTCATCAACGACGCCCTTAGGCTTGCCGATGAGCTCGATCTCGACGAAATCGAGGCCGCCCGTGTCCTCCTCGATGCCGATGCCGAGGGCGACCAGGCCAGCTTCGACCGTCCCTTGTGGGTGTGCGGCCTCCTCCGCTTCCAGAACGAGCGGAGTTACCTGCTCGACTGTATGCGCCTTTGCATCCAGATAGCAAACGACGAGGATATCGACCCCTCCGTGCAGGAAGGCTTTGGCCAGGTTGTCGATGAGAGCATCTTCGGCATTCCCACCCAGGGTAGCAAGCCCCAGGCCGGTGCCCAGAAATTCGTGCCCAAGTGCGTGGCCGGACTCCAAACCATGAGATCGACCATGCAGAATATCGGGGAGAAGGTGGCGGCTCAAAATGTCCTATTTCAGCCCAACGTCTCCAGGCGCATGGACCAACAAGAACCGTCCGAGATCATGCGCCTCAAGCTAATAGAGCAGCACGAAACCCTTTCCCTCATACTGTGTGCCGCCGTCGACAAGAAACAAGCCGAGTCCAAGGATTTCAACGAGTTTATCCGGTTTCTGAGAAAAGTAGACAAATACGATCACCTACTAGGTAAGCCTTCCTTGATCCATCATCTCTGGGCATCTTGCAAAGACTAACCTCACCCCCAAGTACATCTCATCCCGGTACTCGGTGCCTATATCGCAACCTTTGGTTCCAATGTGGGTGGTGGAGACGTTGAGCCCGTGCGACAACTGAACGAGTTCATCTGTGGAAGGACGGCCGAGCATGTCTGGGCGATACCGAGTCTCGGCGCTGCGGTGCGTGCATGGTGGATCGCCGAGTATAGCGGCTGGTATCACGATGATTACGCCGGCTACGAGGCCCGGGGCATCAACCTGGACAAGGAGGACGAGGAAAGGACAAAACAGTTCATGGATGCCCTGAAAGATGGCGCCTTCGACTTCCTTCTCGCCGTTGCCGCTGATTGCCATGCGCATAACCAGGACTGGCAGGACCCTACGCGCTGGGGAATGCGTCAATGGCTGCAGCGTAAGGCTCTGCCTCTGGCATCCGAAGCCCTGCCCTTCGCGCCCCATTTTCACACCAGTCTGATGACGCACCTCGAGGTCCTCATCGATGCTGCCATCTCCAATATCCCAGACGTTCTGCGTAAGTTGAGGACGGAGGAGGACGAGCAGCGCCAGTTGAGCCAAACACACGAGCAGGACCTTGATCTGGAACGGTTCCTCATGATCATTGCCTACGCCTACGATGGACGACCGGACGCAGCCATGACCTTCTGGGAAGATGCTGAAAGCAACCTCTCCGGCTTCTTGAATTGGGCGTCCAGGAGAGCTTCCACCCCTCTGGTCAGCGCTTTCTGCGAGATGCTCCAAGCTCTTTCCGGTAATGAAGAATGCGCAACGGCCGCCCACAACTTCTTGCTCGACGAAACCACTCACTCCGGGGGCAAGTTGAAACGCTCAGCCTCCTTGACTTGGAACCAAATCTTCAAGGAACTCAAGTTCTTCATGGAGAAGCTCCAGACCAAGCCACTTCCAGCACAGTCTCAACTTGTCCGCCACCATGCAAAGCCCAGCAGCGATCAGGCCGAGACTGAACCTGAATCCGCCATGATGCTGGAGTGCTACCTACGTCTCATTGCCAAACTCGGCTATGAGAGCCCAGTCGCCAGAAATCTTCTACTTCTCGACACAAGCGTTGAGCTGCCCGAAACTCTGATCAGGCTTGCCAGTGCCCAGATACCCGGCCGTCTCCGCGCTTGCGTTTTCAATGCCTTCCGAGCCTTTATGCATGGCAAGACCCATCAGGAGTCGGAAATCATGTGGGATTTTATCGACCTTTGGCTAGTAGGCGGTTGGGGTCCCAAGGCGGACACACAACGAACCGTGGCAATGTTGCAGCCCAGTCCTCAGGCCGTGATGGATGCTATTTTGGATGACATCAGTGATGGATTTGAGCAGCCCGTTGCCTTTATCCAGCTACTTGTTTCCCTCATCCAGCCATCGGTTGATGATGGAGAGCTTTGCGACAAGCTGCCTTTCAAGGAAGCGCTTGGCACCAGTAACCGACTGTCCGGCGTTGATGTCTATGTTGACTATGTCTTTGGTCTCGTGTTGACCAAGAAGGCTAGGGATATCACCGACCCTATGCAGTTGAGGATCCTCCAGCTCAGCTGCCTGGAGTTTGCGCTGGCTTCTCTGGCATCGTTCAACGAGGACCTGATTGTTTTGGGCAATGAGAGCAACGTGAATGTTGATGTCGCCATGTCTACTTCCAGCCTGGAAGCCTACGTGCGGTTGCACCCATTTGCCCGGGTTATGGAGTGGATGTTCAATGAAAAGGTTGTAAACATTCTTGTCGACATCATCAACAGGGATGTGGATGTCCTTGGACAGTCATCCCACGATTCCCCCGTGGTGATGGGTGTCTTGCGAGCCGTCCAGGTCATGATCAAGGTCATTGAGCTACAGGACACTTATCTCGATCTTGTCCGCCCACTTATCAAGAAGCAGTTTGGACAGCGAAGCCGCTCTGTCGCAAGCGGGGCGTATTCCGCTTTTGAGGATGGCATCATGAACCACCTGTCTCTCGTGGAGGATCTCGGTCGGTTCACCAACCTTGGAAACCCCGATCTCACCTGGGCTTCCCTTAAGCTCTTGGAGAAGATCTCGACGTCCTCCAACATCATCTCAGCCTGGGAACCCGATGGTCGTCACGCGCATCGCAACAAGGCCATTGTCCAGCTCGAGAGGGGTGGTGCAGGTGTATCGATCGCCGCATCTTTGGCCAACACCATCGCCGAGACGCTCGATCCTGTTCAGGAGGCCGAATCGCCGGGTTACCGGACCAAGATTTTCATTTTGGATTTCCTTTACAAATGTCTCAAAGCCAACCCGGACAGGCCCACTATTGCTCATTTGCTCCTTGGCTTCCGCTGCGAGATCAATGGACTTGCCATCGAACCCAATGGCGCCTTTGACATTCAGCGCTCACTATTCCATAGCCTTTTGAACGCCTTCATTGGCTTGTCAGTTTACCAAGAGGAGTCGGGTATGCGCGGCTATCTAATAACTCTGAAGCGGAAGATCCTGCGCATCTTCCAGATCCTCTGGAGTTCACCCCTTTCTTCCAAGTTGGTCATGGAAGAGTTGCGAGCTACTAACTTCCTCTTCCACACTCTACTCCAAGAACCACAAGTCCAGCCACACCTCAGGTGGGACGGTGCAGAAGCGGTCTCTCCCGAGTTCCTGGTCACCGACGCATCGCATTCTTATATCGAGTTCCTCGCGACGCGTGCCATGGCCTTTGAATACATTGCCAAGGAGCTTTGCAGTGTTTCCCAGAAACAGATACCCACTGTCAAGCGTCAAATCTTTGATGCTCTGAACGGACAGATCCGGGTCGATGACGACGAGCCCATCAACATTGCTAATATCTTTGACTTTTTTGACTTTCTCAACATCGACTTTGTCAACATTCCCGCCCCGGAATTCGATATCTACAGGGATATCGACCTCACCCCATGTGTCGAGGAGGACGCGATGACCGGCTCGCAGTTCAATGTCCACAAGGTTCACCAGTTGGCTTTGCTCAAGCGCGCCGAGAGACTCAACCGGGACAACCCGGAGAAGAAGGATACCCAGGCCCTGATCACACAAGATGAGCTGGCAGCTTGGGACCGCGAGCAGAGCCTCTTGCTCGAATACGTCATCTACCGCAACCGCCAGAAGCAGTTTAGCGCCCACCGGCTCAAGGTGCTCCGGGCATGGACCAACATCCTTCTGGTCATGTTCGAGGCCAGCGACTTCAAGGGCACGCCCAAGTTGGCTTTCCTCCTGCAAGCGTTGCAAGCCATTCTGCCCAGCCTCGAAGCCTTCAGCACGCTCAGCCCCGCCGAGGCCTTTGAGCTCGCTCGCGTGGCCAAGGTGCTGCTCTTCAAGCTCGACCTCTCGGACAAGGGCGACGACGGTGTCACGGACAAGGACATCGGCAGCCTCATCAGCGACAAGCTTTTCCAGCTGTTCCAAGTCTGCCTCACCTCCATCGCCAGCTGGGTTGGCAGTGCCGATTTGCGCGCCCTCTACTACTCCATCTGCTACCGCTATCTCACCTCGGTAGTCGACAAGACCACCGACCACACCGGCACCACCAGCAGCAACGCCCTGGCCACCGCCCGGTCCCGCGCCATCAAGACCATCCAAGCCTACGGCGACCGTCTCCTCAACGTCATCTGCGACGACGCCTACGGCTCCGACTCGACGTGCCAAACCGCCGCCATGATTCTCTTGGGAGCCCTCGTCCACCTCGACCACACCACCACGGCCTCTGGTCTCCAGCACACCAACAACCTCGACGGCTCCTTCGTCGTCAACGCTCTCAACCGTCTCAACTTCATCGGCGTCCTCGTCGACTCTCTCAAGACCATTCTGCAAGATTGGTCCGCCGCCACCACCTCTTCCTCTTCCCAACCGTTCCAACCCTCTCCTTCGGTTCCCTCCCACCAACAACAACAACTAGCTCTCACACAACAAACCGGCTCCGCCACAGACAGCCAGTACCTCCTCTCCAAACTCTCCCTCCTCCTCGCCCTCTGCCGCTCCAAGCTCGGCTCCAAATTCGTTCTTCAGTCGAACCTCTTCCGCGCCCTAGAAGTGTCGGGTGCCTTCTCCACCGACCCCGAACTTCTCGTCCGCCAACAAGCTTCTTCCTCGGGTTCCACGGGCTCCACGACTGATGTCCGCGCTTTGGAAAGGCACTATACACTTTTGGTGTATCTTGCCAGAATCGTCTCAGCGGCTGTAATGGCCGGCAAGAAGCGCGGGAGCCATAATGCGCTGCAGGGACGTAAGTTTTTGCAAGGGGCTAGGGGGTTGGTGGTTCAGGTTTTGAAGAGGAGTGTTGGGATTGGTGGTGGTTCGGGGAACCTTGGTGTCTCTATGAGAGCGGCGAATGGAAGGGTGGACGGCGGCAGCACTGCTGTGGATGGTGGGATGAGCCAGGTACAGCTGGAGTTGGAAGAACGGGTGGATGAGCTGGCGGAGGCGTTTATGTTGCTGATTAACGCTACGGGGTTTTTGGAGGTGAGTTATCCTTGTCCCTGAGATAATCCACTGCATGGGGAGGTGATAAAGAGATGATTTGTGCTAACGGATGACAAACAGTTCGAGGAAGAACAAATGCCTGCTGAGAAGCCGAAGGGTGGTTTACTCTTTCATTAGAGGGTCATCGATCAACGAGCGAAGAGTTATGGGCTCGCCTGAGTGACTGGAAGTAGTTGAGATGGAAAGAAAGTATGCTGAGAGAATGGTGGTGTGGGTGAGAGAGGATGAGGTCGAAGGAGAGGCAGAAGAAGAGAAAGGAGAGAAAAGAGATGGCCTCATAGCATCGAGGGAAAGCAAGGGAAGGGATGGGAGTTTTGTGTACTGGTATTATGTTAGTGTCTTTTTCAGGCTTACATGGTTTGGCAGCAAGAAATTGTTTTTTCGGGTTTCGATTTCCGGGTTTCGGTTTGGCAAGCATTTCGGCGTCGAGTCTGAATTGGATCTGAAGTTGATGGAGAGCGGCGAAGATCTAGCTGTGATGTTGAAGTTAGATTGCTGTTAGCGTTAAAGGCTTGATAGAGCCGAAATGCTTAACGCGAACTTGCGCGGCGTTAACAGAGAAGTCGCGTCCCACCTCCCCGGCGACAAATGGGTGGTTGTTGTGCTCGCAAGTGCCGTACAGTTATCGCCTCTCGCCGCTGACACGGTGCCAGAGCTCCTCCCCCACCTTTAACTCCGTCATCTCGACTTGAACTTCTTCCCATACACCTTCTCAACTCTTGAGACAAACCCCATATAAGCCTGCCGCGCAGGCGAGAGAAGACGTCTGCTGAAACGACTTGTCCATCGATGCCTTCGAACAGCACTGCCAATCCGTCCGAGTTGCCTCGTGACAACGACAACGACAACAACAACAACAGCATCGCTACCCCGACTAAGCGCCGCTTCGACGACTTGAATCTGAAGGATAAAAGCGCCCAACAGTCGCATCCTCAAACAGCCGCATCATCCGGCACCAATACTGCTGCTCCCCCAGACCCCAAGCGCTCCCGCTCCGAATTATTCGCAGCTTCTTCCGCCACCCACCCGACAACAGCCACCATGTCCGCCAAACTCAAGGGCAAACGCCCCGCCTCCGGCCCGCCAGAGGTAATCGACCTCACCCAAGGAAGTAACAACTCCGCGGGCACTTCGCCTGTTCCCACCTCTTCTCATTCGCACATTAGAGGACCACCACTATCCTCCTCCTCCTCCTCGCACAACATAGGCCGAACGTCCACAACGCCGCTCAACCCCAAGGGCGGCGGCATGACCAGCAAAACACCAGGGGGCACCAACTACCTCCAAACACACATTGGCGCCCGCCGCCTCGTCGTCAAGAACCTCCGCCCTGTGGCCACCCAGACTCGGACCGAAGAAGCGCACTACGCACGCATTCGCGGTGATTTGGATGCCGCGCTTAAGGCTGTCTTTAGCGGGCACGGTGCTGGTGCCGGTGCCGGTGCCGCTCCTGCTCTTGGAGGCCACAGTCCTAGTCCTGGCCCAGGTCTGGGTCAGGGTCAGGGCCAGGGTCGTGGCGGAGTGAGCAGCAATACCACAACAGGCGGTCAACCGATGGAAAAGCTATACCGCGGGGTGGAAGATATTTGCCGACGGGGGAATAAGGAGTCCGGGGAGTTGTACGAGTGGTTGAAGGATCGGTGCAAGGGGTGGTTGAACAGTGACGAGATGCTCAAGGCGCTATTGGCGGCTGCTCCGTCTATAGCCGCAGACACGGGAGGGGAAGAGGATGTGATCCTGCTCAGGGCGGTGCTGGCCGCTTGGAAGAGGTGGATTGCGCAACTTTTGGTCATCAGGTGGATCTTCAGCTACTTGGATAGGAGTTATCTTCTTCCTGGTGGTGGCGGGACTACTGCGGAAGGGAAGGGCAAGAGTAGTGCTGGTGGGAAGAGGGACGGGCCAACGAGCGTTAATGATATGGGTATCAGTGCGTTCCGGAGCGCCATGTATAGCTCGAGGAGCAGGAACGGCGCGAATATGCTGACCATCGGCGCGCGGGTGGTCAATGCCGTGTGCGTGTTGGTCATGTTTGATCGCCTCGATGACAACAGGTTCGATTCGCAGCTGTTGAGGGAGTCGGTGGCCATGTTGAGGCTCTGGGGGGTGTACGGAAAGGAGTTGGAGCCCAAGTTCATCAACGAGTCGAGAGAATACGTGAGGAGGTTCGCGGAAGAGCGCAGCGAGTCGTGCGGGCTCAAGGAGTACATTGTCGCTTGCGAGCGATTGCTCAACAGGGAAAGCGAGCGGTGCGATGTGTACAACTTTGACAGCACCACTAAGCGCCAGCTTAAGGACGACGCGCATCAGATTATCATCTTCAACTATGCGGAGAAGCTGCTGGACAGCGGCAGCGTCGCAAAGTTGCTGGATGCAAACGATCTCGATTCCATGAAGGCCCTGTACGAGCTGCTTAAGTTGTCAGGTATTCAGAAGAGGCTGAAGGGACCGTGGGAGCAGTACATCCGAAAGACAGGCGCGGCTATTGTCAGCGATACGGCTAGGGGCGACGAAATGATCATTCGCATGCTGCAGCTGCGCCGCGCGCTAGACGTATTGATTCGCGATGCATTCGGCAGAGACGAGGATTTCACATACGGGTTACGCGACGCTTTCGGGTTCTTCATCAACGACAAGTCGGTGTCATCGTCGTGGAATACGGGCACCTCCAAGGTGGGCGAGATGATCGCCAAGCACATCGACATGTTGCTCCGCGGCGGTCTCAAGACGTTGCCCAAGGCACTGTTGTCCGATGTCAAGGACAGGCAGGATGCCGAGAGGAGCGGCATTGCTAGCACGGCCGATGAAGATGCCGAGTTGGATAGACAGTTGGATCACAGCCTGGAACTGTTCCGGTTTATCCAGGGCAAGGACATCTTCGAGGCCTTCTACAAGAAGGACCTGGCGCGCAGGCTCCTCATGGGCCGCAGCGCTAGCCGCGACGCGGAGAGGAACATGCTGGCCAAGCTGAAGAACGAGTGCGGTTCCAGTTTCACCCACAATCTGGAGATAATGTTTAAGGACCAGGAACTGGCCAAGGACGAAATCGCCTCGTACAAGACCTGGCTAGCCGGCAGGGGCGAGGGCTCGCCCGTGGCCAATTCGGACCTCGACCTGAGCGTTAACGTCCTCTCAGCCGCCGCCTGGCCCACGTACCCCGATGTTCGCGTCCTGTTGCCGCAAAATGTGTTGGATCACATCACCACCTTCGACACGTACTACAAATCCAAGCATACCGGTCGCCGGCTAACATGGAAGCACAACCTCGCGCACTGCGTCGTCAAGGCGCGCTTCGACCGGGGACCAAAAGAACTTTTAGTCTCCGCCTTCCAAGCCATCGTCCTCGTCCTCTTCAACGAAGCCGAAGAGAAGTCTCCCGACGGGATCCTCTCGTACGATCAACTCGCCTCGGCAACGGGTATGCCCGACCCCGAGCTCCAACGGACTCTCCAATCCCTAGCCTGCGGCAAGACGCGCGTGCTCAACAAACACCCCAAGGGGCGCGAAGTCAACAAGACGGACACGTTTAGTGTTAACAAGTCCTTCACCGACCCCAAGTTCCGAGTCAAGATCAACCAGATCCAGCTCAAGGAGACCAAGGAAGAAAACAAGGAGACGCACGAACGCGTCGCGCAGGACAGACAGTTTGAGACGCAGGCGGCGATTGTGAGAATCATGAAGAGCAGGAAGAAAATGGCGCATGCGCAGCTGGTGGCCGAGGTGATTAACCAGACGAAGCAGAGGGGGGCGGTGGATGCGGCGGATATTAAGGCTAATATTGAGAAGTATGTGTCTCTTCCTCTTCCTACCTCTGATACTGATGATGATTGTTGGGAGGGTAGATTGCTAACTTGGTGTGAAAAAATAACAGGCTTATTGAAAAGGATTATATCGAAAGGGAGGGAGGGAATTATGTTTATCTTGCTTAGATGGGGGTCGTGTGGGTTGGGTTGGTGTGTTTGTTGGTGAGATAGATGGAAGGAGAACGAGGCAAGGCATGGATGGCTGCGTGGGATGAAAGGAAAGAAGAGCGTCAACGAGTTTGGAAGCGTTTTGGGAAGGTACAATCTGTTTTTGTAGGTTTGTTGTTGTGTGATTAACGAACGGCTTTTTTTGGTATCGTGGGTTTTGAAAGGGACGCATAGTTTACGAATAGGTGTTTTTCATGAATGGAATGGATTCAACGATCACCAAGTACAGTGCTTTGACTAGAGGTATGTACTCACTCAGCATGTGATTGACACCAACACCATCAACAACGCCCATTGTCAACAATATCAATTTATTTCGCTTTCTCACCTAGCCCAGGGACGGACGGACAGGTTCACTGACTGACTGGTGACGGACGGGTCAGGGTCAGTTACACAAAGGAGGGATCCCATATTCTTTCAAGTACCTGATCTCGAACCCATCTCACCTATTCTTAACCCGTTCACTTTGCCCGGCCGGCCGGTCTCAGACATGCATACACATGGCGTATCTGTATACGATACGGACACACACCAAACCCCGTAACTCCGGTTGAATGCGGGCGCGGGCGCTGACATGAGGGATGCGTGATTAGGAGGGCATGTGTAGGCGAGCGATTCTATGGAAAGGGGGGTCAACTAGAATAGGCCATCGATTGGTTGTTGAGTCTTCCAAAGTGAGTGAGTGGTCTCTTGTCATCGACAGGACGGGAACGAACTCAACCACTGTAGTTGTCAATGAAAGTTGCTACCTATGTTTTGGTAACCTCAGGCTCTCAGGGTACCTACCTACCTTATTCAGGCTCTCAGGGGTACTCAGACCGCCGCCGATAACGACAAATGAATGTTTCTCGTTCCCGAAGCCCAAAGCAATCAATGATTGTGGTTGTCGATGGCGTCTGGGCGTCTGTCTGTCTGGTGTGGCTTTTTCGTGATAGCGAAAGTTATGAAGAAGAAGGTACCTACCTGGTGGCCGTCAACCCGAGACCGAGCGAGGTACAACGAAGCCATGTTTTCTTTTCCCTTTATTGGCTTTTTTTTTTTTTTTTTTTTTTTTTTTTTTTTTTTTTTTTTTTTTTTTTTTTTTTTTTTTTTTTTTTTTTTTTTTTTTTTGCTAATATCCACCATCTATCTCCTCTCCTCTTCTCTTCAACCGAAACTTCCTAGACCGCATCATCGAAAGAAAGCGCATAAACCCCCCTCCCCCTATATTTATCCATCTATCCATCCGCCGCGCATGAGTTAACAACAAACGACACATCATATCACATCACTTCCATCTTATACACATATGTACGCATAAGCAAGTAAGTGTCCGTCTCGTTTTGTGCCAGCTGAGTAGTGTAGGGCACGCGAAAAAAAACCAAGGTAGGTAGTCAGTCCATAAACGGGGGAAGGGACCTACCTACCTACCTGATCTAGCAATTGAATTTTTTGTTTTTTTTTTTTAATTTGGCGACCCGTCTTCCAGTAAGGTAGGTATAGACCTTGCCCCGCTCGCTGTACATACTGCGTAAAAGGTTGATTTCACCCCAGTGAGTGCCCGCGATCCCCCCCCCCCCCCCCCCCCCCCCCCCCCCCCCCCCCCCCCCCCCCCCCCCCCCCCCCCCCCCCCCCCCCCCCCCC
>RAOM01000048.1:0-248785 GCA_009805225.1 Neurospora sp. LNF1-1
ATGTTTCTGCCAGTCCTCGATATTCTTGGTTGTTAGCCTTAGAGATGATCCGGTCAAGGCCCATGAGTGACTGAGAGTGAGATATGGGATCGTGGCCGGTGTTTGTGAAGTCGCGTTTGGGATGAAGATGCGCGGTCGTGTAAGCTTCTCCTTTCCATTGTTGTCCGGAGCACCTACATCGACGAGCCTCGTTGGGAGTCTCTGGAAGTTGGACCCCTTGCATCCCGGATGGTTATTGAGACAGTCATGTAGCCAGTGTCGCACAAGGCCAAAGGCTCCAGGCGAGTTGGTTGAGGAAGGCAACGCGAACATGGAACCATCTGGTAGTCTTTGGGGTAGAAGAGATTTCGCTCCTACGCTACCATCGGTCCGTTCGAGCTTGAATGTCGCCAATGGGGTCGTACTCGAATCACCTCGAGGCTCTTCATCTTTGGAAGGGTCCGGCAGTGAAGCCCATGTGTCGTCCCACGCGGCGCGAGAAATAGCGGAAAATGAAACAATCGGAATGTCCCTTCCATCACCCTCGAAAGCCCTCGATCGACGACATTCGACCATGACTCTCTGGTCATCGCCGGCGCGCGGAAAGTTGCGCTCTTGACTGACTTGTGTGCACAGATGGCAACCGACGGCAATTACCGACTCCGACAACATCTGTTTTGTGTTCTTGCTGTGGAAGAATCTCTCGCCTGCCCAGTCAGGGTCGCCCGCCGGTCTCGGTTGCCAGAGTGTCTTGGATGCTGTGAGAGCGCGGGAACAGCGGTTGCATAAACGGTTGGGTTCCATGTCACTGGATGGTGACTCCTCAAGAGGGTTGCCGTCCATTGTGGTCAATCGCTGCCGTTACTGTGGAAAGCGTCGAAGTAGAAAGACGTTGAGTAGGCTGGTTGTTTCTCTTCAGAACGGGAATGGCAACTAGTAGTTCAGTGTTAAAGATGAGTGAGAATTTAGGCAGCAATGAAGGGTTAGCCGCACCTAAACCTCTTCGCGAAATGGCCAATGGATATCAAGCACACGCGACCTGTCGCCAGTGTGTCTGACCCCTGCCCATGTAGTCTAAACCGTGCCCACCTATAAGCCTGGTCAGTTCTCTCTCACTTCCTTTCACAGCTTTTGTCCCTTCATTTCCTCCCATAACACCCTTGGCATTCATCTGAGTTCTCCTTCAACCCTACGCCACTTGGCCGTATTACCGTCATGGCAGGTTCTTGGAGAGGATGGACCTCTCAGTCGACGACGGCACCGAAAATGAAGCTGCATTCAACGGTCAAAACATTCCCCACGGTCTAGCCTCCAAAGTCACCCAGTGGTGTCTGATACGCGGCATCCGACACCACCCCGGCTTCGCCACTGAGTTGCACGGCACCCCAGAGCTCCCTTCCATCACCCGAGCGCTCAACGCGCGCGCCATCATGAGCAGCGAAGTCCCGCAGATGGAGAAGGAGGAAGAATTCCCATACTGCTTTTGGCACCCTGATCTGCCCAGCGAGCAAACACTCCGGCAGCTTATCGCCCGGTATGGAGAGACCCGGCCAGCCATCCGGTATCAAGTCGGACGTGTGTGTGCCATGGCCGGCTACACTGCTTTGTACGACGAGCTCGATCTTTTGCCCGAGGTGGCCATTGCAGAGGAAGCCCGCGATAGCTCTGCACCAGGAAGCAAAGCCATTTACGAGTCCATCATGCGCCAACCAACCCGTTACTCCATCATGGACGACTACGCCCTCAAGATCCGGACGGAAGATCCCAGACCGGGTGCTTTTCTCATGGGAAACACATGCACCCGTCAAACTCTTGCCAACTACCCCATGCCCGCCGGCGACCTCTTCAACCCTCACACCATCCCGGCCCCGATCTTCGACATAACCGAGGACCGCAATCTTTCCCTTGATAAGAACGCTCTCCGCCCCTCCCAGATCCCCGTCTCCGAAGATACCCTCCAGCTCTTGTACGCCCCGCTCCCGCTAGATCTCCCGTCCCACGCCGCTTCCATAGCCGACAAGAACCTCCTCATCCTCATGGCCGCTTGGTCCAGTAACATTGAGCGGTACTCGCGTCTCCGGCGGCCTGGTGTCGTCATCCCTGGCGAATTGCAGTGCATCGTGCGCGGCATCTACCACTCGGTCTTCTTTGCCAAGTGGTGGGCATCCCCAGAGCAACTGGCAGTCCAGAAACAGCTGGACATCAACCTGATGCCATTTATCCACGCACGCTTTGTCATGCACAACGATCTCTCTTGGTTAAAGGAGGATACGCCCGAGGAGGACATGCCGACTATCATGTGGGTTCCGGACCATGCGGATCAGAGCACGTACTTGGCCATGGCGCGGATGAGGCCGACGGAAAGAACCAAGTTTCGGTGCGCGAGGGCCTTGGTCGCCATAGGCGATTACGAAGGGTATGAGAAGCTGGGCGCGGGCCCGGACAGGACCCAGTACTGGGAAGCTCAAAGCCGGCAATGGAAAGAAGAGGCGTCAGGATTTGAGGGCGTGGGAAAGAAGTCTTCGGAGGATATTGAAAAGAAGGCCAAGGAAAAATGGGGGACAAGAAACATCAATCAGCGCCCTGATGACCCGGATCATTCGTATATGGCGGAGTGGGATTATGAGTTGACGAATATGGCTGAAAACGAGGTTAAGGAGGAATGGGATTTGGTCTGGCTTACGCACATGCTCGATGTTTGGGATAAACCGCCTCGATCGATGAACTTGTATCGGGAGGTCAAGACAGAGATGACGGGATTTGATGAGCTCAGCGACGGGACTTACACCCGAGTCATGACGGAGGAGGAGTATGAGGATGGGTTTGCACAGGCCGACCACCACGCCGACCCCAGACAGCCCAATGACTTCAACCGAGACTGTGGCGTACAAAGCATCTTGTTGCGTGTGGCGGCAATGGACGAAGTGAAGAGAATGGTACCAGAGGGTTTTGAGTGGCGAAACCTGTACCAAATGTATAACGATTGGGATCATGTACCGGAGGAGGAAAAGGGAGTACTTGGGGGTATATCCGAGAAAGAAGGAGTGGGGGATGAAATATCTCCGCCGCAAGCTTGTCAGAGGCAGAAGTGGTAAGATGGTTTGGGCTGAAGTAAGGTGATCGATTATGGCAGTTGTGGGGGACGCTGAGTACAGGGGAGACGTGGAGAATATGATAAACGTACCAATACATTCTTTTTTTCCTTTCCCCTTTCACACCATCCCAGATCCCTTCTTCCTCACCCCTCACTCGAAACAGAAACATCTACCAATTAACCCACACAACCTCCGGCAACACCCCCCTCATAATCTCCCAATGCCCCAGCGCGCTTCCCTCCTGCCACTTCTCCAGCGCACTCGTATCATTCCTCCTCAAAATACCCAGCTTTTCTGCCTCCTCCACGCTCCCATTGACGCCCCTAAGCAGATCCTCATCCGTAACTTCCCACTTCGGCAGAAGGAACGCTTCGCGGCTGGGGCTGTTGAGCAGATCGCGAGAGGTGGGGTTGCGGAAGGTAATCTCGGAAGAAGACTTGGTGCAGAAGATGACCATGTTGGTAAAGTCGCGACCGTTGTGCGCGGCGGCTTGAGCTTCGTCGCGAGGGTGTTCGCGGAAGATGCGGCAGGAAGGGCCGAAGACGGAGCGGATTGTGTTGGTTATGAGGAGGGGTGGGGGGAGGGAGAAGTCGCCGGCGTAGTTCTGCTGAATGTTAGTAACTTATATGATAAGAAAACAGAAGAAGAGGGCGTGGCTTACAATAGCGACAACACCGTCCGGCTTGAGAAGGGAGTTCAAGTTCTGGAGGAACTCAAAAGTGAAGAGGGCAACGGGCTCAGCGCCGCCAGTGAAGACGTCATGGATGATGTAGTCGAATTGTCCCACGGCTTGAGTCTCGTTGACGAGGCGATCGGTGTAGCTGACGGCGTCTTCGATCACGGCGGTGTGGTTGGGCGGAAGCTGGAAGTACTTGGTGGCGAACTCATGGACGACGGGGTCGATTTCGACGACGGTGGTGTTGATGCCGTGGGCGACGAGGGCGGCGGGCGTGGTGCCGATGCCGAGGCCGCTGGGAAACGTTAGTGGTCATCTTGAGTTCAAAAGATAGGGAGAGCTCACATAACAAGCGCCTTCGCCTCATTGTCAGGAACCGGGTTGGGCACCTCGACCAACCTCACGGCCTCCAACATGGCAAAGACACCATAGATAGGCTCAGCAACCTGGTTTCCTTTGAACCGGCCGGTGTCCTTGAACTTCACCCACTCGCCACCAAGCAGACTGTGATCGCATCTCAACACCCTGAACCCATCATTCAAACTATCCACAACCGAGACGTATCCAGTAATAGAATCCCGGCGGTCCAGCACCAGCCATCCCTCCTTCTCCAACCCACTGTTCAACCGAGAAAGCGCCATAGGCGATGCCAGATGTGGGTTCAAAAGCGTAGTGTGCAACAACGCGGGCAACCCAAACAACAAGAACTTGGACGGCGCAATGGTGGTGTAAGAAGCAGCCAGCAAACCCTCCAGTCCAATCCTGGTCATGTAGAAGTTCTTGCCAATATTCTGCGCAATGAAGTTACCGCTCATCTTCTCCGCCACCTTGAAAAAGCCGAAGGACCCAAGACCAGGCACAGCATCAGCAATGAACTTGGGCACCGGTCCAAAGTCGGCATACTCTAAGTTCGTCGCGACACAGGCCGACGAGATGGTGATCAACGGGAACAACGTCAACAACTCCGTGACCAACGGCCCATAGTAAGCACCCAGATACCCGCTCGCCCGGAACAGCAAATACTGAACAGGCGGGATGTAAATAGCGATCAGAGGCAGCAGCTCCACAGGCTCAATTGGCAACGCGCGATCCAAGAAGATGTTGGAGGCCCAGCCTGTGAAGCAGGCGGCCATGACCAGCTTGGAGTGCCATATCGAAGCGGGGATGGAGCCGTAGACGGGCGAGAGGACGAGCTGCGAGACGTTGGAGGCGATGGCGATGAGGCCGAGCAGGATGACGGAGTGGATGTAGATGGCGAGTTGGCCGGCCCAGTAGCCCTTTTGGGTGCGGGCCTTTTTGGCGAGGTCTTTGAGTTCTTGCTCGTAGGCTTCTTTGGATTTGGTGAGGAAGTCGGAGGCTGATGTTGCTGTTGTTTCTTTGTGGGTGGTGGTGGCCTTGGAGGAGGCCTTGCCCCTTTTTGTTGCTTTGGGGGGCATGATGTGAGATGAGGAAGAGGGTCCAGGAAGGGGGTCGGGTATCAGATGTCATTCAATGAAGGAGGAGTGAAGATGGGATCATGAAGCACTCATGATGAGAAATCGTCAGTAAAAGATAAAGACAAAACAATTGATAAAAGTCTATCCCAAATGAAACAGCCAGTTGCAATGTGGTCTCAAGAATCCCGGTCTCGTCTCGGTGGTTGCATCGCGTTTCATGTGAAAACAGACGAAGGACGAAAAGGGAAAAGCGGAAGAGCTCTTCTCAATCGCGAAGAGGAGGGGTAGCTTTTGAAGGAAGGAGTGGATCCCATTGGCCTTACGGGCCAACGGGCGCTGTCAGCAACGACGGACCCACAATTGTGCGCTAAAAAGGCCACTAAGGCGCGACACCCGGGGTAGCCTACAGCGAGCTGGAGAATTGTTGGGCATAACGTCATTGGAATTTGACACGTGAAACTCAACTCGACTTGCCCAGCGCATGGAAACTTCCATTCCAGTCCCATCCATCCGATACTTTCAGTCCCGATTCCCCAACATTCCCGGTCTTTAAAGGCCACCAAGCCTGTCCTCCTCCAACTTTTCTTTCCCTCTCGATCTCTTGACAGCCCAACCACCAACGAACCAACAAACCAGACGCACTTGTTTCGAACACCTCCCCCAAATCATCGCCAACATGCCTCTCGTCGCCCAAGGTGTCGCCGACCTGTTCAACTTTGTTGACTACAGCAAGCCGAGCCTCGCCCGTATGCGACTCCACCAACATTCACATGTCATTTTCTGTTCCTTGCTAACCTCCTTGCGCCAGTCTCTGCTGCTGCCATTGCTTTTAACCCTATATTCTGGAAGTGAGTATCTTGTGTCCTCGACCTGATCGCGACGTCAGCTAACCCCTCACTAGCATCGTTGCTCGCAGAGGTTCGTCCGCCCAAACCCACCCATCCCAACGGCCCAACGATCGATGACGCGACTCCCTAACACATATCCACAGAGCACCGCACCAAGTTCCTCACCCGCGCTTTCGGCGGCAATGCCCAGGTAGCCTGCTACTTCCTGGCCGCCACCATCTTCGGCCTCGGTCTTGTCCGCGACTTCCTCTACGAGCGCGCTCTCCGTGACCAGCCCTCCCACCCGCTCCTCGAGGGCACCAACGTCAAATACGCCGCCTATGCCCTTCTCGCTCTCGGCAACACCTTCGTCATCACCTCTACACTGCGCCTGGGCATCACCGGCACCTTCCTCGGTGACTACTTTGGCATTCTGATGCATGGCATCGTCACTGGCTTTCCATTCAACGTCACCAGCGCTCCCATGTACTACGGCTCCACCATGAGCTTCCTCGGCACCGCCCTTCTGTACGGCAAGCCCGCTGGTCTTCTTCTGACTGCCTGGGTCCTCTTTGTCTACATTGTCGCTATCCAGTTCGAGAACCCCTTCACTGCCGAGATCTATGCCAAGCGCGACCGCGAGAGGGCCAAGGCTGCCGGCACCGGCAAGAAGGAGCTCTAAATCTGAGCAAACAAAACAAATCTGCAAACGAAGGTGGTCCCTGAGCTGTTGACTCAGTCTTGGGGATCGCCGTGCCCGACCGAAAGGTTGGGCATGTGGGCATGACGTGAGTCCCTCCCCTGCGTTCCCACCTCGAGACAAACAAGTGCTGACTCAAGTTGCGTCAACAGGAAAATTGTACATCGCCGGGCTATGTACGCGCACAGTCAGTGTGATGGTGATAGTCACACAGGTCTGGTGCCTAGCGTAAGCACCCGCTCTCAACGAACGGCATATGGTGATTGTTATACTGGTGCGCGAAAGAAAGCACCGGACGAACAATGTTAAAAACCTGCCAAGATACCAAAGAGAAGGGTGATGATGATAAAAAGTGCGACAAACAGGTGCATCCGGTGCGTTGGCCATCAACTGGTTCCAATAGAGACCAAATTTGGTGTGGAAAGATATTTGAACATATTACAAAGATGGATATACATAAAACCGAATGATACGGCTTGACTCGATATGAGTCAGGTATTTGCCCCTCCATCTTTTCCTTCACTTCTGTTTGTGGCAGCAACGCTTGATGATTGCCGCCAGGGAGAGAAGCAGTCATCTCCTGACGACGGATTACCCATTGCCCACTAATCTCTTCTGCTTCATGGCCACGATCGATATGTATAAGAAGGCCCACGACCTGCCACACGATCGTCCTCCAACTCCATCACCCACCTGGTCAGGGAACCTGACTGAAGGTTTCTCAACATGGCCTCGGCCATTTTGGCCAGTTCTTCACATCATCCAGAAGCAGTCCAAACCTCTGACAAAAACTAGGCCACCATACCTAAGTAGTCCGTCAGGACACACTCTTTCATGACAACGAATGTCGTTCTGTACGAATACCACCGATAGATCCAAACATGGATTGACACCCTTCTCATCATCTTGGATATACGCACTTCCAATACCACTACTTATCACGCCGTCGAAAGACAGTCCAGTGACCGTGTTCACGACATGACCGACATCTTCCACAATATCTTACACCATTTGTCTCTCGCCCCCGTCACCATCCTCAGAACAAGTACGACGATATCAAAATCAGAGTGGAGAGGACCCTCCGCTTCCCGAGAATCTGCCCGGCGGCGGACTGAGACCAAGACAAGTGGAACTTCCCGGTTTATCCTGGAAGCAAGCTGGCCGCTGGCCGTCATCGACGCCTACCTCTGCTTAGACTCAGACTTCAACGGTTGCGGTTGGAAGAAGAAGCCGACCTGGCCACCTGGGGCCGTTGGCCAGAGGAGCTGGCCTAAGGAACTGGATTACATGCTCAGAACAGCCAGACCAGCATCCTATTCCGCAGCCAGGCCAGTCTCCCATCCAGCAGAACTTCACTGCTAATCTAAAGGATGATCAACACTACAACCCCGGGGAGCCTTCTCTGGTGGACCACAACAACGCTATCCCGTTGGAGGTGCCTGATCTGCCTGGCGAGCATTATCACCCTCCCCCCCCCCCAATAATCACTTCTTCTACGATAACAATCTGCCACAGACAGCTGCTCAACAGCACAACCAGAATCAACACGACCAGGACCACCCTTTTTCCTCAAACGTTTGAGGGCAACCTCACTTTGCCAGGTATGCCTCAGCTGTTTGACGAAATTCAACACGGTCCGGACGATCTCCTGCCCAACGATTACAATATTCCTCCGGCACAGCAAAAGCTCCGCTCCAGTTTGTTGTGCCTCACCCTCAGGCCCAGCCCAGCCCAGCACCTGGCCGTCCAGGCCCTGCCTGTTCACCATGACACCGGTCACGGATGGAGACTGAGGAAGTACATAGGTAAAACGCATCATTAGCGAAGGCTTTGCAAGCGTCTTTTCCACGGCAGCGGACGTGCTGTAGGTACGCACGCCGGAAACGGGCAGTGCAAGCGATACTCGCTCGACAGCAGGAATGGTGTAGAGCAGCCAGGCAGGCGGTGCACCGCACGCGTCTCGGCTAGACTAGAAGGCGCCCCGCGGGCGCTCTGATTGTCTGGCCCATCTTGGAAAACCGTCTTAGTCTCGAAAGACAGGTGGATGGATAAGGTATCCATGAGAAGGGGGTGTCGTCATGCCGGGTGCACCGCCCGCCCGCCCGCTCGTGCCTCGAACACCTGGGCAACGTGCAAGCCCAGTTTGGATCTCAAGGTAAGAGATCCGGGAAGTTGGCGGAGGATCTATCTCCTTGTTGACGGTATTGCTGGTCTAGTGGTCTTTGGCTTGGCTACTAATTCTGGTACCTCAGGAAGGGATATGACGCGTCCTTATGAGAAGTCAGGATAGATAACCCGCCCCCTAACTTACCTCTACTTACTACCTACTCTCAGATCCGGCCAGTTCTCTGACACTCTGCCTAAGGTACTCTGCCCGCTCTGCCTGAGATCCCATGAATGACTCACTGGACTAATAGCAACGGGCTTATACAGGAGCAGGAGTAACATCCGACCCGAATCGCTCCTCCCGTGGCCAATGCACCGGCCACCGAGTCCTTAAAGCGTCTAGTTGGATCAAAGTATGCTGTTTCTCACATCACAGCATCAAGCATGAAGACCTATCCACCGAGCCGAGCCGAGCCGTGGCCGTCAACTTGTGCTCTATTGCTGTTGGTGTTTCTCGAATGAAACCGCGGAGTCCAGTCCGTCCCATGACAGGCCGCATTTGGAACCACCTCCCCTCTACCTAGGAGCCAACGAAAAAAGGAGCGAACGAACCCCCTTTCGATTTCGACACGGAGTCTACGAGTCTACGAGTCTACGAGTCAACCAACCACTGCATATGAGCATGTGATAGCTGGCTGCACTGTCCTTCACCACCGGCTGTGCGATGAGCACCTGACTTTTGGGCTTCAGGAGAACACCCTTGGACTCATGAGCCTCCTCTCGAGTCCTGCTTTTGACACCCATTCCGATCCTTGTTACTCTCCCTCTTCCTATCATCACGGATGAGGAAAACATGATCTCTTTTTTTCCATTGCCCCGGGTCTTCCCGGAGGTTCAATGTTGTAGTCTACCACTCTTTGGTCTTTAGGTCGTCAATTCCTCATCCATTGATACATCTTTGCGTCGGTTCAGCCAAGCGTAGGTAGTGTTCCGCAGGGATTGTTTTAAGCGGAATACCTTCGTACTCCATCAGCACCCGATACGCTTCTCGATGATCTTGGGAATACCCCTTCATGAGCCCGCTTAAACAAGCTCGACGAATTGAAGGGACCCGTGTCCGTCTTGGGCCCGTGACGGAGTAACACCTTCACAAATATTTATCATGCCCTTGGGGGTTCACTTTAGAACACATCGCTCGGACCCTTGGCCATGATGATTATCGTCCCGAAAATGGCTCATATTGCCCCGATTGCTCCCACTCCAGCCGATATCCGGGCGGGAATAGGCGAGGAGGCATGATATTCGGGGTGATACGGGTGTTTGCCGTTCCATTGCTGCCAAGGACAACGTCGCCCTGATATAGAGAATGGGGCGTAACTGGACCTGAGATCACATTTTCGTAGGACGACGAGAGTCTCTCGCGCCTTCCTCTGAATGTTATGGGGGCCATTTCACGGGCGTTTTCGGTGGGGCTTTCCCGTTGTTCATAGTTCGCTATAGCCACGCGTTACCATGACATCGGTGTTGTTGCTGTCGGATCCATCATAAAAGGGAGGACTGGGTCTGTTGTTCTTGGTTGTTGTTGTTGCCGTGGAATTAATTGTAGTAGACGTGGAAACTGCCGTCGGACCAAGCGTGAATGGGGTGATTGGGGCCATTGTGCTTGTTACTGTCGACTCCGCGTTACCGGGGATTGCGATAACGAAAATAATGGACACTAGGGCATCAAAGTATCAGTAACCTAATACACCAGCCACCTCGCCCTTCCTGCTGGCAGTTGCGGTGGCGGCAAAGGCGGCAAATATGGGGTTTTTAGGTTTGAAGTTGTTGGAATCTTTCGTGAAGCTGTTCTTCGACAGAGGCAGAGTTGTTCAGTTGGGACTGTCAAGTCCATCGGGGGTGGTTGCTGTAGATCCATTGTCTGGTGGCCGTCAGGACAGATTGTGGCTTGGATGAGGTGAACAGAGGTGACGAGTTGGAAGATAGGATGCCCTAACATTTGCGACTGTGTCAAAGGTGCTCGTTTGGTGAGGATGGTGGGACTGCGAACTTTTCGAGTTGGAGTCGATGCTGGGTCATCTGGTACGCCGTTGTTGGTGGGTTTTGCTGGCCATCGGTGTTCGGTGGTATTTCAGGCCATCCATCGTACGGAACAGATCCGCAGCAATTGCATAGTGCAGTGGGAGGAAGAAAAAAAGCGTGCCAGACCAGGACGAAATACTCCACAGTGGCTACCGAGGAGCACGTTGAGAATATGGCATGTACATAACGCCCGTTCTAGGAAGGAGCTAATTGAGAAACCGTTTAAGACGAGTGTTCCTTCCTTAGGAAGGATGGAAAACTCTGCTGCTGCCGCTACTGGATATTTTACTTGCCCTCCTTGTTCTCCCTGATTTTGTTCCTCTTCTCTCGACCGGTTGTAGTGTCCTACGCATCAATCGCCATGGTGACCACCAGATCAAGGGCAGCTGCTATAGCAGCCACGACCCCGTGCAACAACGAGTACGACCAACCAACTTCAAGCGACGAAGGCAGCGGTGACCAGGAGGGAGATTCGAAGGAGGAGGAAGGGGAAGATAACGAGGAGGACGAACATCTTCGAGGCCACCTTGGAGTGGTTGTCCGGGCCCCTATACGCCAATCGCAGCCATAGCCACGACCAGAGCAAGGGCGGCTGTATAGCAGCCACGACCGACTTTGACGATGAGGACAACCAAACCACACCAAGCTACGAAGGCAGCGACAATGATTTCAGCGAAGATGAGGACGACCAAGGGCCACCAAACTCAACGTTCGGAGCATATTGTGAATATGCCGGAAATCGCTCACTCCAACTCAAGGAACGACCAAGCCACATCAAGCTACGAGGGTAGCGACAATGACCTTGACAATGACCAGGAGGAAGAGTGGAACCGGGGAGCAGAGAGAAGGCACCACGCTGTAGTGGCCTGGCCACTCCTTCCACCCATCTGTCACCAACTCTGAAACCTCCAAGGGCAACGTCAAAAGACTTGGTATGACGAGGCGGGGGCACGTTGGCGGGCCTGCCGGTGTTGGGAAAGTTGGTCTCCCATACCAAGCGGAACTCCGCCGCCCACCGCCTCAGCATGAGTGCCGATTTCGGGTATTTTTCGCAGTATTGAAGCCATTGCTTAATGATGGCCGCTGGGAATCCTTCCGAGAAGTCGCAGCGTCTCGTCATGCCCAAGAATGTTGTCAACGTCGGGCCCTGGGTGATGTCGTCCTCATTTGATGCTGTCAACTGGGCTTTGAACTTCTTCCAGAATCGGTCGTCTTTGCTGGGTTGTTTAATGTAGGGCATGAATTTGACCGGGATGTCTGATGTTGTGTCGTCCGTAGCAGTCGTCCCGCCCCGGCTCCGAACAATAGCAACCCCAAAAGCAGTCGTCCCGCCCCCAGTAGCAGTAGCAGCAACAACATGAAGAGGAGCAACAGTCGTCCCGCCCTCAAAACTCCCGATCCCATCAGAACAAACTGCCGCCATCCGAGCTTTGATCATAGCAATCGAAGCCAGCATGCAAGTTGCATCTTCCTCTTCATCAAAGTTTGGGGGTTCCACGATGCAGAACGCAAGGACCTTTGTCCTTGGCCGAAGGACAGCTACCTTCCAGTACATCGGCCTCAACAGATCGCACCCTCTGCACTGGTCCATTGCAGGACTCAAGAGGAAAAATCATTCCAATCCGGATGACGAGGAAGCACCAGAGAGAAAGGAAGCAATGCGTGCGGAAGGAACAGCAGGGCAAAAGAGAAGGCGAGAAAACAACAAAGCAACGAAGCGATTATGTTGCGAGCATTGCCAGTAGCAGGGGCAGAAGTCCGGGCAATAGCGGCGGCACGGGTCATAGCACAATGACAATAGTCAGCGGTCTGGTAGTAACACTGCCCTGCTCCTCCCCCAAGAGCCTTTTCCTCTGAACAGGCCACATCGTGGAGTTGGGATGGAAGGAGCCACTCGGCAGGGAAATAAGATGAAAGGACACGGTGTTTTCTCTGAGAAATCCGGTGATATGATGGGAGAGACGCGTTGGATCCTTTTCAATCCTCAGGACTTTAGACGAATAGCGTGGGAATCTCGGGGCATGACCACGTCCTTCTACATTTTTGATCCATTCTCTCAGATCCATTCACCCATCATCTCAAGCGTCTCTCCTTTCGTCACACGACACTTGGACAGAATTCCTTTTCTCCTTTCGTCATTCAAGTCTCAAGCGATCGGCCCGTAAGTTTCCTCTGTCCTCCACCTCCACCCCGGCCCCAAGACCCCGTGGTCGATCAAGAAGACTCACAGGTGGGTATGCGGTTGTTCTACAATTTCATCTCGGTGCCTGGTTGGTCCGGGTTCGGCCTGGTTTGTTGTCTGGTTCAGCGAAGAGACAATGCCCTGTTTGCAAGCGGTACCTGAGTATGTTTTTGGACCCATTTCCCGTCATCGTCAACATTGCTGACAAGGCCGAGGTCAGAAACATCATGGCGAAGGTTACCACCCCAGTGCCTCCCACCAAACTCACACGTACGTCGCTATCAAACCGGATTCGACGTGCTACAACGCCCACAAGCCGATTTTGAATGGGGTCCATGTAGCTTGGCCAACGCACAAGCTTTTAATAATAAATTTTCGAGATTACCGAACTAAATACCGGCTATAGACCTCCGGCCGCTAATACCTGGGCTTCTTAAGCCGCCCTGTCATGGCACTGGCGTCGTGGCTAGCTGTATTCATATGGCAGCCCGCCAAAGGCGGCTGTTGGGCGGTCAGGCCCGGCAGAACTCGCGCACCCTATATTAAGGCGCACCTCGTTTGCCGGCCTTCGGCCACCTCCTCTTTTCTACTCTGCCCGGCAGAACTCGCGCACCCTATATTAAGGCGCACCTCGTTTGCCGGCCTTCGGCCACCTCCTCTTTTCTACTCTTTAGCTTTATTGATTTATTCATATCGACTTCTTTTGGCCCAGCCCTGCCTATGCCCAGAATCGTGTTGTCACACGCCCGATTAATTACGGCCCCGGTCTAGCCTCCGGTATTTATTGTGACGGTTGATGCATAAGGGCTTGCATTCCTCCGTCGCAACTATATAAGACCACTTGAGCAACCGAATTGCCAGCTTCGGTTACTTGTATCCTTTTGCGGAAACACGGAACGTTATAGCGTAGTGGTGAAATGCGTCGCCGTGACAGAGGACTTACTTTAAGTAAAACAATATATTTAAATATAATTTTCTATAGACGGGAGCTTTTTTTTGAAGGGAAGTAGTATTATAGGGGTAAATTATATGCCCTATACTAATAGTGCTTATATATAGTTATAGCTATAATATTGGGCTTAGCCTTAGTATTAAGGCTTGAGGGTAACCTATACTAGCGGGTTACTTTAAGCCCTATATTAAACCCTAGCTATGTATATACTTTTCTACTCTCTTCGTACAATAATAAAGATTATACCTTATACCTAATAGTGCCTACACCGTAATAATAAATAAAAAGGTGAAGACGAAGTATTTTATTCTCCTAAAAAGTTTAATATTATGTTTTATTAATAATTTTAACATATTGTACCTTTACGGAAATTAGTTAATATATAATAGATATCTTTATTAAGTTGGGTCCTTCTTGATTATTTTAAATAAAATAATCATTAAATTATATAATAAATAGTTTATTAATAAAGAAACCCTTAATTAATTAAGGCGATTAAGGATTAACGAATTCGAAGGGTAAGAAAAGTTCTTTAACGATTTGAAATTAATTAAAGATTTTGTAGATTATTTCAACGCCCTTAAAACTTTAATTATATTTTATAGATGAAATTTCCCCCTTCCCCCTCAATTCTATAAAAATTTCTAGGGGTATCCCTTTAATAATACTTTTGTAAAAGTAAAATAGGAATATATAAATAATTACGAAAAAAAGACATTGTAAGCATAAATTAATTAAAACGAGTAATTAATTAATGAAATTATTATTCTTTTTAATTTTATATAGGTATATACGTACAAACCCAATATAAAAGGCTATTTCCTTAAATATAAAGTTCATTTAGTTATATAAACAGATTAATAGTTGTGTAACAACGTACGTAAAATATAGGCTGCTACCTTCGCAATCCGGTCTTTCCGGATTATAATAGCTATTATTATTTATTTTAATTTCGAATTTAAATAATATAATACGGTTAATACTTTTCTTAACGTAATATTAAACGAAATTATTTCTATAAAGGTACTATACAGTTGAGTGTATCGAAGTAAAGTATTAAAATTATTACAAACCCTCTATAATATATAGCGGTCTCTTCTATTAAAGTAGAAAGAATTTATTAAAATCTTTATAAAGGTTAGTTTAATCCCTATCCTTATAGAATTACATATTTTAATTTTTAAAAACGTAATTATATTCTTTTATATAAATAATATTATTCTTATTTATAAAATAGAATATTTATTATTAAGAAAATTCCTAATACATTTATAATAATGAAAGAATTAATTGCTTTGTTAGAAATTGCTACCTAATATTTTATTAAATTATATTAATAAATAATTAGTATTATTCTTCATTTTATTGTTATTCCTAAATTAGATATCGCTTTTACTATATCCCGACTAGTTCGCTTCCTTACTAACCTTGGCTAAATATATTATTTAGCGATTTAATAGGTAAAGGCCTACTTTCGAGGTACTAGTTATTATATTTTCTAGTTAGGAGGAGGGGACGGCTTTAAAATCTATATTAATTTATCCTTTATTAATAATTCCGTTGATCGAAGAAATTCTTAAGGGTTCGCAATATAACTATTTAATAGAATTATGAATTAGCGAATTAATAAATAAAATATTATAATAATTTCAATTACCAAAGTAGAATTATTATCCGTTATTTAAAGAGTAAAGGAAAGTATATAAATAAAGAAACTCTTTAATTCCTTTATTTTCCCGTCTAAATTCGACATTATTTTCCTTAATTATAATAACAAATAAATAATCCACTTTATTACCCGAAAGAATTCTAAATTCTAAGTTAAATTCAAGTACGTCAATATTTATAATTATTAATTTAGAAAAGGATAATAACAGGGCATCGTCGACGTATACTATATACTAATAGGGTAAATAGTCGTTAATAGATTAATAAAGGCATTAAATTTACGAAAGTATCGAGGTTTATAAAATAATTTAATTTAGTAGATATTAAGGAAATAAAAGGGGATAAAAAAGAGTTAGTAAAGATTGAAGCGAGCTATTTAATTGTAAGGGTCAGTAAGGAGGATTAGGGAGAATTCTATTGAATAATAAAAAGAAAGAAAGGGTATTATTACGGGTATAAATTATTTTTATATATAATATAGTTAAGAGGACCTTTATAAATTAAGAGGCTCCAGAGCGGTAATTTCTATTTATAAGGAAGAAAAAAGTAAAAAGATTAGTCCTAATAGGGTTCGAACCTACGGCTTCTAAATATACTTTCTAGTAGTAATCTGCTAATTATATTATTAAGTATATTTAAGAAATAGTAGGCAGTTAATTAAGAAATGATTCTAACGCTCTAACTATTAAGCTACGGGACCCCGTTTATTATTAGAAATGGTATTATCGACCTTCTATATTTATAGTATATAATAGTAGGCGACGTTTTTAAAGATGATTGCTATGAGAAGAAGGACAAAGGGTGTAGATTTGTAAATAATTTTACTTTAGTTAGCTTCCTAGATTGGATCTAGTTCAGCTGGGAGGGTATATCGGATAAAAAAGGTAATAGGGGTATTGAGACCGCCTTATGTAAGTTGGTTATACTGGTATAACTAGTAAAACCCTGATTTGTGTGAGGGATTTTCCTAGCAGATTAGAACTCTATACAATACACAGTCTGCACCCTACTTTTAATACGTACAGTTTTGACCCCTGCTTGTGCTCGTATTCTACACCATCACAGGCTCGCTTGATCAGGACCTCTCTCCGCCTTATGGTCCAAGGCAAGTTCGCCTGCTGTCGCGCAGGGCCGAGTCAAAGATAGCGAGGGCCACGTTGGCCCGGGAAGTTGGGAGAGTGGCGCGATGTCTGTGTGTGTGTCTAATTGTCAAAATACTTCCTCCGCACTCCTTACGATTTCAAGGTCCAAATCCACAACACGATTGGGCGAGCTCGAACAATTTGCTCGGCGCCCTTACGGGTTTGCCTTGCTGTATGAGCAGACGCTGGTTCACAAGCAGATTCTGGGGAATTGCTACGATCCGTGGATCCGTTCAATAGGACGTCGAGCAAGATTATATCTCGTCAATATTTCGACTGACAATTTTCACGACGGTGTGATAACAGGTTTCGACATGAGTGATGGAACTGAGAAATGACAATGTCAGTATCAGAAGCGAGGGAATGCTATGGCCTCGATTGTTCTTTTCTCCTCCCCCTGGGGTTCTTGAATCCGGAGTGGTTTGGTACCTTAGGTATTTGAATATGTTCAGAGTACCATCGAAGGGTTCGTGGACTTTCACGAATGCGATCCCGATGTTTATCACCATCCGTAATGTATTGCGATGGGATGACTGCCTTCGAGGCAGCGCGGCATTGTACAGTCGGATCATCAATTGCCTCCTTGGTGTTGTATCCAATATATGTTTGGATTTCCGTGCAACGACCGAGACCTTTTCGGTAAAGCCGCATTCCTTCCGGCGTGTCGGCGGCTCTCGAAAAGGGCTATACCATCACGTCGCGTGGTCTGCTCTGTTGGCGCCAGAGCCCGATGTCGTGCCCTCATAGGGTAAGGTACTGACGAGCCGCTCCATTGGTTGTTCGTTAATGTGGCATGAGATGGTACTCTATCCGCATATGCGCAGAGTTCATACATTAACGCAGTTTCGAGAACCAAGAACAATGCGCGGGCTGATAGAATTGAAGAAGGAGTTGTTGTAGGGCATGGTGCTGATATCAAGATCTTCTTGTGCGTGATTTGATAGCCCTTTTGGTATGCGAGTGTTGTTAGTGTGGAAAGCTATTCACCCTTGCCGTAATCTTTGAATCTCTCGTGTGTACCTATGGTTTTATCGGTTCCGCTGCCAATATAGATCAATGGCAGTTGCTTTGGCTTTTCAAGGATTAAAAGGTAGATGGAAAAGCGTATTCCATGTCGTTCTTATAAGAAACTTCCGTCAAAAACTTCAGAGCGGCCAAGGTTGGAGGGTTTGGTGATCAGAGGATTGTGTTTGGAGGTTTTGGTCGAAACTCCACTCTAAGTCAGAGTAGGTTTCCCAGAGAGTTGTTGTAGTAGGAAGGTGTTCCTTGAGTTGGAGTGGTCCCAAATACCACCGTGTTCTGTTCCGATGCCTCGAGGCACCACTCGCCTACCAGAGTGCGCACTTAGCGACAATTACAATGGCTAGACTTTACGAGGATGTGAAGCGTAGTGGGAGGCATTATGGACGCGTGGTGGGGGGTTAATAGGAGCTTGGGAACAACCTCAAGAATCAGAAAGTGTGTTTTCCAGACTATAACACTCTACTCATTGAGGTGAAGAAGCGCGAACGAGCTGGCCAAACACAAAAGAGTTGGCGTTGAGACTGCCAGAGCCCTTCTTAACCACGAGCCAGAGATGGGTGAAGTAGGACACTGCCCAAGTGCTCTCAAAGGGTGTGGCGAGGACAGCGGCTTGGGGCGACGCCCCTTTTTCTCGTACCTCTATTCCTACACCACCGACCCTCGAGGACTCTTGCAACTCACCAAATTCAATGCCACCCTGCTAGCGGGTGGGGTTCAGCGTTGGGAGAATACGGTGTCTCAGCAAGAGACGGGCGCGTCCGACTTGAGGTATTTCTTTTCCTAGTGTCGTTCGGTCCGTCATCTCGAACCTTGGCCATATCAAGGTCGATTGGCATGCCGTTGAAGCCACTGCATTTGCGATTTTAGGGTCCGTGATGACGATGTTGTTCGGAGAGAGATTGGTGCGCCTTGATCGCATCTCGCATCGATTATCGGGATTGGGGTTGGGCGGGTTAAGTTCGGAAAGAGGCAACCTTGCTATGCAGATGTCAGTCGTTGGCGCCTACCTGCGCCGCCCACCTCCGACCACAGCCCAGCCGACAACTCGTCATTCCAGAACCGGCCATTACCTTCTTCCCCAAGCAACAACCATTTATCCCCCAAGTTACCATCCTACCACTCCTGTCTCTCCAATCTCATCATTATCCAACAGACAACCTCACCCTGGCCAGCTCCAGCAACAAAAAACCTGTCGAAGAGGTCAATGCCATCCGCGTGTTCGTGGAGAAGCACCAAAAGTTGCCCAAGCACTGGGACCCGGAACTGCTCGTGGCGGTGCTGGCGAGGAAGCGACTAAGCAAGCAATACGATGTATCCAACCACCCAGTCCTCAAAAACCTGGGCAACATCCTGAAGTCCCTCGAATCCGTCAAAGTCGACAACGCCAACAAAGCGCCGCTCCTCAGCACTACTCGCTTTGAATCTGAGCCTTCTCTCTCCTTCGTGTCCGCGGTACCGTCCCGCAGTGTTGCTGTCCTGCATCTTGGTGATCTGCAGGGCTCGAAGTGCCTCTGACTCTTGGCAAAATAAATGTCGTCCGGATACTCATAGAAGCGAGCCCTCACACCTCCATCTTGACGAGTGGCTGATCCGACGTAGTTGCCTGTTCTTTGGAGACGTCAAAGAACTGGACCCACGAGACAAACATCGTAAGGTATCACCCCATTTGCATCTTCCAGTGTTTTCTGATTTTCATCCCAACCAACACGATGACTCGCCCACGCCGCCCTCCGCGTAACCAGCCCCCTCGCCAACCCGTTTTTTTTTTGGGTTCATCCCAACCCCGGCTACCACCGCCGCCGCCGCCGCCGCCATCATGCCTCCAGTTGACGCCGCCGCGCCCCACTCTGCCAATAACAATGTTTCTACTACTCTCTGCGGTTGGAAGCTCTATATCGCCGGGCGTTCGTGTGGCTTCACCTGATGGGACAAGTCGAGTAATCGATTTGATTCCATTAGGGCGGACCACTCAAACCAATGATCCCACTAGACATGGGACTCATGTATGCGGCTCTGTTGCTGCAGATGGATTGCCTGCCGCGTGCCCCTTTTCGAGACCCCAAAACACCATTCACTCACGTCTTGCGCTCCTTCCTCACGCGTCAGCACCTGACCGCCTTTGAACCTTCCGTCTTTTCCGTCTGAACTTGCTGCCTAAAATTTTGTCGAGCCCTGCCCCTCCTCAATCTTTCTTTCCCGACTTGCTTCCTCCACTGAACAGTTTTGCCCCAACAATCAAGCAAAACTTGCCTCTCAAGCATCTATCACACTCAGTCACCGCACGCCAGAATTTGACGCGCACACATCACTCTATATATATCAGCTTTTGCTTTACAAACCAAAACTGTAAGTCCCAATGGAAAAATCATCTATGCTCTTGATCTCTCACTAACACATCTTCATCCTAGATCCAACATGTCGCAAAACAACAACCGCAATCTCCTTGAGCAATCCACCGAGCAAGCTGCTCAATCTTCTCCCCAGTCAGCTGCCAATGCTTCCACCGCGCACGCTATTCACGCTATTAGCGATCAAGCTGCTCGCATTTCCCCAGAGCAAGTCGCTCTGTTCACTCCTGGGCAAGTTGCCCAGAATACCCCTGAGCATGCAGTCCAGTCCGGTACCACCAGCCTCGCCATTTAGAACGGTACGATGCAGAATTCCGTCGAGGTTGAGGAAGTCGTCCTCCCCTCAATCGAATCACCCACGGAGAACCTCCCCAATGACGACGACTACGCCACGGACCCAACGGGCTTAGCCGAGCCCGAACTGCGCAGGCGGGCCGTGGCGTGGATGGAAGTCGCGTACCGTGACCTTCCAAACGGTACAATTGTTCAGCCTCCAAGCTACTTTCGGCGCTCTCGATCCAGCCCCGCTGGTAGGCCTGCGGTCTGGATCAAAGACTTCATTTGGGGGCATATCAGACCGCGACGGCTGACCAATGATCGCCTCGTTAATATGCCCCTGGCGAGAAGAGAGCGCTGGGCTAGACAACAGAGAAGGGAGTGGGAGGAGGAGGACGAAGTGGACGAAGAGGACGAAGAGGGAGAGAGTGAAGAAGAGGGCGACTAATCACCCACGGAACCCGCACATCGTCAACTGTGCAGGCTTTGGTGAGGAGCAGGGCAATATTCCGGTGCTGTTCGAAGTCGTTCCGGAGCTCGAGGTTCCCCCTGAAGAATAAAGCCAATTGACGGCGCAGGAGGCTCTTCACCTCTAGAAGCGCATGTATTACCTAATAATACGCTCTAGGGAATCGAAATGAGGCGTGAAATCGACCTATAATGGACTTAACATATATTCCTCGTCAAGGAATATGTCTATGGTTCTTAAAGTTCCATTGTTGATTAGGCCAACGGCAAAGTCGGTGGCCGTGAGAATGATGCCTGGGCGTTGTTCAACCGACATGGGCCCCATTCAAAGGCAATGTGGGTGAGGGGATATCGATATCCCACACGACATGAATTGGGCTCGGCGCTGTGGGCTCGACTTTCGCCGCTCATTTGATGTAGTGACCGAGATCAACAAACGGAAGAAGCGTTTGGAGGCTACTCTGCTAGAGGTCTCTAAGATCTCAACCGAAGATGTTGACCCTGGCAAGGTAATCATCAAAATTCAGGCAGCCATTGAACGCGGTCTGGCTGAAGCGGACACGGCCCAGCCCAACACCAAGGAGCACATTTCGGTGTCGGCCTGCACTGTGTTGTCCTTCGGCATGAACACTCCCGCTGGCATCACGGCCGTTGAGATTCTCCGCCGTGACGCTACTTCGCTCCGCGCCGGCATTCACGCGCTCTACGAGCGCCTGAGCATCTTCCCTCGCGAGCCCTCCGAGCTCTCCATCCGCAAGGTCGCCTGGTTTTCGCATTACGGCTTCCGTAATGTCACCCCGGCCTGGGTGGCTCCCTGGGCCGTAAACTCTCTCGATACTCCCACTAATATCCCAACTAGTAGTCCGGCTCCTACTCTCCCCGCTTTCGCGGCACCCCTCGAGGACGCTACTATCGCCGACGTCCTGCACTCGGCTCTCGCCGTTCACGCCGACATCCGCCGTCTTCTACCCCCCGCTACCTCTCCCCAGCCGCACGCTGGCAACGCACTGGTCCGTCTCGGTGCCCACGAGGATGAGGATAACAATGAAGGTGCAGGCCCGATGATCGTCGACATTGATGGCGAGATCTGAGCACGAGAGTTGTCGATGGACCTGGATACATCGACTCTGAGTGAGGATTCGGGCAACGAGGTAGCCACTTGATGCTAGGAGTGATTGACACTAGTTTCGGACAAGATGTTGGTTTTTCTTTGACATGGTTGTATTATTATTTTTCGCCTTTTTTTCATGTGCTAGGCATTCGCTACAGAAACGGCTGGATTACTCCTAGTGCGTAGAGGTACCCAAGGCCGACTTTGCCCAGTGTTCCGGCTGGACACTATTTGTCGACACAACGTCCCCAGGACGCAATTACTATCGCAAAGGCAAAGCTGCCGCAGTTCAGAGAGAAGCAGAAAATTTCCCCTGCTGTCAGTGCCGAGCTTTTTGATAAGGTTTCGTCCTCCCCTCCTTCAGCCACAAACGTAAGTTTAAACCCCCATACCAAACCCGCGACGCGTCCCAACTCCTTCCAAGTCATTTTGTTTTTTGACGTGCTTCCCGGGTGATAACAAGAATATGTTTCGAAGGGTCGAGAACCTCTTTATAATGGAGGGGGGTACGAGGAGGATGAGGAGTACGCGGAGGGATTTGACGGTGGGGTTGGGGAAGGATGTTCAAGGTATGACCGAATATTGATATTCGGATCCCCATCGCATTTTTCTCACTGGCCAGTTGGTTTTTTGCGTAAACGTTATCTAACCGCTGATGTGCTTTGTGCAGACATTCGTTCATACGCAATATGGCCCATTCAAGCTAGCCAGGGACATAGACACGATGGCTAACCAATTTCCCTGTCACTATAGGAACGTCGTCCCAAAGCTGTTATTCTGGATACAACGGAGTATCCAGTAGCCAGTCTTCTGAGCTATGATGTGGTTATATGCAGCCAATCCTATGTCCGCTCTCGATACAAGGCGGTTATGGCTTTTGAAACAGAACGAGCCAGCCAGGTTAACAACCCATCGCACAAAGCCGGCAACATCAAGAGGCCTCGGCCGCATTGGCCGCTACATTCGCACCTTTACGCCAAGTCCAGGAAGATTATTCCGACAATCATCATCGACGAACCACAGGATACAAAGAGCGCTGACAGCGTCTTGTTGAAAGCGATCAAGTCCCTACAATACCATGCCGCATTACACATCTAGAGTTGGTATTAGAGACTAAATAGACGGGAGAAGAAATTTGGTAGCTAACCAGCCGGCTAATGTCCATCACGCAAAGCCCTTCCGCGTTGGCCTCCCTACGAATGCACAGGCGCCCCCGAAGATACCTCCCGGAGCCGGCTGCCGCCGATCCCGCCGCTCCCGCCGACCAACCCGGGGCCAGCTAGTGGCAAGCCTGGGTGAAAGAAGGTAGTCTGCTTCACTAGGTAGACTGGTCTCTCTACCTGCAGAGAACTTGACCGGACAATATCCCGGGAAAATATTCCCATCCAATCCGGATACTCCTGTCCCAGACCAGAGCACCCGCTCCACTGCACCTGCCCATGTCCCCGGCCAGCAGCAGCAGCAACAGCCAGCAGATGCCGACCTCGGGCGGCAGTGGTGGTGGCCGTTGTAAGTCTACTTTCTGTTCCAATTCAATGTTGTTTCTTCCTTTCTCCCCTCATCTCTTCAACACTTTTACCTTCTCCTCTCAGTCTTCTCTGTTCTTCCTGCTGTCCGAAGCGCACCAAGAGAAGTTGGCCGCTAGACGCCAGGAAAGAAAGGAAAAGAGAGAGGCGGACCCCGAGGCACACCAAGAGAAGTTGGCCGCTATACGCCTGTGTTGGAATAAGCTAACCGGAAACAGGCGCATACTACGGGCACATGTCCCGCCCAGCAGCCCCCCCCCGGGAACGCCCCAGCAGCAGCAAGGACCGCCCGCTAGCTTCGATGATTGCACCGCCGACATATGAGGTCGTCGCCCGCAAGCCTCTTGTCGTGGTCGCGGCCACTGAGTTGTGGGAGGTTTATTACCAGTACCAGATAAACCACGCGGATCTCGCAGAAACCCCCCTTCCCCTCGCGCATGAAGAAAGGCTGGACCGTAACCCACCGGGGCCTACTCTGCTGGTCCCCAATCCCTCCCGACATCAACAAGCCATTACAACGTCTCCGGTTTATGGCCACGGAAGCTGCACTCACCATTATGCTCCATGCCGGTGTCCAACCGTCGTGTTTTGGGTTAAACCATCGGCAAACTATCTCTAGTCACCGAGGGCTGGCGTGCTCCTACCCACCGCGCTCGGCGCGATCTCGGCCCTGCCCGTCCCACCATCACATCCGAGACGGAAGAGGAGCAGGATATGATGGAGGAGCATGAGCTGGAGCAGTGCATTCGGTTCATGCAGGAAAGGAGGACCATGGGATATAGGAATGAACCGGTGTTGGAACATTGGCAGCCTCTACAAGGCGGCTCCTATGCCTCCTATTATAATTGAGCACGACCGAGTGAATCAGGGCCCGGTTTTTGGGCACGGGGAGAGCACAGGATGGGAGCCAACACAAAGTGGTGGCGAAGATGGAAGCCCTTGCTCTTCCTTGGCCACCACGATCTTGCTCGGAATGGTTCGGCCGGTACATGTACCCAAAACATGGTGCCGAAGACGAAATTTGAGACCGCCATTGTCGCCGCAAGTTCCAGATCCTACATACAAGCAAGGGGGTTCCCCATCCTTCTTATCTCTACCCTACGTGTGCGAAGGGTATCAATGGGCAAAGAATTGGGGAGTAGGCGGCGGCGGAAGTCCCGCCGCGGCGGCAGCACGCACGTGGTTCAAGTGCACATGGGACTTGCGGCGGTGCGCATCCCGTTCAGTTTGTTTGGCCCAAGTTAAGCCCTGGCAAACATCGCAATCAATGGAAGGTTTGCGTGTTAATGACTGCGGCGAGGAGTTGCTCCGTCTCCACCGACAACGACACTCTTGCGCGTCTCGTCAATACGCCTATGCGCCTCATCAAAAGACCTACACCAAACCGCCGCCGCCCTCTCGATCCAGGCCACAGCCGTCTTTTCCCCAGATAGCGTCTCAATGAAAAACGCTTGAATGACAGGGTGAATCCGTAAGAGGTCGAGGGAATCAGAGGAGTCACTGTAGATCCGGTGATCGTTTCCGCCAGGAGTGTCTCCGAGGCTACGATGGGCGGAAGTGCGAGAGCTGCCACTGGCGGCGCTGGGGCTGCGGGTTAGGGGAGTAGTGCTGTCGTCGGACTCGGTGGTGCGTTCGATGAGGGCGTACTTGATGAGTACTTTGAGTCTGTTGTTGAACGTCGCCTTCCTATGACTATACCGGTCAAGAGTTGGTCTGGAGCCCAGGTCCATGCAAGTCCTCGATGGAAGCTGGAGTATACCCAGTCACCGTGTCAGGCGGACCAGACGCCCTTGCGTACCACGCATACCCGAATGTTGTCATGGCTATGACATCTCCCTTCTCAATATGCTCAAGAGAAATCATCCAATACTGGCCCTACCGCCATCATGTCGCATAGGCTTCTTCTGATCAGTTTCAGGACAGGGGTGTTTATTTTTCCAGCTAGCGGGATATGATGCGCTGCGACGACTCTACAATCTCATCGTTCTTAAATGCCACGTATAAGTCGCAGAAGCACTGGGCTCTCAACGCGGCGGACAATCTTTGTTCCATCCTCCCGCCTCTTCCAGCCATCTCGGATTTTCCCATCAGAAAATGCTAGGTAAAGGGTCAGATTGGGACAGTTAGCAGCGATATACAGAATCAACTCCGACTTGTCGCCTCCAATTCCAACGCTGACCTCTCTAACGCCATCCACTATTTCGCTACCAGGCTTRAGGAGATGRTAGATACCCTGCGAACCGGGATCTTAACTCATAGACCCATCAATTCAACAAGGATGAGAAAGAAGCGAAGCTCCGAAAGGAGCTAGAGCAGGCAGATGAGAAGATCCGCACCAAGGTTGCGGAGGCAGAGGTAAATTCACACCAGCTTTGATACTAACACACCAATCTTTCGAAACACCTACTACCTTAATTATACATTAGCGGCTCCGCCGAGAGATGGAAGCCGCCCCTACAGAGGCAGAGTTTTTGCGCCGGTTGGACGCATAGGTATGCTGAGTAACGAAAACAACTGGCTTAGTAGGGTTAGTTTTGCATCTTGTTGGTGAAAGTCTCATTGTGACCGGCGAGGTCACTCAAGATGCGGGCCCTGTGGGTAACGGCTTTCTGTTCGGCATGCTTCAGAAAGTCGTCCAAAGTCAGGCCTTCACCTGGCTCCCAAATCATCTCGCGAAGCTTGGGGTAGATTGCGTTCCAGATTCGGGTGGCGATGTGTCTGCATCTTTTTGTCTCGTCAGAACCAATATAAAGCAGCGGCACCTCATCGGGCTTCTCTAGGATGAGTAGATAAATCGCCCACACATTCTCATCCGTCGATTTCTATGTAATCGACCAACGATTGAAGGGCACTGAGAGCTGGTGATTGTGTGGCTTGGAGAATGGTAGGTAACAAACCTGGGTCGAAATGAAGTTCCAGATCCGAGATTGTTTCCCATAATGCCGAAGTGTTTGGTTGTGCTTGCGGCTGTTGCTTGGACGGAATGGGAGAACGTTATGAACGCATCTAACGGGTCGTCATCGTCGCTAATGTCCATGTCCGATATCGAGAACCAGATGGGGAGTCGATAAAGCATAGCTCGTCGAACTCGTCGGGGCTTATGGTGTACTTCGCTGCGATCTTCTTCATATTGTTATGAACCTTGGTTATGTGGATACCAGTCATTGTATAAGTTCCTACGTTCTCTGCTCCAACATTGAAAAGCTCCTTTACCCCAAGCTGATTCAGTTGTTCTCGTTGCTTAGGAGTTAAGATCCCGGTTCGCATGGTATCTATCATCTCCTTAAGCCTGGCTCTGTCCCAATCCGACCATTTAGCCAGCTGTTTTTGATGGGAATGTCCGAGATGGAAGGGTGGCCTCTGAGGGCAGCAGAGACTCCCGCAGAGAGAGAAGAAGGAAAGAGAAAGCAACGGGAAAGTGATGCCGCCAAGAGGGCAGTAGAGACTCCCGCACAAGCAGAAGCACGGAAAGCAAGGGATCGGGAACGCAGAGCTAGTGCCAAGAAGAAAGAGACAGAATAATACCGTGAAGGACGACAGGCCATCGAGGATCAAAGCACAAAGACAGGACAAGACAGGAACCAAATATCTAATAGAGTTCGACGGCACAGGGCCTGAGTTTGACGTATGTCGTAGCTGCTCACCGCCTTTGCTCTCGTTGTCGCGACCATAGTTGCTTGCAAAGCTGAGAGTAGGTAACTAAGAAGGAGGTAAACGTTGCCGTATGGGGGATACTGGATTATGTTCGCATGCTGCTTGTACGCCCGACCGCGTGAAAGACGAGATCCCACGTCGTTCTATCGGTCTGGCGCTTTTCCAATGCATTTTCTGGTCACTGCGAAGTCGAGACCCTCATTATGGCTACTTCGACGACCTGTTCGGGATGAACATGTGTCTCTGGCCTCGGGAGAGTTTCCTGTACTCTGAGACGAACAGGTGAGGAAGTAATTCTGACGTTAGATAGCAAGATATCTGCAAGATACGCCATCTGATTTTTCTTGGACAAGAAAGTTTCTCAGCAGGATGAAAGCCTTTCGGTGATAGATAGTGTGGGAATTAGTATGGACGATGTTTTCTCTGAATCAAATTTCATCCGAAGGTTGATAGAGCTACAACCCAAGCGTAACAAAATGTTTCCAGGTTTGCTGTCTGTTACTGGGCTTCGCTGGTTAAAGTCTGTTCTGGTGTTTGTGAAAGCTTGAATCCAGCGTTGGTGAGGCCGGAAGTAAACTTTGTCTTCTATGTATGGATTGTCAGCAGATTCTTACCAAGGTATGCGGCAAATATTCAGAACCCGCCAACACTTACGCTAGGTACCATCACAGAATACGAGCTTGCTCTTCGACAGTGTCCTACTTCGCCGATCTTGACTACAGCTTCTTTGCTCCTTTGTTCCTGTGTCTCGTTGATAACCACCACCAGAAATCATTCTATCTTCATTCTTTTAGCAGCCCTCTTGTTAGCCTCCCGCTCGCGATCCTTCCTTCTCCGTTCCACCGCTTGTTCGGGAGTTTCAGCAGCTTTCGTTTCGCCCCACCTAACTTCTCTTTTTCTTCTTTATTTTCCTTTTTCCGCACCAACTTTTCTCTTGGACCTTCCTCGAAGTTTTGAGTCCACCACGATGATCTACCTCCACATCTTCGCGAAGCGTTGGTGGCCTATCTCAGCATTTGGAAGCATTGCGGCCAAGCTTTCTCGGCGCGTGGTCTGATCCGTCCAACGATAAGGTAGCCATGCCGTGGGCGTAGCTGTCGAAAAATACCTCGCCAACCGCCACTTCAAGCAACCCTTGGCTCCGAACCCAAAGGATAGCCTATTACCCGTATTCTTGCACATGCCGAACACAAAGGTATATTCAGTCGGAACGTCCAATCTCAACCGCATGCAGGTTAAGGGCGCCTTGGAGCTACTCTCCGACTTGATAAAGTGCTCCGGCGTATCCCCAAGGAACTTTGTTCAAGCATACGGGCTTACATCGGGTACCAAGGGAAAGATTCGGTCCACAAGCCGTTCCGTCCAAACCCGCAGAGGTTATAAAGTCGTGACCGCAACGGCATTCATCACCAACCTCGAACAATCTCGGGACATTTCGTTCGTACAACTTTTGAGAGGACATGCATGTTTGCTGGTTGTCTGTGTGGGATGGGCCCGCCAATAACAATGACGACGTAGGCGACAGCGATGGCGCCGGTGGCGAGCATCATCTTCGACATGACATGCATATTGGCGGGTGTGGCTGGTGTGGGGTATTGGCGTTGCAGTCAAATGAAGCTCTGGAGTGTGTGGCTGGTGCGAGGTACTGGCGTTGCAGTTAAATGAAGCTTTGGAGTGTGTGGCTGATCAGGAAAAAAAGACCAGGAAGACGAGTGGGCAGCGGAGAGAGGAGATTATATATTATTGTCCCCAACCAGCTTGGAACGAGGTCTACGTGGACCTTCCTTTTCGATTATCACTTAGGATGAACTAAGAGGGCAGGAACTGTCAGTTACTCGCCTTCACCCCTCACCGAACACCTACGTCTAGGGATGCTCTTGCATATCACAATGCTGCAACGGCCTTTCTTGACGAAGGCGCCAGCAAACAGTGTACCATTTCCAAGGCGCACCTGTCGTTGCCGGTCAGCGAGGCGGTGCACGCCATACGTGAGCACGTGGAAGGATCTCTTCAAGCACATCGACATACCGCTCTCCGGGACACTTAATACTGGGCATCGTGGGGTAGGTACCCAAGTGACAAGTTCAGTCATTTCGGCCCACAAGCCGAATGTGGAGTACGGCAATAAGCTTCTGAAACACTTCCCGCTGCTGAAAGACATGCCGCCCTTACAGAGTGCTGACTCCTTCCAAGGCCGAGAGGGCTCGATCTCGCTAAGGTAGTCATCACGCGCTGGGCTTGCTCCTTGGGTTGCCTAACTCTCTCCTTGTACCGGCTTTTCGTAAATTTCGAAAGGGCCTAAACTACCTTATACGCCCCAGCCCGATCAAAGATCCAGAGCTCCATCTTGGAGGCGCAGAGGGAGAAGGCGTGAAACGTCGACGGGTCGGCTGGTCAGCGAAACAATCCCCGCCGCGCTTCCCGCTCCGGTCGCCTAACCTCAACTCGCCGGCACACTCATGGCATAATGGCTCCAAACTTCGCGCCCGCTGCGCACTCGACTGTCAACGCTGAGCTGGCTCTCGTCACAATGTCTACAGCCATCACCTTATCTCAATCAGCTCCCCATTTGTCTGAACGTCTTCCAGGACGAGCTCGATAATGAGAATGAGAGAGGATCTCGCCTCCCTGGAGGAAGGCCAGAAACAGACAGCACCATGTGTAAAGGAGGTATATCTGGGTATGCCAACTCGAGCCTTTTTCCACATCCTTGAGACCGCGGTTTCTTACGCACTTCATGCGTATGAGGACGGGAGAACCAACTCTGATTTGACCAACAGTCAATGGGGTTCGGCGATCTCCTATGTGGAGGGCTATCTACAATGTCACCAAGCGCCAGTTACAACCCGTATTCAATTTGGTCGGCCACCACAAGTGGAGAGGGTGACGGACATCCACATCAGACACCCAAGCATTCCTGCGGTAGCTGGGAAAGAATCTCCTATTTTCCTGCCGCAATGGAAAGTTTATCAACCTCGGAAAGAAGAAGAGAGTTCCCACCGACAAGGAGAACCGCAATCGAAAGGTGCGAGTAGGCGCCGATAAGTCCTTCTTGAATAAACGGTACCAATGCGGAAGGAACAAGTGTGGCCTTCGCTTTTGGTGTAGCAGTTAAAGCAAGCACCTCCAACTTACCACCCATTCCAGCCGCAAGTCCTAGCTAGTCAGGTCACCGCCTCTAAGACACAAACTGTACCCACATCGACTTCGATGGAGTCGAGAGGTGGGCCGTGGACCACAGAAGCGCGTTCGCAGTACAAGAGAACGCCGCGTCGCCTACCGCCACACAGTCTGCCGTGGCATGGGACTTTTGCTTGGCGGCATGCGTCGTGAAAGCCAAGTTCCACGACAGACCGGAGATTTACATCAGCGGGTGGAAAGAGGCATTCATAGGCCTCTACGCTTTGAAGCAACTCCTTATGGCCCAGCAGGGCTTGTGTGCCAGGTCTATTAAAGAGGGCCTGCACCAAGGCGAGGCCGAGTGGACGCTACGGTTGGAGGAGTATGTGTTTTGGATCGGGATGCATCGCATTGATCAGATGTTTCGCGTGTAGGCGGTAGACCCCAACTACAGTTGGATCGGCAGCGACACACGTCTCATAGGGTCCGTAGTTGTTAACGGTAGCGTACTTGGTGTAGTTGTCGGTGTTCCCTTGGGGGGGGGTGAACAAATAGTGCGCGAGGCCAATGTAATGTTCCGGACGGGAAGAACCTCAACTTCGACGGGACCAAGTTGCCCTGGACCCAGTAGTGTTTGAAACAAAGGGGGCGGATGGCTCAGTGGAGCGAGACCTTGAGTCGATCAGGTATTTTCAAAATGATTGTACGTAAGCCTACTCTGTTGACTACCAAACCAGCCTATTTGTTGGCCAAGATCACGGAGTGCACTAAGGGGCCAATTAACCGACTGATAACACCTCCTGCCGCCGCTCCAGACGCCCCAACCGCTCAGAAAGGGAGGCCTGGCTGTGGCCTCTTGGGTTCCGGGGCCAGCGCCATAATGTGATTCATGGGAGTTACATGAAGAGCTGCGCTGAGATACCCGGAACACAGTTAGTATTCTCGTGGAGGGGGCGGTTGGCTACCGTTCATCCAGGTGGGAGTAGGTCAAGCCTACGAGCAGGAACTGCTCGGTGCTTTCGTCTGGTCCCCGCTGTCGGTGTCCTTCTCTTGTGGAGTGAGCTCCAGGTCACTTCGCCGTTCGATTCCTTCGTCGATCGCAGAATTCAAGCTCGTGGTTGTATGATGTCTCGCGGTCCAAACCAAAACACCGACGAAATCCGGGCTTTGCTTATCGCAATCGAAGCCACTATGCACTGTGTGTTATGGTCGATGAAATCCGACAAGGTTTGGGGTTTCTACAATGCGAACTATCCTGACCTCTGCCCCTGGCCTAAGTTGTTTCCGATTGTGTCCGCGATAGCTATAGCATCGCCGTCTTCACCCTTTTTTGCTTTTTTGTTCTTGCAGGTTTATGCTTTTGGTCTTTCATTCCTTTATGCCTCGCTCGATCTTGAGTACAGCGATGGTATCCCAGTAGCATAATTCCCAGTGATCCTCGAGTATTCGTCGCGTATGAGAGCGGCTGGCGTTTATTGGCGGCAGTTGCCAGGGCAAGAAATACAGCAAGTCACTAGACCCAGAGATAATGAATGGGTGACGAAAGAAGCTTGTTCTGTGCTCTGGAAGGGAATACGTTCAGGGCTTCACGGTCTTGGCAGGTTGAGGAGTTGTGAAGGCGTGAAGCTACTCATACGGACTGGAAAGTTTATTAGCGTGGAACTTCGCAGCGAAGGTCTTTTCGATGAATGTTGCTTCCCATGTTGCCTCTAACTCCGGATAATCTTGACCTTCGTTGAAGTATTTGTCTTCGTTGAATTCGAAGTCTTCATCTTCGTTGAACTCGAAGTCTTCATGTTCGTTGAACTCGAAGTCTTTATCTTCGTTGAAGCCTTTATATTCGCTCAGCTCGTCGCTGAGCTTGCCGACTGCTGTGGCAGCTGCGACAGCTGCAGAGGACAGAAACACTTACCAACTGAACTAGAGAAAATGTGATAAACGTGACAAAGGGTGATGAAGTTAACCTAGCGAAACGGTATATCTTGAGTATGTTGGTCAGCGGGGGAAGAAGCTTGTATTCTCCAAGTCGAGGATGTAGACCGTCGTGTCGTTCATTCCGGTAGAAAGAAGGTGGTCCTGCCACTGGTGGGCGTAGCTGATCGGTACTGGGTGTTTTTTTTTAGCGGTTATGGCTCGATGGAAGGATTCTTCGATGGAAGGGTGTGATTTCATATGGTGGTCTGTGTTCGCATGACGCCTGGAATGACAGTCTCAAGGCTGTACAATGGTTTTCCTCCAAGATGACCAAAGACGAAGTGGAAGCCTCCCAAATTCTGGCAGAGAAGGAGAGCAAGGAAAACCAAAGTTTCAATGCCAAGTTGAAACGTGCACAGCTGAAGGAGGAAGAGCCGGACAAGCACGAGGAGCGGCTGGAAGATAAAGTGGCGCGGTAATCGTACACCTTCTGTGGTACACTAGGTTGTAATCCTGCTTGGATAATGGAGAGGAACATGAATAAAGGGCAAAAGACAGAAGACGCGCTGTTGCGATGTGATCTAGGTGAAAAGATTTGTGAGTATTCCTTTCCCTGAGATTGGTAACCCAGATTGTTGATGCGGTTTTCTGCAAGTGTGCATAGCTGCATAACTGCATGTATATATGCATGATTTTGCATCCAGCATCACCTTTTTACTCATTTTCTCGGAAAAACTCGACTTTTGTCTTATGAGGCGATTGACGACAAGAAAACCGGAAGTTGCGATCAATGAGGCCAGTGTCGTGGGTCCCCACTTGCCGGAATCGGGTGGGCTGCCCCGCGGCAAATGGCCTTTCCACCTTTCTTGGACACTCTCCTTTTTTAACGCGTTATCTAACACAGCGCGACTGGGTAAAGATTGCTTTCGAATGCCCTCCAGTCATCTCAGCGGCCAAATGATCTTTGATCTACAAGCTAATTGCCATTTCCCTCCAGGCTCTTCCCCACCGTGCACGCAAAACCCGATCACCTCTTCGCCGCCACCCCTCGAGGACACTCCGTTCTCGTCGTCCCTTCACGTCTCCTTTTTGCCCCCGCCGTTTGGTCAGAGCAAGAGAAACGCCGCTGTCACGTTTGCCAGCGAGCTCCAAGATTCCAGCATACGATCAAAACCGTCACGACTCCCCGAATCCTGGCTCTGTTCTGGGTCAGTTCGCCAACCACAGAAGGACCACTACTACAAGATGATCAAAAGGGAGTACGAGGGCGACAACAAGGAGAATGAAAGTGACAGCGACGACGCTCAAAACTTTTATAAGTCAGCATTCTTATTCTCCAATGTCTGATGGAGTGGCCGGCGCAGACCACCAGGGCCAGCTGAACAATGCGACAAATCTCGAGCGTCCGGGTTCAACTTGGAATGACCTTCTTGGAACTTTGAGTTTCACTCCCTAGGCTCCATTTCGCAAAGACATTCTTTGCGTGTTGTGCGCGCCCAGCCGGCTGGGAATCGTCCACCTCGAACTTGACGTTGTCGAAAGACTCGAATAAGTCGGTTTCAAGGTCAACAACATTTGCCGGCTTCGGTCCCATCTCTGCGGCAACCTAGAAATTATGCCCAACAAAGTCCAAAAAGCGAAGAAGGAGAGATACCACCTCACGCACTATGCGGTTTTGGCGTCTTGTCCGATGCCTGCACCTCGGAATCGGGCACTTGCTCGTCTGGTCTTGATTGCGATGGAATCTGTCATCGCATTCATCTTGTGGTTGCGGTCTCTGTCGTCGGTCCTTTCTTCGCTCTGCAGTCACTATCGCGCCTGTAGTTTGGCAGTCATTACCAGCTCCTCGCCAGTCTCGAGGTCGCCTTCTGCCCCGGCCTTGCAGCTCTTCTCGCGTCCTCGTCATGTCATCCATGATGGATAGAAAGGGTAACCGAGTCTACCAGCACAACAAAACAGCAATCCTTGCCTTGTGGGACAACGGAATGCATGGTTCGGTCAGATTCAGCATGCTGGGTATGCTGGACGACATTGTGGGTAAAGCGGTAGCCCTGTACACCGCCAGCAGGCCGAAGAGCAAGCCGTCCATCAACCGCGATCTGCTTAAGTTGAGGGCCTACGGATTGGTCGCAGTTTACATGCGGGACACAGGTGCCTTGAAGACAAGACGCAAGCGCTTTGAGAATGATTCCGCCTACACTGTCCTGATTCAAGACCCGTGCTACTCACAACCTGGATCGCCTAGTTGAGGTTGCTCAACAGCTAGCTCAGGCTGCTCGCGACCAAGCTCAAGCTGCTCACAACCTAACCCAGGTCGCTGACAACTTTGTTCAGGCTCCTCACCATCTGGCTGCGCCTAACGGCCTAGTTGCCCATTTCCCGGAGGGCTACCAGCCCAACGGGAACCAAGCAAAAGCCGTTCAGACGCCCCAGGAAAAATGGCGCCTACCAACTTCAGTACCTGTGTAGAGGTACCCACCACCCAATGTCCCTGCCCCTCCCAGGCTACATTATATGCAGGGCAACCGTGGCAATTCTGGGTGGTTCTAGGTTCCCTCTTGTGGGTAGCGCTAGGCCTTGAGGAATTTCTCAGGGCGGGAGTACCAAAGAATCTGGGTACGAATCGTCGTGACGGAGTTGGCCAAAGGCTCCATGAACCAACCCACTTGATGGTCAAACAGTGAATCATCGCTCTACGCAGCGTAGGAAACAGGAGGCACCACGGACTGGGCCAGTGATCTGCAAAAGTACAACCCTGTTCCCTCGCCTTCCAAAGACTGGAACGCCTTCAAGCTTGCCATCCGTTCCAACTTGGACCCCAAGGGTGACGATGGCGTTCGTAATGGTAACTGGACCAAGTTGACCTGCGACAATGACTATACTATTAATTGGGACAAGCATACGCCCGAGGAGATCTGGAAGGAGCTCAATGCGGATGCTATATGGGCTGATGTTGTCAGGAACTAGAAAGACAACAATCGTAGCAGACCGGGCATCACCTTTATAGGTTCGGTCGGGCTTACCCTCGGCATGGAAGGCGGAGGCACCGTGCAGTGTCCAGTAAGGGGTCTAGGTTGACGTTGTCCTTTCTGGCGTTCCGGTATGCAGTACAAGCATTCTGGAGTTGAATCGATAATGCGCTTGCACGCCGCTCTTTTTTCTTCCACTCGTACTCGATAGCGTTGCGGTGCAGGAGGTCAGCAGCCTCCTTCCCAACCTCTACTATAGTGTTCCGCCTACACTGTCCTGGTTCAAGTTTGAGAAAAGTTCGTACCCGCATCCGGACCCGCATCCCCACGCCACGCCCTACGCTGTCTTCTAATGTACCGCCCACATATGATGAGGCAACAAAATCGAATTTGTACCTCGTCTCATAACTGACCTCTGGCTTCAAGTTGAGAAAGCACAAGCACAAGCGAGACGATTTGGCGCTGGGTTGGAGAAACTATTAAAGGGAGATACAGAAGCTGGCATGGAAAGCTGCGGATAGGGCTGAGAGGGCGTGGAAGAGACAGCCGCAGCAGCAACAACGGCAGCAGGGGGAGCAGCAATAGCAGCAGCAGGAGGAGGAGGAGGAGGCTGAGGGGTATGAGTTGTTAAGGAGGTGGTTTGAGGCGGAGCAGGATGGGGATGAGTGAAGAGGAGGACTTTTGCGAGGCACAGGGCCATAGGACACGCGGTCTCAGACTGGTCCTACTGGTTCGATATATAGATGGGTGCTCCTCTCTGGAAGGGTGAAGGGGCGGGCCGGGGGGGGGGGGGGGGAAGGGGGGGGCAGGGGGGACCACGGCGAGGGAGGGGGGGGNGGGGGGGGGGGGGAGCATGGCTAGGGCAGCTGCGACACCGGCGAGGAATGGGTGTGGTAGCTGGGAGGGTTGGCGCGGTTGGCGGGTGGCGCGGCGTGATGAGTTGGCGGGGCGAGATGGAGCCATGTTTTCAGCCGCTCATTGCACAGGCACCGAGAATAAAAGGTTGGTTCGGATGAAAAAGGGAAAAGCGAGATATAGATGCTCGATCCAGCCCCAACTTCATCTCTAATAAACGGACGGAGAGATAATATACTACTTGGATTACGCCTTCTAGAAAAAGGCAGCTTACAAGACCTTGTATTCCGGCGGCTAGTTAGTACTTGGAGGTTTCAAAAGAAGTATGGCCGCTACCAGCTATACTTTTTATTTTCACATCTTAGGGCAATAACAATCGCTTATTTAAGTAGGTGGAAAAGTCCGAGCGGGGTAACTATAAGTGACCTCAAAATAATTCTTCTATTACCTCTTTAGAAGGGTAAAGGGGGTGAAGATAGGGATGGAAGAGGGCTGGGAGATTTACTGGGGAGTGAAGAGGGAGTGTCTGGGAATTGTTAGAGGAGGGATAGAAGAGTGGATGGAGAGTGATGTAGGAGGGATGGAAGAGTGATGTAGGAGGGATGAAAAGGAGTCATCAGTGTGACTGTGAATATAAGGGCAAACCTTCTTCTAGCTGCAAATTTTAATGAAAATGTTGATGAAGTTATCGAAAGCTCCTCTTTTTACTAAGCGAATTCGATGTTTGGCAATGAGTATTTGTCGGACTTCGTCAACTTGGCCCTTGAACTCAAGAATATCGTCCCTTTGCCGGATCGACGCTTATGCTGGGCTTGTTGTTTGTGGGAGATGGTTTGGGGAGCAGTTATCGCTCCTCGCGAGTAATACTAATGAGAGTTGGCAAGCCAGCGCGCCGGGAAGTCCCGCTTCATCGTATGGTAGGCGTCGCGCCGATTTGTCAAAAAGGCTTGGTGCCTTTGCTCGGACGACTCCTCCAACAGATTAATGTCCTCCTCCGTTATCCCAGCTGGTTCGTAGGACGGAACGCTGCTCCAAGCCTCAAAATATGGCCGGGAAACCAATTGGTTGGTATCTGCGTGGCGGGGCGTACGTGACATTGAACTGGGTGTTCTAAGGCGTCGCCTTACGGAGCAGCGCGGAGACTGAGGCGAGGGAATCGCATCAGAAAGGCCCCAATCGCCACCCAGAACACCCAAGTCAACGGCCCCGCCACTATTTTGACGATGCTTTCGACATGTTCCATATGCTCTCCAATGGCGCCGAGCACGCCGCCGGTGGTGGGGATGGCGGCGGTTGTGGTGGGGATGGGGATGGCGGTGGTGGTGACGATGACGACGCAGGCGGCGGCGGCGATGGCGCCGGTGCGCCATCACCATCCAAACACAACAGTCATCTATTCGTCAGACTCACGCAGCTGCCTATCGTACTCTGGCACTCCTACAACAACCCTGCCTCCCACTATCCCTACCTACGGTGTGAATACAATCTACTCCAATGGACCAACGTAAGAGCAAAGCGATTTCCGACTTAATCGTCGCCCAGCAGGGATCAGGAGGGACCGTCTGGCACACCCCGGCTAAGTATACACGAACGGCAAAAGAGAGCATCGACAACCGCGACGAGATCGGTCAGACCAAGATCCGGGATGCGGCTATAGTTACACGTGGCTGCAAATGCATTTGGTTGTCTCGGGCTATGACAACCTCACTGACACTCCCCAATGGTGTCGTGACATATCCCTCGGCCACCATTCCGCCTATGTCCATCAAGCGCGTCGCGCTTGCCCACAAAAATTTGGCCGAAACGGTCTCGACATTGAGCGACGGTACGCTCCTAGAAATCACGGCGGACTATATGTTTGACGTACCAGATTCGCCGGATAGAGAGAAGCGCAAGGGCATTGATATGACGGCCATTCGCGCCCTCTAGTACCTCGCGCAGGATTATAACGCCTGGCGGCTACTAGGCGTTCATAACGCCGTCACGGGGGCCGACAGTGACAACCTTAATACCTACCTGTCTCGAGAAAAATCTCGGATTCCCCACTACCGGCCGCATTTTGGCAGAGGAGGACGACCTCTCCGCCAAGTTGGGAGTCGAAACCGTCGAACAACTATTAAAGTATAATTTCGATGGTGGTCTAACGTACACCTTCTCTCGGCTCGTCCATGACTCCGACATATGACCCCCCGTTGACCCGTCACGTATGATTAGTTCCAGTGCGAGGAGTCATACGAGGCCTGGTACTTCGGCCTGGTACGCCTCGCCGTCGAGAGCCTCACGAATGCGGGCTGCCGCGCCGCGGGCATTCCCTCCGACAGCCCGGAGTCTGCTGCTCGCCTGGCCGCCAACTTGGCTCACAATGCCGAGAAAAAGGCAAGCTACGGAGCAGCCTGAAGGCGAAGACCAAGATGCCGCGAAAAGACCGAGACTATTACGCTAGTGCCAATTCAATCGCAACATTCATCCGGCATTCACCACGTTTGGGCAGCAAATACAGGTCATCAACGAGTATGGAATTAGCCGACGCATGTCAGACAACGAATACTATAGTCGCAGCCGTGACGCAGCAAATGCGGTCATCCGGGCAAAGGGGAACGACGCCGTGAAGGGCATCGACGATGCCATCGCCAAAGGCTACCATGCGCGGCCTGTCAGCCACATCATGATGAAGGCAGCGTATTTTGCGATGATCGCAAGCGATTATGCGAAGAAGGACGAGTGACTTAAGCTACTTGACGATGCTCGCCTGGCTTCGATGACATGGCACCGCCGACGTATGATATGGAATACGACCGCATCAGAGGCGGTGATGGTCGAAGATATTCCATGTGGAACCCCCCAGAAGACGAGGCAAGCCGCCAACCACCTGCTCGGACACAGAGAGGGCGCTTGAGATTATCAGAGAACCGTCCAGTACGCCTCAGCGAGATTCCGGTCCAGTTCGTTATGGTTCCGGAAGATGCCAGGATAAGGGAGTTCGATCTCACTGAGTCTATCAGAAAGTGAATTCCGTGGATCAGGCAGTACGGGATGTGTTGCTGAAGGACGCGCAGAGGAATTTTTGTATAGAAGAGGCCGAGTAGATCAATAAGCACGGCACTTGTATTGAGGGCCCTCCCCTTTGGCGACTGTTGATGACGCGGGAGTGAATTCTGACTGATGCCTCTCAAGGTTCTGGTCACGAGTGGGCACGTGTCGAAAGTTACCGTTCCTTCCTTTTCAGGTTTGCAACTCTGGAAGGCACCCTTCACTGACGGTAATCACTTGACCGCGTCGTTTCCTGGCAACCTCAGAGGTGAAAACCCTTTCACTTGGGCCCCACACAAAGGATAATTCTTTCTGCTACTTGATCGCGCCCGGAAATCTTTCGCATCCCTCCTCTTTTCTTCCTCACTGCAACACATTCTACCAGTTGTTGCCACGAACTCAGTCAGCCTGAGACACGCTCTTTCAAGCCCCTCTTTATCAGCGCCTTCTCAGTTTAAGACACCCTCCACGTCCTAGCCTTTGTCGCGTCGCTCTTGTCGCCCGGTTCTAGTGTCGTCTTCGTCTTCGCGCGACCCTTCTCCTTGTCAAACAACATCTGGCATTACGCACTGGACCTCCAAGGTACCACAAGCATCTTTCAACGTCTGTTGAGATACTGGATTGCTGCTAACAACCACTGTAGACATCAACTTCCCGCACCGTTAAAATGGAAGTCGACCCTCCTACCACTCCTCGCGCTCCCTCGAAGAGGAAGTCCCCTCCTGACAGCAACGAAACTGTTACCTCTTTCACTACCGACCTCCCCCAACCTCACAATCACAAGCGTCAGAGGACTGTCGAGCGCAAAGAGCCCGCAGATAAGCCCAGCGACCTTTCTCCTCCAAACCAGCACACCACGTCGCCGAAGAAAATCGTTGAGTCAGAGAACGAAGACGAGGAGTCTGAAGGTGAAAGAACGGTGTCCGACCCCATGGACATCGAGTCCGAAGACACAGCCGGCAATCACCTTCACATTGCCGATGACCTTGGGCGCGCCCTCGAAAGAAACACTCGCAGACCCATTTTAGCCCCAGTCGAACCCGAGCTGTCGACAAGTGACATCGACGACCTACTATCCGATTCAGGGTTTGACTTGGACTCTGACGACGAAGAGTTCAAAAACTCCGTCACCAAAAAATCTCCTTCTCACCGTCGCAACGAGGAGCAATATTACATTGCCATGTGTGACATCGACTATTACAACTCCCTGCCCGAGCCCGAGCTCCGACGCGAAGCCATCCGTTGGATGGAGGACAACTCCAAGGCTGATCCCAAGGGCACTGTTGTTTATCCTCCGCCGTGGTACATCGCTACCCGCTTCGATCCCCCCCGTCCCAAGGTATGGATTAAGGACTTCTTCTCGGGTAAAGTTCGCCCGCGTCAGTTGGTTAATGACCGGTTGGCCGAGATGAGCGTTGCCCAGAGGGAGAAGTGGGCGAGGGAGCATGGAATGGGAGGGTATGACGATGAGGACACCGAGTAGGAGACGGAGAAGTGCCAGGGAGGGGCGAGGGGCGAGTGAGGGGTGGGGAGGGGCGATGAGCCTGGGAAGGTGAATCAGAGGGGGGTGGAGGGGGGGTTGGTCAGAGAGAAGTGGCTGTTTGTTCCCGAAGGAATGAACAGGACTTGTCCCCGTAGCAAGGCTACGAGACGGTCCGGACAATATTATGCTGGCTATCAAGCAAGGTCTTGATACTGTCCCTTGGACAAGCATCCTGTTCTATTTCTTGTAGTTTCCTGTTGATTTAGCCCATTGGTCGTCCCACGTCCTTTGTCCCATTCATAGACAAAGCTCTCGAACTGTCATACATCTTTTCAATTTTCCTATTTGCCCTATCCATATTCGTCATGTCACTCTTTGAATTTATTACATGACAAAAGACGAACTGTTTTACATGGATTGACATGAAGCAAACCTCCTTTTGGCACCTACTCTTCTTCTGTTTTCTTGTTCCTCTCATTGGCCCTTTTTGGGGGCGCACCATTCCTGGAAAGTGGGACCTAAGTACTCATGGTCGGCGGCGAAGGGTGTGTGGTGTTGAGGCACGGTTCTTCCAATTTCTTGAAGCCTTAATCTTCCAAGTCAGTGTCGTAAGAAGACTCGAAAGATCCAAAGTTTACCAGAACACCGATGGCCGTAAGCGCAACATCCAAAACGTCTCAAAATGCACCAATACCAGCAACAACAACCAAGAAGTGAAGACAGACACTTCCCAGCCGTCGTCTTCACCGAGATGTCACCAAATACCGACGATCATGGCAAGCAAGCCCAGATGGCCTGGCCGTCAAGTTTGATCATAACCATCCAAATTGCAGAAGGTCTGGCAAATCGTCCAGGCGCTTCTTATTGTCCACCACCGGTTGCGCACCCTCCCTGCGAGTTCAGGTGGTCTGAAGCTTGCCACGGTGCAGTCTTTTACGGCATCCTTTGACGCGCTCTGACACATCGCACTCAACAACAACAGCTGGGGTAGGAGCAGAGATTCTCACGGGCATCTATTCGCATCCATACACTCCTCGATTCTCAGATACACCCATATGCTTGGCCAGATTCCCGGTTTGGAGGCTTTGGACAAAGGACCAAAGCTGACAACATAAGCAGGATAATCATGTCATAGCAAATGACCAGCTCAAAGGTGAAAGAGTCACATATAGCCGTTTGGCCTGTTTGACTCACAACACTGTCATGACTGGGCAAGGATACTTTTTCACCGTATGCCTTCCTATAAGAACAATCACAACCCAAGCCAAATAGCAGGGCGACTTGTTCAACACATGCTTTCAAAAGACCACGTATGCACATATTTGCTCCTTCCTGATGGCCCATGTTTCGCTTCCATCAACCTCATTCTCAAAACGCCACCACCAAGACTTGATAGCAGTCGCCAGCAACCACCCAAGAAAGCACCATGGATCAGAAAGTCCCTCCTACACCGCCTCATACGACAACCAACAGGAGCCTCGTTGCATCTATTCCATATGAGCCTTCTGGCCAATGAATCCAGATTCATTTCCAGTGCCGGTTTCTGCGTTGGACCACCCCGTCATGAACAACATGATGAAGGAATTGGCCATCCCTAGGACCACCACGGTCCCGTATACATTCCTCAGAGTCTAGCTCCAAGCCTTGAGCCGGAATCTCTCAAATACGGCTTCTACCTGCTGTCCGGCGACCCAGATGGCTTGATAGCAGTATCCCCTGATGAGGAGGTTGAGGGATCCAAACAACATCGAGCTTCGGACAGCTTAAGGATCACGTTTCTGGTCCCTTGATAATGGGAATACGTTTGAGAAGCCGAGAATTGACAAAGTATCGGGGTCATAAGGCTCTTATATTTTGCTCGGCCTGGCAATATCTATCACCTTTCTCCTGTCATCTTCCTTCTTCGTATCCCCGGTAGTTTTGGGAGAGATCGGCATTGTGCGAGTTGCTATAGTGGGAAGCGAGAGTTGGTGTATGAAAAGGGATGAAGGTGGCAGCGCAATAAAGCGTTGCTTGTTTATCTGTTCCCGAACGGCTGAGAGGTCGGATCTTGGTGATCACAGGAAGGCAAGCAGTTGAAGATGTCGGATACAGCATTCACCGGTGATTTGGGCTTGGCAGTCTGGTTGCCGGGCTGGTGTCGGGCGGGTTTCGGGCTGGTTGTCGACTGACGGCGAAGCAACATGACCTACCGCTTTGTCGACCGTTCGGATGAAGTTGGGCCTTTTTTTCCCCGCCCCGGGCTGACGACATATTCGCTTCCATTTCTCTACCCTTGTTCCCCTCAAAATCTGCATCACAAAAAAGAACAATGCTCAGGGTGTTAACCCCATCACTCAGTACTTTTCAGCGTCCGCCCCCACTAAGCCTCACCCTCGCCCGTTTGCCAAGGGCGATAAGGATGACGAGGTCGAAGAGGATGATGAGGATGATGAGGTCTATCACGACGCTTTTTCGGAATCCAGGCAGTATTTCAACGATTCTGGCCCTGGTACCGTGCCCATCCAAACCATCCTACATGACCGTCCCCAATGGGAACGGCTCTGCAAAAACCTCAATGCCAACCCAGGACTTACGAATTTGTTTTTACGCGAGGAGCCTCCGACCATCAACGAACTCAGGAAATTCCCAACAATTGACGCCCCCTACAAGCCTCAATGGACCATCTACATGCTCGTGTTCGAGAAGTCACACGAACGCCCCACCGTTAAACTCAATTTCTTCGACAGGTCACGAAAAGTCGCCCTCTGCAACGCTTCGGTAGCCTTTTCCTTCGATACCATCCGCGGCGATATCTTCAGACTACCTGCGCCCGCCTTTTTCCCGATTCGTCGTTTTTTTCGCGCGTTGAAACCACATTTCTTCTCGCCTCATTTCCGCCGTCACTATCGGTGCCTCTACCCTCGTTCTTCTCAAAAGCATTCCCGGCTTGGATGCTCTCGCATCTACTTGTCGATAGCTGTGAACCGCACCAAGTACGCATACATCCACCGCTTCAAACCATGGTTTCGCGCTAAGTGCGAAGATATCAACCTTGCGCTTCTTCTGAGTCCATCGCACCACATACAGCACGTCACCCAGAGTAACAGAGCCTCACAAAGGGGTCGAGTCGTCTATCCTAGTTATCTATTGACTCGGGTATGCTCTCCAACTCCTCGTTCCTCTCTTTCCATCCATATACCAATCCCGCCTCACAGAAGCGCAAACGAGACGAGTACGAAGAAGAGTCCGAGTCCTCCTACGATGCGGACGAAGTGGATGAAAGCTTGGAGGAGCCGGAACCCTGCCTCGCCAGCTCACCCTTCGACACAGACGACGAATACGAAGGCCCGACCTTCCAGGAATGGTGCGCCTATGAAAGGGCCAACAACATTCTAGACACTCTTCAAATCTCAACCTCCAAATGGCCGATCAGACTCCTGCGGGTACTTCTCCAGTGAAGAAAACCGTCCCTGACGGCGAGCATACCAACACCGCCATGGGCCCCAACCAAAAGCAAACGTCAAATGGATGCCAGGACACTCAACCAAATCCTATCGACACCTCGTCCGATCCAAATGACAGCGTTCTTTTGTCTCTTGACCAGATAAAACCCCAGGAAGACAACGGAGCAAACCATCCAAAGCAACCGGAAACCGCGATCCCGGGCACACAAGCTGGTTCAGTTAACAGTTCTTTCATTTCACACCAATTCGTCAGCGCCGAAGAAGCAGGAACCATCCACACTTGGCTAAACAACCAGCCAAGCGAGATGTCTTCTCCAGCCGACTTGGGTCACGACGAAGAGTCTCTCCGCCATCTAGCTACCGAGTGGATGGAGAGAATGTACCGGGACCTTCCAAACGGTGTCGTAGTCGCTCCTCCGACTTGGTAGGCCTATTCCCGATTCAGACCAAACCGTCCTCGTGCTTGGATAAAGGATTTCACCACTGGCAGGGTACACCCACGACGGATGACTAATGATCTCCTCGTGAGTTTGTCCCTGGCTGAGCAGGAGAGGAGGCTGAATAGGGAGAGGAGGGATAGGGGAGAGCCGGCGGAGTAGGCGGAGTGGGGACAGGCTTCAGGGTAGATGGAAGTAAAGACGAGTCATTGAGATTTGATGTCGAGGGCTATTGCAAAGCAATATGACCTTCGGATGAGTCATGGGATCGTTTGCCTTTCGATTTTTCCCCTAGTTTCGAACTTTTTCAATGTGGCAAGCGCTTTTCATAAATAGCTTCTACCTAGTGGTACTAGCTTTCGTACCCCTTTTCCTTGTTATGTTTGAGGTAGCTCCTCTCAAAACAGTATTTTTGCCTTGCTGCTTTTCCTCTGCTTTGGACAAAACTGTTCTTGTCTGGCAAGTGAAAGCCCGCAAGACAAGATAAAACGTCATCTGTTCTTTGTACTTTGACCACAATTCACTAACAACTTCGGCCGTACTGCCGGACTTGTTGCCGGCCCGGTTGCCAGGCGAGGCTGAAAACACCACGTCCCGCACACGGCAGACGCCCCACGGCGGAATAGCTGGAAACACCATTCACTTGTATCAACGACCTGACCGCCCCCTCAGTTATTGCCTGGTGGCCTCCGAAGGTCATGCCCTATGGACGGGCTGCCCACATAAATTTTGCTTTCCAACCCACTCCCTCTGGGCTTTTTCTCGCCCCTTGCAACACCACGCTCGACAAGTTCTCTCTATAGACGCACCACATCCACACACTATTTACACACCACCTCCTCGACCTTTACAAGACACGTAGTCGCCTGGTCGCATACATTCCGTATAGCGCACGTCTTGACGACCGAGACTTTTCTCGTCCATTGCAAGTCACTTGCGCCACAAGCATCACTACTCGCATCCCAAGAGGTAACACACGTACCACCTCATTCACGATTGTATATACACCTATTTTCTAACCACAGCAACAGGTCCATTCCATTCAACAGCATGTCTCCCACTGCTGGTTTCCCGACCCTCGCCGATTCTCTGGAGGCCAGGGTCGACTTGATCCCAGAGTGGCCCGAAAACACTGATCAGGCCTCGTCCCCCGCCTCTCCTGGTCATTCCACCAGATCTGGATCCGAGAATATTTCCGACAGCCAAGAAACCGATGAGCAAGGTTACCAGGACAGTGAAGTGGAAAACTTCTATCAAGCCAGCCCGTCTCACATCAACAACACCCAGTTTTCGCAAGCTTCGGGTTCAAACGGCCTGTCATCCAACGCCGCTTCCCTTGACAGCACTTCTTCAGCCACCCAAGATGCCGCCGAAGGCATCCCGGACGGCCAGGACGACCCCCACGTCCCTAATGTCCCGCCTGCTTCCGAAGGGGCACTCCGTAGCCAGGCAATCGCTTGGATGGAGGCCACTTACGCCAATGTACCAAACGGCGAGGTTGTCCAGCCTCCTTCTTGGTACGCTTACTGCCGCTTTGACCATCCAGATCGTCCACGTATTTGGATCAAAGATTTGTTTCACAGGACGTGTCCGTCCCAGAAGGTTGGTTAATGACCGCCTCGCAGACATGTCCCGTGCGGAACGGGAACGCTGGGCAAACCAGCAGAGGAGGATCCGAGGCGGACCCGCTGAGTAAGCGTAGCGGATTCTACACCGGTGTGGACATGGGAGATGTACTGGGATCCGGTGGTAACAGCGGTTAAAGTAGTTCGGCGATAGAATCCTCAACAACCGTGGATGTGAGGTCCAGTCCAGTATCAAAAGGGTCAAGGCATCAAAAGCGTTGCATATTCCAATCTCGGTTCTTGTAGTTGAGCGTGTTCTTCAGTGAGGCTCCCAAGTGGCTGTAAGCCTCTTTGGAAACGATCTCCAACTACCTGATACCCAGCGGAGGTAGTTGGTCTCAAAGTGTTCTTGTTTCCCTCCAGCAATTTCTTAACCGTTACGTGGTTTTCCTTTCATAACTAACTTCTCCTTTCAAACAATCGTACGAAATATACACTTGGTTTGCTTTACCCTCTATATATCTTACATTTGTACCCGAAATATCTACTCACCATCATGTCTGGCCAATCCTTCCCCCACGGTTGCTTCAGACTCCATGAGTCATATTCACAATCTCCTGATTTCTACAGCGCCTCTTTCACTACGAAGACGTCGTCGACTACATTCAAGAGCCGACCGATAACGGAGCCGACATTCCCACTCAGCAGCCAGGCAATCGCCTGGATGGAGAGTCTCTACCAAGACGCGCCAAACGGCACAGTTATCACACCCCCTGACTAGTGCGCCCCTTCTCATGTCGACCCGCCCCGTGCCCGGGTGTAGATCAAGGACTATTTCACCGGGCGTGTACGTGCGCGTAGGTTGGTTAATGACCGCCTCGCGAGCATGTCCCGAGTTGAACGGGAACGCTGGGCAAACTAGTAGAGGAGGATGAGAGGAGAGCCGACTAAGTGAGCGAGCTGGGTTCTAGGTCGGGGTGGAGAGGGGTCTAGTGTTGTCTTTCAGCGTGGGAAGGGTTCATACGCGTTTTACTTTCTTCACGGCTGCCTAACCCAGGAGCGTTCAAGTATGTAGCGACTGCTTTTCTTCTCTGCTTCAAGGACCTTACGTACCTAATAGATAGGTACCTCTATATACCAAACACTCTACATTTAGAATTTCATTATCAATAATGTGTCCTCACTCAACATGTCGCCCAGTCAGTCCGGCCTCGACGCTTCCTCTTCGCCCGGCCTACTATACCAACTAGGTAGTAAGCACCGAAGCGCACGATTAAAAGACCACGTGCTACCACTCGCTTCTTGTCCCGGGAACACGGCCTCTTTACAGTCGAAGAACTCTCAAGTCTCTCAAGACTCGCAAGGCAACCACTCCGAGGCTCCGTCCATCCATGGCCCAGAGTCCGGTTGGGTTGCGGACACCATCGCAGCTCCGGTGGCCAATGCCAACTTCATCGCCCATCTCCACTTGCGACAAAGTCCTGCGCAACGGTATCATCTGTGGTCAGCCAGCCTAGCAGCCCGGTACGCACAGAGGCTTCCACCATCTCCTTCCTTACATGAGCAAGGCACCTGCTCTATCAGAGCAGACCCTCCGTGGAATGGCCATCGCTTGGATGGAGAACGTATACGAAAACGTCCCGTCCGGGCCGCGACAGCAACCACCAAAGTAAAGAAAGACCTCGGGTAGCTTGCGACTCCTTGATCCGGACCATCGAGACCAAAAAGCATGACGCTCCGCCACTGTCTTCTTCGAGACACTTCACCTGCGTGCCGCATGAGGAGCCAGTTAATGGCCTTGCTGGCCTTGGCGTAAGCCGTTAACAAGATGTTTCCACGTTCCCCGGCACCCGACTCGACCTATTCCCTCAGTGCGGGTCTCAAGAGGGAGGGAGATGTGGCATACCGTCCTTTCCTTTGGCAGAGTCGCAAACCCCCGCATTGCCCTGTACTTTCGCCGTTCCCTTCTCGCAGCAGGACCAAGCTTTGTCGAGACAGAACTCGAACAAAAGGAGCGGGAAAGACCGGTGATGAGAGGAAAATCAATATTTCTCTCTGGGGCCAACGCAGGAGGAGTTGATGATCACAGTCAGCGAGGACTCGCAGTGAACAGGATTCCTCTGCTGGCAAAGAAATGCACGGGTTTTACCGTAGCAGTTGCTACACACGCGAAGCACCGCCCGCCTCCAGTCCTCAGAGTCCAGTCTTGTGATCGCTGCAGGCATGATATGAGAGCGAGATCGGCCGGCCGCGCTTCCATCAAAGATCTCGAACTTTACCTGCCCCCCTGCGCTAATAAATGGCACGGGGTTATCACCACCCTCCAAGCCCCCCCCCCCCCCCCCCCCCCCCCCCCCCCCCCCCCCCCCCCCCCCCCCCCCCCCCCCCCCCCCCCCCCCACCAATCATGCACAGAAGCAGCCCAGTCCAATTCCTCCACCAGGGGCGCTCAACCTCTACAGTCGTCCCCAGACGGCTCGTCGTCGTCTTGACTTCGTTCGGAGGGAAAGGAGTACCATCCCCTCGACCAACTAACACCCCTCAATTACCTCGCGGGAGCACTTGAAAGAGGTAGGAAGGTAGGGAGGCTTGCGTGGGGAAAGTTTCATTAAAGTCGCGAACGAGGTAGTGCAGGGGTAGACTACGAATGATGGCTTGATACACGGGTACATTACTGATTGCTGGATGGAGGTGGTCAGCAAGCGTTGTAGTAGGAATGTGAATTTACACGTAAATTGGGAACTAAAAAGGGACATACAAGCTGGAAGCAAAAGGAGGTTCGTGTTACTAAGGTACCTATCTCTACCGTACCATGACACAGGTCTCCAACGTTGAACTCAGGCTTTCAAATGGTGGAATATGGGAATTTACCTCTAGGGGGAGTCACATACAGGACATAGTAACGGATGGGACATAGGAAGATTGAGTTGGAGGATGAGGTATTTGAAAGTGTCTTGTAATATCTACCTACCTACATCTGACAGAACAGCGGAGGGTGGTGTATCTCTAGGTACTAGGGAATTGGGTGTATCTAGGTAGCACCAGACGGCACCGATGTAGATGCCACGTTCTATCCTGTCTGGGAGTATCTGAAGATGTGGCTGGACCGTTTCAAGAACCAAACGTGGGCGTGTGAACGAGCGGTCATATCCCACAAGACTGCGGTAGAGGTAAGGTAGGTAGAGTCCGGCGGTAAGGTCCCGTTTCCGGACCCGGCCGGGTTCGCTGCTACCCAGGTCAGGTGTCGATAGGAACGAGTTGCATGGGGCATTCCATCCGCCTGGCCCCGTTAACGATGGTTGTGGTAGCGTACTCGTACTCGTTCGTCATGGTGTCTCGTGTGCGAGATGGAATTTGGCCTGTTTCCTTGCGCTTCTTAGGTACCCTGATGCGACGCTGCCGTGCTCATACCAACGTTCCGACTTACGTCTCATGCCCTACGGGAGACGGAAGTAGACGTTAAAAATAACAAGAACAACAACCAACGCTCTGCTCCTCCCCTCTCTTCTCAACCTCGCGCTTCTTGAGCTGCTTATCCGTCTTGCCATTTCCACTGCCTTTACCGTGGAACTGGTGCGACATCTCCTTGAAGGCCTCCTTTGTATCGAGCCAACGGCCGTTAGCGTCTGTATATTTGGGTTCCACCGTGGACAGCTGCTCTATGATGCGTGCCTGATGCTGTTCGCGGATTGTGTCCAGCTGTCGCTGCCACTCCTCACGCTCGCGGATCGACATCCGGTCCATGTCGTCTTTTTCGCGGTATCTTTATCGTTCGTATTGGGATGTGATCGGTCGTTTGTCGGACTGGAGATGGAAGTCTGAAAGAAGGAAGTTTGGAAGAGGAAAGTTTGGGAGAAAAAAGGTTGGGAGAAGAAAGTTTGGAAGAAGAGAGTTTGATCAGTGCTTGCGGTTTTATAAAGTCAAAAAAAAAAAAAAAAAAAAAAAAAAAAAAAAAAAAAAAAAAAAAAAAAAAAAACGAAATTCATGTATGCCCGATGCTTTATTACCTACATGCATTGTGTCCGAGGAAGACCCTCGACCGCAGTAATCGCTAATGACTAAGCCCGTCAACATGGTTGCATATATGACCCAGAAAACCGGTATCTGTAGCGCACGGGAGACACTGGGACCTTCGAAAATCCGGACGGAAGTCGGTTAGGCTCGGTTGACATAATTCAACGGGCCTGGGCTGGCTCCAGACCGGGAAACACGTTGCGCCTTCCCACTTGTCTCTCACTCTCTCTCACAGACAGAACATAAAATGCTTGATGGTCAGATTTTGGAGTCAGAATTCTCAAGGCTGTCGAAGGTCGAGCTAGTCCCGGGTTTTCTTTTGCGAGTCTCTGAGTCTACCGAGGACAGATGTACGAGTGTCCGAGTAGGCGGCTTTGGGGTGGGCGACGACTGGGGTGGGGTACAAAAGGCAGGTTTCTGACTTGTAAATTGTTTCCCTGGATTCTTCCCAAGAACTTCGCTTGTTCGTTTGGTCACTAATTAATTACCATGGCGTTGGACGCCCGATAACCGTTGCACTACTCATTCTTCTCTGGAGAGGGAAGGGACGAATGGGTTTGTTCAGGTTCACGATCCTCGGTAGTCCGTGAAGATTGAAAGAAAGTTATTGGACTAACAGAGACACTGCAGAATTGACCGACACAATGTTAAGAACTCATCTCGGTCGTTTTTGCGTAGATGTACCGTGCAATTCCGTGTGCTCTAGGATATGCCCGCAGTTGTCATTTGCTATGTCGGTGGAGGTAAATATCATCATGTTTCACTGTAGATACGTATGCTTCTCTACATACAGTCAGTTTAAAGTATTACCCAACAACGGAAGTGAATGTAGGCAGTCTCCCAACATATCAGGTCCTAGAATGCTTAATGCCACTGCTCCTCTCCCACCACCCATTTATTGTACTCGTCTCTCATCTTGTACCAAGCATACATCTCCCGATTATATTCCTCCTCAACCTTCAACAAAGCCTCCGTTCTCGTTTGCTCTATCCTCGACAGCCGGATTGTATGGTCGTTCTTCTCGATCAGCATTCTATAATACATTGCTTCCCATTCATGACGCATTTTCAGAGTTTCCAATTTGTATATCTCTCGTTTCGCTGCCTCAGGGTCCCATTCCTCCTCGTCATCTTCCTCGTCATCTGACTCATCATCCTCCTCGTCATCATCTGACTCATCTGACTCGCTTTCTTCCCCGTCCTCCTTCCTCCACTCCTTCTCTGTTGCTCTTCGCTCTTGTAGCTCATTCGTCATCCCCTCCAGCTGCCTCTTCAGCTGGTTCAACCTCCTGTCATCCCACCAATGTCGTCGAACTCCAATCCTCTCAGAATCCCATTCCTTGTCGATTTGTGCCTTCTTTTTGTCGTATATCTGTCTGATCCTATCTCGCCGGGCGTGAAGCTGCTGCTCCGTGAGTTCGTATTCTTCCTCTTGCAACTCCCAGCGAACCGCCCGCTTGCCGTTGGTCAGTGGCAGGACCTCGTCTGGAATTTTCGGTGTTGCGTGTGTTCCGTTCGCTCGTCCATTCGTTGCATCCGTAGTTGCGTGTCTTGTCGACGTGTAGGTATCGGTTCCGGTGGCAGTAACACCAGCCATTGTATTCGAATTGTTCACAGACAGTTGCCCCCGGTTATGCCCTCTGGTCGACGGCCGACGAGAAGCGATGGTGTGGATGGCGTGCATGGCGTCGGCAGCAAAATCCTCCTCTGGAAAGAAGAGAGGGACACGCCATGTTATCGGTGCTCGCCCTGGGTGGGGTCCTCGCACTGATACTCGCCTTGGAAGATACTTTGAAACGTCCAGGTGGAAGGTAGGCAACAGCCGTTGGGCGAATCCCTCGATGGCGTAGATTACGTTTCTGACGGCTTCGCTTCGTTTTGAGGAAGGCTCCGTCGGGTAGGCGCGATGAGAGAAACTTCCGTTACCGCTCCGGTCCATGGTGGGCAGTGTTGACGGGGTGGTTGTGATTGATGGTTGTGGTGTGCTGGTTCAATGTTAGGTATGGTTGTGTTGGCTGTGATAATGACAAGAGTGATGAAAGGGACAAGATTCGGTGATGTGACGAAGAGATGTCGTCCAGGCTTTAAACAAGTTGGAAGTTGGATCAGAATCAAGGACAAATCCAGAATCGCATTGAAAATGCCCAGATTTCCTTGATCGAAGTGCATGTCCTCCATGTAGATATGTGCATCGCGTCTGCAGAAGCGCCCTCACCAAAACGGTCAACTCCAAAAAGGAACAAGGGAAGTAGGTGGGAAGAAAATGGTAGAAACACTCGGTCAAAAGATTAAGGTGATGAAACCGTTATCGGGTAGGCAAGACAAGCCCAACCGATTTTTTCCAAAAGTTTGTGATTCTGGAGGAGAATCCAGGTCTAGAGGTAATTGAGAGATCCGTATTTTAATCCCAGTCCAGTCGTCGCCCACCGCACAGCTGACACCAACAACTGCAGCATCAAGTTCCTCGTCTAGCATGCTCCAAAAGATGCGTGGTCCTGCATACACCCAATTGCTGGCATACCGCGCGGAAAATCCTTGATGCGGCGCCTCTCCGTCTTTAGGTTGTTTTGGCGCTGAACCACACTCCGCCCCCCTACTTGTCCCCCACCGCCCTCTCGAGTCACTCGGGTCCTGCGTGCCGAATTCAACCTGTAGCTATGGCCACTTCTAAAAATCCAAATGGTTCAAGAAAGCGGCAGATCATTCAAACCACAGCACGCAACGCGGATGGCGGAGACTACCTATACTCTCCATCCCGCCGTCGCCGGTACGGGCATTCATCGTTATAGAGACTACATCTAGAAAGATTGAGGTGGATGCGGTTCTTTATTCCGGTCAGGCCCGCTAACATACCTCCTCGCATACCTCCATCCACCTCCTTCTTACATCCTCATTCCTCATCCTGGCCCTTACCTTACCTCTCCCACCGTGCTCGCAACCTCCTCTCAACTTCCCTCTCCACCGACCTCGTAAGCCGCTCCTGATTCTGCCTGCGGATTGCCTCCTCCATGCACGTCCTAAACCCCTCCTCCCCCTCCCTTCTGCTCGACTCCTCCATCCACCTCCTAAACCGCTCCCCGTTTCTCCTGCTAGCCTCCTTCAACCCCTTCCCCATCCCCCTCGGCCGCTCCTCGGACTCCTCCACCACCTCCCCCCGTCTCCTCCCCATTATCTCCACTTCCAACCGCCTCTTAACCGCCTCCTCCACTCGTTCCAAATACCTCTCCCTCTCCTACCTTTGCCTCCTACCCATCTCCTCTAATCGTCTAGCCCCCTCTCTCCGTCTAACCATCTCCTGCACCACCCTTTCCAACCTAACCCTCCTATCCTCCCTCTCCCTCTCCTCCCTCTCCTCCCTCTCCCTCCTAACCACCTCCTCCCACCTCGTCGTCATCTCCTCCTCCATCTCCTCCTCCTCCCTCTCCACATTCTGAGCATACCACCCCTTTACTATTGCCACCAGCCTGGGCTGATCCTCGTTCACAAGCCGCCATAATACCCACTCCGCGTCCCGGAACTCTTTCCTCTCATCCCAAGTGAGGTAGTTCACGAGCCACAGGCGGTCGGCCTCCGACATAAAATAGTTGTACCATGATGAGATGACATCTTTGAAGTACAGCCATTGAGTATTGTGAATTTGCGAGGCGCGATGTAAGGAGAGGCGGGCTTGTTTGACGACGTCGAGGTGGTGGATCCAGGTGGACTGGAGGCGGAGGAATTGGTGGTGGTAATGTTGGTCCGGGTGGTGCTGGTCGGGGTGCTGGTGGTCGTGGTATGGGACCTGGGCTGGGGCTGGTGCTTGATTCTGGCTGCCTTGCTGCTGGTGTTGGTCTGGGATTGAGGTGCTTGTTGTTGCTGGGCTCGAGCTCGAGTGGGAGTTTGAGTTGCCAGCTGTGGCCGCCACCGAGGAAAAGGAGGAGAAGGAGAAGGAGCGGTACCACGCCTCTGCCTCCTTGTTGGTCATGCCTATGGTAGCGTTAGGCATCTTTATGAAATTTTCTTCGATTCCGTTGGATGGGCTTCCTGCTCGTGGAGATTGGAGTTCAGTTTGTGGTCTTTGACACTTGAGAGTTTCTAGTGCAACACAAGAGTAGTAGAAATTCTTGGGTTTGTTGAGAGTGTCACTGCTCGTGGAGAGCTTTGAATGGGGAAGTGGTGGTGATGATGAGACTTTGTCTGAAAAGAAAAGAAATGGGAAGGATGGAATGGGGAGAGCCCCGACACTTTATAATCTTTGCCCAAGAATAATTTCCTGTCCGTCGCCCGTGTATGTCGGAATGCCCGATTCGCCATCAAACGTAGTCCTCGGACATTTGGCTGCGATATGCAGTCGAAGAGTGGTCACAAACGATATGACCGGCAAATCAAACTATGCGGGATTAGCTGGTGCATGAATATCTCGGACTTATATGGTCTTGCGTTGCAAATATGCGTTTTGTTTGAGCCTCATAGATATTCCACCACCTACATATCAGATATCCATTAGCCCCGTCACCAAATTTCCCTTCGTGCCTTGCATGTGCATAGCTGCTGGACAAAGAAATTCGATGCCCTGAGTGTCCTCTGTTTGGGAGGCGCTGTGGTAGAGGTCAGTCTAACAAAGATCGAGGTACGGGTGCCTGGTAGGGTTTGTGAAGAATAAGTGCAATGGATCTGGTGGTCGCTCTGCCTGTGAGCAATACTCCTTTTTTTTCTTTTTCTTTCTGTGTCTCTTTTTCCTCCCACTCAACCCAGCCTGTCTGTGAATCAGCTCACACGTATATGCACGCAGCAATTTACCACTTGCCTCCGCCCGATAACAGATCCAAGCAATACCGGCCATGATCATGATTATGAGTCTGAGACGATGTCGTGCTTTTGCGCCGAAGGACACAGTCCGAGGCTTGCGTTGGGACTCGGGAGATGCCAGACATAAAGAGGTTTGTAGCGACGTGTTCCGGCGTCGAAACTTGAGTCTCCGACCTGAACTCCTGAAGGCCCCCAACTCCGACATGTTCCTTGTCAGGAAACCTCAACAACATCTGCCCGAATCGGATACAACACGTTCCTTGGGCGGTTGCCTCCATCCATTTGCCTCTTTGCTGCCCGTCGAGTGCATGTTTCGTAGTCGGGTGCATCTTCTGTAGCTCGGACTTCCCACGCAACATTGAAAATATGCATCATATTCCGACGAGGACAACCAGACGACAAAGTATTGCACCAGCATTTCCGTCGAAAAGAATGTTGCTGGAAACCTGTGATCGAGATATATTAACCGGGCACCCCCCTCAGGTAACACTTCCCATCTCATCACCATCTACCCCAAGTCCCACACAACACGACAAATTTGCTACTCAATCAGTTCAAAACAGTCCCGTCACACCCTTCTTCGCCTACTCTTCACACAGAATCTTCCATCCAGAAAGGAAAACCGCCACAATGCCCCACTCAGAGACCCCCTCAGAGTCCCTCTCTGAGTCCATCCCTTACCGTGCCTCTCTCTTCCTGAATCTCTCCGGCCCCAGCGCCGTCTACCTGGCCATTTACCCAGGTCACTCACACGCCAGAGTGGTGTCGGCATTCGAAGAGCACCACCGTACCCGGGGCCACCATGCCGCCTTCACGACCGTCACTCGCGGTACAACAACCACAACCAACTCCACCACCAGCACTTTGCCCACCAAGAACACCACCCGCTACCCCCCATACCGGTCCACCTGGTTCCCCCAACGGTCCCAACGTTCCTCCAAGTCCTACCGGAGGTCGTCCCGGTCCGTCTTCCCCAACCCAGCCCCGGACTACGAACCGGACCCGGATGTTAGCTACTTTAGCGACCCGTCCCATCCCTCAGCACTCATCGTCCCAGATACGGATGGGATCGCCGAGAGGGTCCTCCATGATAAGCATAGACGGCTTTATAACGATACCGTCCACTGCCTTCTTGGGTCGGAGACAGCCATCCCCGACTTCTACCACCGCGCACAGTTTGCGGTATTTAAGATAAGGGTTGATGAGCGGCTATGGGATGTGAACGTGCGTGCCGCTGTCCAGAGGTTGAGTGAGGGTGTCGGGCTTCCTTGCCCTGTTGGCGCCGATTTCCACGAGCAATTTCTGGGTATTTTGACGAATGAGAAGGCGGAGATCCTGAATTGGACCTGTTTCGAATCGAACGAGTCCGAAACTGATCCTTCGTACTGGAGTGGGAACTGGGATGTTTCCGTTATCAAATATATTGCGGAGGGGCCGCGGACGGAATACTAAAAGGATCAGTGTGTGGTTGGAGGAATCAAAAGGTTTCCCAATGAAGAGAATGTCATCGTCGGGGATATTCCGGGCCTTCGGACAATCTGCGCCGATTATGAGACGAGGAAGGCGGCGCTGGAGGTATTTAGGAGTTTGGGAAGCAGGGAAGATGTATGGGAGCAGTGGGAGGGGAGTCAGAATGTTAGGGGGTTTATGGATGTTTGGGGGTGGATTTTCGGGAGACGGGATCGTCTCGGTCCTTGCTGGCAAGGTGCTGTTGTTGATAGGTAGTTTGGGCGAAGTGAGGGCGCGGTCAAAAGCTTTGTTTTTCCGGATGCCCTGAGAATGGTATTTGCTTTTGGCAACGGTGTCTGTGTGTGTGACCTTCCATCAGTTCCATGGCGGGTATCATGTTGACCGTGTACCATCAACTTGTTCTTTGAGCGGTGACGTAGCGACTGTGATAAGTAAATGGAAGCGAGGCCATTTTCAGCCTCTGTGTATGTTCTTTTGTCGTGTTCGTGTGTGACTTTGTCGGATCCAGCCTGCCTGACTCGACCATGGAGGTTCTCCCTAGCTTGTCCACCTTTCGACCGGGCGAGGTGCTAGCCTGGCAGAGTGGCAGTGTCGTTCGTCGTATCTCGGTTTCCGGTCGGTGAAATCTAGGGAAGGTCTCTGTCGCGAGCTGTCTGTTGGACTTGTATTCGGATGATCGGATCGCGTTGTGTTGGGTGCGGCTGTCTCAGTGAATGGGCAGGGGATTACGTGTGAGGTAACGACGGTTGGGGAACTGCCACTGCTGGTACGTGTCTTGCGCCGTGGCTCTAAACGTAGCAGCGACAGTGGTTGTGTGTGTGCCCGTGTGTGATTCCTTCGTTGTCACAACTCTTTGTGCCAGCCTGTTTGACCCCGACGACTACTCCCCCTATTGTTCTCTCGATCAAGAAGCTGTGCGTGCCGGGATGCTCTTGTGTTGTGCGGCGGTTGGCAAGTGTGTTCTTTGTTCGTTCGGTATTCTGCGATGTCCGCCACTCCGTCATCATTGTCCCGGCCCTGTCCTCTGGGAAGGAGGAGTTTTTGCGAGGACACCCCAAGGCAAGTGTCCATGTGGGCAAGTTCTTTCGTCTCAGTCTGCGCTTGGCCATTTTCGAGATGTTCATCTTTCGGTAGGCTGGGTCGTGAGGACGGAGGGAAGACCGACGACGGTATCTGGGGGACGGTTGCCTCGGTCGGTGAGCTTGTCTCGTTGGGAAGAGGTACCGGATGCTAATGAGCGTCGTTCCATAGCGGCAACTTGATACGGGGGAGATTCTTCGGAATCGACATTGTACAGGTGGTCGCGAGGAGGCGGGTTGTTGTTGAAGAAGGATGGCGCCACCTCAAGGGCAAGTTCAAACGAGCAAGGTTCTGCCTGTCGACCTCTGGGTCGGCACCGACGGGACCGTGGCGCGTCGAGTCTCCGCGGCGGATTGATGGTGGAGAGGTAGAGGTACTCGGGACTGTAGTTGCTCTGTGGTAGCGTCACAGGAGGATCAGGGGCAGGCGCGAGGGCAGAAAGCATTTCGCGATCCTGTTGCGCCCGTTCTGTCCCTATCCCGGTCAGTCGTGTCTGGTGGAAGAAGAAGGGACGGGCCCGGAGCTGCAGAGGCACTGACGGGAGATGACAAGTGGGGCTTGCAGGTGGAAGTTAAAGTGGGACTGCCTCTTTCGTCAGTGTGATAGCATGTGATTGGCTGCAACGCAGGTACCTAGGTACTTGGGTACCGCCCTGCCTCGGAGTCGGCACTCGCCTGCTCCTTGGCCGTGAGAGCCTTCTGTGTTGGAAGGGCTGCCTGCTCAACTCATCATGCCTCGCCCTCTCTTACCGGGCACTCGAGATAGCGCTCCTTCCGCGACAGCCAACATCTCGTCAGGATGCTGTCAACAGGGAAGGTGATACAAGATGAGTTCCCACGGCCTCCCAGAGTGATTGGGACCTCTGGACTGGTATATAAGATGCCCCAGCCCCCCCGGCTTTCTCACCTCTCCTCACCACTCGACAAACCAGCCCTCTCAACATATCATTTCCATCAACTCATCAGCTCACATATCTTGCATCTTTTCGCCATCTCAACATATCCTTCCACCTTTTTCTTTCCTTTTCTTGTTTTTGCCTTTCTTGCTTGTCTCCATCAGCGAGACCCATCACAACTCCCGTCTTCGTCAAATCGGCATTGTTGGCCACGTCCAACATCGCGCCAGTGTTTCCACTGGAGCAAATGCGTGTACCATCCTGGTGAGTCGACTCGACATCCACTATTGGCTCATTCGTTTGTGTCTGATGCTAACATTCATTGTCAGTGCAGGAGAATTCCATCTCAACCGGGAAGCGTTCATGTGGTTACCAGCAGCCTTATACGCCGCAGCTCAGCCTTTGAGCAGGATCGCCTCTTCCTCGACCTCTCCGACCGTAGCAACGTCTACCAGGCCATCTACCATCCAGGGTCATAACCCAACACTGGGTTGACAACCAGGTTGATTCCGCACAGTCGCCTTGGTGACAAACAGTCACAGAAGAACCTGCAGGACTGGGTCAACCTCCGAAAGAGTAAGTTCAAACACACAAAGACACAAATCCACAAACATGAACACGATGCTAACAGAGAGGCAGACACCGTGTCTCCCCAAATCCGCCAGCAGATCCAACCTGCACAGACCTGCCAGGAGGCCAAACCTCCACAGGTCCTTGATGACCTGACAAACCCTTCGAACGCTTTTCTCTCTCATCAATCCCTCGCTGGCCTCCAAGGACACGGCAACCTATGATGGCCGGGCAGATGACACAAGCCCAGCTACAACAGCGGATTTCCCAGCAACATATGATCGCTTCTCTCCCTCCCGTCATCAATCCTTTCAAACACGTCCGACGTTGGAAAAACAAACAACAAACTGGGCCGGTGAGGCGCTGCTGGAGGGCAGCATGCCAGCTCACGGGGTACCCTCTTCAACTGCTTCAAGTCTTGCAACCGAATCTCTGGGCTAGGAGAGCGCAGAGATGTTTGACGACGAGACGCCCATTGTGTACAGCCCAAGCCCAAACAGCGAGCCCGAACCGGGCATCGCAGGCGGTGGCATCCTCGCCAATCATTCAACAACTGACGCCGCCGGACTCGGTCCGGTCCGGCTCTAATGAGCTGACGACTCCTGTGTTGTTTCGGGGTCCCGTCCCTCCACATCCTGCTTCAACAGTCGGGGGCATAAACGAGTCCGCAGCCCATCTCTACTTACGTCACGAGCCCTACTCGAACGCAGACGGTGCTTGGTATTCGGATGAGTACTAGCAGGGTCTCGACCTGATCATCAGGGACCCGTTTCTCGCCAAGTATACCAGGCACGTCTACTGGGCAATGATGTTAGACAAAGACGAGGAGGATATCGATCGGCGCATGCATAGATGGATTCGGGAGTACGAGCCCGAATTTGAGGTGCCTAACATGCCCTGGCCCTGGGAATCCTCCTTGATGTTTCCCCTCGCAACATACATGGTGGTTGTGGTAGGGGGGATGGTGTTGGGGTTCTTCATGACCCTGGCCGTGGCTGGGATAATTTATTTGTCTGTGGTTGGGATTGTGAAAATGGTTTCGTACGTTCGTCAGCTCGTGCGTGAGCGCGGTACGGTCGATGTGAAGGACTTTGAGCTCTCCGATGACCTGGATTGGCTTTCAGCGGTAAACCCGCCGCCAGACACAACGGAGCAGCAGCTGCTGCGGCGTGAGGAACAACCCCGCAAACCTCAAGGTCGTCATCATGGGTCTCAATCACGCCTTTCACATTGTCCCTCGGGAAAGGGGGCAACAATTGTTGCCAAAGCGCCACCTCCAATAGCGTCCAAGGGCTATTTCAAGCCCAGTCGTCTTGCCTCGATTGGAGCTTCTCCGACACCCCTTTGGCCCGAGATGTGGAGGCAGTGCGTAGCCATCTCCATACCCGGCTCCGTTCCTGACCTTCAGACCAAATCAACTGAACAATCCAGTTCACTCTTCCTGAGAGTTAGCCGCAAAGAAAGCCTTTGCCATGTACCGCTCGGAGGCACCCTTCCCGTCTGAGACCATGGTCGGTGCGGATGTGGAGGAGGAAAACACTACAAGCGAGGAAGGAACGGAAGATGAAGAAGAACTCCTTGCCGAGTTTGACGCCGCAGAAGAAGCCCCCGACTCTTCGCTCGAACTGCTCAACTCTGAAATCGAAGCACTCGACTCTGAACTCGAAGAGGATTCGGACTCCGGCGAAGAAGTCGAAGATGGAGACGAGAAATCTCAAGGAGACCGCCCTTGCCATCGTCCCATTGAAGGGCGAGCCAGCAGCTGTTACGCTTGCCAGCAGGCCAAAGTTTCTTGCACCCCTGCAAGGAATGGCGACGGATCGTGTCAACGTTGCTCCACTTACCCAGGCCCGCACCGGTGCAACAAACGCGGTGGAAATGTCAATAATGACGAAAGTGTGCCAGCCGGCTGCTCCTGATGTCCGTTCTTCCACCGGAGTTGGAATGAGTTCCTCGATGGAGGCGGTAATGCGTTGAGTATCTGCTCACGCTTCACTCAAAAAAAAAAAAAAAAAAAAAAGGTTTTTTTTTCTGGCCAAATCAGCACCAAACGGCCAAGGTTCGAATCAACGGTCACCACGGGCACTAGGCCCGCCCTGGCCAAAGTTCTGCGCGCCTCAACCACCTCATGTTGGTCTGGCTTTTGGGTCTTCGCCTCAGCACGGCGCCCAAAGCAATTGCTAAAACTCTCCTCGCCAGAAGCGGAACCGGGTTCCTCTTATGAAGAGGAAGCTGACAAGGAAGAGGATCAGGAAGCAGATGCCATGCTCGCGGTGTTATTCATAGTCTGCCTCCTTCTCCTCAATTTCCTTTCATCTCTTGCCTTCAACGACCTTCTCGGTCTCCCGCTGCCGGCACTGGGGTGATTAGCCCTGCCCTGGTCATCAATCCGAACAATACTGTCAACCAGGGTGTGGGCGTGGACATGGGCATGGGCATGGGTTACCTCTCCGTGGCGTCCCTCATCGTATACGCCGCCGCTTATATCGGCAACCTGATCTCCGCCAACCTAACAAGGGAAGCGGAGGACTGGGGTTTTAACGACGATGTCTTCCCGGACTCGGACTCGTCAGAGGAGCAAGAGGACTCTGAAGACGACTTTGAAGAGGTCTCACCAAAGGAGATCGCAGCGGACATGAGAGAACGAGGGCGCAGACGAACCCGAGCAAGTCAACGACCGCCATCCGCTACCCCCCCTACAGGTCCACCAGCTTCCCCTACCGAAGGTCCTCCCGGTCCGTCTTCCCCAACCCAGCCCTGGACTACAAACTGGACCCCGACGTTAGCTATTTCAGTGATCCGTCTCACCCCTCAGTACTCGCAGTCCCAGATACTGATGGCGCCAACCTCGCCGCCAGTTACTAGCGTCTGTGGGATGATGGCGTGCTTGCACGCAGTTCGGAACCTTGGTGATGGTGTCGGTCTTCCATGACCTACTATCAGAAGCGACGGGGAGAAGCCATTCAGGAACTTGGATTGGATTTCGGTAGTAAAGCCGCTCGTACCGCTTTATGGTGGGGATGAGAGGAGAACACTAGAAGCGCCTGTTGGTCTGGCTTTGGGGTTGTTGCACTGCCCACGGCCAAATCATGTTGGCCTACCTTTGGGGTTGTTGCACTGCCTACGACCAAATCATGTTGGTCTGCCTTTGGGGTTGTTGCACTGCCCGACTACGACCAAATCATGTTGGCCTGGCTAAGAAGCACGATTTCGTCAACGGGTCAGTTCTCGAGACTCAGCAAATTCTCGACGAATGCCATACTAAGTCTAGAGTGACAATTCTCGATCGATACCAAGAGCACAACCAAATCTCGCCGGCTACCTACGACCTGAGTCGTGCCCGGGTGTTTGTTATTGACCTCATCAGGGGCATTCGCATTGGGCTCGACACCATGTTCAATTTTCTCCCCAACTACCTGTACGTACCAAGATTCAAGGAGGGGGAGGACCGCACCTGAATTCCCTCCATCGTTTTGTATGCGAAGATACCTGTTTCCTGCGCAACTGGCTGTTTGTGCAGGACATGCTCTTTCGGATCTCCTGGGTCTCCCGCTCGCCGATCAGGACCAGAATGCGCAGCACTTCAACCAGCAGAAAGTCATAGCTGCACAACTATGGGAAACAACCTGTGCGGCCTCTATGCTATTAGAAATAGCATGTTGGATGTTGCGAGACAGAACCCCATATGCGCCTCCTGCCTGTGCCCACAATTCCCGGGCTTTGGAAAGCGTTTCAGGTTTATATCATCCCGCATCTCAAACAACAATATCAGGGCCTCAATCCCAGATCACCGCCAGCATGTGCAGCAGAGCCAGAATCAAGCACCAACCCCAGGGGCAGCCCAGGTTCCACACCAGGACCACCAGCATCGCCAGTATCAACATTACCACCACCAGCACCCGGACCAGCACCACCCGGACAGCCGTTCTTCTACAGGGTTGATAGGCATCGGACCGGTGCAGGAGAGGCCTTTGAAGCTCTTGAAATGAGCTGGCTGGACGCGAGGAACGTGGACAGGAGCGCTGCATTGTCTCTGCTGCCTGAGAAGTGGCCGAAGAAGCCCTCCGGCCAAGGAGATGCTCAGAAACAAGAGGTCGACTGTCTTCGTGAGGATGCGACGATCAACCAGCCGGAGATCGACTTGCTGACACGGCCGGGGGTATGGCAGTGCTACATAATGCTGCTAATGACACATTCACCCAGCTCGTGGCCTTCCTGCGATTTCGCCGAGGAAACAGAGCGTATGTTTGAAGACGCCAGGATAACGGACGAGTTGTTACATATTCCCGACGCCTGGGGTGATTCCGTCATCAATCGAATTGCGGAGGGGCTACGGGCAGAATCCCAACGTTCCTCCAAGTCTTACCGGAGGTCGTCCCGGTCCGTCTTCCCCAACCCAGCGCCGGACTACGAACTGGAGCCGGACGTTAGCTATTTCAGCAATTCGCCCCATCCTTCAGCACTCGTGGTCCCAGATACCGATGGGAACAGAGCAGCAGCAGCTGCTGCAGGAGGATGAGGAGGACAAGGCGGAGCGGCTGTGCAGAAGTACCCTCCACTGTCTGCTCAGGTCTGAGACCTCCATATGTGATCGTCGAGATCATAGGCTCGGAAGAGGAGAAACGGAGGATGGTGGAGAAGCCTACGATGGAATCGTCTACCAGTAGCCGGGACTCAAACGGTCTCAAACGAAAACGAGAACAAAGGCCAGGCACAGAAGAAAAAGAATTGATCAAGGACAGGCAGGACCTGCACGCCAAGAAACTGAGCCCACAAGGGGGGCAAACGAGGAAGCCTCTTGAACTTCCTACACTTCCTCCATGCCATAGGAGGCCCACGACGGTAACCGTCAAGCTGAGTAAGTACTAACAACAATCTACAACAACTCCCCTCCCTTCCATCTCTCCACCCTTTGGTTTTACCTCAAGATCACACCTCTACTGGTCTGCCTGTATAGGCTCCAAGGTAATTATGTGTCGCTAATAAATCTCTCTAGGTCATCTTAGTGGCAAGACTCGGGCCTGATATCAACCCCGATTGGACTGTTGTCCAACAACTCAAGCAATATTTCACCCAGACAAGCCTCGGCAGGATCCCGACCGAGACAACAAGAGAAGGCATTGGGCCTCCTTTGACCCCCAACGCTCAAAGTAATGACAAGCATTCCAAGAATGGAGGGCCAAAGACATGGAGTTGGCCGCCAGACCCTCGAACCCTACCTCTACCAATGGAAGGAACAACAGTTCGGCATACTACGCTAGGGAATATAACCCGTTCGAAGATCAGTTCGGGCAGGCCCTCAAAGCCAACTCGCCACGATATTTTGGAGCTCCCACTCCACCGACAGGAGTTGACCAAAGGCCCTGTGAAGCTTACCATGGACAAGTATCCCGCATTCAACTTAGTTAGAGAAGGAGGGGCTCGAAGGCTATAGCAGACCAGACGAAAGAACTAGAGAAGTCTAGGTAGGCGTACCTGGCTTGGAAGCCAGAGGAGTGAGTATTTGAGTGGAAGAAGGAGAGACAGACGCCTCTCGAGAAAGGTCGAGACTGGACCACGTCCTCCTGGGAGAGTTCCAAGACCTCCTCCTCAGCCTCCAAATTCCAGCCGTATCAGGTGGAGAAAGCTTGCCAGTTTGACGGAAGAACACGGACACGGATTGGTGTAATGTTGGTTAGATTAGTAGAATAGGCTATTTCCAAAACGATGACAGCGGTTCTGGACGTTTGAGACTTTAACGTGCAAATGTGAATGCGGGTAGCGTGGTTACCCTTTCGACTTTGCTTAGCAACAGTGATTGTCCCGGACCGAAGCAGGGTCTTGGATCTTGTTGAAGGTCAGGCTCCTTGGGTACAGGTATCAGGGGGAGTGTGGCATGGTGTATCACTGAGTCACTGGGTTTATTTAGGTGTCCCTGTGAAAGAGTTGATGCTTGGGACGCAAGGTTTTGTGATAATAGAAGGCGATGATGTTTGTGTAGACAGAGGTAGGTAAGGGGTGATAGTACCTTGTAAATCATCTTTTAACTCGCATGATGGAGCCAGCGTCGTGAAGCAGTTAGTTAGTTGCCCGTTTGAACTTTCCTGTAATGGGTATAGAGTCCGGAATGGTAGGTACCTTTATGGGATGGCTTGGTACCTTTATGGGATGGCTTGGTTGCTGTTGTTTCCCAACTCGAGTAATATGGGAACCCCATACCATGTCCCGAGAACATGATGAAGGTTGAACTTATTATTTCGTTGTTCCTCTAGAGAACGTTGCCGTCGAAGAAGTGTTTTGGGATCACGAATGGCTGACTTACCTCTACTTATAGTGCTAAGTGGGTGTTCAGCTCTTCTAAATGAACTCGAGTTGACTTTCTTGCTCGCCATTAAATGCAACTTTACTCCTTCATCTGCCTACCTACTTGACGCGAGCAAGGTGATGGGAAATGTTATGAGAATGGCTTGCGTCAGTCAGGTCTAGGAAGTATGCTACTACGGAGGTCCGACGTTGGGGCCGCAGACCCCCGGAGTTCTTCTCAGCACGGGAATTTCGGGCGTGTGGAGTCGGCGGCGACTACGGCAAAAAGAGGAAAAAAAAATATAAAAAAAGAAGAGGCCCTTCTTGGCTTACATGTGCCCTTAATTGCCAGCGTCTTCTAGATACCTCTCTCTACCAACAAGTCTTTGTCACCATGATGAGGATAAAGAAGAGTTGGAGGAGATAGGTAGGTAGTCTGGAGTTTTCATATTTCCCGTGCCTTTCCTGTTAAAATGGGATGGGAGAAGTTGAGCGAGGTGGAGACACAACTAACTTCAACCTCGTGTCAATCCAGTGCCGTTTCAGGAACTGAGCCACAGTTAAACATTTTACGGAACTGTACTGCAAGCGCCCTGCAAAGGGGTAGTAGATATTCTACTTGGACCGCATCCAATGCTAGCGCCCCTGGGATGGTTAGTACAGCGGTAGTAGTGTACTGGCGTGCGTTGCCCTTCCCCTTCCTCCCTTCTCTTCCTTGAGCTCTACTGCCGAAGGCCTCAACTTGGATATCAGGGATGTCTCTCTTTATTTGGCCTTCTTTGTAATATAAAACACTTATGTTTGTTGTTTCATTGTGCCTCACTCACTCCGCTAACGGCTGTTATGTTGGAGTTGTACTCCTCGTCGGCCAGCTGGTATTTGAGTGGAAAATGGTCACTGGATGTGATGGTGTGATGGGAGAGTTTGGTTTTAAGAGGTTTGAGCACAGGCGTGGTTTGAACATGGACATTTGACATGATGTGGTGTCATTGTGGTAGGGCTTGGGTAGATTCTTTGAGGAGCAGTAACTCGATTCCTAGAGGTATGAAGGTTGATCAGTCTTCATTGGAGGGAATGTGTAAGAGCTTGCTCCTTCCGAGGTTCCTAAACTGGTAGGAGGTGTGGTGTGAGATTAGATGAAGAAAGCCTCAAGGTAGATGGATCTGGATCCGTCTGAGAGCGATGAAGTACAGAGGCATATAATGAAGAACCGCTTGACCTCTTGCGATCTGCAATATCGCATAGCAAAGTCACTCGCTTCCGCTAGCGAAACCTCTCACGAGGTTACGTTGACGTCGTCCGAGTCTAGAATAGCAGACATTGGGTCCAGTAGTGAGGCCGATGGGATCACTTTATCCTCACGTGCTCGACTTCGCTCCCGAGGATATGGTACGATGAGGTCACAGTCTCCGTGTGCTGTCTTTCGGTGGTTGCCGTTCCTTGTTGGCCTTCAAAGGCGTGTGAGATAAGACACAAGGGTCCAAGTGCTAATGGATGGCATCTGAATCAAGGCTGGATGATGTGGACGTCGGGGAGAGGCTGGATGTTAAGGTGAGTGAGACAAATAGGGTCCGTATGAGACCTGTTTAGAAGACCGCCTTGGTCTTCTGGAAGGAAATGGTTTGTCTTCCGACCCAGAAAATGCAGAAGTGGTGTGGATGGGAATTTCGGTTGTTTTATCTCTCCGCCGTCGGGTGGAGTTGTAGAAGTGGAAGAGGGTGTGGGTGACGGGCGGCTGGTAAAATGGGGGATGGCCACGAGATTTATGGTCAGGGGAAGTGATGGAGTGATGGGGTGAGGGGTGGTACGAGAACTTAATAAAATGAAGGAAAATTGGAAAGAATATTCTTCAGCGAAAAGGGCCATTTATTTTTTGAATGATTTTCCGAAACAAACTGGATCGTACCTCCCAAGTACCTTAACGATAACGGCACCGTCAGAGAAAAACAAAACGGTCGGGCATTTACCATGAGCCTCTCGATCTCGCGAGTTTGGGAGTTCCTGATGCACGGCAAGTCAAGAAGAAAATCATCTGCAATGCAATGCAGAGTAGTGCAGCCCTAGGTTGGATCTTGATGTGAGCAATTCGTCAATACCGAATGAAACTCGACTTGTCGATTGCGGATTTATGATGTGCTGCCTGAAACGCGTGAAGATGTTGTTCTTGGTGATGTATCGTTTGCTGTCAACTGTAATGGAAATTGTGACAGAGAGAGAAAGAGTACAAGTGGAATAAGTCTGCGATGTGAATTGGAGGGGCGTGTGTTCTTCCTCCTTCCTCCTTCTTCGACAACTTCAGTCACAGAGAACGTACCTTCCTCGACAAGGCAGATACACCCTGGAGTCATTTGTCTGCCATTGGGCGACTATGTTCTGAAACTCCTCGACACATATCAAACCCATTTCTCCCTCCAACAACAAAATTGCCGAGCAACACGACAAGAAAATGCAAAAACAAGACCACACCTCACCTTTCCACCAAATATCATCCAATCCTGGATAATCTCGCAATCACATGGCCTCGCTTCGCCGTCCCGTTTATCCCACCGTCCCGTCCCTCCTTTGGCAGCCAGGGCAGCTTATCTAGCGCGACCATGCCACCATCTCCGTCTCATGATGGTGTGTAGAGGAGGGGCTGCCCAGTACCACCACGCACCCATTGCTACAACCCTCACTGCCTTCCACCCGGGCACGCAGCCGATTCAAATGCCTGAAATGTTGGTCATCTGGCCTTGAAACCGCCGAGGCCATGATTGCCAACTCATCAATTTCCATCACCGGTGAATCCCTCGCGTCCCCTCCCGCATACAGAATCAAGCGACCCGGACTTTAACCCCAGATCCAGCAGGTGCTTTTACGGCGGAGGCTGACCGATACCTCCTACACTCTGGCCTACGAGCTGCTCTCCCGAACCGACGACGTTGAAGAGCCTATGCGATGGCGCAAATCCAACAATTACTCCACGTCGAGCGAATCTCGGTCAATCATACCCCGTCACCGCTCACCCGCGCCGCATTTTCCTCCCCGCGCCCAATTACCGCCGGGCTAAGCGCATCGTGACTCTCTGACGTCCAAAGCAGGATAGTGACAGCCTACACTTGTTCCCGCTCCCAGTTGTCTGCCTTGGCTTCCCAGTATACATTACGGAAACGTCAAAAGTGACGATAGCGGACAATTGGACAACTGGCGAGTCATCCGACAGTGCCGGCCCCCGTGGTTGGGCCCCAATAAGCCGGCCGAGGGAGCGGCCCATTCAACCGACCTCCGCAGACTCGGGTTGCGAAATAGTCAGTACCTGTGACCAGTAGCCTCGATTGGTACACACTGCGCCGTCATCTTACCAACATCCGCGCTGCAAGTTGGATACGCCACGTAGATGCCGTCACTTACACATCTCAAGCATCCACGGAAACGCCATGGAGATCCGCATCGAGCACCAGGCCTAGGTCTTCTGCGTGGCGCATGCCGTGCGATCCCCCAAGACGCCCTTCTCACATTGTGATAATGTTGAGATACGAGTGCGTGATTCCCGGGGTAAACAAGCTTTTTGCCCCGGTGCGGGTTGTGCTTGGTGAAGCTTGACCGATAGAGTATCGCACGTCGATCACTCTGGGTTGAGACGTTCATTCATCCATAAGTGCGCACTCGGATCAGCTGAAGGTCATTCGGGATGTTGTGTTCAAAGGCAGTTCATTCGGCCCTTGCAAGTGCCAAGTGCTTTCTGTTGGTCAAACACGCGTTGAAGACGTGGGGGTAAGTATACTCGGCTGTACCTGATGGACGATAAATTGGCAATGCCGTGAATATGAACAATCTAATCGTCTTTGATATTGGTCAGGCCTCTTTGCGGAATTCCTGGGTCCATGAACCCGACGCGTTATCGTACATTCGGGCCTTTGCAACACCACTGCTGTTGTCTTGGCGCAGAGGGAGATGTCGGGACCGAGAAGCTGCGAGTATCGAGCTTCAACTAAGCAAGGTCTACAGGCGTTTATCGACGTCAACTTATTTGCAGAAGAGGTTCGTTGGAAGAACCCATGGGCGCGAGTCGGCCTGCGCAAGCACACCTTGTAAGGGAAAGCGGGTAAATGGATCTGCCCATGTGGGCGACCGGGAATTGATAGAACGGTGTTTTGGTGTTTTACGGTGATCAAGACGGGATGTGGTCTCTGGGCGATCAAATGATTCCAATACCGGGAGTCCGTTGAGCAGTTCTTACCCGTTGGATGTAAACAAACAGAACAAAAATGGGCTCACCTTGGCAGGGGAAGGGAAAAGGGGCTCACCGTGAAAGATGGTCTGTGCGCTCAAGGTGAGCTTGCCAAGCCTGCCCCACCTTCTCATCAATCATGAACACAAGTGTCGACAGAGGAAGCATTCTACTACTCCTGTAAAATGTATTGAGTCGTCGCAAGAGCTGATAGGAATTCATATTCAATTTCTATCAAAAAAATCCAATGTTTTTTTTTTAATGTCCCCAAAGCACTTCGGCGCTGCGAAAGCTGTGGAAGGGGACAGTTCTCGCCACTAGTGGTCCGAGCGTCTCCAGCGGCGATTGCATCTCCATTCAGCTTCATCCAATTTGGTCCATGATTGATTATGATTCATAATCACCCATAGCTCTTTCCAACGGCGGCCGCCATTGATTCTCATCCCGCGTTCCCGATTGTAATAAAACTGTCGATTGATACAAGTCCTTCTTTCTCAGCCACACAACCTTTCAGTGCTTTCACCATCTTCTAGGCGCAAACGGGCCGGCATCACAATCTCCCACTCCAACCTCACCATTTCCTCGCCTTCACCATACACACACCTTCAACTTCGGATCCCTGCCCAGAAGTGAAGATGATTCCCATTCGTCCCAAACCCGACGGCAACAAATCCGATGACAGCGGCTCTCCACCCCGCCGCGACAAACAAGCCGTCCACACCCCCTCCCCCTCCCGTATCGCCAGCAAACCCGTCCCCGAGCGCCAGCTCCGCTCCCCGCGCGAGTACCAAATCGATCAACTCAAGCGACGCTTCAGCCCCAAGGAGACCACCGACTCCAGCACGGGCGAGACCTCCCTGCTCTTCTCCCTCAAACCTTCGGACCCGGATTTCCCGTACGACTTGGAGAAGCTGGAATGCGATCTGAGGATCCCCGAGGAGTATCCCCAGCAGCCGGCGAGACTGTTGGTGAGGAATAAGGATATCCCGCGGGGGTTTGCGGTGAATATTGAGCGGGGATGGGATCGGCTTGTGGAGGAGAGGAAGGGGAAGGGCTTGAAGGGCGAAACGACGTTGTTGGCGGTTATGAATGCGTTGGATAGAGGGTTGGAAGGGTTTCTGGCGGAGGAGAAGAAGGAGACGGTTAAGATTACTGTGTTTAAGGATTCGAGGCACTTGGAGGGTGAGCGGAGCGGGGTGGTTGGGAAGGAGGTTATTCAGGAGAAGCCGAAGCCGGTAGTAGAGCAACCGAAGCCGAGGCCGTATATCCCGCTAGAGGTCTTCACGAGAGATCAGATCGCCGAAGCCAAGGCAAGGAGAGCGCAGGAGGTGCGCCAGCTGGAGGCCAGGATGAGCAGACTGCCGCTTTATCACAAGTCGAGCGACGGGGTGATTTACACACTGCCGCTGGATCCGAAGAGGAGGAGCAGTTTACCGCCAGGTCTGCAGAGTGTGCATTCGGTACAGTTGGTCATTCCGCTGCTATACCCGCTGCAGCCGTTGAGGGTATTGTTGAATGATGTCGATGCCAACGAGGCTGAGGCGGTGGAGGAGCTGTTCACGCAGAAGGCGGTGGAGCAGAAGCAGATGAGTCTGACGAGCCATTTGAATTATTTGGCGACGAATTTACATGCTTTGGCCAAGCAGGCGGCGCATCAGAAGTTGGAGCAGGTGAAAGCTGCTGCTGCTCTGGAAGAGGAGGAGGGGAGGAAGAAGGCGGCGGATGAAGAGGCCAAGGAGGCAGAACATGTGGCTTCAGCGGTAGATGGAGAAAGGGGCCATGTACATGTCATTCCCAGACCTCTGGAGTGGACGCTCGTCAACGCCGATGGCTCTTCCGAATCAGAATCCGAAACCGATTCCGACGACGACGACTACGAGCTAGTCGACGGTGAAGGCGGAAACACCTCCGCCCTAACACCCGGCACCACCCTCCCCACCGCCACCGCCGAGCGTGGCACCGCCATCTCCTTCCCCTCCATCGAGCTACACGGCATCGAGCTCCTCCAAGTACCCCTCCTCTCGCTCTCCGTCAAATGCAACCGGTGCAAAACCCTCAACGACATGACCTCGCTCAAATCCGACATCGAAAAGCTTGCCTCATGCAAAAAATGCGCCACCTCCTTCAGCGTCCGCTTCCGCGCCGAGCTCGTCCACGCCAACTCCACGCGCGCCGGCTTCATCGATCTCTCCGGTTGCACCATAGCCGACATGCTCCCCTCCTCCTTCATCCCCACCTGCGGCCGGTGTTCCACGCCCTACCCTTCTCCGGGCTTCGTCTCGGTAAGGGGGGAAACAACTACCAACGTGTGCAGGGAATGCCACGCGCGCTTCACCTTTAAAATCCCCGACGTCAAATTCCTCACCTACAGCACCTCCTCCTCTTCTTCCTTATCCCCCACCTCCGGCCCGAAGCGCAGAGACCAAAAACTAGGTCTCCACGCCGGCGAGCCGCTCCCCGACAAGGGCGCCTGCGCGCACTATAAGCGGTCGTACCGGTGGTTTAGATTCAGCTGCTGCAACAAGGTCTATCCGTGCGACAAGTGTCATCAGCAAGCGGAAGATCATGTGGATGAGTGGGCGAACAGGATGATTTGCGGGTGGTGCTCGCGGGAGCAGAATTATCGGGTGGAGAACTGTGCGTTTTGCGGGAGGAGCGTGGTCCGAAAAAGGACGGGCGGGTTTTGGGAAGGAGGCAAGGGGACGAGGGATAAGGTTTTGATGAGGAGGGGGGATAGGAGGAAGTATAGGAATAAGAAGGATGGTAACAAAGTCAACAAATAAAGGCAGCGCAAGGATAAAGGGGATGGTATGGGGTTTTTCCTCTGGTGTTGTTGCGTTCATATCACTAGGTAGCATGGCATAGCATGTTTATGGCGTTGGTCATGACGCGTTATCAAAACACTGTTTAACTACCTAGAAAATCATGCTCTCAGAGCTGATCGAATTGTAGGTAGGCATTGACATTCGCTACCAAAGAAGCCTTCTCTACGTTTACGTCTTGTAGACACAATTCCCGATGTAAATTCCAAGTTCGATCCATGTAAGGCACCGATATGCGAATCTCCCAACGGTCTGGTAGCGAGAAGCATGCTTCTACATGATGATGCGATGTACACAATGACCGAAGCCAAAAGTTGTAGACCGCATGGCCCTTACAGCACGCAAGGTACGACCATTTCAGTCCAATGGCTTTGTTTACTTCCATCCGCATTGCTTCACGCATTTACCCCTGAGTTAGCGGTACGAGCAACATGTGCGCATGGCATCATTTCCACGTTGGCATTAACCGCGTAGCCGAGGTTGAACTTGAAATAGGCGCCGCAATAGCACAACAGCAAACATTTTAGACGCAGCCGTAACTCCAGACCGGTCTTCAGAGGTAGGTTTCTTGCCTTCTGAGCTTCCCCGGCTTGGCTATGTTTGCTCTCCCTTCTTGTCCCCTTCCAGTCCCTTTTCAGCAGTGCCCACGACACTGCAACCCTACTACCCTGCCCGTGCCTACCTACTAATGCGATGTTTGCGCGCCCAGTGGCCCAGCGAAGTAGGAAGCCTCGAAGGGTAGTATGATCTCACAGTGTCTCAGAATTGCTCTGAGTTGTTCAATATTTCGAGGCTTTTGAGTTGGGCCTCAAGGGTCATTCTTTTGGGCATAGTGTGGGTGGGGGTAATAGCAATCTTGAATGTCCGTTCCTGGTGTGTGATGGCGGGTGATGAGCGAGCCTCACAGTAGCCCGCGGCTCGCGGATAGTTCAGTCCACGGGCGGCTGACGGAGGGCTGGCTGGCGGGTGGTGGAGGGTTGAAATTCATGAGTGGGGGATGAGGGTATCAATATCGACGATTTGATGGGTACCTAGGAAAAGGGAAGGCCAAACTGAAACGATTTGAAAAGAAAAAGGGAAAGTGAAAACGGTGCTGAGGTGGTGGTGTTGGGGTGTTAAAGATAGTGGTGTGGTGGGGGGCCAGAAATGGTGGTGGCTTGAGGGTCATGGGATGTGTGGGAAAATGTCTACTGTGTAGGTAGGGAAATGGGCATAAACAGGGAAGGGAATTGAGAGGAAAATTGGAAATGCAAATGGGAAAATGGCATGTGAATTTTGTGATTGGAGGAGATGGGGGAAAATGAAAGAAGAAAAGGCGAAAATGTAAATAAAAGGAGAAAAGAGAAAGGAACAAAAAAAAGAAATAAAAATTACCTGGGCTGAACTTTTGACAGATACTAGCTGCAAGCCTCAGCTGTCGTGGGAGGTGTTTTGCTTTTCCCCAAACAATGCTCCTGGTTTTTGTTCATTCCTGTCTTGAAGTCAATATCATCGTGCCGTGGTGTTCAACACTGACTGCAACGCCCGATTTTGAAACTCTGACGAGTATTCATATCCAACAATACTTTGTCGAAAAATACATTGAGCTTCTTCCAGCTCGAAATCTCTCAAGTTCTCAACCGTTTCGATGTAGTCCATCGTAGAAATACAGTCTCCCAAATAGATATCCGTAGAGATAATTTATCACATCCCCTGACAAGATGTCAGTTGACCACCAAAACCGGGCTAGGATGCCCTGCCAGGTCATCAAAGCCAAGATTTCCGGGGAGCCGGGGAACTGAAACCCCTGGCTTCCGGGGCATCGGTTTGGGGCGCTCATGCCCGCTGGCTGAAATGTGGGGGTTTGTTTGACGCCCGACCCCCGGCTGCCCCGGCCGGGGCCCGAACGGCCAGGGACACGGTCGGGGCCGGAGGTTGTGATATTGCTCTCATTCCTTTTGGGGCGTGGAGGATGAAATGGGAAAGCGGACAAGAGAAACGGAGAGATGACATGGGGTTTGTTTCATACCGGACACTGTTGCAGTTCTGTTGTCAAGGGGAAAATAACAATTGCTTCGATCAATACGGCCAATTACTCTCCTGAGACTTGTCACCGTTCCCAGCAGATACATGATACATATACGACCTGCAAGTTATGCCTGAATGGCTCTCTTTCCACAAGACGGCAGTGATCTCCCAATCTCATCAAGCACGTGTATGCCTTCCATTCCGGTTTCCAGGAGCCCAGGTGCCAATAACTTCAACCAAAAATGGAGAGATCGTCAAAGAACCATGATTGACAGCCTCGCATATAGTACGTATTAATGATGGGAATCTGACGTCGAGCGATGATACGCAGTACCTGTTGGAATAGCATCACCTTGCAAAGATTGACGATGTCAAATTCAATTCCTTGGTGTAACCTCGACTCCAATCGTCTCCGCAGAGCGCAGACCCGCCTTGCGCGCTTAATGGCGTCAGTTATGGAGTTGATGGGCTGAACTGATACTGGTGAAAACAAGGTGAAGCTATTACCATGCGTTAGCAGAGGTGAACTATTGCCATTTCCGTTGCTTCCCCGGAGTTGGTGTTGGTACGCTGTGGCTTGGGTGAGACACACAGACCCATCATCACCAGAACTGAACCACAACAGAACAAGGTCCAGAAGTAGTTTGTGCCAAGGTAAAAAGAAACCCCAGATCGAGAAAATAAAGATATTGGAAACATTGGGAAAGGAAACGCGGCTCCGGCCCGCAATGCCAGGCTGTCAGAGACGGGTTGTGTAACATTGAAACTTTGATGTGCCAAGCTTTTGTTAGTTTTGGGGAGACTAGCCCCGTGAACATGTTGTCCGTGGGTTTAACTCATTCGTTATAGTATTGTTTCTGAAGACGACGTGCGATGAACTGAAGGTCAGTGCAGACAATGGGAAATCCGGGGAAGCCAAGAGAATCGGTGTCTGCTAATGTCTTGGATTATATGGGCCAACGCAATTCGCATCAGGGGCATGAAATCATAGCTTCCGATGCCAGAAGATGCTAGACATGCTAGAGTTAAACGACGGGCCGAATACTCCAGGTTACTGGGAGCTAGCTAACACCGGTAGACGGTAGTAGCGATATGTCAACGGCCTGTCCGAGGGCATGTTCCTGGTCTTGTCTCACCATAGCACGCTTCCACAGACGTTTTGGAAGGATTCCATCCAGGTGACCACCGCATCTAATTTGGACGACATCCGGATCGGGAGCCAGAGGACGCCGAACAAGGGAAGGGACCTGGTAGAGGCCGATGCTCATTTCGGTGTCGTCGCTGGGACGAATCTGGAACAGGAGGATTTGGTGGTTTGGGCACAGTACGTCACTGGTCATCTGAGGTGGGGCCTGTCCAGCGCCATGGATGGTACCTGGAATGGTTGTTAGTTGTGGGGACAGGAAACGCTGCTGGGAACGTTGAATATAATGGAAGAAAATAAAATCAGATAAAATCAGATAAAATCAAATGAAAGTAGATGGAAGTAGTTGGAGGCTCCGCTGTTACCCACGTGCAAGTCAGCGGTAGGGATGCGCGACGATGTGCGGAATTGGGTCCCCTGATTGATTTTGGGGATCGAGATTGATGTCATTTGCAGGCTGCACACGTAATTCCTTCTACAGCGTACCTAAACCGCAATCGACGCATCCATTTTCTGTAGGACCGTCAGAGCTCCCTACACTTCAACCTCCTCCTGTACATGCCATCCATCCCATCAATCATTTTAACCACCAACCAAATGCGAAATTTTTCGTCGTACCTACCGCGCAGAGTGCAAATCATGCCTCATCCCAAGTCAAAATTCAACGGACAGAACCCTTTTCGGACACCATCTCGATCCGCTCAAGACAATTGACGACATCAAAGCAGTCCCGTGGCATCCGCCCGGCCGCTGGCTGCCCCTCCATCATCACGACCGTCCCGAGTTCCAAAGTCCAATCATCCTCGACACCCTTCCATCGAACCTACCTAACTTCCTACCGTACCGTACCGTAAACTACTACCGAATAACCGAGCCAGTCCAAGAAAGAAAAACACGATAACTCGGAACACTTTTGAGCCTCCTCGTTCCCCCATGATCTTAGGTAGTCTTGGACCCAAAAAAGTGGGATTGTCTCGGGTGACGGGACTGGGTGGTTGGGGATGGAATCTTCCGTACTTACCCCGCAGTTTTTTGTCAACGACACATTCAAGAACCAAGGACCAAGACAAGAAAAAAAAGAGCCGCCAAAAGTTTGTCTCAGACAAAGACCAAAAGACAAAAACAAGCAACGCGAACTGGGCCCAAGTTCCCAACCTCTGACGTCGATGCTTTTTCCCCTCGCGAGCCCTCCATGATTAGGTGATCCGGAGGATGGGACCTGGGAATCTGGATTTCTTCCCCCTGTGTTAGCGAGGGACAATAACCGAGGCTGATTCATCAGTTTGAGCATCCGAGACCATACCTGGCAAGCAATGCTTCGGATTTAGTAACAGAAAAAAAGCAGAAAAAGGGGGCGGCGTAAACAACTACAGGTATATATACATCGCTGGTCGTTTCCTTCGGAGTCCAAGAAACGTCGGTTGAATTGGGATACCTATGCTTGGTTGGATATGCCATGCCGCCAGGGACAGCAGACAATACGAGCTTAAAAAGACCCCATCTGCTGGAGGTAGCTACCTCTACCTAGGTAGAGGAGCAAAATAGCCGTAAACATCCATCCATCCATCCATCCGTATCTGTTGTGCTGAGAGGGAGGGAGGGAGGGAGGGAGTCAATTCAGGAGGAAAAGGTTAAGATCTCTCTTCTTATATCTTCCTTTCTTTCAGCTTCTACCAGCTACTACCTAGATTAGATGAGCGATAGGGTGGCGGCCTCTGGTAGAGGATGATGCAACAAACATACCTGTCAACCTGTCAGCGAGGTGCTTTGCTTGCTGGATGGATCAAGATAGGCGAAGCGATCACTTATGATGCGTTGGACTGATTCTATGGAAGGTCAAGATATACGCATGTACTTTGAGCGTTCGTTGTTCATTGGAAAAGGCTCAATTCACGATTCCAACTCTTAAACGTGACCACCCCCCCCCCCCCCCCCCCCCCCCCCCCCCCCCCCCCCCCCCCCCCCCCCCCCCCCCCCCCCCCCCCCCCCCCTTCCCCTCCCGCCGATTCCCCGGGGATCTCAATGCTCTATGTTGCTCGTATTAATATCTGCCTAATGTCCAATTTTGAGTTTCACAAGATGTGACCTCACGACATAATGTCAGTGAGCCTTTCGTCCTTTACATTGGAAACGACCCGAAGGAACTAGAGTTTTCCTTTACTATTTTTTTTTTCTTCAACTTCTAAAAGAGTTACGGTGCCCAAGCTGGGTCAAGTAGGTAGTATAACATGACTCCAAGTTATCTCCATACAGTCAAGTCCATGGCAGACACTCGGTGATTGTGTTAGTACATAAGGCTAGAACACGTTGAAACTTATGTTCTTTCCGTGTCCGGATACACCCAGAAGTTACAATGGGAAACATGTTTGATGAGGGAAACCAGGATATTGAAAGGGGAGGGAACTGTTAGAAAGCAATCATGGAGAGAAGTAAAAAGGCCAGGGTTAGGATATACGATCACGAATGCCATCCTTGGAGAGGATGGTAATGTCATTAGAAGGGTACATCGCGGGTTCTCACGTATCCGCTCCGTTTACCTGCTACCGTAATGTCTACCTATTCAACAGCTCTAACAAGCAACGTTCCGAAATAGCTATCGGGATACACACAGAAGACACCCCATCCCCGGTCCCTTCACCGGCGTCTACCGGCCTCCACCGGCATCTACCGGCGCTCACGGCCCCCAAACCCCGTGGAACCCCAGCTCCACTACCGACCTCCACCGACCAGGCCTGGCGATCACCGATGGGCCTTGGAGGCCGGCAATCGGACCGGACCGGACCGGATCCCCCAAACCTATGGGGACCCGAATATAGACGTAGATACCAAACCACCATCGGACACTGACGATCCGGCCATGACCGAAAGAGAAAGCGCGGCGTGGCCGTTACCGTTACCTCTACCGTGATGTATCCATCGCATCCCCCACGCATGTAGTATCTCTGGCGCATCTCCGGACTGAAGTTCCACAGCAAGGAGATGTTGTACATAAGACGAACGTTGACGAAGTTTTTTTAAGCAAATGTTATTCAGCAAACGTTGCCAATCAACATGTTGTTTAAAGATCCTAAAAAAATGGTTACATAGATATCTCGACTCAATCTGAGCGGGAGTGTCACCCGGTTCTTCTGACTTTGGGTTTCTCGTAAGCTGCCGGCACGGTTCAATGTGTTCATCATCATCATGGACGTGAGTTGTTCATCATGTACCTTACCCAGACGAACGATACATAGGTAGGTGCGTCTCGTGAAAAACGGAGGACACCTAATGTACAACCACCACAACCACTACCCGTACGTACACCGGACTGGAGAGGCGTCGTGTATGCAAGCCACCAAGCATGAGGAAAAAGCCACGGGTGCCGGTAGTGGAGCCAGCAGGGCGAAATACAACGTTCTTGTATTTTCTCATTATTTGTACGATAGGATGATGGGAGGGGAAGTGTAAAAGAAATGCATATAGATTCGGTAGGGACAGTTGGCCGCGGGGGTCATCTTGTCTAGTGTAGAACCACCGCTTCTCATCCTCTCCGTTTCCCTGGCGTTTGACGGTTCTTCCGTTCCGTTGTGGGAAGAGGAGGAAACCAAGCATATGGAGACAGACGGATGGTGGAAAGCGGGAAACGGGTGTCTTTTAGGAGGGGATGGATGGATCACATCAACGTAAAGTCTAGGCGACGCCCAAGAATGGCTTCGGTTCGTTACCTCTGTTAGACAGTTGCGCCGTAAGGATTTATCCTCCTCTGATATGGCAAAGGCAGACTGCTAAGAAGCTGTGGTAAAATACCGAAATTTTGGAACAACAAAAAGAAACAGAAAACACAAGGGAAATAACGGTGATTATTCTCGACCTTTTCCAAGCTTCTGATCTTTGTATTAGCTTCAGGCGAACCGTTTCCCCAAGAAACGCACTCGCATCTCTTGTCTCCAGCTCCAGCCATTCTCAATCACCCCGCGACACGTACCCGAGAGCGGTTTAGTATCAGCTTACAAAAATGACAACGCGGGAAGCTGAAGCAGGGAAAAGGGTCTAGATGCCAGCGGTTTTGAGGGGTGATTGAGGGGTAGCTATGAGTTTAGCGAATGGCGCAAGTTGTAAGAAAGGCAATGCTGAGGCTGTGGTTGGTCCCAAGTGTTAAACGGACGTCTTGGTGATAGAGGGGTAATGGGCAAGCCAATGGCAAAAGGCTGTCATTTTCATGAAGGACTGTCATGTCTCACTGAGCTTTTGGATGGTAGCTTTGAAGCGGGATGAAGTGGATTACTTGCAGCTTCCACTGGCCTGACAGCTGGATGGAAGCCGTGTGAAATGCGTACAGTATCTCGAAAGGGTAATATGTATGTAGCTGTGAATGGAGGGCGGAAAGAATATGAGTGATTGGCTCAACTTTCAAAGCTCAACCGGAGGGTGTAAACAGCATCGGAAACGATGAAAATGACAACGGGGTTGGTTGACTGAATACGAGCCGTGGCTGACTTGGAAATTATGATCAAGTCGTCTGTCATTCCGGAAACGGTTTTGTGAGTGAATCGATATCAGCGTTAACCTGTCTGTGATTCCAGTGATACTGCAGTCGCGAACCGTATGCTTTGGGACTCATGTTTTCCTGGTTGAGAACGGCCCGAAAAGGTAGGTATCGTGACATCAAGGGCGGATGTAAACCCGCGCTGGGGGGCATTTGTTGCGCAAACCAAGACGGCAACTTTGCTCTCCGTTCGCTACCTCGACCAACTGTGCGGTGAAAGTGCGTCCGGTGCATGAATGTTGATGCCAACAAGAAGAGTCGGTGAGTTTGGTGTGGTATAGATATTTGGACAATGTTGAACTGTCAAGGCGTATAGCGTAGAGAAATGGGAAGGGTGTCTTGAGATCCTGTAAGCCACAAGTGCACAGCATGAACTTGGGCTGGCCAGAAGCGAGTGGGCGATATCAATGGATAACTGGATAACAGCATCATCACTGTCAAGCCCCAACGACCGCATTGATCGGAGGTTTGATGTTGATAGTTGTTGCGAAACATATCATATATCAGCCCTACTTGAGGTCAAATCTGATAATCCGGACCTGAAGATCACATCATCATCCGGCCGGAGGATTCGATGTCGGCCCGTTGATCACATCATATTCGTGACCTTTGTGACGTCCAAGGTCCGGGATAACGAATTGGAATGGCCAGGTTCCAGGGCGAGAATCACAGACAAGCGGCTCCGGAGATATGTATCGTAGCCGCGGTGTGATGTGACGGCGCCCCATCGCCTGGTGGTGAACGGAGGGCTGACGGGGGTGGTGCCTTGATGTTGGGACGAAAAAAAAGAGAAGAATTAAAAAAAGATTTAATCGCAGGAAATATTCATCGTTTTACCTAATGGCACTATCTCGCGCCTCCCACGCCCGTGCCTTGAATTGACCGTTAACAACTCATCAGACGTGAGGTTCGGTGTCGTCCGGTTGGATCGTAGGTGCCCGCAGTGCATTAGCCTCCTGTGGCTACTGCTAAGCTACTGCTAAGCTGATGCTAGCCTGCGCTATGCGACATGCGCGACAGCGACACCACAGCGAAGAGCCCCGCATGGAAAGAGGGGCTGTTAGGCGCAACTGTTTAGGTAATCCCTTGTAGGTAGAGGTAGTAATGCCGGCCTGGCTTGTTCACCGACTTTCCATCACCACCTTTCCATCACCTCCTTCAGCTCCTTTGATTTCATGCACGAAAATGGATCGCGACGGTTGTAAAATTTTCATGGTCGACTTCAAACACTGGCGGCCGACGACGGGGACGTGCGGAGTCGGTGGGATGAGGCAGACTCGACTGTTTCCCAACCACCATCACCTTCATCATCATGATACAGAGAGTATCCAAACAGGAAGGGAGGAGGGGAAATCTCTGCAGTTCAGCATCACTCTCCCCCATCCCACGACAAATATCTCCGTCGTCGCCAAGATTCCAGTTTACCCAGCCACATGGAACTCGACACTCCCAACAGAGGCGAGCTCCAAGCAAGGGTAGCATCCAAGAAATCTGCAACTTCTTTACCAGCCAAGAGGAAACGCAAGAGCCTCCGATCGGAGCTGTCGCCGAAGGATTCTTCGTTTCTCAACAATCTCAAAGACGTCATTGGCCCGCTTGTAGTGAGGCAGATGGAACAAACATCAGCCACTTCTTCATACATGATACGTTGCTGAGGCTCCGAAAAGGTTGGGTACCGTGACCAACAAATATCAAAAAGTCAGCCTGCCAGCGCACCGCAAACCCACACCGAGAGGTAGGTCAAGACGGGAAAGAATGACACCGTCTGCTTCACCTTTTTGTCGTCAATTGCGGCTATATGTTCGAATAACAACCGTTGGGCAACATTCATTAGTAAAACCAACGCAATATCAAACACCAAAGGAAGCCACCTCACGGCATCCACAAGGCTGTTTGTCAAGCGTCAGAGAGTCACTCTTCGGTCAACGTCGGCATTGAAACCGTCCATTCAATATCACTGACGGTGGTTCGCCCCCGCACTCCGGGTCGTATGTACTGGTACGTATCCCGGAGTGTGCAACTGCGGCGGTGCCTCGGCCAACGTCCCCAACGTCCCGCTTCATCCCGAGGTTACCAAGACGAAACACACTCTCCCAAGTTCCGGGTTTAGAAACCTTCCAGAAGAATTCCAAGACACACCCAAGGAGGTCCCACCGACGCCCCTTATTTCGGGTCATCCGTTTTAGGGTGATTCTGAGTCTAGCCACCTCATCTGGAGTCTCGTGTCACAAGCCAAGCCAAGGCAAGGGTTCGGCTTTAGATTCATCCAGTCTGAAGCATCCGGCCCTTTTTTTTTTTTTTTTTTTTTTTTTTTTTTTTTTTCAGCTAAAACTGACGGAACGGTGTGTTTCAACTCGAGTCATCTCCATCGCCAACGAGACGAGCCAGGCAACACGCCAGGGACAGCGGACGGACATGGACACGGACAACGACACGGATGGACAAAGCCATGTGGCATGGCTTGTGCTTCATCCACTTTTGAGCTTTGGATCGGATCGCCATCTGGCTCGTGAAAGGCGGTACTTTGCGATACCTCTTTGCACGTTTCATTTTTTTATTTTTTATTGTGTTTTGGGGGTTTTTTCTTTTTTTTTTTTTTTTTTTTTTTTTTTCATGTTACAAGATCCACATCGAACCTCTCGGTTCGGGACGCAGGACCGTTTCGTCTTGGCTTTCCAAACCTTTGCTTGTGCTTCATAGGGTCCGTAACACTGAATTGGCATCGCAAGTCGCCGCTATCCCTGACTTCCTGTGTACCTCAAAGGAAGAAAAGGGGAATTGCACGTCCATCACACACTTCGCGAAGGCTTCTCTCCTCCTTCGTGATTCAGCAGAAGGTCAGAGACATCGAGATGTGAATGTGTGCCCCTTTCCGTATCTCATCTCGATGTCTACAGTCACGGGTCAATGCAGAAGAAAACATTGCTTCAAAGCCAAAACATGACTTGTATGATGGGTGTTGAAGACACGGATGAACTTGCTCGGAAGTCAAGCTAACCGCTTTCGGCACTTATCCTTCCCTTCTTCGCAAAACTGCATGCCTTAAAGTTAGCCGATGATCATATGTCAAAGATGTTTTGTTTCCTTGCTTCCCAGCGGATCCCCATGTGGGTGCCGTGTGGGCGTGTGCGTGATAGGCGATATGGAAGTGAGGGCCATGATCTTCCTACCTAATCGTTCTTCGTGGGGGGGCTGACTCGTCGAACGGAAGACCTCGTCGGGAAGTTCTCTAACGTAACTAACACATGGCATATGATTCAACCCTTGAATCGCCAAATATCATGTTCGTTTGAGTGCCAAAGCGAAAGGGGTAAAGTAAAGTCTTGCCACAAAAGCTTGTCTTGACTGTCTTTCAACTTCTTTCCTGGGGTTGATGATCTGGGGAAAGGGGTATTCAAAGAAAGACACCAACTTAAGTGAAGAACGAAGAAAGGGCCACGCCCTCGGTCTGGTCCACTTGTCATGTTAGGTACTCTGCTACAGGTAGGTATGTATTTGAACTGGGCGGGCGAGATTGAGATTAAACTGCTTCCTTTGACGGCGCGGAAACCCCTACCCCGAAAACGGAAGATGTGAAGATGCGGAAACAAAGTTTTGTTAGCTGCGTGCCCGACGGTGACATGAATGGAACCAACAACAAACGGTCTGTTAGGGTGATTTAACTTACAGCGACGGGAGAGACAAAGGCAGGCCTGGCACCAAACAGTCTTCTGAGTTTGCTGCATGATTAAATTGTCACAGATGTAAGCAAATTAAACCAAATGACCATTTCATAATTTCCAGCATTACCTACTCTAATCCTCCTCCATGTAAGAGGAGTCTCGGCTTTCTTTCAAGCAAATATTTTCCCTCCCACTTATACACCCTCACTGTCCATACAAAACCTCACGAGCCTCATTACAAATACTACCTCTAGACATCGTTCTCAGGTTACGGCCGGCCGGCTGGTCGGGATTTATGTGATGACGGTCGGCAACGTGAACCGAATTCCGAAAGTGTTTTCCGCAGTAAACAAAGACCGGAAAAGGTCTAGATCCCCCATAGTATCTATGTATCGTCCTTTGATGTTCCCCCAGATCCCACCCAGCATGAAGGTCCCAGGGGAAATGGATGGACCGGCAACGGACGAGTTGTTGTGCCTTGCGAGGCCGCCGAGGCGGCGCCATCCACCTAAGGTAGGTATGCCCTTGTTGTTGCGGTTGGTTTCTTTCCACTTGGTAAAAGGTGGGGGTTGATAAGTGGTTACTGATCAGATTAAGTAAGGTACCTTATACATGTAAGGGGGCTCTTGGATTGCCAAGGTGCGATGTGTTTGGTATGTTGTCAGGTGGAAGGAAGTGGTGATGGGTGTATGTGACAAAGGGGAACATAAAGGGGGAGGGTCCGATGGCACAGTGAGCTCGAGCTTGGCTATATAAAAACTCGTGGAATGCCTTAGTCAGTAAGTTGAGATGCCCGCCTGCGAGATGGTTTACTTAAGTGATATCCGGGTGAATAAAGTGCAGCTTCGAGTCCCTGAATTCGACCTAAAGTCGATGAAACGGAGGTACGAAGGTACATCTACTTACATGACATGACGTGCAGAGACGACGGTGGGGTTAGGGTTAAGCATGGACGGCACAATCTGCCTCGAAGCTGCATCGTCGCCTGCTTCTCCTACCATTTCAATGATACCAGACCGGTGCTTGGTGACTGGATGGCTTCATCAAACCCACCCGGTAGTAATTACCTACCTTGGAAAGTTTAATAGGTCGACAACACCCGAACTTACCTATGCCATGTGACCATTCATTTTATGACCCTCCCCCGCGCCAACAGCGCGATCGATCGAAGGTTCTTAGAATGTTTTAGTCGTCCGTTCCCGAAAGGCCATTTCGTTCGGAGGAAACACCGTTCAAATGGGGCATCTTCTCCGTCGTCATCATCATATTTGGGAGGATGGACTGCGCCTTTGCACATACACGTGAATGAAAGAGGGGCATCCATCCAGCCCTGCCAATCATGATGAATCCGGCGGTTTTTTGGCCCCCTTTCGAAAAAGTGCCCGTGTCCGTCCTGCGCGTGCTGCTCAAGAACAAAGGAAAGAACGAAAGGGTGTCTTGTCGTTGCCCTCCTCTTCTAAAATCATCGGATGAAGATTTTGGGGTTCTGGTGGCATGTGAAGTTGGGGTAAGTACCTTACACATGAGCGATGCGAAATGGGATGATAGCGAGGCGCATTAATTACATCATAACCGGTCCGTCCTTTCAGTCTGGTGATTATAAGTAGTGGTGATGCGGGCGGTCAAGCGGTTCGTGACAGTTCTTTGACATTTTAGATCTCTTGACTTTTGCATTCGTTCGAAAATCGATATCTGTTAAGGACATGAAGTCAGGGGATTGCAAGATGCCGTTCGTTGTATCTGTCATCCGGCCTCTGCTGCAATTCGGACCTGTAGTTCTAAAGTGCCTGCAGCAAGACGGGAAGTTTTCGCATCCCGGTGACCGGCACCGGTATTTCACCGTATCCTCTCAAAAATTCCAAAAATACCGGCCCCGGTAATCTTCAGCAGCCATCTTACAGGCTGCTACCCTCCTCCGCGGAGCTGGTAAATTTTCTTCCACAAACATCCCCGGGCCGATTATCATGTCTGGAACTTTTGTTTTCACTTGTCACTAACCCTCGCACTATCATCTTGGTCTACTTGGAAAAGGGTAGTTTGCCGTCGATCACCCAACATACCAAAATGCGGCACCAACAGACCAAAACGGTATCCCGAGATCGGGTTCAGTTGTGTGTGCGGGTTTGCGTCGGAGTGTCGCGGGAAGTTACCTTACTAGGCGGTGAGCCCTCCCTCTGGAATGCACAAGTTGGAAGTCTAGCCTCATAACGGTGAGTGTTTGTTTTGTCTGCGATTCGGATGCGCTACGACGGTTGGGTATGACGTCTTTCGCGACCCTCCCTCTATCAGCCTCCGAGCCTCCCTTCGTGTGAGATCAGGGCTCTAGAATTAGGTGAAGTTACCTAGTGGTGATGGTAAATGATACCAGTACGTAGTTCGTTCACATTGCCATTTTCTCCCTGTCTTCCGGTCTTGTTCGTGTCCTCTCCCCTCCAAGCCATCTATCTCCCCTCGCCTTCATCCCGCTCATCAATCACTTTCGCGATTCGCGACGACGAGAGAATTCGAACAACAGAGAAGTATGTATACGACCGGCCGAACCTCAGGTCCGCCCGCTCCCCCTTGTATCCCTGATTGTCCACAAAACAAAACCCAAACCAAAACCCCGTGGGGTAATTGAGATTCCCAGAAGGCCAAGCAGCAAGCGCACTACATACCGAGACTACGTAAAGGGTATGAAGATCCCATCTATCCATCTGGGGAATATCTGGTCATCATGACCGTAAATCAATGGGGTAGGTAAAAACCTGGGTAAAAGCGACTTGGAGCTGCTCCGAAAAAGACCCGGAGAATATCGGATAGAAGATCGGCTTCCGGCTCGCAACGCTCCTCCACGCTCCAACGCTGTCTTTCGGATGAAAAAATGCCATGTTTGGTGAGGGGGAGATCTTGTCTCATCTTTTCCACTTCTTCCCACTTTTCCCCGCATTGGAGATCAAAGATCGTAAACCCTTTTTCAAGATTGAAGAAATGTAAATCTTGGTGATCATATCAAGCTGCTGGGTGGGATTGAGCAAGAAATGGTTTCTCCATGTTGAAGATGGATATGTATTCAGTCGGCAGCCAAGAATTAGCGATTATCATTAGGTACATAGTAGTACGTAAAGAAAGTACATGATATGATGCCAATGATGCCGACGATTTTCCGCCGCCCCTTCTGCAATCGATTTTGGCTCACAAGAGGTTTTGATAAATATGCAGTTTCGGTGTACTCGGCCCGAGGCTCGTTATGGCATCCGCCGTCGCCGCCGCCGTTTTGTTTTGTCCTTGCATTACCAGCCGCCATTATGAAATATCACTATCCGTTTTGTGTAGACACTTGAACTGTCATGAAAATTCGCCTTTTTCGCGTTTTGTTTTGCTCGCTCGCTCGCTCGCTTTCTCCTTTTTGTTTTCCGTCTCGCAACCTGCATTCCGCTAGACGCTAGCCTGCTCTGCTGTCAAGAAAAGATTGGGCGGAAGCGCGAACCACGCGGAAGGATTTGTCCGTAGCGTAGCGCAGCGCCCTGACCGATCAGCCCTTTTCAGAAGTAAAAAGTATCGTACACGCAGCCAGCAGCTGTTTCGTTTTTGTTGTTCCACCCCCCATCCATGCGAGAAGAGGGCCTGCGATGCCACGCCATATGTCATCAAGGGAAGTCACTAGTGTGAAACATGTGAAAGGTAACAAGTTTTGTGAGAAGCGGTCTGCATTTTGCATCGGACCGCGAAGGACAGACAAGAAGAAACACCCCGGCAAATGCAAGGACTTTGGTATCATGGTGATGAGAGAGAAAGTAGAAACGCCGTTCAATGTTGCCAGATGTGAAAAGAGAAAAAGAAAACTTGATTTCAGAAGCCCGCAACCGATGCATGATAATAAGTAGCCCGCCTGTCCCCATTTCCCCCCAATTCCGTTTGATGAACCCAGGGCAGTGATGCCATCATTGTAAACATCGGCCGTTTCACGCCAGCCTGTAATCCCGAAGGCTGTCCACCCGTGAAAAACCATTTGACCCAGATCCACCATGAATATTAAGGCCAAACTCATGCGTACAGTGCGCGAGCCCAAAGAAAATCAAAAACAATCAAACGCCGGCCGGGTCATGCAGTGAAGTTCGTTAATGTGTGTCGCTCCCAATGCTGGAATCAAGTGTACACGGCAGCCGAACCGGTCTGCCAATTGGGTTACCCAGTTAATGGGCCCCAAGGGTATCTTTTGTTGTGTTGAGGTATGTGCATAAGTGATGTAGGATGGTAACAAATGTTTACCAACCCTGTGCGTGATAGCCGCTATAGGCGTTCTTGTTGAAGTATTGGTCCCAACGCTCCTTGTCGTTGTCGTCCTTCATGCAGGCACGCTCCGGATACTGCTTGAGGTTGGCAACATCCTGAGAAGTGTGGCGACGCTTGAGCACCGCACTGGCCGTCGAGTTCTTGTGGGATCTCTCCCAGAGCAGGTTGCGGCGAAGAGACTCTGTAAGCTCGGTGGCAAGCATGTTACGCCGCGTGGTACGAGGAGACAGGCAAGCTTGGTGGTGGATGCCCGTGGCAACCGCGTTGATGGGCTGGGCGACAGACCTAGGAATCTCGTTGATGGGACGCATAGGAGGAGCACGCTTGCCTCTCATCATCAACGGCGCTTCGTCGGAGTCGTTCGGCGAAGGAACCACAGAAGGTCCGTTGAGCTGGGTGCGGGCACGCGGGATAGCCGAAGTGGATTGCGAGGCGATGTTGCCAAGCTTCTGCGCCCGGGTGTTGTTGTGCAGCATCAGGGTGATGAGCGATCGCCGAGAAGTAAGGTTGACCTTGGAGTCGACGCGCTGGAAGTTGAACTTGTCATCCACGCTCGACTTTCCGCTCTCCTCAACCGAATCCTCCCAGTCCGACGAGTCATCATCGTCATCAATGGCGCTCTCGTCGACATAGTCGCTATCAGATTCGTCGCTAATGGCCGAGCTGTCCTGGATGACGACTTGCTTGCTAAGGGCACCTGTCCTCTTCAGGTCCCTTGGGGATTCCTCCTCCTCGGATGATCCCCTGCCGACCTGGAACATCTTCTTCTTAGGCGGAAGAGGAATCTGCTGCTTCCTATGGTCGAAGCTCTGCTCGCGGTCAGTGTAAGAATCGTCGCCAGAGTTGGACGCGCCCAATGCAAAGCGGGCCTGTTGCTTCTTAGGCTGGACAGGCTTGGCAGCAGGAGCGGCGGTAGGCTCGGGAATCACGCTCGGAGAGGGCTGGCGAGAAGCATGGGCAGAAGCATGTTGAATGATGGGAAGTTGAGAGGGAGAGACAGAGAAGCCACGGGTGATGATGGTGGGTCGTAGCTGAGGGGCGGTTTGGGGAGATGCAGCGTTCTGTAGCGACTCCATGGAGGGGGTCTCAGAGGTGTTGCAGGAAGACTCTGTCGTAGTCGACCCCGACCGCTCGAGCTGGTGCAAGACAGGCGCAGGCTTGGTCTCCTCGACGGGAGCTGGGGCGAGAGTGATGCTCGGGAGGGGAGCGTTCAGAGGCGTCTTGGCCTCAATGATGGAAACGACCATCTTCTCGAGATCGCCGGAGGTGATGTGACGCTCACGACCACGGCTGCGGGTGCTGGCGCACGAGTCTTGCCGTTGTATCCGGGGGCGGAGGTACTCAAGAGGCTCGGCGTCGGTATCGTTGCCAAAGTCAACGGCTTCCTCGTCCAAAGCTGAATCAACACTACCGGACAGTTGGGGCATGTCCTCGCCGCCACCCGGATACCTCTGAATGTCCTGAGGCTGGCAGGTAGCGGAGGACTCGATGTCGGCGACTTCGCTTTCACAGCAGAATGTCTCGCGGTTCCAGAGGCGCCAACTCAGGTTTTCAAGGCGACGGCCTTGGTGAACGGAGTCACGGCAGCGGGCAAAGACTGGAGAGAGGGAGACGAGTCCAAGGTTAGCAGTTGCTACTGGGGCGCGGGGGGTGGCGCCATGCGGGGAGATAAAGGGCAGGAGTCAGGAGACTGGGCTCGTACCTGTCCACATGCTAAACAGGTTGGCGGGGTTGGTAGTGTCGACCTTGTGGATGACATTGGCGTCGACCTGCAGGACGGGCGTCTCTAATGACAGAGGCATGATGAGGGGAAGAAGGCTGCTCGCTGGGTCCAAGCAGACGCACAAATGCAACTAAGGCGAATGGTGACGGCTAACTTCGCGAAAACGACCGCGAAAGTCGAGCCTGTGACTGGGGATCTGGTGCGGCTTTTGGTTATAGTCTCTTGTCGAGGCGGTTTGGTTGTGAAGTTGGATTCACGGTTGCTTTCAGCGGATGCGATCCTGGAGTGGTTGTGGAATTAGGATCTGCTCTGCACCGAAAGTGGACCCAAGTTGAGATGGCTCCGCAGCAAGTGTCGGATGACAATTGAGATCTGGTATGGAATTGGTTCTTGTTGTCGTCGTTGTCGTCGACGGGTTCGGGGACCGGAAGTCCTAAAAGTGTAAATCTCTTCGCTTGGGAGTGCCCGCTTTTTTCGACTTCGTGGCCGGCTGTGGTGGGTCTGTTATGTCGGCGACGAAAGGTACAGTAGTGCGGGTGTTGGCGCAGGAGTCGCTTCAATGCAAGTCGGAGTCCTCCTCTATTGAGTCCCTTTATTCCCTCAGATGTCTCGCGTCGTCGTTGAAAGCGTTGTCGTCGAGATCGTTGATGTCGTCGTCGTCGGCTTCCTTCAAGTTCCACAGATACCAAGCGCAGTGGCGGGTTTGTGGTGAGAGTCGCAGCAATTCGTAATTACTGAGATGCTGTCGGAGTCGGCGTGTCGGAGACCAATGCGTGGTGTGGGTGGTAACTTGTTGTTATGTATTGGTGTTGGACGGGAGTTGGTGACAAAAGACGAGAAGATCGAACAGAAGAGGGATTCGGACCGTGGTGGGGGACAGGATATTGATGTCTAATTGTACTGCAGTGGTTGGCAAGGAAGAGGTGGACGTCAAAGTCAATCGAAGCGGAGGCCCAGGCCGACCGTGACTGCTCGCTGTTTCCACTGCCCTGTCCTGGTCTTCTCCTGCTTGTATTTCGGTACGTACTGTCAGTCCCTCATCCACTTTGCTTCTTGTGCTGGCACTGGAGCGCGGGATGGGACCGAACGGGGCCCTGGGCCACCCACTGGCCAGTACCAGAGTGGCCGCTCACAAGACGCGGTGAACGAGGCCAATTGGTTCAATACCGTACCGTCCACACTTGGCCCCTTGTCCCTTGCTCAAGTGTGTTGTCGGTTACAGTACAGGTACAAACAATACGTACCGGCGACCCCTTGGTGGCTCCGGGTCGTAATGGAGGGCCGAATTGGAGGGTGGTGGTGGGTGGTAGCGGCGGGGGGTTACGGTACGTGGGTACGGAGCGGTACGCGGTACTCCCCCGTGAAAGTAAGCCAACCGAAACGGGTAATTGACCGGTGCATCACTTTTGTAATCGTAAAAGTACCGGGTCTCAACCCTTGCACTGTCATCCGTTTTCTGCTGCCCCCGTGCCCACCCACGATTTCACGCTTTCAGTCAATTCAGTCAAAAGTCAGAACGGACGAAAATCACAGCCAAAACTCCACATGTCAGGCAGGGCAAGTTGCCTTGTGATGAGGTGCATCGTCGCGACCATCCCTTCAAAAACAGCATCACGGACTCGAGATCAACATAGTTTGACACGACCGTCTCAGGGCGTCATAGTGGAAATGACATGCCCAAACTGTACAAATCCAGTCTGGTGATGGACGTTCCGCGGTCTGTGGGGCTGAACGGCCTCGATTTCCTGAAAGAGTAGCATCCATTGAGATACATACCGCATAAGGCTTAGTCCACAATCCAAGTCTAGACCAATTGGGATATTAACGCGCCTGTGGGGTTTCGGGATCATTTTCGGCCCCAGCCCACGGTTTGAATCATGCGTGCCTGTGTGTCGCAAACGGTCGGCTGCTCAGGCCCCAGGGACGCCGCAAATGCCAGAGACGGGCATGTCGACGGTCTTCTAGCAGAGTGCCTCAACTGGAATGATGGGTTACTTTGGGCGGCCACCACGATGCTGGAATGGGAACTCTTCTCCCAAATGGGTTGCCATCCCTCACCATGAGTTGGCCTTCTCGGGGAGATCTCCCGGAAATCCAGGTTTCATTCTCACCAACATCATCAGCACATTGGACGTCAGGTCAGGTGCAACAAAACGGACCCTTTCAACAGCCTGAAAGCCTTGCCGCCGTCAAGTCAAAGTCAGGTGCTCAGGTGGCCTCGAAGCTGGAAAAGGGCCAGGCCTTCTTCCCCGCAAATCGCCACGCTGACTCTCTCGTTCCTGGGAGCTGTGAGTGGTCAGTGCTCAGGACCAGGGACCTGCCAAGTGTCAAACCTGCTTTCTGTTCCTGATGCAATGCCTGGCAGCGGGTGCCTGACACCTGTCGCCCAATGTTACAGATCGTTCGTTCCTTGGCCCGCATTGCAATCTGCCTGCTTGCGATGCCTGCACTCAGTGCCATTTTAACAACCCACGGCAGTTGATCACGAGTCCTCATCGTCAATTGCAATGAAGGGTTCGACTGTTCCATGGCTGCTTCCGGCCACCCAGGGCAAGTCGGCGACACAACAGAGAAGCACACGAGACTGCCAGAGATTGACAAGATTGGGACCATCCGGCACTGCCGTCGACTCTCAAAGCCTGAAATAGGGTCACCCCGCCGGCCAACAATGGAAATGGAGCAACGGGCACCACGGCCTGTGATCGAATCGAATCGACTGCGGGAAGCCATCCAGAGTGCTGACACGGCTGTGATTGTGACGGCGTCTGGTTGGAAGCAAGGGCAGCAAGGGCAGCGCAGTTTGCCCCTCCCTGAGCTGGCCTCGTGATTTCATCCTCATCACGGGGAGCAGGCGGCTCCGTTTGCCGCGGCCAACAACAACCCACACACCTCGCCTACCCGTCCGTAGTTAAACAAAACATTCGGCCTCACGTCGGAATCTCACGATGTGTCTTTCGAATGGAAGAGGACGCAAAGGCGCATGCGGACGGCCGGCCCTCTTCTGTTGGTACGGCTTGTTGGGGACCATCCGTCCGCTGAGCACATTCGTGGCAAGTCAATGGCATGAGAAACCTCCCGTCTGATTTGTACTGCCAGTTCCAGTAATATCTCATATGCGGGGAGTTGGTCAGTTGCCATATCAGCCTCTTCTCACTGGACAACAGTTGGCCATCGAGCCACCATCACGATGCCGTCCGGCCAAAGACCAAAAAGATGCCATACGCTTCTGGGCCAGCCACGTTTCGACAATGACCTCAGCCTCGAGGGAGAAGCCTGGAGTTGCACCCATCATGTCTTGAGTCTTGACCAAGAAATCAGTCCAGCTTCTGGACCTGCACTCTTTAGCAGGCCTGTTTGTCTCTTGTTTTTTTTGCGCTGTGCAACAAGACACATCCGAAATCGACGATGCACCCCACGCTGTATTATTCACTTCAGCAGTGTCCCTGGTCGATGATGATTTGCAGTGAAATCGCACTCGCCAGACGCAGAATCTCAACTTCCGCGGACGCACTAGAAAAGGGAAATTCGGATCTCCGGCTGCGGGAGGATACGACGGGCGCCCTACCATCACTGCAAACCAATTCCTCAGGACTCACATCTGACGGAAACATTCTCGCTGTTTATCTTTTCGTTATCAAAAACACCAAAAACACGTTGTTACGACTGTTTTTCTGGACTTCCACTTCGATATGGCAGACGAGCTTTATGCGCCGTTACATTCCCCGGTATTGCCTTCTCCACGCCTTCTGTAAGTTCTGTTACAGTGGGTGATGTAACAGTTCTCTCGACACCATGGCATTGGGTCATTCGCAGCCGGCATCACATTCTAGCCTCGGGGTTTTTGTGGATATCCGTAATCCTGCGGGTGGATATTCGAATACCCGTAAAACCCTGCTACCATGGAGTTGCCTGGGGTCGAGGCATTTTCGTTACTCGGCACGTGAGCACCAGTCTCATCAGGGATAGGGATATTAGCTACTGGGGACAGCTGAGGGTTCGGCCTCCCTCACCACCATGCCTTTCGTACGTCCCAACGGTCATGTCCGGATTCGAAATGCTGCAATCTCATGCCAGCCGATTACGTCTGTGGAGATCCGTTCTGCCCCTGAGGGCAAAATGACCTGCCTTACTGCCTTACTGCCCTGCCTCCTCTCGCTTCCAGAGAGACGGTAACGGCGATCAAGATTCAAGCGTGCCCTGCGTGGCCGCCCTGCGTGCCTCATGAAACGAGAGGCCACACCAAGGAAGGGCATTCGATCAAAAGCAAACTTTGTGCCAAGCGACCTGTTGCATCTCATAAAACTTCCAGCCTTGTCATCGAAAAATGAAGACTTCGCCCAATCAGGCTCATCCCTAGAGAAATCCATACCCGACAGTCTGGAAGCGAAGACAGACGGACGACAACAGCCTTCGTGTGATGAGGTGCCCGGTGAAGAGGGCTCAAAAGTCACCCCATGTTTGCTCTCCTCGCGAACGACTCCATCGCGAATCTAGACGCTCTTCCTGATGTTCCTGGCGTTCCTGACTTTCAAAATGGGTCCCTCCCACTTCCCCGGCGAGATGGACGGGGGTTGATGATCGCACTCCAGGTCCGTCCGGGGAAGTGGATCACTAGACGGCCGGCGCTGTTCACTCATCCGTGCGTGTTTTTGAAAGGCGGCGGGAGGCCGTCCGAACGTTCGGTGCACTGCACTGCACCACGACACCACACGGCTCGGTAGAGGTACATAATCGTAAAATGCCCAAACGGACTTGCGACGGACAAACAGAAAACGTTGAAAAGTCAACACTGTGTCGCTGAGGAGGTGGTGGTGGTGGTCAACACCCTCCCCAAATTCCCCCCAATTATCTTTTCGTTTCTTCTTTTTGCGCCATTGAAAAAAAAAAAAAAAAAAAAAAAAGTTGGTCAACAAGTGCGCTGCTTAAAAAACAGGGACAACCACCATTCCACATGCTATCCGGGAAGAGAAGCTGTGTTTTCGTTGGTCGGAAACGAGTCGCTGTTAATCCGGTATTTCTCGCTCTGATTTTTCTAGACGCAGTGAGACGGAATGACAGCCCAAGCCCAATGAGAAGCACCTGAAAACTGAACTGAATCAAGGGACGGTAACAGCTATTGTGCACCCTCCGTTTCGTTCGTCCATCAAAACTGACAACTAACAAACAGGGAACAGGCTGTATTGCCACTTACACAAGACAAGACTATAGTGGGTTTTGATCATATGGGCCATTTCTGTCTGGACTATCCATGGCTTCCAATCTTGACTTCGACACAGGGGGATAGACTGTTTAACTGTCTGGGACACAGTTGAATGAATGTGAACATGCCCTCGATCTCTCGGTCGGTCGAATTGCACGGGGATCTCCGTCTCAGAGAATAGGTGGTCAAAGAAAGTCAAACGGCATTCCATATAAGTCCCGTCTCATGATCGCTAGCGTGCCGGACGCCCATCCCGTTTTTGTTGCCCTTTGTTCCCCAGACTCTTCAAATCCATCAATCCTGGAAAGCAGTTTGAAGGGCTCCTTTTTACTCATAATCAGACAAGGTCTAACTAGGTAACTCATGGAAACAAGACATAACGGTACATATTTATCTCATCCTTCTCCCTAGGTACGATTTCTTTTCGCTCAACCCCGAATCAGAAACACCCCGTATTATAGGCGCGGGTATGAGCACAGCCGCAGGCCGCTAATAACACGGCCATCATATAGTCGAGTCGAGCAGTCAGTCCCTTATTCCTTCTTTGCCCGGACCAGGAGCGAATCAGTTTGTAAGGTCCCCCGCGCAACTGGTTGCCGTATAGGTAACTTGCACCGCATGGCGTATGTACAAATAGTGTATGTACACAGGACCTAATACACGCCATACGACAGGATGGCCGTGGATATGTTGACTGGACGTGGTGTTGAAGTGTGACATTTCCCCCACACTCCACGCTGTTTGTGCATGATGTGCTGCTAGTACGCAGACTAGGTACCTTAGTAATACCAGGGCCAGTAAAGAACCCATGTTGGGGAGGAAGATTTGCAACCACACCTCTCTTTTTTGGCATCAACATATCACTTTTGCTTCGGCTTTTGGATTTTCGATGTTTGGTAACCGTGGTGGTGTCTTCGTGTTCGAAAACTGCCCATGTCGAGGGACGAAAATCCGTCCTTGGTTTTTGGCTCGTCTTTCGTTTCTTTTTCCAAACAAGGACACATCCGAGGCTGAACTGAAAGGTTTTGCGGAATAACCAACCCTTCAGCTTCACTTGCCGGGCTGAAACCGAAAGGAGGAGCATGACGAAATAACACGCATTTGAAGACAGGAGAAGACAAACAAGAAAAGCACCGCATTTCCAAATTCGGTTCAGCGCAGCTCGAGTATCAATCAACTGAAAACTCAAATGACGAGGCTCCCATCTATCTCCGAATTATATAACCCCTCCTCCCCTCCCTCCCACCCCCGTCCTCTCCGACCTTCCGACCCTCCGCAAATCGTGTGTCCCACCCAAAAACACGTGGGATAAATTACCATGCGTCCTGCCCTTCATTTAAACCCCCCCTCATACATTTCGTCCCAAGCTTCCACTTCATGTTTCCCCATATTTTCGCCCCATGTCATCCACATCAAGATTACAACGAACCTTTTTGATCCTCGGTATTCGGTGTTTGTAACATTGAGTGAGTGTGATGGCCGAACCCGAAAAAAGGAATCTGTCGAAAATGACCCGCGGGCAGGTCAAGGTAGGAGCTCCCCCTGGTTCAGTACTCCGCGCGTAAGGTACGTACGGCGGAGTGACCCGTACCTTCCGTTCCCGTCTTTGGCTCCGTCCCACCTTCTGAGAGGGATGAAATCCTTTCGGGGTTATGTAGATGGGATGAGATTTCTTTAGCAATTGCAAGTAGGGAAGGAGTCTTCATGGGTGCAAAATCGTGGGTGGGTGGGGGCCCGGGGGAGGCATTAGGTAGTGTACAAGGGGTAAGCGAGGTTAAGAAGAGAAGCGCGGCTGTTGTAATGGTCGCCCACGTTTTGTGAATGGCGGCTGCGTGTATGTAAGCGGCTGTTACGGTTTGCGCGCGCGGATGTTTGTGTCTGGACCCGGTAAAATACGACATGTTAATGTATCTGGAGTGTTTGTCAAGAGTGCAGGTAAGATAAATGATGTCTTGACGGAGGTTGATATGGGCATGAAGCAAAGCTTTGTTCACGGAAAGTTTAAAAGACTGCATCTGACTTTGGGGGAATGAAACTAGCGACTGGGAAGGAAGAAAAAGTAAACGAGAAAAGAACTCGCAACGTTAAGAAGAGGAAGCTGCGATGTAAGACATGGTCATCTCCCATAGTATTAAACGGAAGGAACTGATCACCATGGGATAACGGTATGTTTCACTTCCCCATACTTTTCGCTGAACAAATGGGGTAAACATTGACATGTCAAATTCATCTCGTCAGGCATCCAACCATTGAAGCAAGTTCAAGGGGTAAATATCACGAAAAAATATGGTCAACAACCCAAACCCAAAACTCAAGTCAGCCTGACAACGGCTACATACATAAGACGGTAACGCCAAAATCTCCCCGCCGCTCGTATCGATGGGAAGGGCAGAAGGGCAAAGCTTGGTGCTAACAGCTTCACTTGCCTCAATATATGTATCTGTCGCTACTCGTCAACAAATTAAATCCCCGATCTGATGATCGACCAGTTCGACATGTTGTGTGATGATCTCCCCGCCGGTCTCCACCCCCGCATTCTTGACGTACAACGAGAGATGCTGCCCTGCCCTGCCCGGTCTGGACCTCTGCTACGTAAACTACTAGAATACTACCGGGGACGCGTCGTGTCACCGTGCCGCTAGAGGTAGTGCGATGTCATATGGTGTTTGGTACTTGTTGGTCTCACGGCATCTTGTGATGGGAAAAGATTTGAGTTTGGGGGCAGAGACTTGACTTCCGGGAATCCAGTTGACGTTAAAGTAGAGGTAGGCACATGTCATGCAAAAACAAAAAAAAAAAAAAACCCGTTGTGCACAGAATCGGATACGGAGCAATTGAAATGCTGCATCAGTCGGCTCTGCACATAGCCCTACGTCCGTATGTAAGGTGAATGTGCAGGTAGGTACATATGTAAGGTAGACATGTATGTCCTCCTTGCAGATAGATGATGAAAACCATCCGGGAAAAGAGACCTCTTTCTGATACGAAAAGGCAATGATTTCCCCATCCCATGATAATTCACCGGCGTAAAATTTTGGTTCGGCGTCGGCTACCAACACATACATCACGCACGTCGCCGTCCATCTAGACCTCCACAGACACCCAGCCAGCCAAAGCCCAAAGGTAGGTAGGTTAAAGAGCTGTAAAGGTACCGTACCTTACCTTACTTACACATATATACATGCATCCTTCACCTGCGATGCTAGTTGGACACAGACGCGGGATACTATGCGGACACGCACGCGGGTGAAAAAAGCAGGCACATAACCGCGACAGATCTGAGATCAAATCGCGATTATCCCACCTCATCACAAACTCAAAACAAGCCGACCTGCAAACATGCCATGGGGGCGATATAATGATTATTTGCCTACCCTGCACCAACGTATATATCTCTAAGCACTCAAGCGAGACACCTTGGCTCCGTGGTCCTCACCGTCCCGAATTCCAAACGGTGAGCCCGGACCGATGATTGTCTCGTCCTGTCTTTTCCCTCTGTTTACGTCCGCTTCTTTCTCCGATAACGTACATATCTCGGATATCAATCATAATCAGAGGTTTGCACAAGGAGTCATTATCAATCCTACCGAATATCAACATCGAAATATACCGTACCGAAACAGATACCAAAAGACCGCCAAGAAATTCCGTTAGTTACGGATTATACACCAAGTAATTTTCAGCGCAATTCTTCTGACCAACGTAATTAGGCCGCAACCCTTTCCCTGTCCAGCTTTTCTAGCGGCGACGGTAGACTAGGAAAGTCGGGCCGTCTTTCAACTTCAGACTTCGCTAGCTGTTGTCGGAAATGTTCCAGAAGGAAGTTCGTGGTCTTGTAGGTTCCAGTTAGGTAGGTGCAATCTCATGCGGCGATAACAAAGAAAACTTTCAACACAAAACAATCAAAATCGGCGATAAACTGCCGGCTCGACTTGAAGCCAAATCCGGACTATCTTCGCAATATTCGCACCTTCCGTCTCTTTCTCCCGCGGTGGCTCCACTGCTTCTCCCGCCCGCGCGGCGTTGTTCATGTCGGGTCCGGGTCACGATGGTTTCGTATATAAGCACTCCCGCTTTGGTGCATCCTATCCTCGGCGGGCGATATCCGACCTGCTAAGACGGACCTGAGACCTCCGGGATACAACATACCTCCGGAATCAGGCGTCCGGGTGCATGCTCCGCAAGTTAGTCCGTGATCTCCTCCGCCAAGCGGAAGTGTGTGTGTGCATTTCACACACATTCCACGCAATCCACATTTCCCGGCCTTCCCTCGGCGTGGCCCCCTCGGCGCAGACCGGGGCACCACACCACGGCCCCACACCACGCCGCACCATGCCCGCAGCCCACCCACCCAGTGAGCCCGGCGATACCTCCGATCTTCCTGCCGTCTTGACAGAGGACCGAGGACGAAAATGGCCCGGGCCAAACAGTTAGTAGCGATCAAGCGAGACAGGTGGTGACAGACGCCAGGCAAAGACGGTCCCTGGACGTTGCATTGGGCAGCCACACCAAACAGCAAAAGGATAAACGTTGATCATTTTTCGGGCCTTTTTGCCGAGTTGCATGAGTTGCATGAATGAATTGTCGGTCCGCGTAGGATTTGCAGCTGCCAGGAACCAGCTCCCTGGACCTGGGCCTGGGTGATGAGGTGACAGGCAGGCAGGCAGAAGTCGGGTGGTTGGTACCTGTCCACCACCACGCAGCGAATGCTATGCTGTGATCATCACCTTGCTGTAAAAAAAAAAAACTTTTTTCTGCAGGTCAGGTCCCCGAATCGCGGCTGCGGCTGCGGTAGTCATTGCATTGGCGATTTCCATCCATGCCCAGGCATATTCAATACCTTACCGACTGATGACTCCAAAAAAGAATTTCGAGAATCGAGAATCCCCCAGCTTCTCGGCAACATCAGCCGACGGTTAAATTTCATTAGGAAGGCCGCGGCTGGACTGGCGAGAAGTTGGCGGCATCGCGGCTGCTGCGCGGCTAGGTATCAAAGCGCACGCCTGTTTTCATGCGGCCTCACGCGACTCTGTTTTGGATGGAGTTGACACGGACCACCATGGATTCAGAAGAAAGAGTGAAAGGGCAACACGTGGGTTGAATACGCGATGGTAAGTGGTCGTTTGGGAGGGCGATCAAGGCATTTTTCTTTTTGATGTGGGAAAAGTGGAATGATTCCGGGGGAGTGTCGCCAGGGGTGGTTTCGGTGGAACTGTGGGTTTGTAACTTAAAACCTGCTGTTGATGTCTTTTTTCGATGTTGATATTTCATCGAAAAAAAGAAAGAAAGAAAGAAAGAATTCATCCATATCCCTTCAATACCATAGGGTGAATTCCACTTTTACTCAACGGCACATGGACACCTTGCTCCGTTTTGACCTTTCCATCTCCAGAATGACATTCAGCCAGAGCCCAAGGGGGCGGTAATATCCGCCTGCCATCGATACCATCCGTTTCGTAGTGGAGATCAGGAAGTCCGTTGTTCAAGACTCGCAACCAACATGAGACATGGCGCCTGTTCGTCGAGGAATTATTCCGCCGTCACTTTCGCAAGCATTTCAAGTTTTTGGTGGTGCGAAGGCAGGCCGAATTATTTCCGTTACAATACGAAATTTTCTCTCTGCTTGAATCAAGTTTCAGCGAGCGCCAAAAGAGAAATTACAAAACGAGCCTGTCAAGCAAGGTGGAGACAGTGACATCAAAAAGACGCAGCAGTGTCGTGGCACGTGAGGCCCTTCTCGGTGTTGTCTGTTGAGGCTGAGATGCAACACAGCCTGAAAAGCCCTCGACTTTTGCTGTCCAGTCAACCGAGACTCGAGATATCTTGTGGAATTGTGTTTATCCCAGATGCCCTGCACTTTCTCGAATAAGCTCACAAGATCTATGAAGCCAAAAAAGACGGGGAACCCTGATGATGTTGAAAATCGTGCCACATGACACACTACCCGTGGACCCTGAATCGCGTCCATTTCCACCCTCCTGCCTCCCCGGAAAATTGAGGCTACGGCAGTTGATGAACTCCATCAGGTAATCCCAAGTTGGTATCGTGGCTCGTGGGAAATGAGGCCGTGATCATCAGCCTGCTTAGGGAGCCTTTTGAAAGTCCAGCCGTGAAACGGACTCGGCAGTTCAGGATTCGTTCCGTCCTTCATCTGAAGTCATCCCCAGTCAGTCATTTGACGATATGACTTCGGTCACGAGGAAGTCCGGGTCAAGGATCCGAGTCGAAGGTCATTGCCACCTTGAGCGGGATTTCATCCAAACTCCCGTCTCGGCGTCGGCAGTGGTGGGAGAGGGATATCTTCGAGATGCTATCTTACCTGGCAGCATCAACCTCGGAGCCCCGTTTTCCGTCGAAGGCCTCCGTCATCTCACCCCGTGACAGACTCCCTCCGCGCCCCGGATGAGCATTGAGCCAACCCCGCAACTAAACCGGAGGCCCGGCTGGAGACCCCGCAAACTTTCCACATCGGATCTCCCCCCCGCCCCGTGGTTTATGGGTTTTTCTGATTCGCATCATACGATACGCCGTGTCGAGGATCCATTGTCGTGGAGAACTTTGAATTGATGATTTGGCCGTGGTTCCCCTCTTTTGCATGATGAAGCTACGCTGGAGCCTGTGGGCTAGTATAGGGTTGGGGGTCACTAACAGACACGCTGCAATTATAGGCCCGTTAACTGTTAGTAGGAGATGGGTACCTAAGGTGGTCCGCGCGCCTGCCATGTCAAATCTGTAAGCAGGTAACCCCTCACCACAAAGTCAATGCAAGACGAACCATCGTGACCATTGCAACTTCGCACTCCGAGGTTTCCCGTGACTTCCTGCCTCGAAGGGAACGAACCGAGTACACCTTGACGGCCAGATACGTGTTCAGCTACTGGTCACCGGCGGCGATGAAGTCGTAACGGGCTACGGAGCCAGGATCTCGAGATTCTCCCCGTACCCCGTCGCAGCCCGTCATCGCCCCCGTGGTCGTCGGGCATCCACAGCACAGCAGGCCAGCAGGCAACTTTCTAGGCCAAGAACAGAGCTTCAGGCGGATATCACGACGATGTTCAAGGTCACGCGACGCCTTCTGTCCACTTGCTCAGCCTTCCTGCCTCTGCTCTGGATACTCCGTACGCCTGTTTTGAAACGCCGTGATGGTTACCGGCGGCGAATATTAGCACCACACAAGCACGGCCACGAACAAAACCGAACAACACAACGGCTTATTCCTACAAGGTACCGTAACATCCAAGCTCTTTTTCCAAACAGCTCGTCACGACAAGATAGTTGTCAGTTCTCGTGATGATGTTGGGAAGCTCCCTGCTCCGGTCAGCGAAAGGGTTAATCCCCGTTTCCACCGAAAGCCAGGTGGACGCTTTGTCGAACGGTCCGAACGGTGGGGAGGGGAGCAAGGAGGTGTAAGTTACGTCTCGGTGAAATAGTGGACGACACAAAAAATCGATAAAATATTTCGATATTATACTGGGCCTTATTTACATCGAAATATTTCAGCCAAGTGGAGTCCTTACCCTCCGTTGCGGCGTTCCGTGGTCCGTCCACGGTCGGCTGGCTGTCGCTGACCTGTGAACGGCCCGGGCATCACGGAACGGGCCCCGGGGGGTGTCATCCGGCTGCGCGCCGGTCCCCTATCCTATTCATCATCTGACAACTACACACCACCACCACCCACAATCGACGGTCTCAGAGTCAAGCAGTTGTCTATTTCTATCACTTTTTATATCCCCGGGCTGACGGAGGGTGTGAACGAGTCCCTGAAGATCTTTACACCACCCACTGGCACTGCAGCATCTCAACACTTTTTCCTTAGCTCGGTCTCACCGGGGCACCAAGGACAGACAGCGAGTGGAAGCAATCGCAACTACCTGATGATTGATTGATGTCTCACCTTGGGAATCATTCACCATCTAGTCTCGCCAATTGACTTTTTGATCACATCTTAGACTCGGACCCAGACTCGGGATGAAACGCTGACAGCGGTCCGCCCTTCTTTGAATATCATCAGGTCATTGTCCGCTGTTGCTGTCAGTCTCAACCTCGGGAAAGCCTTATATCGAAGACTTTGCTGGTCATGAGGCCTCCCTTCAGTCGCGCCACGTCGACAAACATCTTGATTCCCCCATGGAGAAGTCTCAAGCTGCTGCAACAGGCGTGGGGAGAGATTAATACTTACAACGTACTTACTCCGAGGTTGAGTTATACAGTAGTGCCGCAACTAACAATCTAATTAACATCAGAGACAACGAAACTTTCAAGTTCATCAAGTCGTCCATCCACACAGCCCTCATTGGACTGAACCCTGAAGCTGCATTACCTCGATGTCTGATGCCGATCACTTGGGCCCTGCATCAAATATTCACAAATGAATAACAATACCATAGGGTCAAGTACCGAATGGCACGCGCCTAGACTAACAGTCTACCTTATCCCATCCGCCAGTCATTAATGGTCCCATCCTCTTGAAGAAAAACACTGCGAGTCACGCATCGCAGCTCAACGAGTAGGCTTTCACGCTGCTCAACATAGCCCTGGTCCCCTAAACCAGACCTCTCAAGATCCTGGTTCCTCGTCTCCGCTGATGACCGAACGTAGGGACCGAGACGGCTAAATTGATTGATTGGAGACTTTCAGCCCTATCAGATCATCCGAACAGCTTTCTATCTTACAGCGCACACATTGCTGTGGTGTAAGCGGGCAGGTTGACACGACTCCAGAAGTCCACTTCCAGGCAGCATCACGTACTTTTGAATTGTTTGGTTGGGGTCTGATGGACTAAACTTTACTAACTTTCAGGCAACCTCGACGAGGAGGCATTTCCGTTATGTCACTTGAGTGAGTCCAATCCCGAATCACAACTCCAAGCATCGAAGTTACTAGTGCGGGGGGGGGGGGCGCCACCTCACGAGAACCTCAACAGCCAGAAGAACAAAACTAAGCGCTCGCATGCCCCCTTTTTCTCAACTGCGCCTCAGATCACGGTGATCGTGGCGCCATTGTTTCCCCCTGTTTCCCCTGTTCAAAAGATCACCAAATGGTTGGCAAACACCACTTATTTAGCAGCAAGTGCGTCGTCCCGTGCCTGCGTGATCTCTCCCGTACAGCCTTGCACGCGATCCGGTCCGGTAAGGGATTCCGAAATATTGTACCGATGCAATCAATCTATGTGGGAAGTGAGACATATCACTGTTTTAGTAAGTTTGGCGGTCTCGGACCCTGAAGACCCTTGATTATAGATAGCTCTGGGGAGACCCTGAATTGGATATGAAGATGGTGTATGTAGACTGTTGTGGATCAGCGGTTGGCGCGTGTATTTTCATCGTGGTGTTTGCCCCTGAATACCTACCTACCTTACCAGGTGGTCCTGGTGATCAAATGTGATGGAATCCTGAAGGTTGGTCACGATGTTTACCTCTAGTTGGGTGTACATAGGTACATACATAGAAGGCCAGGCGCTCGGCATCGATGCCGGGGATGACTTCCTTTGTTTCAGCATCTGGTGGTATTGTTCATTGATGTATGTCCACGATGCTGAAAGTAAGGCGAGATGAACCTGGAATTGAGCTTACTTATGGTGTACCTAGGAAATCAAAACGGCTGGAGCAAACGCTGCTTGAGTAACGGAGTTTAATATTGAGCTGGCACATTACAAACTCACAGCTAGCTCACAAGAGCTCTCTCTCTCACCTGCCCCCCCCGTGGTGCCCGCGCCTTTCTGTGGTCTCATCCCGCACGCTTGGCTGACTACATGTATCGTACGGGCTTTTTTAGAGCTGGAGATCACAAGTCCACAGGCATCTTTGGTTATTTGATATTTCCAATTTGAAGGTACCTTAGGTACCTAGTAGGTATTCTATCTCTGTACCCCAGATCATCAATCCCCGTGTCTTTTCATCACCCGGCTCTGGAAAAATCGTGGTACTTGTATCACGAGAGGGAACCCGGTGAAGGAGTCAAGTGGATGGTGTTTGAGAAGGTACGACAGACGTGCGGAATACGATTTTTGTGCTATTGTTGTCCACTTATGAAGCACGAGAAAGACGGTCGGAGGAAACATGGAACTGAACTTCAGCGAACGGCTTAGGGTAACGTAGAGGTAGCGGGGGGGACGGACGAGAGCTTCACTTGACATGTTTGTGTCCGTGTTAGTGCTCTGTGTTAGCTACTAGGTATTCTGGTTATTGTCTCGCGGTTTGTGGGAAAACGTGCGTGGGGGGAAAAGGACAGGGGAGCGGACGTTTAATGTCCGTTTGGGAATCAAAGGCCCTGGACTGAATCGGATTTTTTGAGTTTGGATATTCTTCAACACGGGGGATAAAAATGCAATTTAATTTCCCCATTTGATCGCTTGAAAGGAGAAAACCCATTTTGGACCAGCGAAAATACCTTACATATTCGAGTACCTACCTGACCAGCTACCCCGCGCCGCCTGCCTCACTCACGATCCTACCTCTAGGACAAGGCGACGGCCAGTCACTCGTTCGGCGCTGACATGCACCGCAATTGTTCAACAGCACTGCTACGCTGAGCTCTGTTTTTAATGGCCCGCCCCGCCCGCGCCGCGTAACACGACCCTGGCTCGCCTCGACAGCGGCGGGACAGCGGAGTGAGGCACAGTTGCTTTGAATGGAGTCATGTGCCCTATATGTGCCCGTAGAGAAGTTCCAGATATTTGCTTGTTCTGTTTTGGGAGTGATACCGAGCTCTTCTTCAAGGGTGGTAATCGCTGGATTGGTGTGTTGATGAAACGGGTGCTTTGGGATGGGAATTGTCGCTCTCGCCCAGAAAAGGTAAGGAGTTCGTAGCTAGGTACCCCGAGGTGACCCAGGGAGCTGATCTTCTCATCATCTTGAACCCCTGATGTCGGATGTTGCTGTGACAGCTCCCGCCGACCGGTCGTTGCAACTCCTCGGCGACTCCCAGCGAGAAGGACAAGGTACGAGGCGGGGCTAGGTTGCCTGATCAGGAAGGCTGAAAGAAAGGCTGCCCTGGGAGTTTGGGAAGACACAAGTTCCAGTGAGGACGATCCCGCGGCTTAAACTTTAGTCAAGCAACCTACCTTTCGAGGATATCACAGCCGTGTATGCCCATCGGACCAGACCCTACCCTCGGAGATTCTCAGGCATCCTGGATGATATCAAGTTATTTACCCAGGCGGTCAGGCATGCTGAGACTTGAGCACGTGCGAGAGAACCCTCTCGTCTATGGTGTCAGCGAAGGTATCATGAACTCGGTCAACCACGGAACAGGGCTACTGCTGTTGCAGTCTATCCAATGCCGCGCTTATCAAAGTTTGCCACCTCCCGCGGGGAACGGAGGTTTCCACGGGATAAGATACTACAGTACCTCTACCGCGGGTGCGGCTCAGCATGAGTTGTGATCTCAGGTGACCGCTCACTTTCATGCTGGATGCCGTGCTGTGCTCTTTGGCGTTTTGTCATGATGCCAGCGTTGGGTTCTGGCTTGAGGTTCTCCGAGGTGGTTCCAGTGTAGTGCTGGTTGGCAACATGAGTCAGCGGCTCGCTCCAACTACCGACGGCAACGAGACGCGCCGACAATGCACGATCGCTTCCCCGGATGAGATGATGAGATGATGACCACCCTCCCGCTCGGCGGTGATGATGATGTCCTGGGAAGTCCGCGTCGCGAAGTGCGAGTAGTCTGGTAATAGTGGTCTACACCCAGACACCTTGGATTCACCCTTAGTGGTACCGGTACTCTGTCATTTGGTGATCATACGTCCATGGTTTCTTAACTGAACTGAGACCATCTCCGGTCACTGTTTGGTGGCGAAAGTGCCGGACTGAAACGGAGGCCATCGAGGTACAAAGGCTAAATATTCTCGAGATAAAATGGGCGAATTTGTCATAAGCCTTCTATCATGTATAATGAAGGACGGTATGTTGTGGTTTGACGGGCCGATTACCACTGTTTCGCCTCCAGGTCGGTGAGGTAAAGATCGTACTGGTATAGAGATGTACCGGCGTTGACTGTTTCCAACCTTCGGTTCCAATGGCCATGAGGTTCCAGGCCCAGACCGCCTATGATGTCAGCCCGCACAGGCCTTCAGCAGCTGCGAAGTGCGAACAGCTGGGGTTTTAGCGGGGCGTGAGGGGTACTTTGGGGGCTCTGTCACTTGTCACTTTTCCTTTTCTCACTAAAATCTCCTTCCGATGCGGCAGTCAAAGTTACCCCTGACCAACCTTGAGAGTTTATTTACACCACATCTTGATATCAAGGACCTGGGACAGATGAAGAGATACCCCAGGTTATCATTGCCTGTGGCTTTCAAGCAAGACAACGGGTTAAATGCCCCTCATTGAGACCCGTTGGCGAGAAGGAAGGAAGGAACGTAACGGTGCACCCGGCGGCAGGCATGTACCTACCCGATGGAAGGAAGGGTGAATGGTTGCTCCTGCTCTGGCTGAACTGAAAATATCTGGATTTGAATTTTGGATCCTTTTCCTTCCATTGTCGCCAATTCATTTTTCTTTTTCCCAGCTTCCATCCTCGTGTCGCGCCTCATCACCACCCGCACTGCATTTCCAGCCGCCTCCGTTTCTTGTGCGCCGACGATGCTGATACAAGACAAGTACAACCAAGACATGCCATCACGAGGTCGTTTTACCAGCATTGCTCTTGGGCTGACGGACCTTTCCCCAGATCAGCCCTAATAACGACCAAATAATATGTTAAGTGTCCACCATCTTGGCCACGAGCGCAGGCAACCATCAGCGAACTGTTGGCGTCAGCTTAGTACAGACCATGGCTTCGGCTCTTCACCCGAATTCTCAAAGAACCGTCCCGTCCCATCTTTCTCATCCGGTGCTTCAACACCACACCAACTTGGGTTATCACTGAATTCCCGAGCACTAGGTTCGAATTCAGAGCGCATTGCCTGCTTCACTTCTCGATTGGTCCTGACTGTTCGTACAAAGGGCTGACCGGATATTGGTTGTGCAGCCCGAGTATATCTTTAGCATGTCGTGACCCGTCCCAGATCGCTGGCATACGTACGGAGCCTCGCCAATTCACAGAAATCAACCCGTTCATGGACCACTTGACACTCCAGATATTACCCTAGTGCTCGGCCCGCCACCAGTCTCCTCGTTCTGAACAAGCCTCAGATGGACAAGTGTTACCATCAAGACCTCCAGAGCCGTATTTGGGTATGGAAAAAGGAGAATCGGCCGTTCCACAGAGTCTTGATGACTTTGCAACTCGACTTCTGGGCGGCGTAGGTTGATACGATACAGCTCGAAAGACTCCCACGCCATCTATCTCGTTCGAAATCTCTCAGCCCCACTGTATTTGGCCGGTCATGTGGACGAGCTTGTCCTCCATGGCCGCGGACTTGTCTTGTAGCCACCCCGAACAACAACTCCTTCAGCGGCCATGGAAGGCCAAGACACTTCTCTTCTTCCCAGCTTACCCCGCTGCCTCGAGCTGGAATGTCTCTCTTCAATACTCAATTGCGTATTGATATTGATTTCTCTCCTGTCAATGGCGCAGCCCTGTGTTGCGGTTTAATTTGGATTTCATTCACTTGACCTACTCACCGTTGTGGCACGACATTGCATCAACTTGCTTGTGCCACTGATCTGACGGGCCACTGCCACGAGAGAAAGAGAGGGAGCCAGAGTGCTCAGGATACACGGCCCTCGTTCCCTCACCTCACCCCGTGCCCTCTCGCTTCTATGCGAGTCAGGCCGGTCTCAAGACAAGAGCCCCATTTTCGCGAGTTTGACTCTTGTGTGATGCCAACTCACACATCAATTCTGCGATGAGACTCAACAATACCATCCCTGGCCCTATGTGCCAGACTTCTCGGAGACCAGCAATTTGATTCCATGCTTGTACTTCCCCATGAATTCCGGACGTGGGGGCCAGACGCGCCAGTTCATGCTGGTACTCGGTACGGATGTCGGGTGGCTGCCCCGGATCACGTTAGGCGCATCTACCATGCAACACTACACAGCATGGTACCGGTACCTACACTCTGGTTATCCGGGCTTGCTCAAGGATGTAGCACCCTGAGCGAAAAGGCTGATGTAATCCGGGGGAATATGACTGGGAGCAATCCCACACCAGAATGCACCAAGCCTGGAATCTCCGCATCTCCCACGAGTACACACATCTCATTTCCTCTCCACGATGGTGTGGCTGCTGTTGTGTAGCCAAATTCTCCTCGACTCAACTTTAATCACGAAGAATACCCCTTCGATACCCTCCGGATGGTTTGGTACTCTTCGTGAAGAATGTCTAGGATCTCCCACCTTTAGCCTCATTGGTGAATTACCGATGGGGTAGTGGCCGACAATCTATTTGTACCAGCTGTCGGGAATATCTACCCCTGGGCTGATATTGAAATGCCTTTATCGCCTTAAGTAAGCTTTCGCGAGCCAAGCGCTCCGGGGAAGCTGGGAAGTAAACGCCAACCGCCTTGAAAATATGCGGTCCGTTCCTTGTTGGCTCATCTCGTTTCAAGCTACGAGTTGGGAAATGCCATATGACCTGGGTTTGTAAGACGTTTTCCATTCTTTCGGCGGGCACGTCTGTGGCACAGCGACGGTCAGAGCGCAAACTCGGTGAGTAAGACGAGCCATGGTCTTTATGTCTGGGTAGGTAAGTTGACGTTACTCTCCGCGCCCTTCTTTACTCCGTGCAAGTGCCCCGACCAACTGGATTCCTTCCCTTTCTTCCTTTTTGAGTCTATATTGAGGAATGGAATGATGTGAGCTATCACGGGATGCCTTGGACATGTCTTAGCTGCTGCACTGGCGGATACATACTTGAGGACGGTACCGCCTACGGTTGCAGAACACCCCCGGATCGCAAGCTGCGCTTTCCTTCGCTCAAAGTCACTGTCTCGCACCACTGACAGACTGCCGTGCTGTTCCAAATTTGTCTCGACAGGGTGGTGGATCTCACCCGACCCAGATGGAAACGGCCTAAAGTGAAGAGGACTGCAAACCCCATCCATTGTCACGGCCTGGAAAGATGGTGCCAAAAATAATACTTTTGCCTTTCCATGTCCATGAAAACGGCTAGACATCTTGTATTACTGGATGCCTGCAGCGAAATAGAGCATACCGATCATGATCGGCGGGACCCCTCGAGCTACTATGCATAGGCGGTTTAACAGGCACATGATCTGGTACCCATAGGCACAAGGTATGCTATGAAAGCGTCCCCGGATCCTTCATGTTATGGGTCTTGACTCAGACAGGCCAACATCATGTTACAAAGAGTGACCCAGGGGATGAGGCTCATCAAATCCACGTGCCCCGAATCCCTAAATATGCCATGCCGTCGTACCCCAGCCGTCGCTTAACGGTTACGCATCGCCTTTCCGTCACGCTTAGGCTAAATGCCCCGGATAAAAGGAGACGGTTAGCTTTAACGGCGTCGGTAATGGAGAATGCCCATACCGAAGGGCAGTCAAGGATGCCGACCAGGACTTGTCTCATGAGTCGTGCCGGGTGCTCGGGCTCCCTCGTCCTTGAGTCCGGGAAGTATGGATGAGCGTTTCTTTTACTGGGTCTACTGGAGAACGGTATGAAAGCTGATTTGTCCAAGACCGAATGGAACTGAGATGAACCGTGGGTTGATCGAACAACGGGACTGTAAACGGAGGGCGCCTAGACTCTGGACTCTGGACAACCCGTCGTCAGGAGGGTTGTAAAGGTTACGTACTTATGGGCTGCAAGACGTTCGTTCCTACCTGCGTAATAATCCTGTGAGGTCTCTTTAAGTCCCCGGCCCCGTATCTCCAAGATGAAACCCCAGCCAGCCGGCGTCTAACTCATTACAAAATCAGGGATACGTGGGTTCTGTCCGGACCCGGGCCCGGTCCGGTCCGGCCGGAGGAGAAGGAAGGACCGGAGAATATACACGGTTCAGTTACGGTGGATGAAAACTCACCCCCCGGAAAGCAATCAAGTTTGTTTCTTATCAAATGATTTGCAGGGAATAGGTAGGTGCGACTCAGCCCAGTTCGATAAGTAAAGTCTTGATTTGGAGACTAGGTATTGAGTACCCATCGCCCGTTACCCAGCACCGTTCAGTTAGGTCACTCCGTGATAGCAACTCAGGGAGGGCATTCTTTGTGACATGCAGACTTCCGCGAGAGAAAGTGAAAAATCATGTTACTTGGCTGAGTATCGGTTTGGGATACGAACTGAGGCGTCCAGTCCAAACTGCCCCTGATGGGTATCAAGGGAGGGAGGAGCAACAGGCTGGTTGAAAGGATAACAGGAACTTGCTGCTTGACTCTATTCATCCAATCTCATTCCTTTCAACGTCCCCCATTTCCTCTTGACTCATGTGATCTAACCCATCCTTCCTCGCAATCTAGACTACTCTCCAACACCTCGCTGCCGTTTCTGTCGCAGTACCAGCTTGTCACTAGACTACTCTGGACATCAAATTTGAGTTCTACATATGTCAGTCTCCCTCCATTCCCATCCCCTTTCCGCTACAAGTCACGAGATCTCTCTTCCGAAGCAAGGTGAAGTCTTCAAGCCACCTCTCTCTCTTACTGGTGGTAGCACCGGCAATGAGGCGCTGAGCGAGCGTCACGACAGCTGTCAAAAAAAGGAAGGGTGCCTGGTGCTTGTGGTGGCTGTAACGTGAGGAAGAGAGTGTGTAGGTTGTTGCCATGGTTGGGTGACATCAACAACACCACCATCAGGATGAGTATGCCTGATACTGACGCTGCTTCGGAGTAGATCGCAGGCCCAAGGCAGATACGCGGGAAGTGAACCCAAATCTGAAAATTCCCGCGATGACATCAAAACCACATCACGGGGTAGAATATGAAAACTGTCCCGTCTCAGTTCACGACCGGCAAGCAGACTGCCCGTGCTATCGGACCGTTGGAGCGGCCGTTGGCGGGGGATATGGAAGGAGTTACCGGGCGGGAGAATACGAGTGCCAGTGGTCATTAATTGTAGGCAGGCGTGCCTTCCAGATGGGATGGGATGGGATGGAAGGGAAAGAACAAGGTAGAAGGCGTGGACGTGGACGGCAGGTAAGTAGGCAGCCGGTGTCGTGACGTGACTTCCACTTGGGCTTCGACTCCAGGCTGTTCGTTTGTTGTCAAGTTGTCAACCATCCACCACGCGAGAATATTTGACATGTTGTACAGTGCCTACTTGGTATTTCCCCAGCTTCAACAACTTAACTCGATATTCCGTCATTCCAACAAAACACCCGAGCGAGGCGTCAACGGCGCTGACGAACACGAGCCTGCTGGGTCGCAGCAACGGGAGGGAGGTTGAATCATGCCTCATGCTTTTCACTCTATCTCCCCTGCATCATGACGAGAGCTCGCTGCTGACCATCTTGTCAAACATCCCGAGAAACAGGGTCGACAGAGATCCCTCGTGAAACCGCTTACATCCGTCAATCCGTCCACCCGTCCTGTCGGAAGAGTCCTCCCCCACGAGCCCGACCCGAGCTCTCGCCGCGGCTTCAAGCCACTGATACCACCCCACGACTTCCTGAACGGGAAGTGTTCACACCACCATTTGCTTAAGGATCAGGCATTCTCAACCCCAAACTCGGAATAGGAAGTATTTCAGGGAGTTGGGAGGTGGCACATCGGCAACCTTGTCAGGCATGCGAATGCCTACCCAATGTTCCGCTGCGTTCCGGTCTTTTGATATGGCAGACAGATGGCAGAACCTCTTTCAATGAACAGGTGGGGGAAATGACAAGGCAGAATGAAAGGACTTCAAGAAAGAAAGCAGAAAGAGAAGGCAAAGGGGCAACATTGGCAAGAGAAGGCAAAAGGGAGGCAACAGATATGTCACAAGAAAGACTGGCAGCTACATATACTGACTGCTGCACATAGCCAAACATCATCAACCTCTTTGTTATTTTTTAAATACCAAAGTATCATAACACCGAGACTCCCAACCCTTGACGACCAAAATCAAACGACCATAAACCGAAACCAAAAAAAAAAAAAAAAAAAAAAAAAACCACTCCCAAACATCACCACTCCAACCCAGGGCCACCACAACCCCCACCGCCAACAGCCTCAACCATCCTCTTCCCAACCTCCCTCCCAGCCTCGCTAGCACCCGGCTTCCTCCCCCTTCTTCCCTTCTTCCCCTCCACCCCCTTTCTCTTATTCAGCTCATCCAACTCCCCAAACTGCCCTTCACCCGCCTCCCCCTTCTTCACCATCCATTTCTTCGTCCCCAGCTCCCTATCCAACTCATCGATAGGCGGCAGCTTGACGTACACCATACCGTCTTCGCGTTCTTCGGCATCAAACGTGGCGATGGAGAGCTCGGTGTCATTCTTGCATGACCCGGAGGTGAGCAAGAAGTTTCGCTTGTGGAAGGGGCAGGAGATCCAAGGGCTTGAAGGACCGGAGGGGTTGGTGGTGCAGGAGGAGGAGGTGGTGGTGGTTGTCGGCGGGGTTGACGAGGAGGTGGTGGGAGAATGGGGCGGGGAGGTAGAAGGGGATGAAGAAGGGGGGGTAGTAGGTGGTGAAGGCGGCAGGGCGGTCGATGAGCAGGAAGACGGCGATGGATCGGTGCCGACCAGACCGTCCGACAGAGCAAAAGTGCGCTTGTGAGGACACATCTGCTGAGAGGCGTAGTATTTCCCTTTGATCCGCCAGACGGCTAGTTGTGTGTCGCCACGCTTGATGCTGGCGCTCATGCCGTTGGGGAGGTCGTCTGCGTCTTTGAAGTAAGATGCTTCGAGGACGGGTTGCCAGGTGGTTGACGACCATTTGTCTCGCAAGCCCTTGAAGTCCGCTTTGGCTGAGCCGCCTTCGTCTTCACGGGGCCACATCACGGGTCTTTGTTGTCCACGGTCGATTTCGACTTCCATGGGCGGTTGGCTCTCGTCGGTGTTGGCGAACTGCTTGAACCGCTCTTGCATGGCTGGGTTGTTGATCGCTTCGGCCCACTCATCGAAGTAACTGTCTACTAGCTCTTGCATCTGAGCTTCAAGCGAGGCGCAGATACCAAGGCGGTCGTCGAGGATGACTTCCTTCAGGTAGTCGATACCGCCGGGAAGGGCTTCGAGCCAGCGAGCGGTGCGTTGGAGCTTGTCGGCGGTGCGGATGTAGAACATGAGGAAACGGTCGAGGATGGGGATGACGTTGGTGGGCGGGACGTCCTTGGCTAGAAGGATGGAGTGTTTGGGTGTGGTGCCGCCGTTGCCACAGATGAGGATGTTGAAACCTTTGTCGGTGGCTATGAGGCCGAAGCTGTTTTCCGTTCGTCAGTACATCATCGAGCGAAGCGAGACAAAAAGGGATCAAGACGTACTCCTTATTCCCCGCCTCCGCACACTCCCTCACGCACCCGCTCACTCCCCCCTTAAACTTATGCGGCGCCCTCAACCCCTTATACCTCTCCTCCAACCTAACCGCCATACCCACACTATCACCCACTCCAAACCGGCACCACGTCGTCCCCACGCAGCTTTTGACCGTCCGCAAACTCTTTGCATATGCGTGCCCGCTCTCCATGCCCGCATCCACCAACTTCTTCCAGATCTTCAACAAATCCTGCTTCCGTGCGCCAAACATATCGATCCTCTGCCCGCCCGTGATCTTGGTGTAGAGGTTATACTCCCTCGCCACCTCCCCGATGACAATCAATTTCTCGGGCGTAATTTCTCCCGCCGCGACGCGCGGGACCACGCTGAATGTGCCGTTGCGCTGGATGTTACCCATGAACCGGTCATTAGTATCTTGTAGCCCGTGATGGGCGGGAGACATGACGTGGTCGTTCCACAGCGAGGCGAAGATGGAGGCGATGGCTGGTTTGCAGACTTCACAACCTAGGCTCTCAGGGTCAGCGCCGCCGGCTTCGCGCATGACGTCGGGCAGAGTGCGCAACCGCTTGACGGACATGATGTTGTACAGGTCTGCGCGCGAGTGCTGCGGGAAGTGCGGGCACAGGTTATTTTTCACTTCGGTGCCCAGCGAAGCCATGGTGCGGTTGAAGATGGAGGTCACCAGGGGCATGCAACCGCCGCAGCCGGTGCCGGCTTTGGTGCAAGATTTGAGGTCGCCTAGGGATGTGCATGTCCCGGCTTTGAGAGGGGAAACGAGGTCGGCTTTGGTGACGTTGTGGCAGGAGCAGATTTGCGTGTCGTCGGGGAGGTCGTCGTCGTTTTCGTTGTCTTTCTTCGCGCCGAGGATGAGTTGTGAGGGAGGGATGTCCAGCTCTTTTTGGGTTTTGACCAAGGGAACGAGACGGACGTAGTCAGATGTGTCGCCTATCATCATCCCTCCCAAAAGGTACTTCCCGTCCGAGGTGAAGATGTACTTTTTGTAGATGGAGAGGAAGGGGTCTTTGTAGGTGAGTGCCTTCACTTCGGCTTTGCCGCCGTCGGATTTCTTCTTCAACTCCCTTCTCAACTTCGGTGGTAACTCCCTCGGTCCATCGCGGTCCGCAAAGAAGTCCCCGAAACTGGCCACTTCGACACCTAGCAACTTGAGCTTGGTGCTCAAGTCAGGCCGCTTGAACACTCGCGGAGTATGCAGATGCGCCTGGGTGAGGTTAAAAGCCAACACATCCGCCATCTCCACGCCCGGGCCAATCAACCCAAACGTCTGCCCTTGCCAGCTGGCGCACTCGCCAATGGCATAAACATCCGGCGCGCTGGTGCGAAGGGAATCATCAACCACTATCCCTCCTCCTCCCCTTTCAGTGCACTCAATGCCCGCTTCTCGTGCCAGTTCGTCCCTGGCTTTGATACCAATGGCGAAGCAAACCGTCGAACAAGCCAAGTACTCTCCATCCTCAAACCTTATCCCCTTCACAACCCTCCTTTTCTCTTTTATCTCCCCCGTCCCCTCCGTTTCCGCTTCCCCTTCCTCATCTCCTTCCTCCGTCGTCTCAACCTCCTTCACCCTCTTCCTAACCAAAACCTCAACCCCCAACCCCCTAACTCCCTCCAACACCAACTCGCCCGCCTCCCCATCCACCTGCCTCGACAAAACCCACCCGTTCCGCTCGATAACAACCACCCGGTCAAATGCACCCAAATCCATCAACGCCTTGGCTGCTTCCAAACCAAGCAGTCCGCCTCCCACGACCACACCCGTCGATCCTTTTATGCGGGAGTCGGATGACCATGTTATGAGTTGTTGGAGGTCACTGATAGTCCGGTAGACGAAGACTCCCGAGGCGTCGTGGCCTGGTGTGGAAGTGGGCAGGAGGGCGCGGGAGCCGGTGGCGAGGATGAGGTGGTCGTATGGGAGGGTTGTGAGGGAGGGGGAAGAGCGGGGTGGGGAGATTGTGAGGGTTTTGGTTAGGGGCGAGAGGGAGGTGACGAGGGTGGAGAGGTGGTGGGTTAGGGAGGAGGTTTGTAGATGCTGCTTGTACTGCACAAAGGGAGTAAAGTAAGTATGTGTTAGTTACGGGCTGAGGGTCGGAGTTTGAGTTGTGGAGGGAGGGAGTTGGGAAGGAGAATGTAGGTAAGTAAGGTAAGTAAGGTAAGGTAAAGGAGTTAGGCGTACCCATTCTAGGGGGTTGAGGTAGAGTTGTGCAACCTCGCGATGACTGAAGAAGGAAGTCAAGCCGACGCGGTTGTATGCTACATGGGGCTCTTCGCCGATGACGATGATTTCGTATTGTCGTTGGGTGTCGAGTTTGATGAGTTTCTCGCTGTGTATGATGGTGTTGTTAGCATCTTTTTCTTGATATCGATGAGTTGAAGGACGACTTACATAAAAGCAATACCAACCATCCCCAACCCCACAACAACAATCCTCTTCCGACGAGCGTCGGTACTTGCGTTTGCGCTTGAAGCCCTCATATCTGCTGATGTGTCTGCCATCGCTAGCTGACGATAGAAGGACTGAATGGGTGATGAAAAGGGTATATATAACTCGGAAGAACTTCAAAAAAGATCAAAACAAAGTGCCGTGAAAGAACAGTGAGATTCAGATCAAACCAAATCCGAAAGCTAAACTAAAGGCAGGTATGAAATAAAACAAACCGAAAAGATGATCCAAGAAAAAAAGAGGAAGTCCTTCTTCCATGTTTGGCAAAATCATTTAGTTTTATGAGACGCCTTCACTTTCACCCAGTAGACACTCCATCCATCCATCCATCCATCCAGCACGTTTGTTCGTTCGTCCAACCTCACTGCGTAGAACTAGACTTCTACCATTCAGTCAGTCAGTCAGTCAGTCAGTCAGTCAGTCAGATAACATGACAAACAGCCATCAATCACTCACTATGGTATGATAGAAAACAGAACAGTGCGGTACATAGGTAGGTAAGAACAGGAATTGGAACGAAACGAGCATCTCCGCGATACCTATCAACGACGCCTCTGACGCCAGGCAGGCGATAAACGTACGATAAGAAAACCCGGGCTTCGGTCGCGAACGCCACTGAGACGGGAAGTCATGTAGACTAGACTAGACTAAAGTGCCGCTGTTACCAGTCAGTAGAGGTATGTATGTACCTAAGGTATGTAAATCACCGACCGGACCGGAGAATGACATCTCCACGGACGGCATGCACCTCCGCTCAACTCAACTTCCATTCACGGTTCCTGAATTCCTCCGGGCCGTTCGTGGTTCGTGCATACACTACATGCATGAGAGGCGACATCAGGCGATCCTTGATAAGGCGACTAGTTACTAGAACTAGTGTGAAGTAGTGAATGATAAGCTTAACCTGACCAATCAGGGCCGTCCAATTTCTGTAAGTCATCAATTGAGGCTCCCCGCGGAGATACCTACTACATGCACATGGGGAACGGGAGCATTTACATACACTACCGAGAGATAAGCACTTCGCCGCAGGGAAAGTGGAAGAAACGTGGGGTTATTGGGGTGAAACGGACCGCGGAATTGTTCTGTTCGTCAAGGTTTCTCCGGAGTGATGTACATGGCATGCTGCGCTGCGGAATCTCGGTTTCTTTTTCAATGGTTTTTGGTCTGGGCTTTCCGAATGTTTTCCATTAGCGTAAAACTGGAATTTTGAATGATTTGATCCCAAGCCAAGTCGTCATGTTCATCCCATCATCTCCTATCTTGCCCCCAAGCCACCGCCTTCATCCCTTCCCTGTTCCAAGTCACTTAATTCAAGTCAATTTGAACTCCCTACTAACCCCCTGAAACTCCGTAATCTTCCCCGTCACCGCAGCCTTCGCATCCCCATAGTAACTGATCCTATACGTCCCCGACCCATCATCTCCCTCCCCATTACTCTCCGTTCTCGTCTCCCACCTAATCGTCACCTCACTATACCCCAGCAACTCATTCGTCCTCTTCCACTCGTACGTCAAGTTCCAATCCTCATCACTGCGCACTTGTGTCCACGTCTTTCCGTCTACTCCCAGCTTCTCGACTGCTGCAAAGGTACCTTCCAGCCGCAGGTTGTTGCGGGGGTTGGCGCCCTGGAAGACGGCGGTGATTACGCTGCCGCGCGTGTACGAAGAGGAGGGTTGGGTGATGCATGTACCAAATGGCTTGGATGGGGGTGCGCCATCGTAGACGACGCCCGTGATGAAGGAGAAGGAGTTATCCCTGTTGTCGGGCGGGCTTGGGCCAGGAGGAGGGGAGCTGGTGGAAGATGGGGAGAGGTAAGGGAGCGCGGAGAGGGTGAGGTTGATATATGCGGGCAGCTCGTATTGCCCGAACAGCGTGCTAGCGCCTTCGTAGCGCTGGATGGCGTACTCCTCGGGGGTGGTGACGTAGTGGGAGTAGGTGTTGGCGGGACCGCCGAGAACGGCGACGGGTTCGGTGTTGCCGGTTAGCTTTTGGGACTTGGCGGCGGCTTTGACGGCGTCGCGCCAGCGGCGGCCGGACATGGTGGTGGCTTCGGAGGGGGAGATGATCATGAAGAGTTGACCGACGCGGAGGGATTGGACATCAACGATGTTGGGGGTCCAAGGGTAGGGGGTGTCCATCTCGCCGACATCAAGCAGGATGGGCTTAGGCTTTTGGCAGTCCGTTTGCGAGGCAGAAGGAACCTGTAGAAGACCGCCCACGACGGACCAGAAAGGGTCGTTGGGAGCACCAGAGTCACCCTGGGTGAAGTCAAAGGCGCCAGGACCGTCAGTAGTGCCAGCAGCGAAGGAGTGACCAAGCGCAGCAGGGCATGTCTGGACCTCGGTGCCATTGTCGAGATTAAACTTGTAGTATCGCATATCGTGGAAGTAGTGGAATGACCTGACGGTAGATCCAACAACTGGCGTCGAGGATGAATCAAGCGAGGTCTAACACATGTCAGTAACCGCTTCCCATAATGTCGACATACCAAACTTACCCAAACATTCTTAGCCCCAGCATACTGCCTCCTCCCAATCTCATAACAACTGTTCACGCCCTTATCCAACTTCTGGAAAAGCGGTCCCCTTCCATGACAAGCCTGCGCCTTGCCATCGGCACAAGTGCTGCTTTCAAAATCACAGGCAGCACCAGAACCGGCATCGCAAAAGGCACCCAGCGTATTCGGCGTGGTATCACCCACGTTTGCCTGGGAAAACCCGGCAACAAAGCCATCAGTCGCACGGCTGTCGCCCTTGACGGATTGTTCGAACAGGTACGCAGCAACTCCCTTGTTGTCCGCGTTCACAAGCGTGTTGTTCTGGTAGACGGATGTGCCGTGGACGGGATACCAAGTCAGAACACCGACACTCTTCAGGTCAGAAGCTCTCCGGAACCGGAGCAGAGTCAAAGTCTTGTCGGTGTTGAAGGGGTATTTGGCTCGCTCGGACTCGGGGTTAGCGAGGTAGGCGGAGGGACTGCGGTTATTGTTAGCGTCGTTGATGTCGGTTGTACCGATGTCGAGGTAGCCCTATTCCAGTTAGTCCTGTCCTGTCCCGGCAAGTATAACCGGGCTGATCGTACCTCCTGAAGAGACTTATGCGCCCTCTTAATCGACAACACAGCACCATCCACAATCGCCTGGTAACTCTGCTTGCTAAACCCAAACGTCGTGATCTGCGGAAGCAGGTAATTGAACCAAGCGCCCGGGCCAGAATGAGAGTGTGTCCCGGTAAGCGCGACATTGGAGTGTCCATAGACCGAGTACTCATCTCCCATCCCCTTCAGCGCATCAAGGACACCATTGCGAACAGCCGTGTCTCCGCTCTGCGTATCAAGCACGATATACACAAGGCGGTTCTTGGGGTTCTTAGTCTCGCCAATGATGAAAGCGCGCGAGTACAACCTCTGGCGCAAACCGCTTCCGATCTGGCTGGTGTCCGCATATCCGGCAAAGCCGATCTCGACAACCGGGCCGGTGACGTCGGCCTTCCCGACACCGATCAGGTACTTGTCACTGAGAGGAGTGTCCCGCCGTTCGGATTGGGGGTTTGCGCGCTGGGCATGCTCGATACGCTGGGCTAGCTTCCGAGCGTGTAACTCGGAGGAGGGGCCGAACTGGGCGATGGCGAGAGCGGCGAGGATGAAGAAGGAGACAACAGAGACGGCGATGATTATGAGGCGTCTGGGAGGCGCCATGCCGCGGCGGCGGTGTTGTTGGTAGTAAGGCATCTTGCGATGCTGTCTACATGTGCCTGGGATGTGTTAGTGGAGGTCTGGATCTGAGAAGGATGTCTCAGAAGAGCATGTTCCTACATACCCTTGAAGAAGAAGAAGACTTGGAACAAGGTCGATCAAGAACACCGTTCATCCCCTTTCCTCGGGAGAGCCTTGGTATATATACCCATCTCATCCGCCCTGGATATCGGATAGACTCGGTTCGTTAATTTTCAACTTCCAGAGAAATCTGGCGTAATCTTAAGCATACTGCAACATTCAGGGAAAAAGAGAGGGCACCAGAAGAATCGAATTTACAGTGCTCCGGGGTGGCAACACGTCTCCCCCACTCTTTTTTGCGGGCAAAAAATGCACATATTCGGGCAGTATGCTCACAGATTATGCCCGATTTCCCTGGAACTTAAAACCGGATGGCCCGAGTCTATACGGTATGCCAGATTTCYCTGGAAGTTGAAAATYAACGAACCGAGTCTATGCGGTAGACACACGACCACCTCAGCTCCCCGCACGGAAAGGGACAGTGGAAGATCGAAACCTGGGTAGGGGGGCCACTTGACAGCAACAACACTGCCAGGATCAAGGACAAGACGGCAAGCCAATCGGAGAATCTCCCACCTTTGCTGTTCATGATGGTGGGTCGGGTGTTTTCCATTTCCATTTCCATTTGCGACCAAGCGTTCTGGCCGTGATTGTCTGTGTTCGTTGTGTCCAGCTGAGGGACCTTGTCGAACATGGACAAGACTCCAGCAGGGTACCGTCCCAGGTCTGTTGATCAGGCATTTTGCCAAGTTTGCGTTCGTCCACCGGAACAATGTCTTTTGGAGGGCTGCAACACGACGCTACATACTTCAACGTGAATATTCAAGTGGTAGGCGGCCGCCATCCTGGTTCCTGGGCAGATATAATTCCGAAAGCTGGTTCACGCTCGGGAGCCAATCATCGCCGTATATCTCGACTGGCAAACATGGTTGGCAGAACTTCCCCCTGGCGGGAGATTTGAGGAGATTGGATTTTGTGCTGTCACGCCGAAAGCAACTCGGGTATCACGAGGTGGTGTTCAAGCATTATCGAGTACAACATTCGCGGGTTGTATTTCGGATCATGACCTGGATTGAGGAAGAGGGGTGGGTGGCACTGCGTCTAGCCGTTGAGATTCCGTTTCGCAGCAGGTTCGGTTGCGAGAGGCACGCGAGGAGGAGGGCGAGGAGGAGGACGACGAGCTGAGAGGATGATACTGAGCAGATAATGGACAATGCCTTCCCAACCGAGGCGCCAGCAAGAATTTGGTTGATCAAGACTTAAAAAGGAGGGGGATCATCACCACCGCAAAGCGACCGCAAAAGAGGGGGACGTTGAAAGAAGGTTGCAGAGAACCAGAAAAAGATCACGGCCCAGCACAAACAGACGAACGCCGATAGCGGACCTAATCCCGATCCAGTTTAGCGTGTGGGGATGCCCTGTATGACGTAGCGGAAACAAGCAGTCACAGGGGGTCATCAGGGCATTCACCTCCCGCTATTGGCGAGCTGTTAGCGGGTCACCACCTGAACATCAACCGCAACACCTCCTCCAACCTCAACTTTATCTGGTTCTTGTGCAACACAAAGCGAGACATCCTCGGGATTATCGATGAGCGGAGAGGATCTCTCCTATTGTTGGTTCCAACCCTCAGTAATTTCCTGTTAAGATGGTATCGATCTTGGCTCGCATTCGCTTTCCCCCAGAACATCGCCTGGCGAGAGTTCGTGTCGACCCAGTTTGTTAGTGCACTTGCTCTTCATAGGAAATGAAGAAGAAGCGGCTTTGTCAAGAAATCAAGAGAAAGACAACGCAGTAAATTTTGTTCTTCTAATATCATCTGTGGTTACTATGGCTTCAACGTAGTTGATGACCCATTGAGAGTGATGGCATCTGTCCGGTTTTGTCCTGAGACTGAGGGCATCTCGCAGATCACCCTTTATGTCCAGATATCGACAATCTATAAATTGGTGCCACTTCCCTAGACCATTTTCCTCGTCACCGCGGCATGGGCTCCAATTCTGAGCAGTATCTTCACTAGAAGATGCGTCGATGTGCAAAATAGCACGCCAGCATGGCTCCCGATCCCATCGGCATGATTCCAGCACCAGACTCATCCTCGAATATCTCTCGGACATATGAGCCAGGACCTCGCTTCGAAACTGCAAAAGGAAAAAAGCATCGATGTAAACATGAAAGGAAAAGCAGAATGGTATCCGAACCCTCCCCTGCCACAACTCTATCCCGAACGGAATTTTCGCCAGTAAACTCCCAGAGATATTTACCATCCATCAAGCCATCCGTCTATCAGCCGAATCACTCAGCATCCTCCATCTCCACATCTCCATCATCATCACCAACAGCCTCATCCTCGCTCTCTGATTCATCCTCCGCCTCCGCGTCCGGCTCGACATACACACTGGGCAGCAAGTAACTGTGCGGGCGAACCGGATTCTCATCGTGCTTGGGAACGCGCCATTCAAGCAGCCGCTTCACGGCCTCGTTTCCCACTTCCTGGCGCAGAGTGGTGGCATTATCTGAAAGCCCCTCCCTCTTTTCGCTGACCGTTTCAAGGTTGGTCAGCAGGAGCGCGATCTGCTCGCGAACCTTGGTGATGGCGAACTCGGCAATCGCTTTGAACTCCTGAGGTACCTTGGCGAGGTGGGTGTCGTATTTTGTCCTCATCTTGTGAAAGCCCTTGTCAAAGATGCCGACGCTTTTGGCTTTGACGGTATCCTGGAGAAACTTCCGTCGGCTTTCGTAGTGTCTGAGGCCTGCGGTTGCTTTCATGTCAGTTGGGTCTCACTGAACCACTTTCACAGTTCATGTGAGAGATGGTTTCGGACTTACCCGTGATTTCCATGCATTTTTCGAATACAGGCTCAAGTTCCTCTTGCAGTACGGTACGGAAATGCGGATGAATCTGGCAGGAGCTTCTGGAAAGCTTCGTTAAAGTCTCGAGCACTTTGCTCCGGACCTCATCCTTGATGCCACGCATGGTTGGAACGCTTTCTTCGAAATGCGGGAGAAGCTCAGAGGAGGTATCTCGTATCTGGACTACCAATTCGTCCAGATATTGAATCCAAATATCTTCCACCTGCTTCGTGATCGGCTCTTGAGCGCCGGGGATCCTAGTTTGGAAGACATTGCTCCAGTCCTTCAAAACAACCTCTAGAAGAGGGACAGCTCTGCCGCGATATTAGTACTGATGAAGAAGGTACACCAAGTAAAGGAGATACATACAGCGCTTCAGAGAAGTTGTAATCAATTCGCTCGTTTTTGTTGCGGTTAGACCTGTTGGACCTATAGGGACCTCCGTGGCGCTTGAGAATGGCGTTGAAGGTAGTCCAGCTCATGAATGTGCATGAAGTTTTGTCACTTGGGTTCTTGCATGCCCATCTCGTGGCCACTCTTCGTGACTTTTTCTTGCACTCTTTCCGTCCTTCATCCATCTGGACAAATGGGTCGAACGTCTTGATCTCCCTTGACCAGCCGTGAAGCGCCGTTGAGAGTCTCTGGTGTACGACAAAGTCAGCATGCTTGCAAATTCACAGTCTAGATCGGAATAACTTACCTGAGTGTACTTGTCGTGGCTGCGAGAAAGCACATCTTCGATGGTCTCACGAGAAAATGTGACACGCACACCAGCTGACTTGGTGTTGGACCACCTCTCAATTCCATGCAAAAGCCGACGTAGGGCATTCAGAAGGCCATCCGAATACACTTCTCGCTTCTCCAGGATTGAGTCGCTCAGCCATTGGCGTAACTGGGGGATCCCGGTGTATGATCTGGTTGGAAAGCCTTCCGACTTTCTTTCCTTGAAGAGATCTCGGTAGGCCGTGGCAGAGACGGAAAAGATGTTGCTGAAACCTTCGTGAGATCCTGAGCACTTGCTAGCTCCCTCAATCTCTCTGCGCTGTCTTTCTAGGTTCTCGGTAAGACGTTTTTGGATGTGAAGATGTCGTATGAGCATACACGTCCACTTGACCCTGCCTTGAGCCGTATCCAAGGTAAGCTGCGCATTCTGTCTCTCCTTCAGGAGGCTTTTCTGAGTCCCGTCTTCCGAAATGACGGCTCTTCTCGCTTTGGTAAGTTTTGTCTGCACTGCCTGTAGCTTCTCTTGGTATTTTTTCGAGTCTGTGTCCGTCATAAGCATCATGGAATATGTGAGGGCCATGTCAAACTCGTACCTTGCTTGAATTTGCTTGCACCCGGGCCAGTTCCCTTTAGTGCCTGTTGCTCATTGTTGGCCTTGTCTCTCCTGGCAGTCAGTTGGTCCATTTTCCTAGCGCTTTCCTTGATCGTTTGGTCGAGAACGTGTAACCGAGAGCTCAGAATTTGGATGTTCTGCCGATCATGTTGCATATGATCCTTGTTCTTTGCTGCTGGCGATGGCTTAATGAATCCATCAATGTCAATATGATCTATCTGTGAGACGACGACGCAGAACCGGTTCTTTTGGAGCCTTCCATCCAGCTTCATTCTAAGCGTCTGGTAATCGCTCATGGGTTTCACCCCCGTCTTCTCGTCGATTGCCCGACTTGATGGGGTAACAATCATCGTCGTGTCAATTTTCCGGTTGTACCTCTCTGAAACCTTTGCACGGCTTTCCACTGGGTCTGACAACCCGGGAAGGTCAACCAAAGATAACCCGTCTTTGAGGATATCCGCTTTGACAAATACCCGGGCCTCCTGCACCAGTGGCCAAGCCTGGTATCCCTCGATAGTCGCCGAAGAGTCCAAATACGGTTTGATAAGTTCCGCGAACTCTTCTGAATCTGCAGCATGGAGACGCTTGGTGGTGCCCAGGACGGACAAAACGTCCTGGTTGGACTCGAGAAGCTCTTCTGCCGAGAGCTGCATTACCTCCTCTCGTTCAATACCCCAAACTGCCAAAATCATTTGCATCCCCGCGTCGATGGTCATTTTCGTACTCAGAACGTTCCTGCTCATGGGCTTCATTGTCCTCCGGGTCACTTTCCTCCTCCATTCTTTGCAACTCCTTGAGTGCCTCATATAACTCTTCCAGCTCTTTTTTCACGTCTTGACGATTGCGAAAAATGATCACAGCCGTACACTTGCGTTTGGGATCATCGTCGTGGTTCCAGGACACTCGACATGCTGATGATGTTGAAGCTTCCGAGTTGCTGGAAGGGAGGAGCTCCGGTGCCTCCAGGAGCATGTTCAAAATCGTGCTTTTGCCAGCACCTGTGATGCCTGCAACACCCACCAACACTTCAAATTCCCTATGAGTCTTCTCCAGGTAAACTGTTGCTTCATGTCAGTCTCTGCAAATATCATGAGAAGGAATTTGACTTGCGTAGCTCATCCATCCAAGCAACGATCTCTTTGTTAAACAATTCCTTGAAACTGTCCGATTGTTCGTCCGCCAGAGCCGCCGAAATCGACTCAGAAATGGTTTTGGCATGACCGAACGCATCTTCAACAGCTTGTTGCTTGACTGAGACCCGTGAACGCAGGACCTCCCTGTGACAGCTGTCCCACGCGAAGGGAAGGGGTTTCCCGTGGCTCAAAGTCGGTTGAGAAGTGTCTGAAACGGCAGAAAGTTCTTCTGCTGTTGAGGGCTCCTCTGCTTTGATGGGGACATCCATGGTAGAAACTGGGCCGATAGATGTGGGGCCAGGAAACACCTGGGATATCAATGTGGGAAGCTGGGCGACGATGTGATGTGATCTGAACGATGATGTGAGATAATCTGAAAGATAGGTGACTGGTTGGGTGGTTGTTGTGAGAGGATGAGAGAGGAAAGAAAAGATTTGGAATAGAGGGATTCGGGGAGTCTCTTATACCTCAACTGCCATGGAGAAAACTCTATCTTGAGGTTGATCCGTATGTAGGTCTTGCTAGCGGGAGGACAACGGACGAAAGACATGCCTACTTCTCGGAGGTTCAGAGCTTTACTGGATGGGAGGAGATAGATATGGATATCGGACGGTATCAACCTCACTGCGACGTGTTAGATGAATACTTCAGTATCAGTGACCAGATGCGAGAAATACGCAAAAGCTTGCTAGCACAAGTATGGAATTACCTACTGTGTCAGAGCAGAATCATGCGAGTCTTGGCTAAGAGTCTCTTCCCCAGCTGGATGAGAAATGGGATGGATGAGCAGCCGTATTTTTGTTTGCTTCCTCCTCACCCTGGCAGACAGCCGTCCAGGAGAGACATCAGGGTCGATATGGGCGGTCAACAGTTGGGACGACTGAAGCGGACCTTTCAGGCGAGTCTGACTAACAATAGACTGAAGCAATGGACTAAAGGAAGATCACGCTCAAGCAGGGATTAGAGGCCAGAAAAGCGCAGACTCGGGAACTCGACGTATCTATATGGCACTTCTTATCTATGTCAGCTTCACATTCCACAATCTTGGCCCGCCATTTTGCGATGATTACTCACTACCAACACGCCTACTTTCGTTCCAACATGCTCTGATATGTCCCGATGCCGAGGGGTAGAGGGCAGAGAGCAAATGGCTGATTAACACCCTCTTATAAGATCAATGCAGATGCCCACCGCGAGAAGCTTTCGACATGATCCTAGCCGATACCAGTACGCAGAACAGTAAAACACATATAGCAGTCCCATCATTCTTTCACAACAAAGATACAATAGTGGCTTGACAACGCTGTGAGTTGATCCTGAAATCTTCAACAATCTTCCGTAGTTGCAGAGATAACCATGTCGGTCATTCGTAGCAGACAACGCTCCTGACACTCTCGATCTCGTTCCAATCGGTCATTCTGATGCGCAACACCTCAAGGTCCCAACCAATCTCAGGCTTCTTTGCCTTCCTCGGTCGACACATGCAACGGCACATCTTGTTTTTAGTCTCACCGAGGAACAAGGCACTGTCCTTCTCAAGTATGGTGTCATTCTTCCACCCAGTCAAAACGCCGGATGCGTGGGGTGGTTGATCCTCGTACAAGTCAATGAACTGAAAATGTTGAACTCGCGAACCATTTTCTCTTGAGGAGTATGATACCCTGGCAAAAAGCTCGAAAGTCACCTCTTGGTCTTGTCGAAAGCATTGAGCTACTTCTTTGAAGACGGAACCCAGGCGAAAACATGTTCTGAGAACATTTGTATTCGAGAAGCCGCCGATGGGGGACTTGTTCTGCAACTGGCTGGGGAAGGGTGGCCTAGTGAATGGTTGGTGTTTTAGTGGGCTGATTGAGCGGGAGTGCATCCATTCGACAGTATTCTCAAACGTCTGATCCATATTATCGGCAGAATCCCGAGCCTGAGATGCAGAAGGATGATTGGTAGCAGCGGGGACGTGTTGAAATATCTCATCCCAGTCAATCTCTTCGTCAAGTAAATTTTCGGACTCTGCAGGTTGATTGTCTTTCTCGGGCACCGAAGAGCTCTTGGGATTGCTACGTGGCGTTGACCTCTGTAGACTTGGATCAAATATCTCAGGCGTAGAGCTTCCCTCGACAGCTTTGATGACACTGGATGGCGGAATCTGTGCGAGAGGGTCCGGCAAGGTGTCAAGCAGCTTTGCCATAGCTTCTTCATCTGACGATGCGACCGAGTACTCGTCAGCAGTCGTTGATCTGTTGTCAGCGGACGGAGCCTCATACTCCCTTGACAGGACAGCATCACACGTAGAAAAATTGTGATATGTGAAGATGTCTTGTTTGCCCGTGTAGGCCATCGGATCACCACCCGTGAGTGAGTCAAAGATCATGGCTCTGCTAAAGAACGAAGCATCCGTTTCTTCACAATCATCTCTATCGGCCCATGGGTTGTTGGCACACAGCTCTAATAGATCGGATTTGGAGTATGGGGGCGAGTAATAGCCTTCCGGGTTGAATGGCATGGTGTCCCCATGCATATGCTCTTGGGTATCGCCTTCTTCCCAGGATGAATACCCAACTGGGACATTGTCACCATACACAGGATACTCTGAGAAGGCTTCGAGAGATGGGAATGCATGTCCTCGTCTCTTGCCCGTTGGGCAGTCTCCATCAGTGTTTCGGCGTTTCAGGGAAAATGAAGTAGCCGGGTGGTAAAGCTCAGATGGAAGTGCGCCCAGCCCGTCAATGCCACTGGAGTTGACCGTTGCAGCATCATTAGTCGGCATGGTTGTTGTAGTTGAAAGGGAGGGCACATCATAACTGGAAAATACAAGTTAGCATTGCCGTCCAGGACATGATGCGGATAAACGAACTTACGGAGGATTGACAGTTGCCGCACTCGAAGGGTCCATCATGTTCCAGGGCTACACTCGGGGTCTGTGTCTGGCTCTTGGAGACAATGTCTGACTGGGTATGGTTACAAAAACCAAGACCAATAATACTGATGAAAGTTTAGGAGCGTCACGGTGCTGTCGTGGTCAAAGCCATCGGGGTACGATTGGCCTCTCGAGATCGGGACCGGGTGGGAAAGCGTTGAAAGGAAGAAAACATCCTGGGAAAGAGAGGCGGGACCAAAACAGAAGAGGACCTACTTCAGAGACAGTTGTTCGAAATTTTCTGTCCTTGAAAATTGGAAAGTGCGAGTCGTCAAGTTGTTGATGCAGGTGATGATGTATAAGTCGTACTTTCCTATTCGGGACGTCGTCGCGGGCACCTTGAGGGCAGCTGGCGGGCAGCCGGAGCGAGGGTGGCGATGCCAAGCAATCCGGCCCCGTATTATAGCGAACCGGAGCTCCACAATTCGGCACCGGGCCGAGATTTGTGGGGAGCTTGTGCCCTGAAAGTTGAGCACCAAGGACCGGCGACCGGGGCATTGTCAACTTGTCAAGGAAGCATGGAATGTCGTCGCGCCGTTTGAAACTTCCCTTTATCCCATTGTTGACGACGCATTGGGTTTCCATGAAGACAAATATCCTGTTGGTACACTGCGGTGATTTTGATTGTTTGAAGGGTGTCGAAAGAAACACTGGGACGCGACAGAATCCAGTTTCACGGCGTCACATGAATTCAAGCTCCCTGTACCCCGCCATTGTTCGCTACTGCATCAGCCGCCCCTCATCAGAGCATCACAGCATCACATCACCGCTGAGCAGGCACGACTGCTGCCGTTATTTTATCGCGCTTGCCTCGACAGATTGCGCTTTCTCTAACGACGACGAGAGCTTCCACACCTTCCATTAATCGTACTACTTTTCCTGGTCAGGCCATTGTTAGCGACTGCGGCTGCGACTGCGCCCATCTGAGATCCAATCACTCGGCGCGACTGTTGACTTGCATCTTCTACCTCCACCACAACTGTCGCGGCATTGAGCGATACGACTGCGCGGCTTTCTCGACTTCCATCTTCTCAAGCTGAGCTTTATTCTTTACGACGAAGCAACCAGGACAATCAATACAATGTTCTCTTCTTCGGTAAACAACAACAGTGCCCTACATAGCTGCATCCCATACATTCGCTAACAGACCAGAACAGAAGCCATATACGGCTGTCACGGTCGACATCGAACGATTGACGAGTGAAACATATGCCGAAGACGATCTTAGCGGTATTCCCGAGCTTATCGAAGCCATCAACCTCCAGGCTTCCGGTCCGACTGAGGCAGCCCGCGCCATTCGCAAGAAACTCAAATATGGAAACCTGCATCGCCAGCTCCGAGCCCTGACCATCCTCGATGCTCTGATCCAGAATGCCGGTGCCCGCTTCCAGCGCTCCTTTGCGGACGAGCCCCTCCTTGAGCGCTTGCGCTTCTGTGGTACCGCCGAGCTTTCGGACCCCTTGGTGAAGAAGAAGTGCACCGAAATGTTTCGCAGCTGGACTGCCTACAAGAGCACTCCCGGTATGGAGCGCGTCGCGAACCTCTACAGAGTAAGCCCCTTACAGTCTACACTTGCCGTCTGCCCGTCATGCTCACACCACTCCAGGAACTTCCCCGGCGCAAGCAAGTCGTCACCCAAGAGAGGTCCAAGGTACTTAAGGAGACCGAGAACCCTTTTGGCGAAGACGAAGAGGAAGAACGCGCAGCATCGGCAAGCACCTCAATTGCCCAGGCCAGCTCATCAACCGCACAGCCATCTTCCTCGTCATCGCGTCGGCCGACGGTGTCCAGTTCCAGTGGCCATGCTCATTCCTCCAGTCGGTCCGCTAAGGACAAGTCGAAGAAGAGCAGCAAATCTAAGAAGCACAGGCCGTTCAACCTTGAAGCCGAGAAGGATCAAATGACCAGGACTATCGCCGAGGCGTCCATTGCCTCTACGAACCTGATGAACACTCTGCAATCCATCAATAGAGAGAAGGAGCGCATTTCGGAGAACTCAACTGCAATGGAGCGTTTCGAGAAGTGCAAAAAGCTTCGAAGAAACATTTTGAGATATGTAGGTGACATTGTAGCATTGACCACACCTCAACGGGTTGCTAACAGACACAGATCCAACACGTTGAATCCGAACAATGGCTGGGAGGCCTTCTACACGCCAACGACGAACTCGTCCAAGCACTCATGACCTTTGAGCAGCTGGACCGCTCTATTGACGCGGACAGCGACTCGGACGATGATCTCGCTGAGCAAGCACATCTTTATCGGAGTATGTCCACCTTCTCCTTTCTCTCCTATCCCCACTTACTAACAATATCCCAGTGGCAACCGAAAAAGCCGCCAAAGCCAAAGAATCCGGCGGCAGCGTACCCAGCAGTCCCCGCGCGCCGGCTGCGGGCATGGCCGGTCTCAGCATCACCAACACCCCTGCGAGTCCACCGCCGATGCCTCCTCGCCCTGCTCCCCCTCCACGACCGTCTGCGGCTTCGAAGCCGTCAATGCTGAAGCCACCGACCAGACGGGTAGAGCCGTCTGATGACGAGGATAGTGAGGCCGACGAGGACGAGAACGATCCGTTTGCTGACCGGAATGCTGTCTCGACCCCTAAGGTGGAGAGTGACGAGCCTAAGTGGTCGTAGGTGGGATGAAAATGGATAGTGTGGCGGGGATGAAATGATGATGATACGATATGGATACGTTTTGCATTTCTACTTCTTTACTGGATAGCGATTTTGTCGGTCTAGGTAACATTTCTAACGACAGCGAGGGACGATGGTTTTGGCATGAGGGTAGATCGAGCAAAGAAAGCGGAACACTCCGCAGCATGATTCTGAGTTGTTTTACCATGTTTAGCGGTGGATGGAAGAGGAATGAGTTATATCTTTTTGAGCTGTGGAAGGAGGGCCTAATGAAGAGAATGAGCAGCGCGTTTGTTTGAGTGGAAGTCATGATTTAGCGGACGCGAACCATCATTGTTGTTCATTATGCATGATGGAACGGCCAGCCAACAGACATTCAGCATCGAGCATCATGCGTCTACCTACCTACCAAGGAAACAAAGCTGTATAACCAAGACCTTTTGCCCAACCTACAAATCACTCCCATCCCTCACAAAAACCCTCACCCCAAATTTCCAAACCTCCTCAACAACCAACTGCTTTCTCATTGTCTTCCCACTTGCACTTCCACCCAGCAAATTCTCAACCTCAACCTCCATCTCCTCAAAAACCACCAAATCCGCATCCGCCCCCGGCTCCAAACTCCCCTTCACACCCTTCAATCCCAACATCTCCGCCGGCGTACTCGTCACACTCGCCAACGCCTTTGGCACCGGCATCCCGGTCCATTTCAAAAGGTTGTTCACGCATTCGAGGAGGGTGGCGGAGCTACCTGCTATTCCCCCCCGTTTTCCTTTACCCTTTTCTTGCCCATTTTGAGCTGCTTTAACCCCGTCGTGGCAACCTCCCTCGCCGTTGTTGACGTCGCCATTCTGCTGCCCTGCTTGCGATGACGGTTTCGATGATGACGACGACGAGGGTGGCCCAACAATACACAAAGCACTCCCCCTCTTCTCAATCCATTCTGTTTTCTCACCATTAACCCACTCATACTTCCCATCCGGCATCCCCGAAAGATGCATCGCGTCCGTGACCAGGATGAATCCCTCAGGGTGCAGGTTGTAGGCTAGAGAGACGGTGCAGGGGTGGAGGTGGATGCCGTCCGCGATGACACCGTAGTAAGGTCTGGACCTGGTGGCCTTTTCACCTTCTTCCCCCGGTGCAGGTGCAGGTGCAGGCAAGCCCAAGCCCGCAAGTAGACCAAACACGCCTGGTTCGCGATGGTGGAGAGGTTTCATGGCATTAAACAAATGCGTCACCATCTTGGCCCCCTCCCTCACCGCGGCCGCTGCTTCAGACAATGTACACTCGGTATGGCCTAGGGAGACCACGATACCACAAGAGACGAGCTCTGGGATGAGCGTGGTGATGGAACCGAGCTCGGGGGCAATGGTGATCATCTTGATGTTGTTTCCCCCCGAGGTGAGATTGGAAAGGCCGTAGACTTGTTCCAGATCTTGCCAAGAGTTGGCGGAGCGAAGGACGGAGAGGTCGTGGATCCCGTGTTGGGAGGGAGAGAGGAAGGGGCCTTCGACGTGGGCGCCTAGGGATTCGGAGCCATGATGGGGGTTGCGGATGAGAGTGAGGGTGCGGGTGCGGGTGCGGTCGGTTTCTTCGTTTGTAGAAGCGGTAGAGGTGGAAGAGGAGGAGGTATAGGTAGGGGTATGGATGGGACGGAGAGGACCGAGGTGTGGAAGCGCGGAGTGGTAGAGTTCGGGCGTTTGGGAGGTCAAAGTGGGGAGATAGGAAGTGACGCCGGTGCGGATGAGTTTGGTGTTGAGGGTGTGGATGTTTTTGATGTATTCAGGGGAGGAGGTGAAAGAGGAAAAGTTGAAGCCGAAGGCGCCGTTGAGTTGGCAGTCGATTAGGCCGGGGGAGAGGATGCGGTCGTGGAGGTCGATGGTGACGTCGGGAATGAGGGTGTCGTCGGAGGGTGAAATGATCTTGCCGGTTTGAGAGTTGATGAAGAGGTCGGAGGGGATGAGAGAGTCGCCGATTACGAGACGGCAGTTGGTGAGTTTGGTGATGCCGGTGCCGGTTGGAGGCGGGGAGGATGACGAAGCTGATGGCATGGTGAGGATTTTTGTGTGAAGCTGGATGAAAGATGTCCGGCTCTTGGCAAAAGATTTACTCGAGAGATCAAAGTTCTCGGGAAACGGCTTGGTGATATGAACAACGCCTCTGCAAAAGTTCGTCGGACGTTCCTTCCTTGATGATACTTGTCATTGGACGCTAAGACGTGGAGCTTGATCTACACCAGCACCGGGCGGCTTCCGGATAACCTCACTGGAGGAGGGATGAGATAACGGCGTAAGTTCGGATGGAGATAGGAGATGAGGTAGACGCAACCACATGCTCGGTGTCACGGCGTAACGAGACATCATCGCTGTCAACAGCGAGGTGTGCGAGGTGTGTTGAAGGGCGCACATGGTGTCTGCCGCGAATGGTATTCGTCAACGACAGAGGTGATTCTTGGACTATCACTCCATCACCACCGTGATGGTCAGAGGAGAGATGTTTGGACCAGGTACTCGGGTCGCCGGATCCATCACACCTTCAAATTGACACCGAGACGAGTGGGTGTTGATATGGATTGTTGCGAGTCTTTATCATGAAGGTCCCAAATGTAACGTTGCCGGTCAAGTCCAGAAGGCAAGAAGACAGAACCTCAAAAGCGACGTTGTCCAGAGGAAGATCACGGACGGGAAGAAAACCAAAGTCAGAAGAGGTTGGTGGAGGATGAATCCGACACCTAGAACTACCCAATCTGGCCAAGCGCCGTCGATATAACCAGTTGGCCAATCATCATCTTCTTTTTCAACGTCGGCCACAGTGGTTCTTTAGCGGCTACTGTAGCACTACAATCTCACCACCACCAACAGCACCAACCGCGTTAACGTGTTCTCCATGTTCGACGACCTGTTGTTACACCAGGCACACACAACCTTCACCTCCACTCACCACTTCAACACCAAGACCCCATCCGGCGAGACCAAACCATGTCGCCATAGCCGTTACGTGACATGACATTATCCCCATAGTCTGGAATTGAAACATCGAGACAGCGCCGCTTCTCCGCTTTTGTTTCACTCATCTTCAGCCCTACCGACCTTGGTCAACCTCCTCAGCTCCAATCACCATGGACGCCGATCTAGACCCACTATGGCAGGATTTGGACTGGTACGTACACTTCATCTCATCCAAGTTCTACATCACTCACTTCACACGTGGTTATGGTCACCGGACCCGGTATCCAGTTTCCCGGGTTGCCCTCCGGATGGTTTCACACCTGGCTCGGGTCGTTCCCGGGTCATCTTCCGGTCCCGGTCCCGGTCCCGGATAATTGCTTCCATACTCTCCTCCAAGTCACTCAATATGCTGCACACCTAGCTAACCTCATGCCTCACTCCCCCATCCAGGGCCATAGGCCAAATGTTAATCATGGGATGGGACGGCACCGAAGTGACCCCCCAAATCCGTGAACTCATAGCAGACCACCACTTGGGCTCCATCCTCCTAACAGCCAAGAACCTAAAATGTAGTCATGATTATCCCCATCAACTCTACTTACAACAAGGACTAACACCCCATCACCAGCCGCCCACCAAACAGCAAAGCTCGTCCAAGAGCTCCAAACCATCGCTCACCAATCCGGCCATCCCCAACCCCTCCTCATCGCCCTCGACCAAGAAAACGGCGGCGTCAACTCCCTCTTCGACGAAGAACACATCTGCCAATTCCCCTCCTCCATGGGCCAAGCAGCAGCCGGCTCCCCGGACCTCTCCTACCAACTAGCCAAGGCAACAGCATCCGAAGTCTCCGCCTGCGGCGTCAACCTGATTCTCGGTCCCGTTTTGGACGTCCTCACCAACGCGCGCTACCAACCTTTGGGAGTCCGCGCAACGAGCGATGACCCCCAGGAAGTCTCGCAGTATGGCATTGCCGCCATGAAGGGGTATAAAGACGCCGGCGTGGCTACGTGCGGCAAACATTTTCCTAGTTATGGGAATCTGGATTTTTTGGGGAGTAGTCTGGATATACCCATCATCACGCAGACGCTGGAAGAACTGGCTTTGTCAGCGCTGGTGCCGTTCCGGAACGCGATTGCCACGGGCAAACTGGATGCCATGTTCGTGGGCGGGTGCGGGATCGCGAATCCGAGCATGAAAGTTGCGCATGCGTGTTTGAGCGAGCAAGTGATTGATGAGTTACTTCGCGAAGAGCTGGGGTTCACCGGGGTAGCTATATCGGAGTGTTTGGAGATGGAAGCGCTTCGTACCGAGATGGGGGTGAGGACGGGGACGATCATGGCTGTGCAGGCGGGTTGTGATTTGGTGCTGTTGTGTCGGGCGTATGATGTCCAGTTGGAGGCGATTTCTGGACTGAAGTTGGGGTTGGAGAATGAGGTGTTGACGAAGGAGAGGATTTATACGAGTCTGAGAAGGGTGTTGAAGATGAAAAGGGGATGCACGGATTGGGCGAAGGCGCTGAATCCGCCGGGGATCTCGCTGCTGAAGCAGATCCATCCGAGTCATCTGGCGTTGAGCATGAAGGCGTATGATGACTCGATTACGGTGATGAGGGATAACGAGAAGCTGTTGCCGCTGAATGAGAGCATGCATCAGGAGGAGGAACTGCTGCTCTTGACGCCGCTGGTTAAGCCGTTGCCGGCGTCGGCGATGACGAAGACTATTCTTGAGAGTTCGACCAAGATTAAGTCGGAGAATCCGATTCATGATAAATGGATACACAGGGAGCGGAGTGCTATCATGAGTGGTGAGGGAGTGTTTAGAGAACTTGGGAGGTCTTTAGCGCGTGCTAGGCATGGCAAGTTGCTTCACACCTCTTATACCGCCAACGGTGTGCGGCCAGGTAACGCTCCCTTTCCGTCTTCCTCCCCCTCCTCTCCCTGAACTAACAGCATCCAGTCCACGAATCCCTCATCCAACGCGCCTCAACCATCATCCTCCTCACCGCCGACGCCAACAGGAACCTCTACCAAGCCGGCTTCACCAAGCACGTAGCAATGATGTGTTCCCTGCTCAAAGCCTCCGGCCACAAAAAGAACCTTGTCGTCATAGCCGTCTCCTCCCCCTACGACTTCGCCATGGACAAATCCATCGGGACCTACATCTGCACCTTCGACTTCACCGAAACCGCCATGTCCGCCTTGGTCCGCGCCCTATTCGGCGCTTTCACCCCCCACGGAACACTACCCGGTACCCTCAGGAAAGCACCCCGTAAGGCCGTGCAAAGCTCAGCGGGAGGCAAATCCAAAGCCCGAACGCAACACTGGCTCGTCGAGCCCTACGACGTGGAAAGAGACACCAAGGGACTGCAAAATCTGCTCTTCGCCATGGTCCGAGGCAGCGTTCCCAATCATCAGCACTTCTACGCCTTCGGCCCGCAATCGTTCTCGCTGCCGTCTCAACCTTTCATGCCGCCGGACATGGAAAAGCACGAAATGGAAGAGCAGCACTTTGTAGTCCGCAACTCCTCCACCGGCGCCTTGTACGGGTTTTGCTCAACTTATTACCTCCCCTCCACATCCACGGGAGTCATAGGCGCCATCTTCGTCGACCCATCCAAGCGCAACGTCTCGATCGGGTACTCCCTCCATCGCCGGGCCGTTCGCAACCTCCTCCAGAAACACCCAGACATTAAGCAACTCCAACTCGGGTGCTGTCTACCGGGTATCTTCCCCGGCATCCCGCTCGACCACTCCGACACCCTTTCCATGTCCTCAGCTATAACCCCCGGCTCCACCACTTCCACCACCCCCTCAGCAGCAACTGCCGCATCCTCCGGTCTGAAATCCTGGTTCTCCACCACCTGCGGCTGGGACGTTTCCCCTTCCTCCTCTTCCTCTTCTTCTTCTTCAAACCGCACCCGCACCCGCAAAATCTTCAACCTCCTCCTCCCCTCTCTCCAATCCTGGTCCTCACCTCCAGACCTCCCTACCACCCTCCAACTAGCCGGCATCTCCTTCGACCTCATCCACGCCCACGCCCACGGCGGCCCCTTTTCTCCCCACCATGGCCATGGCCATGGCCCAACCTTGACCCCAGAGCAGGAATCCGTCCTCTCCTTTGTATCTGCCCATTCAAGTTCAAGTTCCTCCTCCCCCGAGATCCTCCAACTCTACCGCCTAGCTCTCCTATCTCCTCCCCCGGGCCCCAACCCCCAGCACAACAACACATGGATCATCCGCGCCAAGATCCAAGCCCCGGGGACTACTACTACTACTCAAGAAGAAGAAGAACAACAACAACTGGTAGTAGGCACCGTAATAATCAGCAGCGACCTGGGGCGATACTTCCCTTCTCTTCTGCCTTCGGCGGCGTTGGCGGCGTCGGCGGCGTCTGGCGGTGGCGGTGGCGGTGGCGCTTGTGGCGGGATGGAGGAGTTCACTACGACGGGGGGGATTATCGCGCCTGTTGTGGTGTCATCCATGACGGGGCAACAGCAAGCAAACGCAAACTTGGTGTTGCAGGGCTTGGTGATGTTGGGGTTGAGACAGAATAAGAGGGATAAGATGGCTTGTTGCGTGCTGAGTTGGGTGAGCAATGGCAGTGGCTCTGCGGATGGAGGAGATCTGGGCCAGGGGTTGGGGCAGCAGAATAATAATGTGGAAACGTTGTTGGGCATGGGATTTGAGGTTCAGCAGGTTTGGGAAGAGGTGGTTAATGGAGTTGAGCAGGTGAGTGTCCCCCGTTCTTTCTTGATACAAGGGAACAATGTTGGGAAGTGATCGATTGCTGACCTGATTACAGTTTGCTTCGCTTGCTTAAGCCAGTTTCTGTCAGATTGGATATGATTCATGACATGGTTCTCTACTATTTAGGTACGATGTGAACACAATGTGTTGGTATTGGAGATGACCTGATCTTGGGCTTCGGTTTCGTTGCTAGTTATTTTGACAAATTGAGCGGGTGTACTTTCTTGCGATATACGATTTGATTTCCTTTACTTAGCCACCTAGCCCTGAAAATTCTAAGCGGATCTCTTTACTTCTTAGGTATAGGAGTAACAATGAGAAAATGTCTTGTTTAGTGATTCTGTTCTGTTCTTTGGGTTATTCCAAAATTAGGGGATACAGTCAATTTACTCCGTCGCGTATCCAGTCATTGGAACAATCTCCTTCGCCACTCTCCATCCACAGGTTTGCAATAGCACCAGACTTGGACCCGATACCCTCCTCACTGCCCTTACTTACCTTCTCCCCTCTTCAGGATTAGGCGTCAACCTTCTCAACGCTTCAGCAGCAAAAGCGGGATCACTTAGCCTGGAGGCCATCCTGTCTGGCTCTAGGTCGATGTACTCGGACTCTGCTTCAGAGTCTCCGTCCGAGGCATGACCGTCTGATTGTGAGTGGGAGTGGGATCGAGCTCGAGACGGCTCTCGGGAATGGCGGGTGGTTGATTCGATGGGTGGAAATGATGAAGTTCCGAGGAGTCCTAGAAGACCATGACTCTTCGGCACGGGTTGGGCGAGGATCTCTTCCTCCAAGGACGTATAGACTGGGGACTGGTCTACATCAGCAGATGTGGTGAGAAGTGTTGGGGCCGTTTCTGCCACCGGCGAAATGGGAGAAGACGAGGTGTGAGTGGCAGTTGCTTTTGGTGTTGACTCTGGTGTTAGTGGTCCGGCGGCGGTTTTGAGGTTGGCCTGGGAGGCACTAAGGTTGTTCCTGATGGGCAGAGATTGGTCAAAGCCGTGGTTACGGCCGGACTCTTGACGTTCAATGGATTTGAAGTACTGCCACACATTAGCACTGTCCGCTCTTCCTGAACAGTCAATTGACAGAGACACCAACCTTGACCGTCTTCCACCGGAGTTCACCCGCCGCCTCCTCATCACAAACCACGATAGCCCTCTCATGCATCTGCAATGCCGAGCCAGTCCACATACAACTCACTCCCTCTTCTACGCATTGTTTCAATGCCCTCGCCTTTTTCGCACCAAGAACAATCATCAGCACCTCCCTCGCCTCCAGGACCGTCTTCACCCCCACGGTCAGGGCCATCCGGGGCACTTTATCCACATCATCGTCGAAGAATCGACTGTTTGCGAGGATAGTGTCCTCGGCTAGTGTCACGACGCGCGTTCGTGAGGCCAAGCTGGAACCGGGCTCGTTGAAAGCTAGGTGTCCATCCTCTCCCAGGCCGGCAAGAAACAGGTCAATTCCGCCGGCGGCAGCAATCTTGGATTCGTAGCGTGAACACTCGGCAGCGAGGTCTGGAGCGAGGCCATTTAGAAGGTTGATGTTTTGCGAGGGTATATTGACGTGGGAGAAGAAGTTGTCGTGCATGTAGGAGGCATAGGATTGAGGATGGGTCGGGGGAAGGGAGATGTATTCGTCCTGGGATAATTGTCAGCAAGATATGGGAAGAGACAGATGAGAGTTTTTGTTCTTACCATATTGAAGGTTATGACATTTTCGAAGGAAACCAGACCAGCTTCGTACTTGTCTATGAGAGACTTGTAGATGCCGAGGGGGCTGGAGCCGGTTGGGAGACCGAGCACAAAGGGACGAGTAGGGGTAGGAGAGAAGGAGGTGATGCGATTGACGATGTAGTCGGCTATGTAGGAGCTAGCGGATTCGGCGTTGTCGCGGATGATGAGCCCCATGTTGCCGGTTGAGTTAAATGGTAGGGGAAATGAAGACAGGGTGCTCGAATGGGTGAGGGATAAGAAGAGATACTGTTAATGGCAGAGAAGATTGCCAGGAACGGGCTAATGATACTGTTATTAGAGCAATGTCTGGGTGTACGGGGAGAGAAACGACTCAAGGGAAAAAAATGGAAGTTTGTGAGACGTTTAGTAGGACAGCTCTCATGATGGGAGCCATCAAGGTGCACTGGCATCCTCACTCATGACACAAAGACTGGCAAGAGCGACCATCAACTCCGAGGTCAGTCCATGACGGATACCTCCACGAAATGGCAAGTTGACCCCGCAACGATGAATGCTGTCAGCGATAATCCATCGTAGCTTCCAGAGGGCTTCCTCAATCTTCAGGTCTAGAGAGAGGGGGGAGGGCTGATGGAACGTTCATCTTGGGAATCATGATGTCGACAGCTTCGGAGATCACTGGGGCCAACGGTCGTAGAGGGAGGAGTGACTGGTTTGTGTGATTGTGATTGGCGGCGACAGACACTCGTCGTTCTGATCTTGTCACAAAGTCGACTGAGAATGAAAGAGAAAATGTGGAGGGAGAGAGCTGAGTGAGGTGACGTCTCAACACTGTTATCTCCGTCGTCCTGCGCTGATCCACGCACAGGTGATAGCTGCGTCGTACCTAGAAGACACTCGTCGCGATTTCTTCCGATAAGCAAGGCGGCTTTGTTGTAATAGTGAAAATCGGCATTGTATTGCAACCTTCAACTCGGGGGACTTCTTGTGAGCCAGTGGAGGAAGGTATGTACGACGCACAAAGTTTGATGGAACTGCAGTGGATGGTCGTCGTCGTCGAGCCCTTTCCTTGATGTGGTTTGATATGGCTCGTGCACTCCAGCCATAAGCTTTTATTCTAGTGCCAAGATGCAAGGCAGGACCTGTCGCACGGGCCATGCTCAAGGGCGCACTGTACTTCGCTCGGCTTGATTCCGACTTCAATCTTCAACCTTCAATCCCACATTCCAACCCTCCATGTCAAGATCGCACTCGGGATGGACTCCAGACAGTCGAACCGGGCCTATCGACCACGGTTTCTTGTCCATTGATTGTCACACTCTCTGCCCCTCTGTTGTTCTAGATTACTGATTGCAATGGTTTGAAGTCAAGCGCCCCCTCTCTACTTGCAGCGCCCAAAAGACCGAGCAACACTCAAACCCAAAGACCGACACCAAGGCAACGTTACTTTCCCACCAATTCCCGAGACACACTCGTTGACTGACACGGCGACCATGGCACTCAATGATAGCCTTCCACAGGCCTTCTTTCTCCTGCACAGAACCCCGCCTCCCATCCGTCCCTTGCAATCAAGTGCTGCAAGTTGCAACCCGCTTGCCGTTCTCCTGGTTACACTCAGCTGCTTTGTCTTGTCATTGGCTCTGCTCTTTATTCGCAATATTTTCACACTTGCACCCAACACCTCCATATTATCCTCCAATTGAGGTTTTGTCTTGACAACTTGTTCCCTTAAACTTCAGAAGTCGAAGCTGTTGACCTACCTATTCATAACTGGCACACTGAAGCACGAGGTTTGACTCAAAGAGTGCCATGCCTGCGATTGGTCGATGCTTCAGCTAATTGGCTTGGGTGAGGAGCCTCACTACCTCACAACATAGCATCTAGATCAAGAGACTGGGCGACTAACAGTGCCGTCTTCCACGGCTGTAACATGACATTTTGTTAGTGGGTTTTCCAGCCGCGGCTCCTTACGAGCCTTCTGGTCTTTCTCTCCTCATCAGCTCGTTACCTTTCCTTCCTTCTTGTCACCTTACCTGTTACTTCTCACCACCACACCACTGTACTCTACCTCCACCAGACCAGACTACAGGTTCTGTTTACAGCAGAGTCTCAAGGCCGCCTTCGTATCTTTTCAAAGTCCGTATTCATCGGCTTGTCAGTCTTTGGGCTCACCAGGTTACCCAGTGGTGAGGGAGACAAGACCAGCGACGTGTTATTTCCTCACTCTCGACAGCATTCATCATTCTGTCAGAGTATGGTTAGATCAGGCGCAACCCATTCATTCGGCACTTGTCTTATCCTCCCTTGATTCTTCAAATGACTTAAAGAAGGACGTCCTTCCTCTAATTCACTCTCGACCTCAAATGCCAAGCAATCACTCGTTTTCGCAATGGCATCATCCCTCAAGCGAATAATCATAAACGCCCTCAAATCGCTCTCGCGTGGCAGGTCCTTCCTGCAAGCCTTACTTGCCTTTTGGATCAGCCCAAAGTCCGACCAAACAAAAGTCAAACAGACCAAGGCATTTCAAAGGACTAGGGAGGAGTTTCTCAAAGAGGCCAATGAACTCCTTCTCGGACCAATCGGCAGCATTCGCTTCCCGCGAGACGAACATGCTTTGATTATACCAAACAACGGCGATACAAGCCCAAACCCAGACGACACTCTTTTGTTGCTCTCCAAAAAGCTCAAGGCACAATTCCGAGAAGGGTTACAGACCAATCCAGCATGTATGCTTCCCTCTTACAACCACCAACTGCCTGGCGGACACGAACAGGGCCAGTATCTGGCGGTTGACATTGGTGGTTCGACCCTTCGCATTGGTCTGGTGGATCTGAAGGGCCGAGGGACTGCAGATGACGGCGACAGTATCATTGTTCATATGGACAACTATACGATAGAGAGAAATGTTCGATTGTTGCAGGGGACGGATTTCTTCAAGTGGATGGCATGGAAGATAGAGACAAGTGTGAAGAAGGCAATCGACGCCGGCCACATTTCGAGAGAGGGATATGAATCGGGAGACCCAATGCCCATGGGACTGGCGTGGAGCTTCCCTCTAGAGTATGTTATGCACTTCACTTTTCTTCCATCCCAAGATCAGCCAACTAACAACACGACAGGCAAACATCACCCAACGGAGGAAACATCTGCCCCATGGGCAAGAGTTTTCTTGCATGTGACGGACTGATCGGACAGGACCTGGGCGCCACCTGTAACAAGATTCTCCGAGAACTCCAAGTGAACGTCGAGGTAGTCTCCATCGTCAACGATTCCAACGCCACGTTGCTTTCATCAGCATACTACAACCCATCGACCCGCTTCGGGCTGATTCTTGGCACGGGCGTCAACATTGCGGCCCACCTCCCGATGAACCTGATTGGAAAGCCTAAGTTTGGACAGAGACCTGACAGTTGGTACGAACAAGCGAGTCATGTTATGGTGAACACGGAGTTAGGCATGTTTGGCCGTGGCATTTTGCCCCTGACGAGATGGGATAAGATACTCAAAGCTGCTCATGAAAGACCGGACTTCCAGCCACTTGAGCATCTAGTCAGTGGGTATTACCTGGGTGAAGTGTTCCGGATCGCGCTGGTGGAAGCTATCAAAACGACGGGTGTGTTGGGAGGAGAAATACCGCCACTGCTGTTGGAAGCTTACTCGATGGATACCGAGACCATGTCGTTGATGGTAGAGTAAGTTACGCTGCTTTCTCTCTTTCAGTCATCTGTTCACCCCCAGATTGCTAACACGATGCAATGTATCAGTGGGTTAGATTCCGGAGGCAAGGCCACCGCAGTCTTTTCACAGCTTTACCGCCTACCAGCGGGTATTCCTAGCGCCGAGGACATGCGGTTCATGCAGCAACTGGCGGGTTACATAGCCCAGCGGTCGGCTTCCATTGTCGCTGCTTCGTTGTTTGCGCTGTGGGAGCTGAAGAATGGGGCCGAACAAAGCTTTCTAAATGAACTTGAGCCGGAGTCGCCGTTCAGTGAGGAGACGGCAGTAGAGTTGAAGATAGAGCGGACAGCGGTAGGCTATACCGGGTCAGTTTTGTCATACTTTCCTGAATACAAGGAGACGCTACAGTGGTACTTGGACGCGCTGATGATGTCGGCCGGTCAAGATTCCAACGAACAGAGGATAGAGTTGGTTCAAGCGAAGGAGAGTTCATTGCTTGGGGCGGCAGTGTCGTTGGCGGGGGTGATGGAGGAGGAGGGGAGGAGGCTGGATGAGAAGGGGACGGCGTAGATTTGTTGTACATTACTGATATAAACCTTGGTCGTGGACATTTTTCTACTTCAACATGGACCGATTTGATCAAGTCATCGTCGTGATATCTTGGAGTTTCCTGTGACCATGTCGTTCGCCAAAACCACTATCGGCCAATTGACACTGTGTTCGTCAGAACCCCAGACTCCACTCTTGACGGGAAGAAAGTCTCCACTTGTCCCGTCTGGGGGTTCATCTCTTCTCCACTCGAGTTTCTTTCTTCATCCCGTCTTCTCTTCGAGATGCTACTTATTGAACGCTCGTCAGTCTGTTTATGAGCAGCAAGATGGCTTCCGACAACAAGATATTGAGCATGAAACGCGATTGACTCTGATGGCGAAAATATGAAGGGTCAGTGTAACCTGACTCTTCTAGGGTCGTCGGTGCGAATTGGGTGTTTGGCACACGGCACACCCAACCCCCACGGCAGCGGATGGACAGTGTCTTGGCAGCCAATATTCTGTACGACGCTACCATGGCCTCGCCATTTGGCCTCTGACTGAACACTATAACCGCTGCAGATACAGTTGATCACAGCCTCTCTCGCTGACATTGGATCCGACTGGATCAAGCCGACAACGATAATACCACCACACTCTTACCCGCACCTCGACTGATCACACGGCGCAATCTCGACACGACCCTTGATATTTGGCGATACTCCCAATGATAGCAGCTTTCGCCATCGCCGACCAACAAGTCCAGGCCGTGATTCCCTCAGCCTCAGCCTTGGCCGATTGAACGGAGGACGTCGAGAAACACCCCGGGATAACGGACACACCACATCATGTGCTTCAGAAGCGGCAAGGCATAAGCGACACCGTTATCCGGGATCTCTTCCGCCAGATTACTGCGATCGACACACGAGACCGATACGGCCAATTTCTACCCATCTGTTACACCACGACGATGCAATGGCCAGCTTCAACTCCATACCACAGCTCCCCAATGGCGCAACGGCCAATACCGCCGACGCCCTCGGGCTGAACGCCACTGGTCAGCCTATGGGAATGGGAATGGGAATGGGCATGGGCATGGGCATGGGCGATCCCTTTGGCTTTGACGAAGCGCTTCTGTATGTCATGTCACCACCTCAACACCACCGGCAATCGCAAAACTAACCTCCCGATCCCAATCCACAGTGATGTTAATTCCGACCTCCACGCCGGAATCCCCTTCACCCCATCCGCCTACGACTTCGACAATTTTACCTTCGAAGATCCCTTCTCCACGACAACATCCTACCCTCCCATCCCCGGGCACTCGCAAGGGCACAGCCACGGTCACACGGCTTACAACCTCCCATCCGTCGGGGGCCCTTCCATCGTCGGCGCCGTCGCAGCCGAAGCCGAAGCCGCTCTCAAAATAACCACCAACGAAGCCGACTCCCCCTCCGACCTCCTCGACAACAAACTGCTAGGCTTCAGCCCGCCCATCCCCTCTGGGCAGGCCACCCTCATCGACTCTGAAACCGGCCGGTTCGCCGACCTTAACATGACCGCCGAGCTATACGGCATGTTCTTCGTCGCCGAGGATGTGTTCGCCAGCAACACGCCGGAGCAGGGCCAAGCACAGCACCCCGGCGCCAGACCTTTGGAGTTGACGTGTTATCGAAGGAATCTGTGGCAGTGCACGGGGCAGGTTACCCTGCCTAGACATGCGCTGCATTGCTCGCTTTTGCTAGATGGGGAGCAGCAAGGTGGGGGGAGACAGGTGCCGATAAAAGAGTTGTGGGCGTCGATCACGGCTGCGGAGAGTATTGAGGGCAAACAGACGGAGATTATCAGCATCCCTTGGAAGAGCAGTAATCCTGCTTTGGCGGCAGGAAATGGGCAAGGAGGACAACAAGCCCCAGGACAGCAGGAGGAACCATCGAAAACAGCGACGACCCCGCCGAAGCAGTTACTCGACTTATCAGCAGGACAGGAGGTGGATGGGAGCGGGAATAGAGTGTCGATACCGGTGTCGTGGAAGCGGTTGCAGTTTAAGCATGCTACGGCGAATAATGGACGGCGGAAGGGGTTGCAGCAGCATTATGTTGTGCAGATTAACTTGTTGGCGAAGACGAGCGAGTCTGGGGACAAGTTGATCAAGTTGGCGGAGATCCAGTCCGGCCCGGTGATTGTGAGGGGGAGGAGTCCGAGGAATTTTGATAGTAGGAGGGATGTTCCGCTGACGGGCGATCGGAAGGGGATGTTGCAGCGGACGAGTACGGAGGGGTCTGTTGGTGTTGGTGTTGGTGCTGGCGGGAACGGCAGCAATGGGAAACAACAACTGCAAACGCAACAGCAACAGCAACAACAGGGTATGGATCGATCGGAAATGCTCCAGAGGTATCACTCCTTAGGGAATCAGGTGTGTTTCCACTGCCCCCCTCCGGTACTTTTTTCACCACCTTCCTCTCCCCATCATCACGTACTAACAGCTCCCGTCCGTCCAAAGCCATCATCAGACTGGCCCTCAACCCCCACCCCTCAATCCTTCAGCACCTCACCCAACCCTCAACAGCAACAACACCCCAACAAGAAACTAGCCATGTCCGTTTCTCCGAACCCCGGCTCCCGACCACCAATACCATCGTGGGGATATTCCTCCTCAGACGTCAACAACAATAACACCCAGAACAACGGCCCGCGAAGAAAGCTGACTCCCTCAGCTACTACCCACAAGACTCACCACCGCAGCACCTCTTCCACGACTTCAATACCGACGATAATACCGACTGCTCTGCCGATTAGTCTGTCTCTATCGGAGGACGAGCAGAGGAGTAGTCCGCCTATGAATAGAACGAACTCGGGGTCGGGTGATAATATGAGAAGCCCGTTGTACCCGAAGTCGGGTGGTGGTGGTGGTGGTGGGTTGAAGCAGGAGGGTGGGAAGGGGATGGGGATGGGTACTGGTGTTGGTTTAGGCTTGGGCGCAGCAGCATCTGGGAGGACGGGAATGCACAACACGAAGAGCGAGAGTCTGAACCAGAGTCATCAGAAGGAGAATGTTGTTGGAAGTCCGTTGGAGGCAGCGGATTTGTTATATGAGTACTTCCCGCTGAGTTTGGATGATTGGTTAGTAGTTTTTCTCTTCCTTCTTCCCCCTCTCTTCTTCTTCTTTCTCTTTCCCCAAGGCCTTCCTTACCTTTTCCTCCCATCTTCTTCTTCTTCTTCTTCTCCTTCTTCCTTTATTCCCCCCTCCCCTCACCGTTCTTCTTCCCACCCTCCCCCTCCTCATTCCCTTCCCTTCCCTTCCCTTTTCAAACCCCCAATCTCTTCCTCGTCATCCATCCCGTCCACTCACTACTCTCTCACTCACTCACTTCTCTCACCGGCTTATTCCCCCTCCCCCTCTATCTATCCATCCGCCCTTCAGTCCCAGTCCGTCCGAACCATGTCTATATACAAACAGACATGGCTAATGATGTTTGTGAACAGGATGCCACCAGTAGACGCAGTCTACCGCCCCCACGTCGTCCACCACACCATCGTCCCGCCCGAAGTCAAGGCGCAGCAGACCAAGAGCAAAACAAAACGATATTTTGCTGCGGAATGAATGACTTGACATCTTACTTGTTTGTGTCTCTTATCCGTTGTCGTCGAATGATTTGGTTTGGTTTGGTTTCAGTTCAGGTTCTTCTGTAGCTTTGTTGGGAGTTTGGGAGTTTAGGTTTGGGTTTGAGGTTTGGGTTTGAGGTTGGGAGGATTGGATACCTATATATCATCGACATTGTTTTTGTTTTTTTTAATTCTTGGGTGTTTTGTATTTGGGAGATAATACCTTTCACAGTAATGTCATGGGGAAAACGGGCTATGCTATCATCAGATACAATACATCACATCACATCACATATATATATATATGCCTGGACTTCCTGTAAAACAACAAGGGGAGGTCATATTCTATGCTACATATGTGCTTGCCTTCATCCTCGAACGGCATTCTCCTCGAACCGTGTCTTGGACAACACTACTTGACAAGAGATAACTATGTCTTTAATGAGGCTTCAACCCCAAGGCAAGTCCCATCTTGGTTTGACACATTGACACACACACAACCTTGACGATCCTTCGTCGTGGTAATAGTTCTTGGGTCATGGAGAATTAATAAGGAGCGTCATGCATGTAGCCTGGCATTCATCCATCCCAAATCTCCAGTCATCACCAAGTCAGTGACAGCCAACCCCCGTCTCAAAACGCGGGATTCACAACATCAGCCACACCCATCCAAGTCAAAAGTTGTCAAATCATGTTTTCATTATGTTTTTTCTCCTAATTTCGCCATTGAAGTAACCAAAACCGCCTTGTTCTTGTTTCCCACTTTTACTTTTCCCCTTCTCATTGCGCGCCATATCGGCAGTCTGCCGTCTCTCATCAAGTCATCAAATGGTGTCGTTCATCATCCAGGGTGCATGTATGCAGTACAGACAGACAGAAAGAGCCAAGAAACAGAACAAGAAAGAATGCAACAAATCGCTGATGAAATCAAAAGCCCCCAAAAAAGCAAACGCTCGGTTTTATCCAGAGACGACACAGCAGCTTTTTCTCTTTTTGCCTCCCACCATGACCTTGTCGACTTCCCGTCACTTTTATACTCCAGTTCCATCTCCACACCCAGTTGGCAAGCCTAGATATAATACATGGAATTCCTAAGGTTGGGGTGAACGGCCCCGGCGCTGCCATACTGTGCGAAAGCATCGGCCTTGACGCTTTCGTTCTCATCGATTTTTTCAAAGAGCTCCTTCTGGTGAATACGCGCCCGGTCGCACACCAAGTCGGCATAGTACGCGGGCGGGCAGATGCTGACGGCCTTGGTGGCTCGCCCAAAGAGATAGCACATGTCGTGCGTCAGTTTCTCCAGCATGTCGGCCGCCTTGTTTCCATAGTCGGCCCTGAAGATCTCATCCACCAGAACCGTGTAGTGAGCCGAGCGGGCCGTGCCCTGAAGCGACGCGTGCGCCTGCAGGAAGAAGTCCCAGTAGCGGACGTTGGTCACGCCGCGGTCAACAACGGTACCCTCTTTGGGGCTCTTCGACCTCAAGTGAATGTGGTTCGGGTCCGTTGGGAAGAAGCGAGTCTGATGGCGCTTGACAGAGACAATCAGCGTAATACGCGGTAGCTTGCCGGCTGGATACACAAGCTTGCAGGCGGCGCGAACCAGGGGTAGTTCGTCCTTGATGACCATCTGAAATTGTCCCTCAGAGACGCCATCGCGGAAAATCAGGATATTGTCGGGGAGAGTGCGGTTGTTCACGGGATTGCTGCGCCACAGGTCCAGACGCGTCTTGAACTTGTCTGTAAATTGTTCGGTCATGGATTCCTGTCCGTGGGGGTTGTTCCAAACCATTGCAGGCCATTGTCCAAGGTGGCTGTCGATCGTTGAGACCAGGCCGACGATACTGGGAGCCGATGCAGGCGATTGTCCCGCCGATAAATTGGTCGGATGGGTAACATCATAACCAACCACCATGGTCTTCCCCTTGGCGAGCAGAGGAATTGGCGTCTTGATATTGTGATTCGTGCCGCCAAACTTGAGGTTGATCTTGAGGCCCACGTTGGCAAAATACCCCAGCTGCCCCTTTGGGTTAAGAAGCTTGTCGCCTACCACGCAGACCGTATGGACGCCATATGTAATATCGGCAGCCCGCTTCACCCAATTGTAGAGCTGAACGTCCTTTTTGGGTATAATAACCACAAGAAATTGGGTTTGGTTCATGATTGCCTTCACGCTGGCTGCAAACTCTTTCTCGCTCCCTGGAATCTCAAGGGATTGGCCTTGCGGGAACTTGGGGTTGATCGGGATGCCCGTCTTGTTCAGGAAATCGGCAAAATTTGTCAAAGCTTGCGGTATCGCTGCGTTGGGCACGGGCTTCTCGCGAGGGTTCTTCGGTGGTGCCATCAATTCCAAATACGACCACTTCTCAATCTTGCGGCCAGCTCTGGCCACCTTGACTTGTTTCATCAACCACCCGCCATCGTTCGCCTGTACCATTTTGTCACCGTGGTACGTGAGCACCGGAGGCTGGAGCTCACGTCCGACGACGGTAAGCAGCTCCTTGTCGACCGAGACCTTGAACTTGCCAAGCGTCAGGCTTTTATCAAGACCAAGGGTCTCTCTACCTTTCGTCACGATAGACTGGGCGTTCAGCGAAGGAGCTCTGCACGCAAACTTGATCATGGCGTCCGCTTCGTTCGCGTCTAGTTTAGTCTTGACGGAGCGACCTTTGACCAGCGTACAGAGCTCGGCCAAGACGTAGATAGCCTTTTCTTTACTGCCCACGTTGACCAGAGGAAGCGAAAGATTTGCTGTCAATCCGTACCGTTTTTTGTAGTAATCCGCTACCGTGATGTACGCGTTGGTCGGCAGGCCGGGGACCGGAGCAGGGGCAGAGCCATTCTTTGTCTGTGGCGCACGCAGGTAGAACTTAACAGAGGCCGGGCCGCCCGTCTTGAGATCGGGAATCCCGAACAGTGGTGGATGGGGGGCGGGGGCATCGTCATCCTTCTTTGGCTTTACCACCCTTTCGTCGTTACGGTTCGCAATGCCGTTGAGCGTGCGGTGACATTTCTTCCAAGCAACCTTTCCATCAGCCATGAATGGGAGGTTTACCTCGACGCGGGCTTTCGCCAGGACCTTGTGAACTTTGCCCAGCCTGTTGTTGAGCCAGTCTTTGTCCTTTGGGCTCCAGGTGAGGCATGTGTCCATTACGTTCAGTTCAAGTTCCTTGAACAGCTGTTCGAGTTTGATGCCAGGACGGAAGACGCCATGCGTGATGTTGGTATTGAGCAGAAGTCTTCCGGTAGCTGGACGGACGCTGGCAAAGTATCCACGCAAGATGACCAAAGGGGAGTTTTCGGGCCGCTTTTGTTCAACGAGGTCATCACCGAAGGCGAAAAACCTTCCCCTTCCCACCACCGCAACATTTTGGTCGGCGCGGGCATGATGAGTGACGATGGTGTTGAGGGCATCGAGTTCCACATTGTACTTGGGGAAATCTCCGTCGAGCTTGGGATCAAGCGTCGTAAGCTCGCTCAGCACCTTGCCGAGGTCGCAGTTTTCGACACTCTCCTCAACCTTGACAAGCCAAGTCTGGGGCTTGTTGGCCAAGTTCTGGTTGGAACTCGGCTCGGTCCATGTCACCTGGAAAATGCGGTTCTCGGGAACCTTGAGCTTCGTTGTCGTCACCAGGTGCACTTTGAAATCGCTGGCAATCGCCACGGACTGTGCGTCGGCGCCAATCTGCTCGAGCAGTTTCCCAATCACCACCTCCACTTTCTTCGATGCGACCTCGGCTTCCTTTCCGAGGCCTTCCTCGCTGGCGGCAACTTTGATGGTGTACCTGTAGACCCCTGGTGATTTGACGTTGATTTTGAAATAGTTGGCCCAAAGCTTCACCTTCCCGCCCGTTGTGCCATGGCCAGGGCGAACCGGCAAGTTGTTGGCTTTCTCCTTGTCGCTGAGCGAAAGCTTGCTCATTGAAGTGACCAGATTGCTGCTGACATGCTTCTTGATCCAGTCGTCCTCGAGTTTGGTGATCTGGGCGTCGGGCTCTGGGGCACCACGACCGTCAATTCCCCTAAAGTCATATTAGTATCATGTTGAATGGTACAAAAATGGAGAGGCACCTACTTGTAGACATCAGGAGCAGGGGGTTCTCTTGGTTCGAATCCTCCCCCTCCCCGTCCTCCGCCACGGCCACCACGGCCGCCGCCGCCTTGGTAACCGCCGCCACGGCCACCCCTATCGCCGCCGCCTTGGTAACCGCCGCCGCGACCACCCCTATCACCACCGCCTTGGTAACCGCCGCCACGGCCACCCCTATCACCGCCGCCTTGGTAACCGCCGCCACGACCACCCCTATCACCACCGCCTTGATAACCGCCTCCACGGCCTCCACGGCCTCCACGGTCACCAGCGCCGCCGCCGCGACCACCGCCGCCACGGCCTCCACGGTCACCGCCGCCGCCGCCGCGACCTCCACGACCGCCACGATTGTCAGACATGATTGTTAGACTTGTAGTAGTAGTAGTAGTGGTAACAGATTGTCGAGTAGAGCAACAAGGCACGAGCTTATTCGGCTGGTTGGCTGTTGTTCGGTTCGGTTCGGTTCGGCTCGGTTCGGTTGATGAGATGGTTGGTTGAGCAAGAGAGGTAAGCAAGAGGATAGGCTAGTGAAGAGCCTGTTGGAATGGTATATAGTTGGAGAGATGGATGGATGACTGGACAAGCCAAAGGATAGGTAGGTTGTTGTTTGTCGTGGGAGGGTGGTGTTTGCCAAGAGAGAAATACCACGGATGGTTTTCAGCTTGGACTTTGTTATAAGCCGCTAACTGTGTCGCACTCCGGACGCAAAAAGAGTAATCGAGCGAACGACTACTCCAATGCGGGATTACTGGTAGTAGATGATGATGTTGTTGTTGTTGTTTGTTGGATGACGTGTCGATATCAGAAAATGATGATCGGTAGGTCTCTGGACCGAAACAAAGAAGTGATTGCCAAGGTTATGATAACCAAAGCAAAAGAAAAGATGTGTGCTCGCGAGCAAAGATGATGAGGCTGGCGATTGTACCTAGGAAGACAGGTGTAGAGAAAATGGGATGCTTGGTGGAACTTTTGCAAGAGGATGTCGTGGGGTTGGTGTTCTATTTTAACAGCACCGCAGGAGCAGCACAGGAACGCGCCCGCTGTAGCTTCTGAGCTTGTAGCTGCCCGATGGTTGAAGGTCCCACACGAGTACCTTTTGCACCGAATCCGAAGCTAGCAGGTGGGAATGCGGGGACTTTTTTGCTAGTGGAAAGCGGCCAGCAGATGGGTCAGGTGTAGCCTGGGCTGTAACAACAGCAGGCACGGCAGTGATCAACTCTGGAAAGGAACCTGAAGTTGTGGTAGGACAGTATCCATTTACCACGCGTGATAAACGGGTGTGGAAGTGGCCCACCACAAAGAGGGCAGGATGAAATGAGTTGCCCCTCATTTCTTTCCCCCAGAGCCTCGTCGACCCTTCAGCCTCCGAAAAAGCAGGAATCAGTGACTCGAACTCGCAAACGAGCAGTGGGTTGGACAAAGCGGCGGGAAACAAGCAAACAGATTGGACAAATCGCACAGCAAAGTGTTCAGTTGTACTCCCGCAGGAACCAGTCAAGTGCGGCGACGTGGTTGAAGGGAAGCGGGATGGATGGGGTTTTCGCCCCTCCAGTGCTATTGCAAGAGGAATGGGTGAGGGGTTGTTGCCGTAAGGACTTGTTCCTGTTTTGGTTTGTGTAAGGTGCGAGTACTAACAGAATCGCACAGCAAAGTGTTGTAAAAGGCAAGTTGCAAACGACTTGACCAGACCCCAGTGCTTGCCAAGCCTCCTCAGTGCTTCCATGTCCAAACTCCAAATGCAAAAGAAAACGATGATGATGATGTCGGAATCCTCCACTCTTGTGCAACAGAGAGAGAGACTCGCTTGCTCAATTGACTATTAAGATCAGCAGAAATAACAAGAGCCACGATCATGCCTTTGCGGACTCACTGTCCGAAGGTACCTCTACAATGAAGAAAACCTCGAGGCAAAGTGCAACCAACCAACCGATGAATTCCTCTCGTAGAACAGGAACTCACCTCACTTCCTTGGTTGACTCTTGCACATCCCGTCATGAGGCATTCATTCCTTCTCTCTAGGTGATCAGGACTCGCTTCCTCAGCCAACTACATATCACACATTCCATCGTGAACCTCAATGTCAAGCTAGAGCACCTCACTCAGTGAGTGTTGTTAATAGCAACGGTAATCGCCCACCCACTATCGTTGCTATCTTGCGCAAATCACTGTCACAAATCGCTTCCGCACAAATACCTAGCACTCATCAAAGCAAAGAGCAAACGGGCAGGCAACCAATGACAAAGTGACAACATCATGGTATGCAGGCAGGCAGGCAGGCTCGCAGGCGGGGTTGACGAGCTGGAAAGGAATGAGACGGGAATGCATCCGGGCGCCCGGGGGGCGACCGATGACGATGAGGCCTACAGCTGGTGTACTTCATTGATGCCTACCACGCCTACCTACTCCATGAGGCATACGACTCGATGAGGCCTACCTAGGTACCGTCGTACCATCATCACTCCCGACTTCGTTGTCGGAGGAAGAGCGGGACTATTAAATGGTACTACTATCACAGCAAGACCGCGTGCGTGGTACCTGGCCTTGCAAGATTCGTGATTTTTTTTAAGCAGGTTCGAACCGGCCTCCCGGCGTCTTCACATCATGATGTCTGTCTGGTTCACGACGAGAAAGGACGAGAAAGGAAGCTACTTACAGTCTCCAAGCCAGGGAGGGTAGCTCAAATGATGGCGGTCAGTTACAATGAAGGAGCTCGTGTGGATGGCAACTATGTAATTGCTCAAGCCAAAAGGCCATGGGACGGCGATTGTGGTACGGCCCCACTTCTCCGTCCCTACTCCCGCTCCCGCTCTCGTCCCGGTCCCCGTGGGCCGTGGGTGAGTGATTCCCGATTCCATTCCAGTTCGAACCTCCGGGATCGGGATAGGTACATAGTGTGTGATGAAAATTGGTTTCATCCGATCTCACTGCCGCGGCTCCAAGCCCTCCGCTCTGTTCCGTTTCCTCCTCTCCTACTCACCGACGGTGTTTGGTTTCATTTCTTTGATCTGATCTGTTTTGTTCTGTTTTGTTTTCCTCCGTCACAAGCGGAGCCTCACTCAGAGCCTAACTCAGTTGCATCATGTCGTCCTTCTTGGAGCCGCTCCTCACCTTACTTACCCACGAACCGACGTGATAAGCGCTCGGCCTCGATCTACCTCATGTTCTGATCTCCTGTTTAGCCAGCGTAGCGTTTTGACGATGAGATTTCATGTTCTCGCTTTCATTCACGACCATGTGCGAGATTAGAGCGAGTGCAGTACAAACTCAATTATCATTTTCAAACCCTAAAACGCCATGCATACCCCTAGTTTTCCTCCCCTTCCCAGTTCCCTCCCCTTGACCCCTTGACCCCTTCTCCTTTTTTCCATAACTACCTTACCAAAGGAAAGATCTAAGAGCATAACACAGAACTCCGCCGCTTTCAAAAAAAAAAAAAACTTTCTAACAAAACACCAATTCGACAAAAACCTAACGTTTGGGGTATATCCACGCCCAATATGCTCAGAGGACACCAGCTCACTGGCTTCTGAACTTCGTATTCGTGCGCAAAGCTGATGTGACCGCCGCCACATACTTAGGATGGGATACACATTTGCGACTTGCGCGCGAGGACAGCAAAAATCTGGCCACCGCCGCCCATTGGATAGATACCTCAAGGGTAACATTTCGTTTTTCCTTCCTTTTTTTCCGGTCCATGATGATCCATGATTTGATATGGGCAGTACAGAGGATGAAAAGAGAGGTACAGAGAAAATGAAAATGGCTAGATAAGAAACAGGACTGAAGGTATTTGTCTTTACCGTGGAGCGAAAGCATAGCAATCAAGGACAGAGGGATGAAGTGGAGTAGTGTGGGTAATAAGATGGTATCGCAGTAAATTCAACGACATGAACAAGAAACGAAAAATCAATGGGTAGATTCAGGGGGTGATTTAAACTTTGGTAAAAGGGAAACACCTGACGCGCCGCTTAAACACCAAATGAATTTTCAACCATACCATAACCCCAGACAGATATAAGACAGTAACTTTGAAAGGAAAATTTAGCAAAGAAAAAAAAAATCGCAAAAGGGGATCACCACAAGCTAACACCCCCCTTCCTCCCTCTCCTCGCAATCACTCATACTCCCATACCCGGGGTCATTCTCCATGCCCATCACCGACTTGGTAATCGACAAACACCTGCCAATCATCTTCTGCCTCATCTTTCCATCCAGACCGACCTTCTCGCCCTGCGAGCTTCCGACCCAAATCCTCAGCGCGCCTGCCAAGCGTTCCAGAGCACCAGAGCACTGCTCTCTGCAGACCGTGTGTCGCTCTAGCAATTCCATCAGGTGATAAGCCGCCGTGCACGCCAAGAGGGACATACCCTCGTGCTTAGACCGGTCCGTGCCACCGGGAAGGATCGAGTTGAGGAACTCAATCGCCTGCTTCGGCGGGTCAGGGAACTTCTGGAGGTGGGCGATGCGCATGGCGTACTTAAGGGCCATGAGGGCGTCGTGGTCGGGAACGATCTGGACCATGGGGGAGTCGATAAGCGGTGGGACGCCACGGCCGTATTCGGGGTGCTTGTCGGGGTTGAGCGAGGGGTCAGAGGCCTTGATGGCGGCAGCGATGCTAGCGCCGCGCTTCTCGGAGACGAGGACGGCGCGGGCGACGAGGGCTCGCAGGTAGACGTTGGAACCGATGGGGGCGATCTTGACGGCGAGGGCAATTTCGTCGATGGTCTCCTTGGTCGCTTCGGTGATGCCGTCTTGGGCTTTGGCGAGGCTGGAAAGGAGGACGCGCTGAAGGATGGAGCTGGAGTACCAGGCAGCGACGGCGTCCATGGGGGAGCGGACGGCGGGGTCTTCGACGACGATGTTCATGCCGTCGGTTCGGTCTACCAGGTTGAAGGTCGTGGGGCGGTTGAAGGCAAGGTTGTGCGCTCTCTGGACGATGCTATCGTTGAGACCGTCATCACAATCCTGCTCGAGAAGGGTGGCAAGATGCTCGGGAAGGACATCTTCAGGGTTAGTAGAAGTTCGCTGAAGGATCATGTTCAGCTGTCTGGCCTCATTCCATCTTGACCTCGCAATCTTGGCAGCAGGAAGGTTGGCAAGCGAGAACTTGCCGGAGAACTGCCAGAGCAGAACACGAGTGTGAAGTGCCTTGAGCATCAAGCGAAGGGGAGTGTCCGGGAGGGTGCCCGAAGCGAGCAGCGTGAGAGTGAGACGGCTCCTATTGATCTCGACATCACCGCCGGCAAGCTGAGCATCCAACGCGATGGTCCAGGCCTTGACACGAGCAGCCTCTTGTTCCTCGCTGAGTCCCGTCATCCACAAATATGTTCGCACGCCAAACACATTGCGAAGAGTGAACTTTAGCGTCTTGAGTAACAAGGCTGCAGCTTCAAGTAGAAAGTTGTGTCGTGGTACCCAAACCGTTTGGATAGCCGTGAGCCAGGCCTGTCTCCTGACATGAATTGGCGAGGCGAGCGAGGGCACGGCCTCCACCGCCGAAGTGGGGCCTTTTGGCTTCTCCGACTTGGGCGCGTCGAAAAAGCTGTCGGGAAAGAGGGCCCATACGAGAAGAGCGCCAAGCAACAGAAGCTTGAGCTTGGCCATGATTTCAATGGCGGAAATGTAATAGCCACCGACACTGAGATGCGATGAGCGAATGAAGGATCCGATAAGCCGTAGCGGCAGAGCGTAGAGACCACGTCCCTCGGTGGTTTCGTTGCTGGTTTCGTCCTCCATGAAAGCCTCGACGAGCATCAGTCCGGCCAGCGAACCAACCATCATCTTGCCGAGATAAGGATTCCACCGCCCCTGCATCTGGTGCTGCTGCTGCTGTTGCTGTATTTGTTGTCTGCGAATGACGCCCGGATTTGGCACGAATCCCGGTTGCATGGCGGGCGGGCCCACCGGATATGGTCGTCCGGCGTTCATCTGTTGAGCCGACAAGATGCGCTTCATGTCGTCCGGTATCGGGATTAACCCCGGAGGATCCGGACCCCGAGGCGTGTGCATCGGGGTGCTCACGAACGCTGAGACGTCCTGAGGATACTGAATTGGCGTAGGCGGAGCTTGCATAGGGTTGGTCATGCCGGTCATTGCACCGGCCATGAATAGCTTCTCGAATGCGGCAATGCGGGCCTGCATGCTGTTGTTCTCCTCAATCAACCGGTTATTCCGCTTCTCCAAATGTCGGATGTACTCCGTCGCTTTGCTCAAAACCTGTAGAGGTATCTCGCATGTCAGTAGCATGCCCCTGAAGTGTGCATCACACAGCGAGTAGGAGGCTACATACCGTAGCTTTATTTAACTTGTGAGCTGGAGTCAATCCATGAAGTTCCTCCCTATCTTCCGTTGTATCTTCTCCCCTAGCACTCTTGGACATGATTCTCAACGCAGGCACGCTATCTCTCAAGGCTGCTATCTTGTCGTTCAAATTTGTCCTATACCTCTTCTCAATCATGTTATGCGCCGTCTTCTTTACTGGCTGATGTCCGTCCAAATCATCGTCATCGTCATCCTCGTCGACTTCGGCCGAGGACTTTCGTTTCCTACTATGTGGCTTGGATGGCTCGAGGCCGTCTGGTGATGAGGCGGAGCCCTTGTCGTGGCCCATGCTGGCATTGGAGTCGGGACTACCGGCGCTTCTGGGCGAGTGGTACTGGAGGTGAGGCGGCATGGCGATGGTCTTGAGCCTCTCTTGCTGGGCTGGAGTCAGCCTGTTGCGGATGTTGGGGTTGATGTTGGTGCGGACGGAGATGGGTTCGACCGATTGTTGCTGAGGCGACGGAATGGAAAGGGCAGCGGCATAGATGCCGGGGTCGATGCCAGCACCGGTCGTATCGGGATAGAATTGGCCTTGTTGTTGCTGTCCCTGTTGTGGGAGGCCAAAGTGGACGGGGAGGTCCCAGCTCTGAGGGATGTTCAGACCGTGCGGCACAGGGCCAAAGTTGAAGTCGTTGGGGCCGGGATCAAACGGAGGAGAGTCTCCCAGGGCCCAGTTGGAGATGTTGTCTTGATTGAAGTCGAAGGCCTGCTGTTGTTGTTGGTACTGCTGCTGAGGGCTGATGCCGTTACCATGGAAGGCATTGGTATGCTGGTGGTGGCCTATCGGGGGGGAGTTGTTGGGATCATGATGCTGCTGAGTCGGCCCACCGGTTGAGGCTCTCGCTGTGTCGGCCAGGGAGGAGGGTATGGAGGTTCCTCTTTGGGAGGTGGGATCGGGGGAAGTGACGGCGTCGTTGACGTTGTGACCGTTCAGGGAGCCGTGGTGTGCGAGCGTGGGCTCGCTCAGCTGCAACGGGGTGCTGATGTCGAAGTTGTCCAGACCTCCTTGGAACAGGCCGGGCGAGTCAGCATCGGGATCGGCCATATTGCTTTGGGATGCACACTGCTCTGGCAAGTGCGGCCGCCGGATGCTGGTATTCGGGAATGCTGGCTGATGCCGGATCTGATGGCTGTACCCCAAGACCCCTCAGTTCAGAATTGTACAATGATGGGCTGTTGCATGCAGGCGGGCTGTGAACTATCGAGCCCTTCCCGTCCTTGCGTGGTGTGTTTGGCAAGGCGCAAGGTATCAAAGCGGCCCGGGGTTTGGCGTGTGCGCTCGGTCGTCTCCAGTCCTAAGTCGTCGTCTCCTCTTTTTTTCCTGAGCGATACCCTGTGTTTCCCCTTTGCTGTGGCCGAGCGGGAAAGTGCGTCTGTTCCTGCTTCAAGAATTGAAATTGCCTGATTGAGACAAAACCAAACCGAAATCCAATTTCCCCGTATGCGTTGAAACTGCGTTGAAAGAAAGAGCGACCTTGCGTGTGCTGGTCCGCTCCGTTATCCGCACTTGCACCGCAACTTGCTTGCGTGCTTCCAATGCCGGCCGAAGGGGTAGTATGCAGCAAAAACAACAAAAACAACCTTTGTCGCACACCCGCTTGACGCTAACAGCTATACTCTTTTACATCAACTAAAACCACGACAACAGCCTCGATGTTTCCTGAGGCCCGACTCGACTCGACAAAACCCGAGTCTCGCTCGTTTCGTCGAGAAGAACAAGTCGCGAAATAGAGTGGGGTACCTCTACCTGGTTTTCCCTCCTCTGTCAAGTCTTCTAACACTTGGTCCTTTTCCCTGTTTCTTGGCTTCCCTCTGACGAAGTGGGCCAATGATGAGATGGCCGGATGGATGAATGGATGGATGGGTGGATGGGTGGATGGTTGCCGGGTCCGGGACAGGTCAGGCGCTGTCAGGGAGCTTGGACCGCGTCTTTCGTTTTGGATAGTGTCGACAATTGACTTGTTCGGTCGGTCTGGCGTCTCTGCTGGCTCACTCGCACGCTCTCTCCCTCTCTCTCCCGTCGCAAAATGTCGAACTGTTTGGGTGAGCTGATGCGCGGAGGGAAAGAGTGGTGTCGGGAGTGGAAGGCGATGGGGTTATGGGTGGGACGATTTAAGCCAGAATCGTATGATGATCATGGAAGGACTGACGGCTGGAGCCGAGCCCAAGTGCCCGCAGGAATTCGGGGGGCACCAGGCTTATGTAACCACGGGCGCACCTGGATCACTCGTCTCTCCCACGGAAACGCGAGACAAGGAAGGAAACAGGAACGCCCGGGGCAGCAAAGGGCTCCAACACCAACACAGGTTAGTTGAGTCGGGACACGTGCATCCAAACTGAGTGGGTCTCCACAAGAGGCCACTCCACCCCGGAAAGAGGCCAAAACCAAGGAATGTAGCCAATCATTGTTAGCCAAAGCAGGGCCAAGACCCCACTTGCGTATCGATAGAAAACAGCCTTTTTGGACGTACCTTGTTAGCGCCTTTTTGATTCGAAAAGTCATCAACACATCAAAGTGCTGAACTGTTGGGTCAAGAACACTCACCAGGAGGTGGCACAAACACACACTGTCCATTGTGTCACTCTCACGCTAGACTAGCAGCCACAGCAACAACAACAACAAAAAGCTAGACCAGCAGCAAGAGGTGCGCCAACGATCCGGGAATTGGCCAAAATCGATTCGGGAGCCGTGGTAGGGATGCTGAGGGGAGACAGATTCTTATACTACGAAAACTGCTTTTCCGGTCGAATTCCGTCCCCATCACCTTCAGGTTTTGTTCTGTGTCCTTGTTCGGTGCCATGGTTTTGATGACTAGCTGCAGGACAGAAGCACGACTGCCTGCGACTGCCCTGGGTTTTGCAGCTCCCAGCATGCATGCATGCTTCAAGTCGCTTGTTGTTGGACAAAATTACCGGAAACAGGTTAGCTCGGTCTGTAGGCTGCAGGGTTTTGCCTTGACTTTGCGATTGAATTCAGATTGGATTTGCGCTAGAACATCGAGAGGGACAACAACTAGTGCAATCATCACGCATCACCGCCCCCCGCAAAAGTTATCACTGGGAGTCGGGAGTCGCGAGCTGGGTCGATCTACAACCCCTGGTTCTTGCTCTTCATGGTTCCTGCTTTTCAACGCCGTCGGTCCGCAGCAGATCGCGGGTATGGTAATCGTAGCAGATGATGGGTTTCACGAACTGTGTCTCACCGTGATGGGAGGGCAAACTCTATCAAGCAACAAATGGAGCCATCTATCGATATATCGTTATCATCACAGCCAGCTGCTGCCGCCAACCTGGATGGATTTCCCATCCCGCCATTTTCCCATCCAATATCGGAGCACCATCTCCAGCACAGAAAGCACAGATTACAGAAACGCCCCGGCTTTCCCAAAAACATTTCGATCAAATCTCGGGGAATTCTTGGGAAAGCAATAACTTTATGACAGGGTTTGCCCAAGCTATGAGAGCTGTCATATCTGGCATAGTATCCCCAAATATCCCAACCAACGCAAACACGCATTCGCACCGACAACAGCGACACACCAGAAAAAGGGGTCAACCTGGATTTGTCGAACTCTTTTCGGGGTTCTCTCCGCTTCCGCCGACTCCCACGTCGTCGCCGGTCGGGCCGTCCAAAAGGGGCAACCTTAAAATGGAGGGTACACCGGTAGGGTGGCAAACAAATGGAACCAAGACAACTCGACAACCACAACCCCAGACCGGACGAACAAAATCTGAAAGTCTCGTGCGACACCACTATTTGCGACTTGGCGACCTTTTGCGACTCGGTCTCTTCTATGAACACAATATTTTCGGGGCCACAAAACGGCGAAACGGCTCTCTTTGGTAACTCCAGGCGAAACCACGTGTAGTGCATATGATTGCACTACGTAAGACCCGACTCCGTGGCATTCAAGCCGAGTTGTCTCGGCAGCGCACGCATACGCCGCCGCCGCCGCCGCCGCCAATTCTTCTTCAAATTTGAGAATCGAAACTTCGTCCTCGGGGGAGCAGAGAAGAAAGGCAGGGAGGGCTGCAGTCAGCCATTCACCCTCACCCTGGGACAATTTGACAGGCTGTTACGCGAGGAAGTGATGCGTAACCGTGATGACAGCAGGACTGACAATGAGTGTCAGTACTGCTGGGAGCCTCTACCTGGAACCTCACTCAGCGATCACAAGTGACTGTGCAAGATATGGTAGGTAGATGATTGATTGATAGCTAGGACTGACGCCGAAGGCGACAGCGAGGCATAGCCTCCTATATTGGCACGACATGAGTCTGCCTCTCGAGGAGGGCAGGCCAACCATGATCCATGACGAACCATAGCACAGACTGCCCTCAACCCAATGGATGTTAGCCAACTAACAAGACACTCAAACCAAACACAGCTGTGAGCTGAATGACAGTTCACTTACCTGTAGAGACGTCATATTTCCCATCCTTTTTTTTTTTCTTTTTTTTTTTTTTGCCAGGTCTGCATCTTTCACCTCCGCCCGAAGCTGCAGTACCTATGCAATCCCCTCGTCCCCGCCAAATTTCCTTCCAAAACTTCCAGATCGAGGGAAACTCATCGACTTTATAAGATCTTGAGAATCTTCAATAACAAGACCCATCTGGAACCTACAAGTTAGCTGCAAGCTGCTAGCTAGGCGCTGTGCTTGCTACTGGGCGATGTGCTTGCTGCTGCTGTGCCGCTGGCTCTTGCTTTTGCCACCACTATGAACTGCTGCTACGGGCAGATGCTTGGATGACGGATGCGATATACCCAGATTATGCATAACTAGCATTCTACATAATTATACATACCGTAGAAACTCGCGAAATTSGCCATYGTCARTCTCCTCTTTGGCGGCCGGACAGGGGGCAGGTCTGTACAGGGCAAACCCGAGTCTGTACGTTGAAACGTACCTCTACGTAAGTTAGAGTGATGGGCAATGTCCTCGAGTTTTTACTAACTGGATGCTTACGGGGCGCCGCCTTCTGCCCTGTCCGGCGCCCAAAGAGGAGATTGACGATGGCCAATTTCGCGAGTTTCTACGGTAGTGCATAAAACCTGGCTCGTACCGGGGGTTAGGGAAGTAGCGGTTCCGGTAGGGTTCCGGAGGATTTGTTCCGGTGCATCCTATTTCTTGTTTTTCTTCCTTTCAACTCCGGAGGTTGTTTCTTCCATGTTTCTTTTCAATACTACCTGGCATTGATATTCTAGGAGCAAGGTTGCCCCAGCAATGAGTTGTGGATGATGTTTTGATGAAGATGTTGTTTCGAAACTTTCTCCAACTTCTCTATGATTTGTTTCGGAACTTCCCAAATCTCTACATGCTTGTATCCATGGATCTGTAGTTGTAAGCTGTGACTGCGGTAGCAGCTGTCTCTACTGAGACTCACGGGTATACACTGGATACCTCGTACTTCATGTCCGACGCTTGGATGCTTTGCGGATGGTTTCGAGATGCATTGTTGGAGAGACGAAAGATTCTCACCGACATGTAGAACTGGATTAAGTACCTTATCTTGCATACCGATTAGGTATCTTCTATACCTCGCTTTCGTGTTTCGTCCTGTGCAGTACATTCGATCTGGGTCAGGTAACTTCTGCACCCCTCTTACAAGTATAACTCGAGGGCATATATGAGACACTCGTCCATGGCCCATGACTGTTAACCTCCGGGTACAAACTCAAGCGTAGGTAGGCTGGTCCAAGGACGGAGAGGATTCGATGCGGTAGTTGGGACGAGCCTATGCGCTCATTCAGCTGATGAGAGGTAAGAGGTGGTTGTAAGAAAGAAGACCTGGAAGAAGAACGGTATTTCTCCTTTTCAAAAGCCCAGTCGCATTCGTCCCGTAGCAATAACTCTTGCCCACCAACAGAGCCGATGCTTTCACAACCAGGAAACCCACCTTCCATGCCTCCAAAGGAAAAGAACCGAAATCCGGGATTTCGAACGGTACCTCTAGGTATGCAGTACGCAACGGGATGCTATCAAACCCTTGTCGAGAGTTAGTCAACACAACTTCGGCACATGATTTTATGTCAACGTAGGATGTGGATCACTTGCTCTGTGAGGTGATCCCGTTGCGTCCCTGGAAAGCAGAGACCAACTTAATCCAGGTTATTGAACGGAGTTGGGTTATCTTCCATCTGTTCCCGCATATGTCGAGAAGGACCTGAAGTTGGTAGGGACCGTTCACACCGCTGTGACTCGCGGAAAAACCATTTTCGGGATCTCGCGGACTGCATAGAAGGCCATCGGTCTGGCAGTTGCGTTGGAGGCCGCCGAGGAGCTCGTATGTGGTGATTGATCGCACCCCATCAACCCTGCCTCTGCTTGCATTCCGCAAAACGAAGACCGTGAGTTTTCACGGTACCTATGTCGGCCAGAAAGTTGGTAGGGACCATTCAGATAGGTCTTATAGAGGTCTCCATCTCCGCGAGGTGATCCCCTTGTGCCCCTGACAAGCCCCCGATAAGACATCCGGAGGCAAAGAGCAATTTGCATCCCGGATCCTTCAACCGGTTTCAAGTTTCTCAGGCTCCGCGGTCCGAAACCAGCATGTTGTGGTGATGAAAAAAATTGAAGTCGGGCGTCATCAGCTTCTCTCATCTTATCTCCAAAGTGCATGTATGAAAAGCTCGGAAGAAGCCTGATCGTCCAAGAGTACTGAGTACCTCTAGGTCTCAGATGTGGTGGTGGATGTGGTTGGAAAAGAAAGAAGTACAAGAATGCCAGGGAAGTGGAAGTTTTATCCAAGTGTCCCCACGGAAAGTTTGACCGGACGTCAGCATGCGTAACATCACAGGTTTTACGAAAGCGAAGTGCAGATAGGTTAGGGTACATACAAGGCAGGTATGACAACAACACTTTGGTGTGTCATGGATTGTAGTGTACGTCCGTTATCAGCCCATCTCCGTGGCCACCTTCGGCGGGAGTTTGGGGGCTGTTATCGAGGTGGTGAGAAGTTCGCTGGCAGCAGAGGCTCAAGTGAACAGAATGGTAAGGTAACTTGACTCTCGCAGACTTGGCTGCGCAGGCGTAGCAGTGTCGACGACTAAAATGGGATTGGGATCACTCGTCAAGGCGTTGCCGACCGAGGGGGAGGGGCACACTCCGGGACATCCCAAGCGCGACATAGTGAGAAGAAGTGAACTTGAATGGTGGAAATTGCTTGATGTCTGATCTGGTTGAAAGAGGAAGAAGAAGATTTAAGAGCAGAAATTCTAGGCGGGCTGCACCTTCCATACGTAACAATACATACGCAACTTTATGATCCCGTTCCGAACACCCCCAACCCACCGGAACCGGGTTCGGGTCCGACACCCCTCGTCCCGAAGCAGTAGAGGTAGGATGAAACAAGTTCAATCAACATCATTCCCTACTTCATGAGAAAGCCTACGTGCACCCACCCCAAACCTACTCGTACCCAATCTTTAAAGACCTTCCTAAGATTGCTCAAAGTCTAGCCATTGCAATACCCAAGACAATAGTTCAATATGTTTCTGGGTCGATTCTAAAGCTCTCTCTTACATAAACTCCTCAACTTCTTCCGTCCCAGGTGCCAAGTTTTATCACCCACGTGCTTTCTCATAGATATCTCAGCCAAGAGCCAGTGAAACAGCTTGACACTGTTACTCAGGAGCCATGATAACCTCAACGTCACGAAAAGGAGGTGCACGAAGATGAAGGCATGATGCCTTCTTACTCCCAAAGGAACATACTGATGGCGACAGCGCTTGTTATCAACAAGGGCTCATCCGCTATGACGTGCGTTTCAGACATCAGCTCATGTTCTGGACCGTCGACCTGTGGGTGAGTACTGTCAGCGTTCTGAGATCCAATCGGGAAATTTACTCGAGACTCCAAGGGGAGGGTTTACCCCTGCCAAGACACGAACATGGTCGGCCCAAGAAGAAGTGAGCTTCCCCAGAAAGATCTTCTTGGATAAGGTAGATATCCATGTTCCCCATCGTTCGATCTTGGAATAAGCTTAAATGTTTGTGTTGTGTCTCGAATGTCTCGAACGGAACGTTCAGGTCTGGCTGGGGATGCGCTCGCTGTAAGACTGGGTTACCTAATATGTTGACATTCTGGTAATCCTTCGATAAAGTTTCTCTTTCTGTCAATACCTTATGTACTTGACCCTGTGCACCTCCTTCCCCATTGATATATCAGTGGCTTCTATAGGCTCGTTTAGTGTACCTACTTCAAAATGAAGCTGCGCCTCCAAGAAGGAACGGGAAGGAACGACCTGAGCGAGAGCCCAAACAGCCAAGAAAGCCAAGCATCATGATCACTGGACTGCCAGGACGGCAGGCGCCCTCTTGGCTGTCGCACAATCTCCCTCATTGCACCTGCTTGACTTTTTGATGCATCTAGGCTTTGAAGAACAAAAATTAGACGAGACGAGCGAGACCTGACCTTCCAATGACACCTCCACAAGACTGACTGTCACGGCGACTACCGAGACAATACCACCGCATCCCCTTGTCATCCATCACCTTGAGGTTTCTTTCCCCTGGTAGAGAGTCTAGACTCCTGACGACCTCTTTCGTTCGCAGAGACCCTAGACTACTTACCGAAGCTCAAAAGATGTCCCCATAAGAAAATAAGCTCAACTCCAAAGCGGCAGACATCGTGATGTGATGCACCCAGTCTGGGGTCAAACACGGCCAAGAGACCCCGAATATGGAAAATGACCGTTGAGTGTCTAGACCGACCCAGCTCAGTACCATCTGCAAGCAAGTCAACGCTGCTGCATGTTTGTACTAGCTTCCCCAGACAGACCAACCAATCCAATGGACCTCCTCGTCGAAACAAAGGGGTTTGTGTTCTCACGATGCCCAGGCCAGATACTCCCCCTTCTCTCGGTTGTAGACTGGTCCGCACGATAGAGGGATTTGGACTTACACTGGTAGCGAGGCACATGGCATCCAGTGCATACTCTCGGCGCGAGGATATCTAGGCCTCAAGCACCCACCTCTCGGTGTCATCCTGCTTGTTTGCTTCATTCTAATCATACCATCTCTCGGTTTTTTCCATTACTTCACTTCTTCTAGTGTATTTCCCTTTGCTTTCATTTTTTTTGCCTGTCATACGTCAGTAGGTCCGGAACCACTGATAGATATCCATAATTCGTCCTTCTCTTTTTGTTCTGCCGTATAGCCCGAGTACTGCTTCCTCCCACTCGACACCCTGATCACTTATCTCTCCAGTCGAAATCATGGCCAGGATATTCAAGTCGTTGGTGGTGGTGGCGGCCGCGTCCGTGACGCCCGTCTGGTCGCTCTGCTCGCACAACACCTTCCTCCACCCGCGAGAGGAGGGCAAGGCAGTCCAAGTCAAGAAGTTCGGATATACTGGCGCCACCGGTCCGCTGTTCTGGTCCTCGCTCGCGCCCGAGAACACGGTCTGCTCCACGGGCACACGACAGTCGCCCATCGACATGACGGAAGGATCCTTCAACATGATGTCCTCGTCCGATATCCAGGTCGACATCCCCGATTTCACCGAGGGCACCGAGTTCGAGAACCTCGGAACCACTATCGAGGTCATTGCGAAGGGTGGCTCGATGACTCTCGGCGACAAACAGTATACTCTGCAGCAGTTCCATTTCCATTTGCCTAGTGAGCACTTGGATAATGGAACGACCCGAGCCAGTTAGTATTCCCTAACGCTTCCCTGCAGTCAGCAGCTCTCTAACAACCTCGTAACAGTGGAAATGCACATGGTCTGGCAAACCGAGAATCAGGAGATTGCCGTCATCGGCACCTACATCGACGTCGCCACCGAGGCTAGTCCCGCACTTGCCATCCGTCCCGTCGCTCCGGCTCCTCCGGCTCCCAGCGGCGCTCCTATTCCTCCTCCCATCAACGGGACCGCCCCAGTCGCACCGGCACCAGCCAGGTTCCGCATCAGGGGAAGCAAACGCCAAAGAAGACAAGAAGCCGTTGTGCCTCCTCCTACCAACGAGACGGCGGCCCCAGTGCAAGACGCCCCCGTCTCGGGTGCGCCCACCGTCCTTCTCGAGACCATCTTCGGCACCGTCGACGCCATTCGCACGCCCGGCACCGTGACCCAGACCCCTCCTTTGGTTCTATCCGAGGTGGTCAACATCTGGAAGTCGGGTCACTTCCAGGGGTACGTGTCTAGTTTTCTTTTCCTCCATCCACTATCCATCCCACTTCTCTCCACCGCCATTTTTTCAGCTTGTCAGATCACTAACCCGTTCCCATCAAACAGATACTCCGGGTCCCTCACCACCCCTCCCTGCAGCGAAGGCGTCAGCTGGCTCGTGTCGACACAGACGCTAAGGATCTCGCCTTTGACGTTTGAGAAGGTTCGCAGTGTTATCGGGTTCAACTCGCGCATCACGCAGAATGCGCCTGGTCAGGATAATATCCTGGCTATGGGGGCTATTCGGCAGTTGAATACATTTGCTTCTTCTGGGGCTGCGTCGCAGCCGGCACAGTGAGAGGTGGTTGATACTGGTATGGATGGCAGTACAGTAGATTTTAGTAGACGAGCGAAGTTGGATAGACAATTCAAGGGCTGTGGCGATCATCCGTAGACAATGTTGAAGTTCGACGCATCTAGGTAACTTTGTGAGATACTGGATTCAGTGGTGTACGGTATCTTTGAAGATTTCGTTGCTCTGACCACAAAGCATCAGGAGCAGTAACGGCGCAAAAGAAAAAGAGTGACATGGGAAAGAGCAAGTGAGAAAGGAAAAAAAAACGCAAAAAGAGAAGGCGTTTGTGACGCCGGGAATTGAGCCCGACGTGGGGGTCGAACCCACAACCTTGAGATTAAGAGTCTCACGCTCTACCGATTGAGCTAGCCGGGCAGCTGAAGCTGCCAGTTGGTTGTTAACAGGCCTCTGAGCAAGTACTTATAAGGCCGCATTGCTCAATTTTCGCAACATGGTATCTTTCGCGCGACCTTTTGGTAATCATGCTTTTCTGGCCTTCGCGAATTGATTTTGGGAAAAACTTCGAATTGACATTGGGGCTGGGCGCTAACTTGAACGCTCACAGTTCATGCAGTCGACTAGGCTCCCTTTGTTGTTCGAGAACAGTGATCTTGCGGGGTTGATAGCGCTGTATCGAGCTGTTATCGATAAGATAGCGTCTGTTTCCCGTCCTCAATTGCTCGTCAATATCGTGTCGTCATGAGAAGCTTTATACGAACCATCAACGGAATCTTTTGATTTGATATTGTTTGAATACCTAGCGAAAGGAACAGTCGATCAGTTTCTCCGCATGTTTAATCATTCGATGTTTCCGTCTCCAACGACTGCAGGCACGAACGGTTGAGCTCGCGTCACAGTCGCAGAAATGGTGATGTCATCATCACTTGCACCCCGAGAACCCCTTGTGGTCAACCATATAATTACCATCACCACCTCTATAAACACGACGAGCTTTTGACAACTACAAGCAACTACACTTAGAAGCTCTCGATTCCAGTTATCGAAAGTAAACAAACCCAACTTCGAACAACCAACAACACAATCAATAACCCCAAATCATCCAAAATGGTCCGTGCTACTCCCGCCATCCGCACCGCCGCCCTCCGCCCTGTCATCCGCCGTGCCCGCGTCCCGCGCTGCGCTCAGAATCAGGTCCGCTTCAAGAGCACCGAGTCCACCGAAGGCGCTCGCGACAACGGCCCCGTCAAGGAGTTCAACAAGACGGGCAACACCAACAAGCCATGGCTGTACGTTTCTCTTCCCCTCCCCTCCACTCCAACAACCTGCTCTCTTGTCCTCAGGCACCACCCTTCCCACTAAAGTACAGTTCAAGCTAACCAACTACGCTGAAACAGCTACGCCGGCGTCGCCGCCCTCACACTCGGCGGCATCTACGCCACTATGCTGGGCAAGCCCGAGAAGGTCGCTGCCGCCTCGCAGAAGCTTGAGTCCGTTGCGGAGGGAAAGCGGGCGCCTCATAACCCTGCTGTTGGTAACGCTAAGTAAATGGGTTTGACAGATTGGATGGGGATGAATGAGATTATGACCTTCTCTCTGGGACTTTGGGAGTATTTTGCGGGGTGACGGCGTTTTTTGAGTTTTACGATATGAATGAAGCCTGCCTGGTTTTCCGGCCTCTGCTGCAGTGTGAAGACGTGCTGCTGATCGATGGTAACCAGCAAGCAGCAAGCAGCAAGAGGGCAGGCATTGAATGGTTCTGAACCTCGAGAGAGATGGGACGAGAAACTACAGACATATATATATATGCTAATGCAACAAACACAATGATCATTGAACATTTTATCCTCCTCATCTTGAAGGGAATTCATTCATTCATTCGCCTGGGAGTTGGTTGGGACAAGAATAAACATCGATGCGAGTGATAGATACAAAGAAAAAAAAAAAAAAAGAATGAGGAAGGTCAAAAATAAGCAAAAAAGAAAAGGAAATTTGCCCACAGCCAGAATCGAACTGACGACCTCATCATTACTAGTGATGCGCTCTACCACTGAGCCATGCGGGCTTCTTGGGTTATTATTGTTTCAAAGCTTAGGATATGGAGCTTAAGAATGCAACATCAAAATGCTAGGTGGTTGGTTGGTGCATGTTAGTTGTTACCTTTGCAAAACGCTTTGTAAGCTGTGATGGTGATAGCCACATAGCGCACATCAAGAAAGAAGGATTTCGTGTGTGGTTATTATTTGCCAAAAGTGGATGGAGCCTACTGATTGCGCTGGATACAATCTAATCATATGCGCTTGACATTTGAGGCAAAAGCGGTGGGTGGGTGGGGTGGGCTTTGTGATAATAAATAAGAGAACAGAAAGAGATTTATTGATTCCCGCCCAATTCATCCATCCATCTTAAGATGCTATTCTAGAAATGATGGCTAGGTACCTATGCCGAACGCCCGGCTATGCCAAACAATCGCATGAAACCGACCAATGTCATGGACCAAAATAACCATGTAATAACGCTATCCTATCCTAACTAAGAAACAGCTTCCCCAGGAGACTGCCTGCCAAAAGAGCTAGTAAGTATAACGTACCAAAGAATCCTAGCATAAACCTAAACGAATTTCCTAATAGTCCGACCAAAGGACAAAGTCCAGCCAACCCAATACCGCCGATCAGCCAGTCGGCTTCAAAACCTCCCATCGGTAATCTCATTCATGATATCCCTCATGATCGGCCTCCCCTTCATGATGGCGCGCTCGCTGATTCCGATGCGCTTGGGGTTATGTTTCCCTCCCACTGTCCCTCCAAGACCAATGGTTCCCTTCTTGGGACTCTTCAGCCCCTTCTGGCTCAAGCCCTGGGATCCAGCGTTTTCTTTGCCCTGACTTTGCGTCCCACCAAACTGCAGCTTCGACTGGACTTTATATCCCTTCCCAATCCTTGCATTCGCTCTCTTAGACGGGGACAACGCCGACCCCTTTCTTGGGGATATAGGTTTGTATACGGGCGCAGGTTTCCTAGGACTCAAAGCATCGGCAGCAGTGGAAGCAGCGTTCGCGTCGGCAAATTTGTGACCCTCTAGAGCGCCGGGCCGGAGTTCATATACCCAGTTGCGATCTTCCATCATGCGCACAAAGCGGGCGAGCATTTCGGCTCCTTCTGGTTCTTTCTCTGCTTCTCCCTTATCATCACCGGTTTCTCCCAGCTCGGGACTAGCGATTGCTGAAGGAGATCCAGCCACCGAAGAAGCCCCCCTCAACGTCTCCCTGCTTCCAACAACAAGCAACTTCGTCTTCGCCCTCGTAAACGCCACGTTAATCCTCCTCCAATCCTTCAGCAGCTCACCAATGCTACACCCCTCATTGCTCCTCACCAGACTCAACACCACAACACTCTTATCTCTTCCCTGGAAGCGATCAGCGGTATGCATCTCTATCTCCTCCGCCGCCACTTTAACTCCTGCCCTCATCGCCCCCGCAGAGCCACCGAGGGTGATTTTGAGGTTATGCTTGAGCAAGGCAAGTTGCGAGCGGTAATGCGTCATCACGCCGATTTCGGAAGCGGGCACGCCGACGGTCAGGAGCGAGTCGACTAGTTGGCAGACGATCCGGGACTCGAGCGGGTTAATGATGCGCTGGCCGCGGGTGGATTTTTCTTCGCGCGAGTGCGGGAGGAGGGAGTCGGTGTTGATGAAACGGACGCGCGCGGAGGGGTCGAGGAGGTCGCGGAGCCAGCAGGTGGTGGGGGTGGGGGAGGGGCAGAAGGAGAGTTTATCTCCTTTTTGGAGGGTAGTTTGTTGAGAGTGGACGAGGAATGACTCAGCGTCGAAATGCTTGGTCGCTAGGGCGTCCATGTCGGGGATGTCGAGGGAAGTGGTGCGGAGTGCTTCGGTGCCGCATTTTAGTCGGCCGTTGTAGATGAGCGTGTTGGAGAGGGTCATGATATCTTCGCACATGCGGTATTGATGTTCGAGGTTGACCACGCTTTGGGGGTGTTTCTCGGACAGGAGCTTGAATAAGCTGACGTCGAGACCGCCGAGGCGGGCTTCCTCGTTTTGTACGAGAGGAGGGAGCTGGTTGTGGTCACCGACTAGGACGAACTTGCGTGCCATGCGGATGGGGCCGAGACAGATAGGGAGCGTGATCTGGGAAGCCTCATCGACGATGCAGTAGTCGAAGATGCGCTCGGCGAAGACAGGGTGGTTGATACCCAAACAAGTCGTCGCCACAATCGGGGTGTCGTTCCAGGCCTCGTGGATCTCCGAAAAGGAAGTCTTCGGCACGCCGGCGAGGGTGGCGAACGAAGGAACCTCAGGGTGAACCTTGACGGGAGGACCGAGACGAAGGATCGGAATGCCGTCATCTTTGAGCTTCAACAGGATGTTGTCCACGGCGGTATGGGTGTACGAAGTTAGTAAGACTGTCTTCTTCTGTGCAACCAAGGCACGGATAATGTGCGCAATGGTGGTGGTCTTGCCCGTACCAGGCATACCAAGCACCAGGGCATAGTCCTGAGCAGACATGACCTTCTCGACAGCAGCCTTCTGATCGACGTTCAGGCCTTGGCCCGAAGCGGTAGAAGGGAGCATGTACTGTGTTGGCACAGCCTTGAAGCGCGGCGCATCCAGGTCGACCACCAGCCTTCGGATCTGCCTAGATCCAAAGACTCCATCAGCCATGACCTGAACGAGGTTATTGCGCACTGTCGCCATGCCGTTGCTGAACTCGTCCTTGTCTAGACGATAGCGAACGGGGCCGGCTTCAGGGTCATCCGGGGTGTTATCGCCGGAGCCAGGAACCTGCATGATGCTGGCAAAGACCTGATTATCGGCCTCGTTGAAGCCGGGCTGCCGGACGCGCGCATTGTGCAGTCTTCTGTCCACGGCGACAGCGATGCGAGTCTTTCTGACTGAGGTGACATAGCCCAGCGCAAGCGCAAAGTGACCTTGTTCGTCAGAAATGACAATGGGCTCACCCACAGTCAGCTGCGAGTCCAGGAACGAAAAGCCGGGAGGAGGCTTTTCCTTGATGAAGGTGTAGGCGAAACGGTTGGTCTTGCCCATCTGTTGGTGATTCTCGTATGCCGAGCCCTCCTCAATTATAACATTGGCGAAGCAACGTCCGATCTTCTCGCGCTCTGTGCTGATCATAGTCCATAGCTCTCGGCGAAGCTTTTGGCTTTCCTTTTCCTCCTTGGTCAGAAGTTCTTCCCATTTCAAGAAGAACTCCTTGTGAATAGGGTTGAGATGTTGGACTACTTCGTCAAACTTCTCGTTCATTGCGCTCGTCTCCCCATCTCCCTCATCAGCAAGCTTGTGGTAGATGAAACATGTCGTCTGGGCATAGCATCTGCCGCACGCATTTTTGTTCTTCTTCATCGGGGGAAGCTGGACACTCCGCTCACGAATGTAGCAAGCCAGCTGGTTGCGCTGCATGATCATGTGGCGGATCTCGTGCCTAACGGCGGGAATGCGCAGCGTCTGGGATGTCTCCATGTAGTATAGGATACCGTAGACAATCTCAGTGTCGTAGCGATCCGAGAGCAGCAAATTGTAGAGTGCTGTTTGCGCCTGATGATTGCTGTTGACATTTTTGCCGGTCTTGACCTCGAAGGGGACGGTCAAGGTCTTGGTCGTAGGCGCCTTAGAGCCTGAGCCCCTTGCTGGGGGGTCGCGCATAGTGACCTGCACGGTGGCATCAATGTTGCCCTTGAGACCGTACATGGGTGACCAGACATGCTCTTCGACATCCAAAAGTTTGCTGACACACATGGTGGCCTTGTCACCGTTTCGACCTTGGACGATAGCATCGGGCTTTGGCTGAGAAGTCACGAAGAGCTGAGCCCACGAACGGAGTTCAGGCATCTTGGACTGTACATGACTCTTTGCATCGTCCATGCTGACCTTGAGGATATACAGATCCTCAAGGTGCTTCTCAAGAGTCTTGTTAATGACGTTGGTGAGGAATGCCGGATCCCACTTGTTGGCCACCAAAGCTTCCTGGAAGATTTCGTGGAGAATCGTACCGTAGACAAGCGCGGGGGACAAGTCGCTTGTGGCTTTGACTCTGTCCTGCAAGACCGCACGCCGCATGCAGCTAAACGAGTCCGCAACGACAGTGGATGAGATCAGCTGATCCGGGTGTAGGATCAGCATGTTCTGGTTGTTGTCGACGACACATTTTCCTTGGTCTTCGAACTGGCCGATGATGTGGACGTATGCGCTGACGCTTGCGGGAGTGTCAAACCAATCGCCTCGGAGATAGATCGTTCGCACAGAGTTGGTTCTATCAGCCTGTACGACGAGGATCTGAAAAGGGCCAATATTAGTAGGAGAAACGCACTTATACGGCAACGGAGGGGACTTTACCTTCTCAGGGGATTCACGGCCACGGTCATCCGTATATGAGCTCTCGAGAACATTGGTTACTAGATACCTTTGTATGGCTCTAGGCTTTTGACTAGGCTAATATGAATGTCTTAGCATACGCACTTCCATCTCTTGTGGATCGACAAGCTCACTTTCATAAACATACATGTGAAGAAGCATCTTGCGCATGGCCGGCATGCTGTGTTGCAGCCATTTCAACCGCGTCAAAGTCAAAATCATTACCGAAATCATCACCAAACTCGTCATCCTCATCGCCCACAACCTGCTGGGGCAATTTCTTGGGTGACTGCCTCTTCCTAGGCGATAGTCTCTTCTTAGGGGACAGTCTCTTTCTGGGTGACAACCTCACGGCAGGTTGCTGTGTCGCAGACTCGACTTGAGCAACCAGGTCTTCTACCCCATCAAAAATATCGTCATCGAGATCACCAAATTCGTCATTATCGACGGCTGTCTTTGACGATTCGCGTGGAGCTGGCGAGACAGCATCGCTTGCTATGAGAGTGCTGCCGTCACCTCGACCAATGAAACTCGCGTCCAGTTCCAGGAGAGTGTCCTCGTCAAAGTCAAAGTCGTCATCACCGTAATCCGAAGATGCCTTCTCTGGTAGATTTGAGGCAGCAGTTTCGGTGGTCTGCCGCTCGGCCTTCCTTCTTGAGGGAGAGGAGTTCTGGTCAGGAACGGTTTGGGGTGCTGTCTTTCGTTTTGATGGCGACTTCTTCTTGGGAGACGGTGACTTCTTTTGCTGTGCTGGGGCATTGGTCGTCTTTTTGGGGCCCTCGATCTCGCCATCAACGGATTGTAGTAGTTCTGAAAGGAGGCTCGACTTCTTCTTTCTGGGAGTGTTCTGGGAAACGGCCCTATCTTCTTCATCTGGACAAACGGTACGGCGCCGCTTGGGCCAAGCGGAACCGCAACTGACGGACTTCCTCAACGATCGATCGCCTGATTGCGGACGAGGCGAAGATGCCATAAGCTGGGCGAAGAGGGGGTTCTTATAACTTGAGGGACTCGTATCATTTCCATTAGAAGAGAAACGACTCCACAAGTCAGAGGCAGGATCTGCATGGGGTGTCTTGGAAGCGCCAGCAATCTTCTTGAGGGCGACATGTGGAGTGGTCAACTTGGCAGCCGGTGATGAAGCAGGCGAAGAGCTTTTTGCGCGTCTTTTGCCATTCTTGGGGATCATTGGCGAAGCGGGTAATTGTAGAGGCACTCCGGACCTCCAGTCGACCCTGTCACCGGGCGATTTTTCTCCATCTTCCTCCTCGGTGGTGGCTTCAGGTACACCAAACAGCTCCTTCCATGAATGGCGATCTGCGGGAGTTTTGGCGTCGCTAAATTCCTCGTCGTTGGAGTCTGGTGATGGCCTCTTCCTTGGGATCGACTTGGTGATGTTGATGTTTTCTTTTTGGAGTTCGTCGGTGGCAGCCTTTGCGGGCTTTGCCGACTTTGGTGGTTTGGAAGATGTTCCGTCGGATCGAAAAGCCTGGAGCTTATTCTTGGCCGATTCCGAGACGGGGGCTAGCGATTGTAGAGGCCCTTTGTTGGTGGTGTTGTTGGCGGCGGCGGGATTGCTTCTTGTCCTCTGCCATCCTCCGCGCTGCGGTTGTCATGTTAGTAGAGGATCGAAGGAATGCTCATGTGTGACGGACCTTGGGGGGTTGAGCATAGGCGTCTGAATATGACTTTTTGAGAGGCATTGTCGAGGCGTTGGATTTGACCAAGATAAGGATAAAGTAAACAAAAACAACCACGGCGCTGGGGCCAATGGGTGGATGCGCTTCTGAATGACCAAAAAGTCCAAAAGATGGAGCAAGTGTTATGGTGAAGGCACAAATCAGAAAGCAATCCTATATCGCGTGCCCATATGGGCTTGAGAATCCGGAGTCTGGAACCTGCGTTGGGTGGGCGAGGGGAGGTCAAGTGATGTGGAAAGCGGGAGGAAGTCCGAGTCGACGCGATGACAGTCGCGTTTGCTGCAACGGGCACGGTTGGCTCTGCCAGTCAAGTGGAATCAATTAATTGTTAACAGGGGGTGCCTGGAGCTCTTCGGCAGGTACCGCTGCGATAAGATAAGCCCCACAATTTTGCACCCCTGTAGGCACATGGGGGCGGTTGGTCCGCTGACGTCTAGCGGTTCAGCCGCCTGTGCTACAGCGTCGCATCAGAGCTCCAAAGTCCAACTTCACCTCACTCCATCACATCGGCAGCTTCAACTCTTCAACTCTTCAACTTGGATCCCGTCCCATCCCGCCTCGAGGGAGCTTGACCGCCCGAGGACATCTACCTACCTATAACCCAACCACCGGGTGACTAACGGACTTTACAGAGAATCCAACAACGACTTCAGACCATACGAACGATTCGCGATACGTGCGCCGCCGATCCGATCTACGGACTTACGGCACTTGACACGCGGGGCACATCAGACAGACTATACGAAAGAGGACGACGACGGGACTATGAACAGACTATAGCTATATACAGTAATCAACACCGGTAGCAACCATGGACGACTATCCACGCGGGAGCCTGGACCACAATATCCCCTTCCTCCTCACCCTCGGCGTTTCCCCTCCCAACTCCAGCTCAGCCCACAACCCCGAACTCAGCAAGACTCTCAAGGACCAAGCCATCGAGGTCCGATCCGACCTTCCTACTCTCGACCTCCCTCCCGCCCAAGCTCTACTACACTACATCCAAGAGCGGGATGCCTTGAACCTACCATGCATCGCATACGAGCACCAGCTTCGTTACCGGTTTCGGGTCAAGTCAGCAGAGAGGGTGAGCACTCCTTAGTCACATGCTATCTGTACCTTCGCCAGAGGATGGTGCCCTAACCTGTGTTACTCTCTCTTAGTCCTTCCTGCTGCCTCCCCGCCGCGCCCGGTTGCCTGAGGGGATTGAAGCACCTCCCGGTGCCGTCCTCCATTCGCCCTTCTCGCCTCTGACTCCGATATCCCCCCTGTACCCCGACGGTCTGATCGATGCGCAATGGATCTTGAAGCACCAGGAACTGATCCCGAGTGTCGTGCTCTGCTTCTACAACCTCGTCTCCGACCCAACCCAGTCCACCCTAAGCGATAACCAGATCAAGTCCGATGTGAGCAAGCTTAGAAACCTGATAATCCAATCGGGATACAAGACCCGTCTGGCTATTGTGTTTCTCTCCGACCCTGTTGGCGACCACACGGACTACCTCCAAGATCGCATCGAGATTATTCGCAGGGGCTGTGCACTTGACCCCAAGTCGGTCTTCCTCATGCCCCCCAACGAAACCCACGAAGACCTTGCGCGCATGGCTGAGAACATGTTGATTACATTATACGGCGCTTCAATGGAGTATTATAAGGAACTGGCTCGGCATTCTCGCAAGAAGAGAGGAAGGGGAGTTGCTCCACCGCCAACCGTGCCACCAACAACAGGCACTTCCCAAACGCTGTCGCTGGCAGGATGGAATGTCCGTTATGACTTCAAGTCAGCTATACTGGCCGAATACCGTCTGGAAATGGAGAATGCTCTGCGCTCCTACGAACAAGCATACGAAAACCTACTGAGCTCCGAGCTTGTCGAACTAATACCAAGCTGGAGTCCTCGCTGGAACGAGGCTCGGCTTCTTGCTGACGTGATAGCCATCCGTTCCATTCGCTGCCTGTTATGGAACGCGCAGAATAGCGCGGCCGTTCGCCGCTGGCAATTTCACCGCGAAAGGATGGCGGACCTTGTCGAGCGCCTTGGAAGAGGCACCACTAACTATGGGTGGGAGGCCTGGGAAGCGCGTTGGGCAATCGTCATGGCGAACTTGATGGAGAAGGCAGGCATCCCAGAGCTTGATCCTGCCGAAATGCGACTCTATCTCAACCCAGAGAAGAATATTATGGGGGAACGACTACAACCGTGGGAGTTCCTCCACCATACAGGTTATTGGTACCGTCTGGCTTCCAGGCACTTGTATGCCCGGAGAGTCCGAGCTCGTGCTATGCCTGAAGACGATAGGAGACCACCAGGCTCTTCCCCGGCTTCTCACATTGCGAGCAGAGGCTTCACATATGACACTTTCATGTGCCCGGAACCCCACGAGGAGTTTCCGCTGGAGCATATGACCTATCAAGGTGTTGACCATAACGGCATGATTATCGACTGCCTGTCACGAGCACTTCACGAGTTTATGCAGAGGGATCAAGCACGGCTGGCTGCTGAGTTGTCTCTAGAGTTAGCCAGGGAACTGGGCCTCAGGCAGGAATGGGCCAAGATTGTCGAGTTACTTCGGCCTATCTGGCAAAACATGTCCTTCAGGAAGGAACGCTGGCCAGCATTGGCTGAGGAAGTTAGCTGGGCTTTAAGGGCAGCCGCTTCGAAGACTGGTGAACTTGGCCATGTGGTTACCATTGACTGGGAATTGCTGGATCGAGGTAAGATTCCAACAATTTTGAGTGACTTCGCTTGCTGATGATGATGGAGTAGGCTTCACGAAACGCAAAAACTGGCAATATGACATAACCAAGTCCCTACAACTAATAACGCCGGATCCCAAGCCGCTTATCAATATCGCAGATGGCCAAATCATCTCGCCTATTTCAGCTACCTTTGTTTTCCGAGACGAGGAAGGGAAGGCCGGCCAGACCACCCGTGCCCAGCTGTGCCTCCGTTCCAACGCTCATGCCGAATCCGCTCCCATACCATTCAGCAGGATCGAGGTCAGGTTCAATGGCAGCATCAACACTCTCGTACTGAAACATCAAGTCGAACAAGACAGCAAGCGCCAAAAGCACGGTAACATTGTTCTCTGTCCGGTATCCCTTGAGGATGTCACCCCAAGCGAAAAAGAGCCGACGACAGAAGACTCAACCGAAGATGAGAGAGGAACTGAGTTACAAGGCACCACCGACCTGACCCTCTCACCTGGTCAGACTCTCGTCTTCGTTCTGGACATACCCCTCCGTGAACAAGGCGAAGTAACCGCTCTCTCGCTCACCGCATCACTAGAGACCGAATCCTTTGACCTCCATCAGTCTCTAAAACTCCGGGATATGCCCAACACGACCCATATTTGGTATCCCACACCCTCATCCAGGAAGCGCATCACACGGTCAGTCAGCCCGCTGTCCCTCCGAATCCTTCCAAGGCCTCCCAAGATGGAAATCAATGGCGAAATCAAGGAGCAGTACTACACCAACGAGGCAATAACGCTAGACTTTGACATTTACAACGCCGAAGATGTCGAGGCTCCCTCCAAGTTCGATGCGCTCTTATTCTGCGATGAGGATGAAGCGTCATTGACTGCTCCGGCATTCACAGTGGAAATAGTGTCAGGAGAATCAAAAGAAGAGAGCAAGAGATCATCAACAAGCAGTTCATCCGGCCGCGAATCGAAAGTCTCCTCTTACCTCCTAGGCGACATCCAACCAAGTGGCACCGCCACCGTCCGCCTACAATTTCCTCCCATCGAGCGACCCAGCCGCTACGAGTTGAATCTGCGCGTCGTCTACCGCCTCCCAACCAACCCAGGAACGACCATCATCCAGACAGCTGTCTACCAACTTAACGTCTTGAACCCCTTCGAATCCAACTATGAGCTCCTGCCGCGGGTCCACCCCGAGCAGTGGCCTTCTTTCTTCGATGCCGAAGGCATCCAACCACTTTCCCTTCCTTCTCAAGAGGACAACGACGCGGTAGTATCATACAAAGGCCTCACCCAATCCTGGTCTCTCCTAACCAGATATGCCTCCTTCGCCTCTGAAGATCTCAAGGTAGTCGACGTAGACATCAAAGTCCTCCGACAACCCAGCCAGAAACCCAACACTCCGCCACCAATGACCTGCCTAATCACTCGCCACGGCGAAAAATCCCTCCCCGAAAAGGGACAACTAATGGAGCCGCACACGATCGAGACCACATCCTTCGATATCGTGGCGCAAAAGATCAGTCTCGACGATCGCGGTCCGGCACCGCTAGACTTGGCTATGATCATCAGATGGAAACGGGTTCCCTCCTCTTCAGAAACAGAAGAAGATGATTCTGAAGACACAATAAACACCACAACCCTTCCAGTCCCGCGCTTCTCCCTCTTCGGCATCGAGCCGCGCGTACTCGCCCATGTCAACTACCTCGACACCCCCGACTCACATACCCCCTTGATCCTCCTCCGCGTGATCATCGAAAACGCCTCCAACCACTTTTTGACGTTCGGCGTGTCGATGGACACATCCGAGGAGTTTGCCTTCTCGGGACCAAAGTTGTCGGCTGTGTCGGTGTTGCCGGTTAGTAGGCGGGAGGTGGAGTATAGGATTTTGCCTACGGGGTTGGGACCAGCAGCGGGTGGGACGGAAGAGAGCAGAGGTGAGGGGATTGGTGAGAGTGATAAGGAGAAGAGAGGCGAAAAGGGTTACTGGATCAAACCGGGCTTGACTGTGAGAGATAAGTACTTCCAGAAGGTGTTGAGGGTCATTCCAGCGTCCGAGGGGGTGAAGGTGGATGCGAAGGAGGGTGGGTTTTTGGTTTGGGTTCCTACTGGTGATGGTGCTGAGAATGATGAGTAATGATATGTTTATGGATGTGAGAGAGGAAACGGAAGATAGGTTTAACACATGCTCCATTTTGGGTCTTTGGGTACAAGCGAGAATACAGGTGATGGAATTAATCATTGTATTATAACCTACAACCTCGAGCAATACGGATTCCTGGTCAGTCCGGCAATGCTGGGATAGAGGTTTTGCCAGTTGCGTTTGGCTCTCTGTGTCCGTGGTTGTTTGATGCAAATGGCAGACCTTTAATCCTGCGTTGCCGGACCGGACTGACATGGACTTCGGAATGTTCGAGATTATACGATACCCATTGGGCTCGTTACTGTTATTGAGAAACCCTCTGGTGTTCTGAGCTGAGTTCATATGTCTGGTTCACTGTGTCCAGTTCTCGAGGTTGGCTCGCAGCGTCAAGCTCCCAAGCCCCATTGCTGCTTGGGAGCTCCTCAGGCGGCACATGCAACTCTGTGGCCTGAGCCTCCGTAGGAAGCTCTTCTTTGGCTTCTGACTCGACCTTCTTCGGTACGCCACTTTCTAGAACTTGAAGCTCACCGGATGAAGGTGGCTTCTTCTTCGACCTCTTAAATCGGAAGCAGTAGTAGGCCAACCCCGCGACAATGGCCAGCGCAGCAACCCCACCGGCCACACCCCCAGCAATGGCTCCGACCTCCTTACTCTCAGACGACGCCTTGTTGGTAGTAGTAGCAGGCGTTGCCGAGGCTGTGGCGGTGGCGGTGGAGGAAGATGTAGTAGAAGTTGAAGCTGGTTTATCAAAGTCGACGGTGTTCGCAAGGAAGGTGTCCCTCACTTCGTTCGACGACCACGAGATATCAGAGAGATTGTGGCTTCTATACCAGTCCTCTACAATCTTGGGCGTGCGGTAGTCTTCTGCATCTGCGTTGTACTTGCCGTCTGCATCCCCCCATGCCAGCTCGGTCATATCGAAGATGCCTAGGCCCTGTAGGAATGGATCCTTAGTGGTCAAGTAATCTTTCTGGCCGAAGGCATCCCCGCCATAGACTAGCATCTGACGCTTGCCTATGACGACGCAGTCGTGGTTGTTCCGGGGCTCGGATGAGCGGGCGTCTGCTCGAAACCAGACAAAGCCTGGAAGACTCAGGATGAAGAGATCGTCAAAGGCTTTTTGCCAGAGTGCGTCGGCTCCGCCATATACAAATCTGAAAGTTTCGACCAAGGCTGGGTTAATTTTACTTGTTCATACTTGTTTTCGAGAAAAAAAAAAGAGTTTGCTGTCCACGGGTCAACTCACATTTCATACGTCCCAGCTTGGCCGGCTACTCCCACCACGCAAAACGTTTCCCGATCCTCCGGAGCGACGCCTGACGTGACTTGCGATCTCCACTGGCCGGTCTTGGGATCGAAGAAAGTCACATTGTTGAAGTTCAGAAATCCTGACAGGCCAAGACCCCGCCCGCTTCCGCCGTTGACCGGCATCACTTTCACTCCACCCAAGGTAAACACAAAGCCGTTGGGGCCGAACTGAGGGACATGTATTGCCCGACCATCGAACAGCGTGTTGGTGGACGGTAGGATTGGCTGAATATCGAGCGATCCCAACGTCTTGGTCTGCATGTCGTAGGAGACCGCCACTGGTGAGGGTATATAGTACCCCTTGCCGTCGTCCTGGATGTCGGGATCAGAAGCCATCGACGTGTGGCCGCCTATCACGTACGCGATGCTGCCGAAGGAGCCATGAGCGGTGGCGAACGCGGCCTTCTCTGTCAGATTGATTGACTTGAGCATGTCGAGGTTGGAGGGTTCTTCCTTCTCCCACTTGCCGCTCCCCATGCCATCCGCCGTGAACTTCCAGATCCCATCTTTGGTGATCTTGTCAGCGTTGCGGAAATAGGGCGCGCGCCCTCCAATGACGTAGAAGGCGCTGCCGCTGGGGTCGGCCCACAGGGCTTGGTCGGATAGCGGCACCGGCCCGTCGTTCGCTTTGGACGTCGCCTTGATCTCGACTGTCGATGTGAGCCACGACTTTGAGATGTCAATCGAGAGCGTCGAGTTCACCGGATCAGGGCCGACGGGGTTTAAGCCGTCCGGTAGCTGGGACACTTCGCCGCCGTCGATGTATACATAATGTCCGAGGACGATTGCTATGTCACTTGGAAATTGGGAATGCCTCCCGTCTCAGCAACTGGGGCAACATAGCATAAACGGGGTCTTACACCCAATGAACGGAACGTATGATACATACCTCGTGAGTACCCTCTACGAAGGAGCCTGTTGGCTGGGGGGTTGTCCAAGCGCTGTGTTAAAGCAGGTTGTAGGGAGATGGCGGAAAGAGCGAGAAATGTAAAACAGATCGACTGTAGTACTCGCGAGGTACAGGTGGAGGAGCATGAAAACACGTCCATGGTGGCTCACAGATTGTACTTGCGAAGGAGAAATAAAGGTTGAAGCAACGGTAGCAACAGAAAAGTGAGGACCGAGAGAGAGCCAAGGAGGGAAAAATTAGAAACGAACTGAAGTGAACTTGGATCATATCTTCAGGTCGTACAAAGCCACAGGAACCGAGTTTGAGACACTCGAAGTCTAGACTCCCTGTTGTGCAACAACCAGGGCGTACAAAACGGAACAAGGCTTTTACCAGAGCAATCCTGCTAATAATTAACTCGGATCTTCATGTCCAGGTTGCTCTTTCCTAGATGGTAACACCGCAGCGAATATGCTTTATGTGAGTCGGATGAAGAGGCTGAGGATATTGTCTTGAAATGGAAGTTTTAAAGGCTCCTATACCAGGACATGTGTGTAATGAATGTTGGAGTCAAACCGGGAAAAGGACCACTACCTCCACGGTGAAGGGCAAAGAATCTCACCCCAATCTTGAAAACGCTTCCAATGGAACTCTTAACTCTCCCCGGATGTCGCCGCACCTGTTGTTTCTGGATCGCCGACCTGACTAGTCACATCGATAGCACAAGTGCGACTCGGCGCATCAATCTCGCAGGCGCGGCTTGTGACGTCGAGTTCATAGATGCTCTTTTGTGCGTCAAGCTCGCATGTCTGCTCGCGGCTTGAAAGTTCCGGCGGCGATACAGGCATCTCTGTTACCAGCGGCTCCGTCGAAAGCTCGGTTTTGGTGTTGGATGAGAGTGTACCCTCATAAGACCCCGGATCCATGGGCGACCACGGTGTCGGTTTCCTGAGCCAGAAGTAATAGATCAGTGACAGAAGGATGGCCGTGCCGACGAAGGCTCCTACTGCGCCACCGGCTATTTGGCCTACTTTGTTGAAGTCAGAATATGTCTTTCTTGTGGGACTTGATGTGGTTGTGCTTGAGTTCGAATCACGGAAAATGTCAGGCTTCGCCAGAAACATATCTTTCACCTCGTCAGACGACCACGACACAGCGGAGGAGAGATTGGTGTTATTTCTGTACCAGTCCTCCACCACCTGAGGAGATTTGTAGGGCTGCGCATCGGCGTGGTAAGTGTAATCTTTGACCCAGCTCATGGCCGTCATGTTGAAGAGACCGAGTCCTTGCGGGAACGGATCCTGCCTGTGCCAGTACCGGTCGGCTGTACCCGAGGTAAAATCGAGGCCGCCTACGATCAGCATTTGATGGTTTCCTATCAGCGCGCAGGCAGCGTTGGCGCGGGTCTCGACTGAGCGCTCGGCGGCTTGGAACCAGACGAAGCCGGGGAGACTTAGGACGTAGAGATCGTCGTAGGATTTAGTGGAGGTTTGGTCGGCTCCTCCGAATGCGAATCTGGTGTAGGACTAAGTTCAGCGAGTGTTTGTGAATCAGGAATAAATGAAAGGAGAAGAGAGCAAGCACGACAAATGAGTAGAGGTAGTAATCGAGCCAGGGTTACTATGGGTTTCCGTTAGACAAACTCACAGTTCATATGTCCCAGCCGGGCCAGCAACACCGACCATACAGACCGTTTGTCGAGGCTGAGGGATATCGCCGCTCGTGGTCTGCCACATCCATTGCCCAGTTTTCGGGTCGAAAAAGGTTATGTTTCCGAAGTCCAGCAGATGATCGCGCTGCAAATCTTTGTCATATGCGGTCCCTCCGACAAGAAAGACTAAGCCGTTGGGACCGAATTGAGGGACATATTCTGCCCGTCCACTCCGCAAACGTCCAGACGGCGGTATTGCGGCGCTCAAGTCAGAGGATACTAGTTGCTTAGACTTCATGTCGTAAGTAATCATATACGACATGACTGTAAACCCGCTCTTCACGTCCGGGTCTGACATATTTGACGTCGTGCCCCCTATGTGAATTCCTAGACTTTGTGAGCCATAGGTGCTGGCAAAGGCCGCACGATCAGTCAGGTTGATTGACTGTAGCAGATCGATATTGGAGGGTTTCTCCAATGCCCAGGCGCCACCACCTTTTCCGTCGGCTGTGAACTTCCAGATTCCATCTTTTGTAATGTTTTCTTTGCCGACGCCGTTCGGCGCTCGGCCGCCGAAGATGTAAAAAGCGTTACTGCTGGGATCTGTCCATAGGGTCTCCTCCGAGAGCGCTACAGGGCCGTGGTCGCCTTTTGGTGTTGCCTTGATCTCGACTGTTTGCGCGGACCATGATCTCGAGATGTCTATGGAGAGAGTCGACTTCATGGGTCCTCCGCCGGGGTTAGCCAGCTGAGAGATATCCCCACCGTCGACGTAGAGATAGTTTGCCAAGACGGTAACTTTCAAGCGCCTGTATTAGTACCATATACGTTGCTTGACTGCTGTCGCATTTGTGACCAGAGTAAGGGGATTGTGAGAGAAGTATAGAGGTAGCAAGGTACGATTCTCATACCTCGGGCATTTCCTCTGCGGAGAAACTTAGCAGCGGGAGGAGCGTCCGATAGTTGAGCCCAAGCATGCTGAAGGAGAAAGAACCAAATTGCCAGGACGAAGCGAGGGGAGGAATGAGAGATTGAGGTCAATCTCAAAAGACAATTTGATACTGAATCCATGACGACATATGTCTTCTTTAAAAGAGAGAAGTGTGCTCCAATTCAGGAGCTTGGGATGGTAGAGGGCAGTAGAGAGGGTAATGATTTGGAGAAAAAGGAAGGTGCCCAAGGAAGGAAAATCCAACCCATCCATATTATCAGGCTGTACTTCCCTTCCGAGACTGATTACTGAAACACTCGAGGTCTAGACTCTGCCTCGTGATACTTAACCGGGAACAGGGAAAACGGGAGTATCGTGTCACCAAACTCGGATCTCACCAAGAATGTCAGGCGGTTTGGCCCTTTGTTTTCTCCTTCCTCGAAAAGAAATTGAGAATCTGATTCAGTGACTTATACTTCAGCTCCGATATGTGTTCATTGATGGAATGAGGGAATGGGGTTGAATTTGGACTGGAGTGTCTTGAAAGGTGCCAGAAAACATATGGAAAACACCAAAAGGTGCGGTCATGATGTTAGCACAAACTCTCGTGATAGATGAAGCATGAAAAGATACAATAATCGTTCAGCATCGTAGAGAACAAAGGGCCCGAGACCAGAACATACCATTTGAACACACTTTCCTGACCTGGAACAGAATTGATTCCTCATCCCAGCGATGTCCACTCATGGCCGTTGGTCTTTTCCCGGTGATCGGCTGTACTTTTCCAAGTTTTACGGCTGCCGCATCCAGAAGCGAGTTCCCATTTTGCACCTTTACGGATTATGTGACGTCGATATCGAGAAGGGATGGACGCGCGGCGGATGGACTTTGGTCAAGGCAAGCGCCATGGCCGCTACCCAGGAAACTACCTCTAAACAAGAGTCGTTATCTCGTGGCTACCGCTTCTACTCATCCATAACAGATATCCTCTTTTGGGTAAAGACACAGCTTATGCGGGTATTTTTAGTCCGCTTTTATCTGCATATGCAGCATCTTTCCAACCGCATTCGCTCATAAACCTAGCATAATCCACAAATCATGTCTGTTACGGATGAGTACCTTAGTTGCGGTAGAAGAATACCGTCTCAGTCGGCACCATGGAAGACACTCAGTCGCCCCGCGACATACTCAACCAGGCTCTCTCGTTCCAAGCCACAGCCGGCGTGCACGAAGAATACGCCCGGGGCCATACAGGTTCAACTTTTTGGAAAACCGGATTCGGCCAATGCGGCCTCGTCTTCACCGTTCCCGACCAGCCCGGAGTCGTGATCAAGGTCGCCCGCCCCTTCTTCGGCGACGCCTTACAAAACGACTACCACGTCCACCAGCGCATAGCAGACATCTTTGCCAGGCGCGACTGTCTTGACTATAACTCCGCCGTCAACACCGAGTCACCCGCCAAAATTCGCCTCCAAATCCTGCAAGTCTTCTCGTTTCTCTCCTATAAAGCTGCTGCCGTCGGCAAAAAGCCTGACTTTGCCCATTTCACCGACCCTGAGCCTGACTCCGACACTACCTCTATCGTCGCTGACAGGGATAGTTACCTCTGGTGAAAGAGAAACCTTTCCAAGTTTCCAAACTCCGGAACCTCTAACAACGGGACTTTTGTCCTCCCGCTCCCGTCTTATTTGCCGAATACATCCCCCCTCTCCCCTCCGCCGTCCGCTCCGCCCTGATCCAACTCTACTGTCCACCGTCCCAGCAACGCTCTGTGAGCTCAAACCCCGTTAACGTCGATTGTCTCGCGCGCGTCTACCTCGGTCGACGAAGACTGACGAAGTCTGATGGGAAAACCATCATCGAGTCCGCCAATTTCGATTTGAGGAACTATAACCATCAGCTGGACCAGATGCTAGAGCTGGAGCTTCCCGTCGCCCAATACGCAGAAATGATAGCCGAGACGCCGGCGGAGATGCACTAGGTGGCTAGGACGGATAGGTATGATGTCGAGTTTGTTGAGGCATGTGTTGAGAAGCAGAAGACGTTGCCCGACGGAGTGGATAAGATTGTTGATGATTCGAGGGTGTTGATGTGTTGGGTAGGCTTAAGATGTCTTTGTTAGTCTGGTAAAAGGTTGGGACACTGTGGGAAAAGTGCTGTAACGTACCAAGACATGTTGTTCCATGTTCTCTCCGCTTTCCAAATTTAACGACGGACTACGACTTTACTAACTCCCCTTAGTTTCAATATGCACTGCAACCTTGCCGCCTTCGCTTAAACCCTTCATATACTAGTTCCGTTCTTCGTCCATCTCTAAATACCAACATCACCAACGTCGGTTCTTTCCCTTCGGCCACCCATCTTTCAACTTTCATCATCATCTGAGTGAGAGCAAACCTCTATCCGCGCATGCATCATGGCCATAACCTCTGCCCCTGTTGAGATCATTCTCTATATCCTTCAATCTTGTGACTCCTTTACCGAGCTGCGGGCTTTGTTCTCGACCTGCCGCCGTATCCACAACGTTTGGCTTGAAAATGCTCCGAGAGTGGTTTGGCACGTCGGCCCAAAGGTCATACCAGGCTTTGACTGGGCTTTGATGGCGGTATGTAATCCTGTTCACCACACACTACATGATTGTCATAGTGCCGGTCCGTCTAACATCCCATCCAGGTACGCGCTACCGCTCTTGTCCACGACGCCCACCGCGACGGACATCTTCCCCCCGAAATCAGGCCCAAGAAGTTGACTGGCGAGTTACGAAAACCGTCCCTTCAAGAGCTCAACTCCGTCTTTGGTCTGCATCATTTCGTCCAATGCGTTGAGCTCAGGTACTGCCACGACAACCTCACGATCAACAAGGCTTTTAACCGGCCCTCAAACCAACCGCAAAACCTATGGCCTGAGGATAGGAAACCACCACCCCCTATCAACAATAACACTCCAGAGGACCCGGGAGAAGGCATGCGTGTCTGGACGAAGCGTTTCCATACCGCGGCTTATACGTCCCTGCTCATGGGTGCTGTGTTTGCTCGCGCGTATAATCAGCCGTTCTACCCGGAGGATCTGGACGCTACGTCGTCGTCGTCATCGTCGTCTTTGCCTTCAGGCGGCAATCATCCAAAAAGCCAGTCCCCGCTCTTAGAAGCACGAAGGAAGGAGCTCTGGGATCTCATGCGCAAGGCTTCCTCAGACCGCTCAAACGAGCGGCATCACCGGCTTACCATCAAAGAGGACATGCGTGAGTATCTGCGTCAGTTCCCCGTCTATGATCTCAACAATGAGCTGAGTGGCCAGGGGAAGGTGTTTGGTCCATTTATCGAGTGGTACATTCGTTTCACCATATCACAGTACAACAAAACCACACCAAAACCGACAACACGGGATCCGTCCCGCCCCGCTATCCAGTTGGAGATTGACCGTCTTTATGCCGCTTTTGATCAAGGTGAAGATGTTGACCGTTGCCCCGACCGTCCGAGTTTTGAGGCTTTCATGGAGTGGCATGTAGATGGCACACCGCTATCCGAGTCGTTCCTAACAAGCTTTGTTGGATCCCCGGCCGAAGGCGAAGCGGTTGTCTGGGCTGCCATGCAGGCGGTCCACATGTTTGAGTTTATCCTTACTTGTATCACGAACCTGGACGGGAGATGCCGGTTCGGGAGAAGTTGTACATGCTGCGAGAGCGACAATCAGGAGGGGATCGCGGGTTCGACTTCGACTTCGCCGACCCCTACGAACTTGTGGATCACACCATCAAAAACGATAACCGCAAAGGTTGTTCTCTTTGGCATTTTCCAAGCCGAGGAAATCCTGATGCAGGTCGACCCCAAAAGCTTAATTGAACAGCAACTTGTCGCACATTCGCCGCCAAGATCGACCTCGCCTTCGTCTTTGTATCGTGACGGTGAAGGGCATGTCGACGACAACAAATATTTAGACATACCCCTGGTCTTCGACGACCTATACAACCACTCAGGCATCGCGAATCAGAACCATGGCGGAAACCGACCACCACCCCCTCTTCAACTTTTCATGTTCCTACTTGAGCATCATTTCAACCTCGAATTTGACTACAGCCTGTTTACAACTCATACGGACGGTCCTCAGAGTTATTGGCTGTTCAAGAAAAGGGCCACCATCTTTGCCCACGGGCCCGAGCTCGTGCCGGAAAGAAGTGTGCTGGACTATACCAATGGTATGGAGTTTCTGGTGCCCTTATATACCCGGGTCTTCTCCTTTTATAACCATGACGATTCGTACTTTGACCATCTCACGTATCACGGTAATCCTCGCACGTGGGAGCCAAACTATAACTATTTTGAGGAGCTTCTCCATTTGGGTGAATAGTAGGACCTTCTCTATCTCGGTAACCCTCGCATGTGGGAGCCAAACTATATAGCTTTTCTGAGAACTTGTAATGTTGTTGACTCCGACATGTTGAGTTGGCTCGACTCTTCCAACCCTTATCGTTTATTGTATCTCCGTTTCCTCTTCTTACTATCATGTCTTTTTTATTTGGCTAGACTGGCCCTCCGTTTCCGCATCCCTCGGCCAAGGTGTGCTTTGCGGACGGCAAAGGAGCTTGGACAGCTCAGGGAGCCCCCGTGACTGAACCCATCCATGTCTCTCCACAGTCACGTTCCTGCATTAGCGTAGAATATCGCAATCCGAGGGTCACGGGCCGCCTTATCACAGGCGAGATAAAGATGTGGAGGTATCATTGTTGTCGATGTAAGTACCTCCGGAGTACTTCATGAGTTACAGTATATAGCCTTAATGAAAGTTAAGAGGTTGAAAGTGAATGAAGGAAACGTTGGACAGAAGAGCAGATAGAAGACTGAAGAAGTGCCTGATGTCCTACCCCAAAGCAACAAGAATCCTCTCCCGTTTACACTTCAGCCAGGCCCGCATAGAAACATCTCTAACCATAGTGACCCTATACGCGATGCCCTCCCGCCTCTTGATCAGGAACAAAACAAGAGACATGTTCAGTTTCTTTCGCCATAAAGTGCCACTCGAATGGTTGGAAGGATAGCTAGCAATCGCAACGAACTCGGCCTTCATCCGTGCTCTTTGCCAGGTGTATTCAGGTCTCTCCCATTTTCCGTCCAGATTACTCAAAGCTGAAAGGTAAAAAAATGTAATCCATGGTGGATCCTTCCTCGTCCTGCACAAAAATGCTTTCGGAGGCGTACGCAGATTTTACCAGATAAAGGTAAGCGCGTTCACACCAAAAGAAAAGAAGTTGGTCATCGGGGGTGCGAGAGAGTCGCTCCGGTGTGATATCTGGGCCGAGAGACTTGTAGATCATATCGAGGGTCAAGGATTCCGATGCGATTGGAGGGCTATAAACTGGCAACGGCGATGCGGTTTCTATATCGTTCATGGAGGAAGGCGTGGTACTGGTATTTTTGTCCAGCGGAATGTCGGAGACTTTGACAAGTCGAAGGGGCGTGTTTCTGAGGATGTAGGGAGTGATCAGTGTCCTTTTTTTCTTCTACGTCAGCTTTAGTCTATAATGAGTAGAAAGAGGTTTTGGCAACTTGCGTTACCGTCAAAGCCTTATGCCACAAAGATTATCGTTTGTAGATACGTACCCTGTACTGGTGATGAAACTCAAATGTTGGCGTATGTGACCTTTCCAGCCGAGCCATGACCAGCTGGGGAACGGCACCTTAATTTGTAGAGATGTAGTCGGTAAAGTGGTAAGACACTCTCTTCGCACGTGAGGATCACGCGGCTCCCAGCATAGAGCAGGACTGAACTGCTCTTTGGAGACAGGCATGCCCCACAAGAACTGCTCACCGGTCATTTCTGTGTATTCTCGGAGAATTGCAGAAAAGGCGTCATGCGCATCGCCATCGAAAGAGAGATTCCTGTTTGAGAAATCGGAAACCAGCTTCCAGAACTTGTCCTGTATACCTGTAGACTCTATGTCCAATTTTGCTTCAGGGCTCATAGCAGAACTCAAAGGACCGCTAAGTGTTACGTGCGCCGTTGCCATACACTGACACAACAGGGAGGCAAGCTCAGTCTCAGTATCGGTCTCCTCCCATCGTTGACACCGCCTGCAACTCCAGAGTAGTTGCTCGCCTGTGAACATGAACACACGTCGCGACAGAGCTCTTTCTTGTAACGTCCAACCACGGCTGTGCCAAGGAAGGCTAGATGTGTAAGATTAAAAAAAATCCGTACGAGGCATCACTGTTGAGATGAGCCACAAGGGCATTTCGTGTGGGCCCGCTGGTTTGACTTGAACCTTATGTTGCACGGCCGTTCGGGGAGTACGGACACCCGCAAGCCCTGAACTGGAATTCTCGCCTGCGGCGGCCACAATAGTGAAGACGGAATTCTTGTAGATCTCACTCATGATTTGGATTTGGGCCATCTTATCCATGTCATCATCTTGTATGATACAGAAAAGGTCCACCCAGAGATACCATGGGATGTAAAGGCCATGGCGTCTGTAATTGTTTGTGGTGTCATATCTGCAAGGGAACCGGCAGACTGTAATTGAAGGAGATTTTCGCGCTTGAGCATGACTTGTTGTGTGGTGCCCCAAACATAGCTGAGCGTCACGTACGGAGTATCTCCGAGACGGTGCTCCTCGAATCCCATAACTGCTTTTGTTTTCGTGTCAATAAGGCGAAAGATTGACGCTTTGACATCTTCGACTTTCAGTTTTGGAGCACAATAGTCATCATCGTTCTCCAAACAATCACTTAGCCATCTCCGTGGCACTTCCATGTCGATCAGAGCTGGCCTTTCACGTCCGCTAAACAGGCTTCGTCATTCGTTCATGCCGATTTCAATGCTTTGAAAGCATTCGAAGAGCTCAATAACGCCTTCATACTCAGGGTAACGCTTCCACGAGGGCATCTCATGCTTTTCAGGCACCGTCCATCGCAAGGAGACTCTGGGATAAGGAATCCATTCATCCGGAAGCGAGAACTTGGATCGACGCCTTATGGATCTATGCATTAACTCCCGTAACGTGTTCTCAAGTGGCGTGTATCGCTTCCAGCTTGTGACACCTGGAGGTGCTTGCACGAAGCCAGCTTCGGTGAAGTAGACGTCGCAAATAGGATCTTTTTTAAATACATCAGGCGCTTTTACTCGCACCTTTGATGTTTCGAGAACACGAGAGACTTCCCGGCAGAATGAGCAAGTGGCAGCAGCCATCTCAATGCGGCTTTGGGTTCCTAGGCTCCAATGGGGACGATCATCGTTATTTGGGTAGTAATCGATGGAAGGAAATATTGGTTCGAGTAGCTTTCCTTCGTTTAGCTTTTTCACATCCTTAGAAGATGGGAGACGAAGCTGTTCAAAGTCGATGGCGGTGCAATATTCACAAAGCTTTTCCGTTTCCGCCATCCTGGATCTGTCGAAAAAGAATGTGGTGACCCTGTCACATGGTTAACTGAGTTCAACAAGCCGTAGCGTGCGAGTGATGACTTGCCTCCAATTCCGGCCTGCTATTTTCTGTGCGATATCGCCGGAGAGAACAAGCGAGAGGAAAGGAAAGGCCGGTATCGTTAAGAAAACGCGCCAGCTGTGCTTCAATGCGAGAGATGATCAAGGCGAAGATGCTTAGGCTCCCAAAGAAAACACGAATACCACCTTACCCACTCAGCTGAATGAACAGTCACGTGAAACGGGCATGGGTGAATCAACCCATTGGGATGCCGTCCCAGCCTCACAGCCAGAAGCATCTAGCGAGGCCAAAGCTCGTTGGCTAGAAAAAAAAGTATATCTTATCACACCAAGTTCGCAGGGAACGCCATAACCACCGGTATACTTTCCACGACGAAGAATTAAAGCCATACGCAATACGCGATCTCCGTCATAGTCAGCCCAGCGAGCGACTTCGTTTTGCACGCACCCGCTTTGCCAACCGTACAAGTGGCCTGCCAAAATTTATCGCAAACGAGATACCCGACCTCCTGCCCTTTGGTCGACAGTTGGTTGTTCCTTCCGGTTGTTATTGACTATAAAAGTAGTCATCTTATCGGCAACCAGAGGCAGTCTAGTGATCAGCGTGACCGTCACCAGGCCGGGTGCACCTGGGTTGTGATCATAGAGAGTGTGAAAGATGGTGAAACATAGCAGCGTTCAATCGTTCTATCCGTCGTGTAGTTCCTTTCGTGGCTCTTCTTCCCACTCTTTCTCCCACTCAGTAATCACCGTCGATCGGGCTGTTACTTCCACTCAGCCGTCCAAAAGAGACCAACTTGTCCCCAGCCGTGCATGCTGTCAACTGCGTTTGTAGGTACCGGGGTGGCGAATAATTGTTAGGTACAAACGGCTAAGAAGCATGCATCTGTCCTTTCCACGTCAGGTAAGACATGCGTGGGGAGATGGAGAGCCGTTGGAAGCGTTCCCGGTGGGAAATGGTTGCCACAGGCATCAGAGTACCGCAAAGGCTCGGGCCGTTCGTTTTCAASTTCCAGGGAAATCAGACATGCGTATGCCGGAATATGTGCATTTTATGCCCGCAAAAAGGAGTGGGCGAGACGTAATGCCACCCCGGAGCACTATAAACTTGATTCTGCTAGTACCCAATCTTTTTCCCTTGTCTTCATGTTTTCAAAGGCGCTGGAGGGTGGGGACATTCAAAATCACCGTCTTGCATACAATTTCTAGCGGGCATGAATGTTGCAGCATGCTTACAGACTATGCCTGATTTCCCTGGAASTTGAAAACGAACGGCCCGAGCCTTTGCGGTAAGAAACAGTAGCAGTTTCCTGCTTTCTTCCTCCGTCTTGTTGATCGGTTCAGCTTATAAGAACCTTTCGTCCCACTAGAGTAACCAGCATGGCTATCCCATTCGATGTCTGCTTAAGTCACGTCCACATGGAAGAAAAGCCGCACACACGACCAACAAGGAGTACGCACTCCCCATCATCATCATCATCTTCTGCTTCTCGTACATCCTCAACTTCCTCGAGCGTTACCATCCGAACTCCCACGTCCGACTCGGAATCGACAGCACCACCCTCTCTTCATACCTTCATCACTTCGACGCCTCGTCCAAAGATGGAACGCTTCTCATCGGAATCTTCCACATCTGGATCCGTTGGTGACCTCTGCCAAGACCGTGACTACAATCCCGCGGCCAAGTCGACATATCTCATCCTTCACCAACCCACCAATCTAGCGCTGACTCTGGTTGGCGGATGGTTTGCCCTCCACAAAGTTCCGGTCGTGTTGGGAAAAGGCCACCCCCTCGAAGGCAAATGCAATTGGCACTGGCACTGTGTCGAAACGGACGGGTGGCTCGGCTTCCGCAATGCCGCGTGCGGACGGTATCTCGGACTCAATGCCGGGGAGAAAGGCACTGCCTCCGGTCAGCCCTCCAACGGTTATTGGGTTGTCAGCGTCAATCACGGGGCGTGAGAGCGGTTGATATGTGTTAGGGCGAAAGGAAAGGAGCGCGGATACATCCTATGTTCTCTTCAAATTTCGGCAGCATCGACAATCCCACGGCTTGTCAAAGCATGGCTAAAGCCACAGGGCTCGGGCTCCACTACGAAAGAAGACTGGAAAGAGGGATCCCAATTGCCGATGGTTTGGCAGGATGGACAGGAGGGGACGGTATGGAGGTTCGTCAAAGTTTGATACCCAATAAATCGGGTGCCACTACTAATACAACCTAAGCAGCATTATCTTCAAGATTTTAGGTGTTGTCTCGGAGGGCAGGGTAATGCCGAGTCGGTTCCATGTTCGAGCAAGAAGTTGTAGCATCCTTTGCCTGTGTGCACAGATTTCTCATCCGGCAAAACCATCGCATAACGCCTCGTCGGCAAGAGCATGTATGATATCGTTTTCATTCGTTCGCGTTGGAATTAATACTGGGTCGATGACCACTTTGTTGATGTGTCCAAGGTTCCATAGGTAATTAGGGAACTGTCATTATCTTATCGCTCTTATCGATACCTAACCTGCACGTGACACCCTCCTTCTTCAACATTTACCCCCATCTCTCTACTGCACCAACCAGACATAACAAGAGACGTATCAGGCTTTCATACCTACCTATCACCTCCAGTGCATTGAAGCATTCAAAAACAACCCAGATTTTGGTCTTCCAGCCGGCGACAATGGCACAGTCGAAATCAACACCGATCTAGTCGTCGTCGGCTGGCCACAATGTGGCTGCTATTGTGCCTGCTCGTCTCCGATTGCTGCTACGCTTACAGGTGGTTATTCTATATTCTCCCTTCTCGTGGTAAGCTGCTGTCTCGATTCCTACGACCACCAACAAACTTCCGCTTTTGTTGCTTTACTTCATCTCCATCTGTCTTTCCCTCATACTAATTAGTTCCTTCCCTCATCTCCTCCCTCGACTACTGTGTATATCCTGTTAGGCACGCGCAAACTATTGCGTTCCTCGAGAGATCTTTTGCGAAAGCCCGGTCGGTGTGAATCCGCCCATGTGTTGAAGTCACCAAGCTTACCACCAGCATTTGGTAGAAACTGCCTTGTTTAGTGTATGTCGGTAGTAAGGCGGCAAAAGATTCCTCTCACGTTCTTTGGCCTCCCTTCGTCCAGTTTCGTTATGGCTGTGCCTACTTTACAACGTCAAATTTGCCCCTGGGGAGGCCTCTCCCTCACTCCTCCATCTTCATCTTGCCACAATCTTGCTCCCAGCTACCCAAGCATGCGCCGCTCGCAAATTGCAAGGCTTCTACGAGCAGTTTGATAAAAGACCAGGGATTGCCGAGGCAGTTAGGAAGCTCTATGCCTGGGTGGTGGATGTTAGCAATAAGCCGCATCATTTCTACATCAATTATCATGCCATGAGTTCCCGGCCACCTTTGGTAGTCTCTACTCTTCAACGTGTTTAATATGCAACATGACATTGGTCATCTTCTCGGCAAGTGAAGAGTCAAGAAGCCAGCTCGATACCTATCTGATCCCGGAGATTAAGGCTGTGATTTTCTTGGCTGTGGAGCTCGCTCTTTGAGGTTCCGTGGCTACCTATTCATGTTGACTTACGCAGGTTGATCTCCACGTCTAACGTCCTTTGAGATCACAAACCAGTCATTCATTACTCCTTATCAACACCGCTAAGCGTGAACGGCGAGGAAGCTTGGAAGGTGGACAACCCAAGAACATAGCCACGATACCAGACCTCCGAAGACGAAGATTGTGACAAGGATATTCCCAAAGGTCGAGATGACGACGACAATGGTCCTGACGAGGGGTTAGCATCAATCTATCAACCATCACCTTTCTACCCCTGACAACGTTGATATGGCATAGAGGTATCGACTCCCCATCGATCACATCCGCATCCCCATCACCAACAGATGATCAAGACGTAGCGTACCTTCAACCCTCACAGCCATGATGCGCCGAGTCGGACATGGAAATTTGCAATATCCAGTTAACCCACAAGATGGTGATGCTGACGACAGCGGACATGGTGTATACCTTGGCTCGATGACCGTGCGATCTCGATTTTGGGTACGTGGACCTACGAGATTCTCGTTATGCCTGTTTCCTAAGACGCAAACCGTCGATGTCGATGAGGTGTTGATGGACTCCATAAGGTACCTCTCTGCGTGGCCTACACGCTGGCATAGGTTAGGTTGGGTTGGTCAACTCTGTTAGGTCATGTCTAGCACTGAGTGAGCGCTTACTCCATCACCCATCTCCTTGTTGTACCTATTATCACCATCAGAATGCTATCTATGGCCAAGGCTTTCTTCCTAGTGCAGGTAACCAACCTCACAGACATGAGGAGTACATACCACAGCCATAAGATTTTATTCAGGACCCTGTCGAAACGACCGTCGTCGTAAATGTAAGAGAAAACATCGACATGGCATGTCGTCCAACCGATACCAGCCCCGTTCGAGTAATGTCAATGCCAATACCAAGGCATACCAATGCCGAACGAGAAATGAGAAGGCGGAGAACCGAAGCCGTCATCACACCCGCCCGCGCGGGCATATGCCGTGTACTGACTGACACCTGCGTGAAGCGAAGGAGGCTTAGACTTTTTCGTGCCTCCTAGTGCCCTGTTGACGTTGCCATTTGTACGATATTATTGATGGACCCAAGTGATTAGTTCGCGGTACGTTTGTTTGGGTCCAGCCAAGTCTGTATCAAGTTTATTTCCTGCCTCGGTTTTTCGGTATCAGGCCGGTGCTTGGAGGCCGGACTGGGACTGAGGTCGGAGGTTGGAGGTTGGCTAGCAGAGGTAGCATAGCATAACATAACACCTTCCGTAGTTTGAGGTCTCCGTCCAAGCTACCCAGCTAGCTGGCAAGCCGTGATCTCCAGCCGAACGTTGACCAAGCACGTATCTGGAAAGTCCCCGGTCTTCCGTCTTCTAGCCATGGGCTGGTCCGTGATATGACAGAGATCTAGGCGGGCGGCATTGCCAGCTGGCCGGATGGATGGTTGGCATCAATGATGTCTCCGATTGGGATAAGAGTCTTCTGGTACAATGACTGGAAGAGAAGGAAAGAAAAGGGCATATGTAACAGGCGTTACGTCTCGTTACCTTACCTTCCACTTGATAGGTAACCAGACAACCGTGGTCCGGTCTCGAGAGCGAGAAGCGAATACGTACGTACCAAGGACGCCGAGCCTCTCGATGCGTACTAATCATCATCATGCCTGGCATGACTTTCCAAGATATTGAAGTCGGAGATTGTCTCCTTGGCGGGCTGAACTGAGTCATTGAGATGAAGTCAGTCATCCAGGAGTTCCTTGCCTTTTTCTTCTTGTCTTGTTGGAGCAAAAGTTGACATACCACTTACCTAACACATTCATATATCCTCTCTTTCTCGAAAATGATGTTCATCTTCCACTCGTCAGGACTCTAAAACGTACAAGTCGTAAGTTACCAAGCTTGCTCTTGTTCTGCAAGGTAGATAAAGGTAGCATGTACCTACTACGTTGACACCGCTTTTCTTTCCACTCGGGACGGGGGCCGGGAAAGGGACTGACATCACAAGCCCAAGCCCATTTTGTAAGCAAGTAACGAATAAACTTGCACTCTTCCCTTATTTGTCCCACGTCAACGACGCAATGCAGATGCTGCGCCTCAATCTTCCCTTTCACCCTTATCCTAGTGGAGGTTAGTATTACGGAGGACCTGAGTTCCGTCCCGAGTCCTGGCCAGGGTCTTTGGCATACTTTTTTCAATGATCAATTACCTATCGAGCCTATCAGTTGGATTTGGGGGATCAGTGTAAGGAAAAAAAAAAAAAAAAATGTAGCTATCCGTAGGCCACAGAGGTGCAAACAGCCCCTGGAATACGCTGGACCCTTGCTTCGGAGATCACTTGATCTTGAGTACCGGCCGGGACGGTAAGTACCCCTACCGGTGAGGCTGGACGCTCACCGACTTCAATTCGGGCAGCTGAGTTTTCAACCTGGAATTCGTGAAGGTGTTATTTGAGCTTTCAAGAGCTGTGTCGAGCGGCGACGTTCTTGATGTATAGTACCTGGGTGCAATCTAGTATATGTGAGGTTTCGGATCTCCCTGGTCCATAATAAAGGTACCGTTTTACACGCGGGGTGAATCTCAGACGAACACATCAAAAGAAAGAAGGTTCTGAGGACTTCCTGGATGTCGGCTTGAGGGGGGGTTTTGGCTGCTTGATCATTTTGCTTGAAAGTATCGGTGTTCCCATTCCTGATCACATTTCGAACTGTAACCGGAGATAACGTCAACTTGCAGTATCTCCAACGTCTTACGATACCCATTTGTCCTTTCGAAATCCCTCAACTTCGAGCAAAATCTGTGAACGTTCAACTACCGATCAGACCACATCACAGCAATTCACAAAACCCCTCAAGTCAACAAGAGTAGAGTGTCCCAAACAGGCGAAGCGAACAACGGACGGGCCAGAATCCATATGGAATGGGGCCCTGGCTTACCTGGTCCGTGGCCACCAATAGATAGCTTGGAAATGGCCAATTGAGAGGGTCTGCATTTGCACAGCCTCAATTTAAGCTCCTCTCATAGGTCTTGGCTTTGCTAACCACCCCTCAAATCCTGATGTTAGTTGCGTCTCAAGGCCAGTTGCTGATCGCCCCATCCTTCACCGCTTTCGGTTTGGGAGCAAGAAGTTTGACTTTTTCAGCATGCGGCCTTGTTGTTCTTGTTCAGGGAGAATCCTTTTACCACCTTTCCTGGAAGAATCCCTCATTGGTTGATGATGATCAGTGAAATAGGGGTGGTTCTGTGCAAATATTTCGTGTACGAGACTCGGCGAGAATCGTCAGATATGCTCCAAGTCCGAGATACTCGCGAGCCAGGTAGAAGGACGGCGGCACTGCCTGGTATTTTATGGCGTGTACAAAATCATGGGCAAAGTGCATATTACGTAGCGTCGCCGGACGTATCACAGTATTCAGATCGCCAAAGTCCAGACTCTGCCTACCGACCCAGCAAATCGGCAGCAGGGTAATCCATGCATCATCGCCGACCACGAAGCTGGGAAACGCCCAACATCGTGTGGAGTTCGTTGCTGAAGCCCTTCGCTGGCAGGCGGGTCAATTGTGACACGTTTAGGACTTGCACATAGCGGCGGCTCTTTTGAAACACCGGAGGTAAATGGCGTCCAATTGTCCTTGTGAAGCTGGGAACGTTGCGTGCATGGTGGTGAAAGCTACGGAGCTCTCGTTCGTTGCCAAATATGACAGACATCACAGGAGTGCCTAAAACGACTGTGTAGAGACAGAAGCTGTAAGTCGCCAAGTTAACAGAGAAGGTTAGGGTTAGCGGTTAGGGTCAGTTATGGTTCGTTCCGGAGGTGCAGGGGGCCGGTGAGAGGCCCCCGCGTGTGAATGTGAATTTGGCGTTGAGGAAGATGTCGTTTTGAGCTCTCATTGTCGTCGTTGAGGAAGATGACCTTTGGTGGTGTTTTTTTGGCGATGGGCGTCTCAGACTTGATTCCAAGAGTTGGAAATTCTGCAGCAAAAGGCCTGTTCATCACAGTCGTTTCAGCCAAACACACAGTCGTTTTAGCTGCCTCGGATATCACGGTCATGCTTGGCTCTCCGCCCGCTGAACTGTAAATGGAGACCAGATACGGCATAACCAGGCCATTAAGCGGTTTTAAGGGTCCTTTGTTGTGGTTTCCGGTATCATGGCATCCCCGAATTCTGAGCTGACTGATGGCGCTGCTAGCCCAGTATCGGTCTGGGCATCAGTATAGCGAAACAAGTAACTAGCAACTTTATGAGTGGAGTGCCTGATGAGATCAAGTGTCGTGTGCCATGACAGCGAGACAGTTGCATACCTAGCCACGTATCTACTATGCAGACGTGACGTGATGTTGATCCTGCACTCGCGAGCCTGTGACCTACTCCCTGGGTCGCAACATTGTTGTAGCTTTGGAACGGACTTGTTCGGTGATGATACACGAAGGTCGGCAACTTTTGCTTCCAATAAGGCTGAATTCTCGGCGTGATATGGGACAGCCTTGGCTATGCATGCGCATCTGCTCAACAGCCTGGTTTCATCGCTCACAAAACTTCATGTCGATATTGGCACCAAGTGGTGAAATCTGACTGGCTGCCTTGGGTCTCGCCTTGCCAACAACCTTCCGCTATGATGTACAAGCCACCGGCCTTCGAGGATTATCCGAGAAGGGCAGAATTTGTATAAGTGCCGAAAAGGGGGCATTGAAATGATGGTAACGATCAGCTTCCTAAACAGGAATTATCTCCAGGGTGTAAGACGTGTGCTAAGTGGGGACGGATTTTGCGCGAAGGATCGATGATCGACTGTGACATAAAAGCTTATTTGGTGTTAGCAGCGACGGGATAGTCGTGAATGATAGGTATTAATCGCCATTTTGGGGATTTGCCCGCTTTGTTTGGAAGCTACCGCACCCGATATCAGCATGGGTATATGGAAATGAAAACGAGCCTTCTGGAAACATGTTCCTGCAAGAGAACCCATCTAGAAGGTGACAATTTCGAGAGCGGTTGTGTCTTGGGGGGCTTGGTTCCTGAGCATGCGAAATATGATATGCCTTTTCGATATTCCGCGTGTCACCAATGGGTAACCCAGCAATGGTGAGATTCGACCCGAGCGGACCTTTGATTCCACGTCGTCGGGCTGAAACTTCCCAGAACGTCTTACCATGCTAGCAGGCTCAGAGAAGATACAACCAAGCCGCGCGCCAAAGTAGTAAGCATAAGCGGGCAGTGTTCTGAGGTTAAGGATAATTTCTCCGGAGCGAAAGGGAAGCCTAGAGGTCAGCCTTGAGGCGCCGGTAGTTGGCAGATTGGTAACGAATCATGTGGCGTTCTCAGATGACTGCCGATGGACGATTGGAGTCCCGGTTGTCCGGGCTCCTATAAACCGGAGCGGAGTTGTGGTCACATTGAAAATGTGGTGCCAGCTCCACGAGGGGTATTCCGGTTAAGATGTGGAAAAGAGGAGATGCCAATGGTGGCTTGAATGTCTCTGCTTAAGTGCCGGGCGAAGAGAGGGTGGTGGGAATCGCAAATAGATGTCGCATCATTGCGCATAAAACAGCGCAGCGGGATGATGAGTGTGGCGCTTGTTGTTGTGGTAGGGTGGTGGTCGTTTGCCTGCGAGACCAAAGAGGGTGTAATTGCGCTGCTTGGATGTTGTTCGGGTTCCATCTCAAAACAAGCACGATCTTGGCCTTGACTATGGATGTGTCGTGGAAATGAAATGCTAATGCGCCAAGATAATGCAATTCTATGACGGCGGCATGTGTCAGATTCGAAGTATTATTGGCCAAGTAGCCAGTGTTCCTCGCAGGGAAATGGCAGCAAGCGGATGGATACCGAAGGGATATCGAATTTGTGAGGGCGTTTCATGAAACATTCGACATGTATCCAATATCGAGCTTGACGCATTGCTCGGCGGCAACCAAAAAGCGTCGATAGTAAGATACCATGGATGTCAATGGTGGATGGACGAGGCTGTGTAAACGATAGCCAAGGCGAATGTTGGGGATTCCTTTATCCCTCTGCCATCTGATACCCTCTTGGTGTCGATGCGAGTGTCGGATCAAAGAAGTCGACATGGCTCCGAAGCCGAGTCCAGACTTGAGGAGGCGAAAGTAGCCGGAACCATGAGCATCACGGTAACTGCGCCTCAGCCAAGTCTCAGTTCGCCCGAGGAATCTGATACAGACAATGGGGGTGCCGCGTTACGATCTTGTGGTTGTTGTTGAGTTTTGGTCGCATGTGTCCAGCTAGTATCGCCATTGTCTAGGTTAGGTGGTCAGGGTGGAGAGAGGTGAAGAGGCCAAGACAGGGGCAAAACTAACCTCAAGTATCCATGGCAACTTGGCTGCCTCTTTGAGCCATGGAACCATTGAAAACCAAGAGCACAGCCACTTGTCTAGAGGGAAGGTTGGGAGTGTTGATAGCTGACTGGTGAGGCAACAGAACGGGAAGATGTTGAGAAGAAAGTGCAAGTGTTTGCGCTTAGACAGGTTGTGGTTGTGGTTTCCGCGGCGAATTTATGTACACCCAGACTGCTGTGGAAAGGCTGCATGCGCGCACAACCCTCGAGACCGTGTCTGCCCTGACTGACATGAAAACTTTGCAGGGCGACTGGTGCTCCAACAAGTTGTTGAGGCAGCCGAGACATTTTTAGTCGTGGTCCTGGGTGCAATTTCCTCAAGTCAGGACCGAGTGAGGTGCACAACCGCTCTTTCCAATGTTGATGTCACTTGATAGAGGTTGAAATTGAAGTTGAAAATCCACCAGGCAAGACTCACCCCTGACTCCAAGTGGAAGGCACGCATGGCACGCCACAAGGAAATCACGACAACTCGCGAGCTGCTTGTTGTACATATGGACATTACCTTTGCCTTGCCAGTTTTCTGAGGATAGTGTCTAGGTTAATCACCCAAATCGCTAGGGCTGAGAGTTGGTAAGCAGCACAATCCTATCAGAGCCAACAACTTGTGATATTTAAATGAGTGTTAAGCTTTTGCAGGCCTCCACACAGGTCGCACTATCAGGAGCGAGCAGGATGTCATTGCGACCTTGAAATGCTTAGCGTGCATGCAATGGGGACCCCACGGGAGGTTGAAATTAAAACTGGAGCCTTTGTTAGCGGCGGCTCATGATGCCCTGCACGTCTGAGGCACACACTTACCCCAAACAGACTAGCGACATGAGCTTTACCGACTTTGATACCACTTCAAGTTAGATCTTGAAGATTGATCATGGCAGGTCCCCCCGCATGGAGTTGTCCTGGAGATTTCGTATAAGCTCTGCCTAGAAAGGATGGTGCCTCTTTCACCAGCAGAGACCAGCGCAGTTGGTGATTTGATATGCCAGAGTGCAAACAAATGGTCCTTCGGACGGTCAGGTCCAACAGAGAGAAAGGGAGGCCAGCTGAAAATTACCGTAACGGTACTGGGTTACATTGACCGGGGCAGTTGGCCAGTCCCTGAGAACTAGCAATGCCAAGCGATGCCAAGAGTGGCAGTGCTCAGTGAAGGTCCGGCGCCAAAGCCTATGAGAGGAGCTCATTTTGGAGATCCATTGTGCAGGACGCAGACGGTTGCACCGACATCGTTCGCCCATCGCCCGAATGATTCGGTGTCGTTGTCGTTGAACAGTCGCCGTCAGTCCGTCCCATCTTCTGGTGGCCCGGCTGGTGGTGCCCGAAGGTGCAAATCCGAGGCGGTCCGAACTGGAGGCTGGAATTGGAGCCAGACGCATCGAGAACGAACAGAGAGGGAATGAGGGCGTTGGGGTGAAATATGTTCTCTCAGGAGGAAGGACCTGAGTGCCAGCCAATGTCTATTTGTGCGATTCAACGCCTCAGATTTGCACCTTCCATTTCCATACTCACAATTGCCCGGCCAATTTCTGTAAGTCTCACTTTTCCAAGATCAAAGCACTTTTGTGTGCCACACACCGACCGACTGCTGCCGCTGCACTACCTCTGGTTTACCAATATTCCCTCACCAGAGGACTGGAGCTTCCATTTCCATCATCATAGGCCGTCATCAATATCATCATCTTGATTTTGCTATATCGTAGCATTGTTGATGCGCCGACAAAGCGTATCTTCCTTGGCTATCGCAAAATTACATACATCGACAGATGCGTGGATAATACCGACCAGGGTTACACTGGTAACGGACCACGGGCGCCCCTGGCTGTGATCGACCTCCTTCCCCTTGGTTCTGGATTTGTTGTTACGGAGCAGTACTGTACGTTACAATACTGTCCTGCGCTCAGGCATGATGCATCTCACTTGCTCCTTCCTGAAGCTGGGCGCTTCCCGTTTTCAAATATTATAGCATCGATCTGGACTTCCCGTCTAGATTGAATCTTCCAATCTTCCAACCTTCCAATTTACTTCATCAAAATCATTCCCGCCGTTTACACTACTAACACCGCGTCCAACATATGTAGAAGCCGTTGGTCGGGCGAATGTGCAGCGACTGGAGGCCTTGAACCTACTTCCGTATGTATTTTTGCTGACCGCGCATTTATTTCCACCTCGCCTCCCTTTCCCCTTGCCGTCTTTCAGTTTACCATTCATACGGATTAATTCTTTCGACCTTCGATTGTGACAAAGCTGAGGTACCTTCTACTTACAAGTGGGCAGCTCCGCCGTTGTTTGCCGGCCACTTCACTCCCGCGCCTACCATCAACACCGCCGAAGCACGCTACGGTACAGGGTACCTTCGACGTCCCAGAGCGGAATAGCTTGGGAAGGGACAACAACAGCAGGGTCGAGGAAGAACCTGAAATCTCCGCTGGGGGTTTGCTTAACATCCCCAGGGCCACCCCAAACCCCTTCCCGTCATCTTCTTTACTCGACTCTTGGTTGAGTGTGGCTCTGTTTACCGCGCCTCGATTTCCAAAGGCATCCTGATATTGCAAATCAAACAGAGTTCGCCTTAGCAACGCGCGGACAATTGAACATTCGATCGGATACCAGGAATCTGCCCTTGCACAGCTGACGGGTTGCCCATTGGCCTCCGTGTCCACCGCGTTCGAGGTGGTCACGCCAGACAACACAGCCGCCAACTGACTCCTCTCTTTTGCCATTGAGTGTCAGCAATCATGGCGGACAACGCAGAGAGCCCTCCCAAGGCGGGCGAAATTCCTCCTGTCACTCGGAGACAGAGAGCGTAAGTACTCGGCATCCTCCTACCTACTACATCTGCCATCACACGCATGCCTTAGAAGGGCTGCTGCTGCTTATCAACATAGCCCACAGCTAATACATCATACAGCCCTACAATTACCATTGACACCACGGCGGTATCTCCACAACCCCAGGAATCTCCTGAAAGCGCCCCAAGAGGTGTCTCATACTCACCTACCTCGTTGGGAGAGGACTACGCACATAGCCCTACCGCCATGGACCCCATCGCCAGTCACTGGACCCCTTCCCACCAACACTCCAACTCTCTAGGACAGAGGCCCGAAATGCGCCAGTCCACCTCTTTCGACAGCAGAGATAGTCGCCCGACAAGTCCTCACAATGTCTCCAGCCCTGTTACCTACCGTCCCATGGAAAACTTCCTGTCAGTCCCCGGCGCTGCTGGCAGGTCAAGACAAAACTCAGTCAACTCCAACGATGAGACCCGCTCGATAACATCATCGCAAGGGGACACGGTTATTGGAGGATCTTCCCACCAAGGCGACAAGAATGGCCGCTCCCTGTCCAGCAACACATCGGACAACGGCCAAGTAATGAACGACCCAGATGCTCTCAAGCCAGACCAAGGAAGGGAGGCCGACTTCGAGGTTGTCGACAATCCCTTCGCCTTCACCCCCGGTCAACTCAACAAAATGTTCAACCCCAAGAGTCTTTCCGCCTTCTGGAAGTTGGGTGGCCTTGCCGGTTTGGAAAAGGGTCTCAGGACTGATAGGAAAGCTGGTCTCAGCATGGATGAGGTCCAAGTCGATGGGCGTGTAACCTTCGACGAGGCTACTGCCCGTCCATCTGGGAACTCACCCGACAAGCCCAAGGCTGCCACCGAAACTGTGCTCGCCAAGACCGACAGCCACGCAGCAGAACACCATAAGAAGCATCATGGAGACGACCATTACACATCGAGAAAGCGCGTTTTCTCCGACAACAGACTGCCAGAGAAGAAGGGCAAGAGCTTGCTGGAGCTGATGTGGATCACCTATAATGACAAGGTCCTCATTCTTCTTTCTATTGCCGCCGTTGTTTCGCTCGCTATCGGACTGTACCAGACGTTTGGTCAGGCGCATAAGCCCGGTGAAGCTAAGGTCGAGTGGGTAGAAGGAGTTGCCATTATTGTCGCTATCGTCATCGTTGTTATGGTTGGATCCCTCAACGACTTTCAAAAGGAACGCCAATTTGCAAAACTCAACAAAAAGAAGCAAGATCGTCTGGTCAAGGCTATCCGGTCCGGCAAAACGGTTGAAATCTCGGTTTTCGATGTCCTGGTTGGCGATGTTTTGCATCTTGAGCCTGGTGACATGATCCCTGTCGACGGTGTCTTGATTGAGGGCTACAACGTGAAATGCGACGAGTCTCAGGCCACCGGCGAGTCCGACATCATCCGAAAGAGGCCTGCTGACGAGGTTTACGCCGCCATCGAGAACAACGAGAACCTCAAGAAGATGGATCCCTTCATTCAATCTGGTGCTCGCGTCATGGAGGGCATGGGTACCTACCTGGTCACTTCCACCGGTATTTACTCAAGCTACGGCAGAACGCTCATGGCGCTCGATGAGGACCCTGAGATGACTCCTCTCCAGTCCAAGCTGAACGTCATTGCCGAGTACATCGCCAAGCTCGGCGGTGCTGCTGGTCTCTTGCTCTTCATCGTCCTCTTCATCATCTTCCTGGTCAAGCTTCCCAAGTCACAGCACACTCCCGCCGAAAAGGGTCAGCAGTTCTTGAACATCTTCATTGTCGTTGTCACCATTATCGTCGTTGCCGTGCCCGAAGGCTTGCCTCTTGCCGTCACCTTGGCTTTGGCCTTTGCCACCACCCGCATGTTGCGCGACAACAACCTGGTTCGTCACCTCAAGGCTTGCGAAGTCATGGGCAATGCCACCACTATTTGCTCGGACAAGACTGGTACCTTGACCCAGAACAAGATGCAAATCGTTGCTGGTACCCTTGGCACCACCCATAGGTTTGGTGGCGTTGGCTCTGCCGGTGGTCTCAACCCCGAGACTCCGGACAGCCCGACTGAGACCGACATCTCCGCAAAGGAAGTCGTTGCCTCGCTTGATGCCTCTGTCAAGGAATTGCTTCTCAAGTCCATTTCTCTCAACTCCACTGCTTTCGAAGGCGAAATTGACGGTGTCAAATCTTTCGTTGGCTCCAAGACTGAAACCGCCCTTCTCGAGTTCGCCAAGGAACATCTTGCCATGAGCCCTATTGCTGAGGAGCGTGCCAACGCCAAGATCCTGCATCTGATCCCTTTCGACTCTGGACGCAAGTGCATGGGCGTTGTTGCGGCGCTTGACAACGGCAAGGCACGGCTTTATGTCAAGGGTGCCTCTGAGATCATGCTAGAAAAGTGCACCCAGATTCTGCGCGACCCTTCCAACGGCATCACTGCTGGCCCCTTGACCGCCGAGAACCGCGAGACCGTCTTGAAGCTCATTGAGACGTATGCGAGAAACTCGTTGCGCACCATCGGCATCATCTACCGGGACTTCCCTCAATGGCCTCCTGCCAAGGCGCGCCGTACTGGAGAGGACAAGGAGGAGATCGTCTTTGAGGATATTTGCAACGAGATGATCTTTGTCGGCATGGTTGGTATCAAGGATCCTCTGCGCCCTGGTGTTCCCGAGGCCGTCCAGCTGTGCCAGAAGGCAGGAGTCGTTGTCCGCATGGTTACTGGTGACAACAAGATCACTGCTGAAGCAATCGCCAAGGACTGTGGCATTCTCCAACCTAACAGTCTCGTTATGGAAGGTCCCGAGTTCCGGAACCTCAGCAAGGCCAAGCAGGAAGAGATCATTCCCCGGTTGCACGTACTTGCCCGTTCCAGTCCCGAGGACAAGCGCATTCTGGTCAAGCGTCTCAAGGATATGGGCGAAATTGTTGCTGTCACCGGTGACGGAACCAACGATGCCCCTGCCCTGAAGATGGCCGATGTCGGTTTCTCGATGGGTATCGCTGGTACTGAAGTCGCCAAGGAGGCATCCGCTATTATTCTCATGGACGACAACTTCAACTCGATTGTCAAGGCCTTGAAGTGGGGACGTGCTGTCAATGATGCCGTGAAGCGCTTCCTTCAGTTCCAGCTTACTGTCAACATTACTGCCGTCATCCTCACCTTCATCTCTGCTGTCTCCAACAAAGAGCAGGACTCCGTCCTTACCGCCGTGCAGCTTCTGTGGGTGAACTTGATCATGGATACTCTTGCCGCTTTGGCGCTCGCCACCGATCCTCCTGCCGACAGTGTCTTGGACCGAAAGCCTGAACGCAGGGGTTCGGGCATCATCTCGACGACCATGTGGAAGATGATCATCGGTCAAGCCATCTACCAGCTGGCCATCACCTTGTTGATTTATTTCGGCAAGCAAGGTGTTTTGCCCAACTACGATGACAACGTTACGGATGATCAGATCCAGACTCTTGTCTTCAACACGTTTGTGTGGATGCAAATCTTCAACCAATGGAAGTAAGTAATAGAATATGTCACTGTCACCCCCAAACATGCCGCTAACCGCATTCATAGCAATCGTCGTCTGGATAACAACTTCAACATTTTCGAAGGACTCACCAAGAACTTGTTTTTCCTGGGCATTTCCGCCATTATGATGGGCGGTCAGGTCTTGATTATCTTCGTCGGTGGCCAAGCCTTTAACATTGCCAAGGACAAGCAAACCGGAGCCATGTGGGCATACGCTTTGATTCTGGGCTTCATCTCCATCCCTGTCGGCATGATCATCCGTCTCATTCCCGACTCGTTGGTTCAGCGTTTGGTGCCCGAATATATCAAGAGGAGGGCTAACAAGACGCCTGACTTGACGGTGTCTGATGATGAGCGGTTCGAGTACTACCCGCCTGCTTTCGCCGAGGTCAGGGACGAGCTGGCCTTCCTGAAGCAGTTCAAGGGTGGACGTATTAACAACCTCAAGTTCGCCATGAAACATCCTCGCGAGACCTTCATGCCCAAGAGGAGCGCTTCCCACAGCCGGTCAAACTCCAAGTCCAACTCGATCAGTGTCCCTATGACACCAATCCGCCAGGATAGCACCGGCGCCGCTCCTTCAATCGCTCCCCCTACACCTGATTCTAGGAGACGGAGCAGAAGCACGCGGTCCAGGTCCAACAGTGCTCTCGGGGCATCTATGGTGATGACTGGTATTATTGCTGGCAGTGTTGCCGCGGGATGGGCGCCGTCACCTGTTGAGCGCCGGCCGGATTCCGATTTTGGCCTGTTCCCTCCCAAGTCGAGCCAACAGGCCGAGTCTTCGCAATCTGAAGTGCAGCCCTCGCAGCGTTCTCTTACCCCTTCCATCAATGAGGAGCAGGAGACGGCCGAGGTTGTCCCCAGCAGCGTGGAGCAGACTGTTCCCATCCTCAGTGTGCCCAAGCCACCAGGGAATAGGTCGGCCTGAATGGCAGGATATTTGGGAGTAATGGACGGTTAACGGGGAACAATTTTAGATACCCCATTTTGAACCTAACCCAACTTGTTTACCCTTTTCCTCATACACCTTCACTACGTTTTCCGTCCATCGATACGTTGTAATACTAGTTGTACACAACTGTGTTCATCCAACCAAGAAAAAGAGAGAGAGAGAGCTCGGTGGGAGAGGAGGAAGTGGCTAAACAAAAACACTCGCTTGTTTTTAAGGGATTTTGTAAGCTCGGCGTTCGAAGTTACAGGTCTTTTTGAGCGTTTTGTCCTTCGTCAACAATGCAGGTTATTACCTTGCTGGATATATATACTGTACGGGGAGCAGGGAGTGAGTGTGGGAAGGGAGAGTCGAGTGACTGTATGGTTATTGAGTTATGGTACCTTATGCATACGTTTATTTTAATGTTGTGCGGCAGTAATACGTTTTGGGGAGGAATGAGGGATGGATGGGTGGAAAGAAGAGAAGGACGGACATGAGATAAAAGACGTGGAATTGCGATACCCCTTGTCCACACGACATTCGTTGTACGTATTTGAGTTTTTTTATGATTCCTTAGTACTGTTAGAAATAAATCAACAGCGGAATCGACGTATGATGATAATTCGAATGGAAGGTTTTGGTGATGGGTTGATGTGTGATGCCTCTCTGGGACTGATGTTACAGAGCTCCTATCGCTGCCTGTAAGCTGGTTGAGTTAGGAGGCTAACAGGAGGTGTTCAAACGCTGATGAGCACCCGCCGATAGACGATGATGACGAAATCACACTCGTGCATCATAAACTTCAAAATTGAAGATGTTTGCCCGGTGACACAAGTGTGAATAGCCGGGCAACATGGAACGGTCACGTCACTTTGTGATGTCTGGCACACAGTCCCGCTGCAGGTCCCGCCCGGCATGTGGTGTGACATGTTAGATTGTCAACAGCGCTGTTATGATAAGATAAGGATTTGGCCGTGCTAGGAGGATCTTCCCGGGACAAGTGCTCTACACTGCTGTTTTGTGCAAGCTATTCACTATTGCGACTCCATTCACTCGAATATTCTGCGAACGGCAACATCTATCCCGTCCATCCGGATGAGCAGGCAAGCAACCCCGTTTGAATCACCGAGTGCCGAGTTCGAGTTTTCGTCCTTGAGATGGTCGACTTGCTCTTTCCGCTTTAATCCTTTCACTCTCTTGCATCTTGCAATCGCTGTGTCCAAGGTTTATAACTGGAGGCTCGTAACAGTGACAAGGCCTTTCAGTCGGCAACAGTCGCTCACTGAGAACCAACCCGACTGAACCATAGCACCACTTGCAGGCCAACTTCCTCTCTTTGTCTATTCGTTTCATCTTGGCTGTGCAACCTTCATCGTCGAGCCTCACATTCTTGACAAGACTAGGGAAACAGCAGGTGACAAAGTGCCTGGAAGCCAGTTGATGTTGTCTAACTACGTATTTGGCAGGACTCGCTGGACCTCACAGGCTCTGACTAACGATACGATACGATATCCACTTTCTTCCTCTTTCCGTGTCCCTAAATCGATCGTCTCGTTCAGCTCATTGCGCTCATTCATAACTGTCTCTCCCTTTTTTTTTCTTCCCCCAGTCCAGTTCCAATTCCATCTCTCCCTGCTTCCCTTCCTTCCGTTTCCACTTTCGAACAACTCGGCCCCCAAATCTGGACCGAACCACACAGACTCCCGGTTCACCCATCTCAACGCCGGCCATTCCAAGATTCCCGGAGACCTCGTCGTCGGCGACTTTACTTGACAACCACCACCATCGCGCGTTTTTAACCACTTCCTAATTTTCCCGGCTTTTGGCACTCTCACCCCTTTTAACTCTTTTAACTCCTTTTATTGAGCCCTCTGGATCATCATCGGTCTTAGCGGCGCCATTTCACAACTTCGTCACCACCTTTTCTGTCTTGGGTGTCTCTTTTGCCACTTCCATCCGCAACGGTATCTCGGGACTTGCACATTCAAGTTTCTCTGCCAGGCCAACCACTTCATCAACTTTCCCACCTCTTTCACCAAAACACGGGAACAACAAGGACGGACGCAACCACCTTCTGCTTCCCCCTCTTCCCCTTCTGCCTGCTGCGCGCGTCACGACTTTTGCGTTAGGCAACCTCGTCGTCACCTTAGCTTGCTAAGAGCAACAACCACACACAACTTCTCACACCTCTCACACACGGTTACGGTCGGTCACCCAAGCTCACTAAACTCTTGACCACCTCATCATCCGTCATCCACAATCACAACACACCCCCCTGCCTTATTTACCTCATTAACTGTCGAACCCACCCCCGGGCCTTCACCGCTCAACACCACAAAATTACCTTGAGCCTATTTCCCTCTTATTATCGTTGTTTCCATCGCCGCCCTCCATAAACCAACGCAGCGGTATTTTAGGATTGTCACATCTTAAACTTTCGAAAAGACCGAAAGAAAGAGCGCAGAAAGAGAGAAATGATGGATCCCTCGCGTCGCGGGGTCGTCAACGGCGCAGGGGCCGCCGCAAGTGGCAGCAGCGGCCACAGCAGTAGCGGTAGCAGCAAACAAGGCACCGCGCCGAAAAAGTCGTCCAGAATGAAAGAGGTGGTCAACTACGACGAAAAGAAGCATTTGCTCGACCTGGAGGAGGACATTGCGCATCCGGTTGCGCACAGGCAGCTGAACGAGCTGGAGGAACACGTTAACGATCTTCATGAGTCGTGGGAGACGGAGTCGATTTTTGAGGAGATTTTGGAGGATATTACAGAGGACAAGTTTTTTACTGATGGTAGGTTTCACATCCCTCACACGGTCTCAGATACGGGATTCGCGGGTTTTGTTCTTTTGGCGAGCCTTTGATGGCTTTGCAGGTGCAAACGGGTGATATTGAGCTTCTTTCAGCTCGCGAACTGAGGAAGAAATGGGGTATAAAACATTGCGTCGGATGCGGCGGAAAGCGCGAGGGAACTTGGAACAAGAATTACGCTAACCATGAATTGCTTCTTAGATCCTGAAGCCTGCACTCCGGAGGAAGCGGTCGAGTATCGACGACTTCTTAGACTGATCGGACCTAAGGTGTTCGTCCAGCGAACCGTAGACGCAGGCGTCATTCCCATCAAGAAGCTCCTCACGGCCTTTGGCATCCGTCCGCCCGCCTTCCTGGAAGGCGCTGGCGACGATGCCTACTTCAGCCTTCTCACCCTGGCTATGACGCGCGAAATCCAAAAGCGGGCAAAGCTAATGAAATACAACACCATCGACGACGCCGTGGAGCTGCTCAAGCGCTCCAAGAACATCATCGTCCTCACCGGCGCCGGCATCTCCACCTCGCTTGGAATCCCCGACTTCCGTTCTAAGGGCACCGGTCTCTACTCCAAGCTCGAACACCTCGGCCTCAGCGATCCGCAGGAGGTTTTCGACATCAACATTTTCCGCCAAGACCCCAACATCTTCTACTCGATCGCGCGTGACATCCTTCCCAACACGGAGCGCTTCTCGCCCACGCACGCCTTCATCGCCCTGCTCCAGCAAAAGGGAAAGCTGCTAACCAACTACTCGCAAAACATCGACAACCTCGAAGCCAAAGCCGGCATCCACCCGGACAAGCTCGTGCAATGCCACGGCTCCTTCGCCACTGCCACCTGCGTCAAGTGTGGCTACAAAGTCCCCGGCGAATCCATCTTCCCCGAAATCAAAGCCGGCCGCATCCCGCGCTGCCGCAAGTGCGCCCAAGGCAGCCGCACAACCAACAACTCGTCGCGCAAGCGCAAGCTCGCCCGCGACGGCACCGAGAAGAAGCCGCGCCGCGTTAAGCCCGGCGAATACGACAGCAATTCGGATTCAGAGTTCGACCACGGCAACAACCACATGTTCTCTTCCGATCCTTACTCGTCCGAGCACGGCTCCAACACCATGGGATGCGGGGTTATGAAGCCCGACATCACCTTCTTCGGCGAAGCCTTGCCAGACGAGTTCTCGACGCGGCTTACGGAGCACGATCGCGACTTGGTGGACTTGGTGATCGTCATCGGCACTTCGCTCAAAGTAGCACCCGTCTCCGAAGTCGTCCCCTTTTTGCCGCCGCACATCCCGCAAATCTACATTTCCCGCACCCCCGTCAGCCACGTGAACTTCGACATCGACCTCCTCGGCGACTGCGACGTGGTCGTTTCCGAACTCTGCAAGCGGGCCGGATGGGATCTGAAACATGAGATGATTCCCGAAGGTCAGGTCATCAGGACCGAGCTGGCAGAGGGGTATAATTCCCGCCACGTGTTTACGCAGATAGAGCCCAAGCCGAAGCCGACGGTTGTGGCGGAGTTGACGCATCATAGTACCCCCAAAGAAGTGGCCAAGGAGCAGAGGGAGGCGAATCGCGAGGAGAGGAGACGGAAGAGGGAGGAGAGGGAGCGCGAGATGAGGGAGCAGGAGGATCTCAAGGCTGCGGCGGAACGGGCGAAGAAGTTGGAGAAGAAGGCGGAGAAGGAGAGGAAGAGGGAGATGAAGGAGAAGGAGAAGGAGAGGGAGGGTGCCTCTAGTGTTAAAGAGAAGGGAAGTGAGAAGGTGGTGGTGGTGGGGAAGGAAAAGGCCACACAGGAGAAGGAGAAGGAAAAGGAAAAGGAAAAGAGGAAGGAGCAGAGGAGTAGCGTTTCTCCGGTCTCTGAGTGAGGAGAGTTCTCTACTTACTTGGAAGGAGAAAGCACGCATTGGGTCGGTAGGCGATTGGTATGGAATGGTATGGTATGGCATGATTCGGATCGGTATTTTCAACTCATTCATTGCTCGAGGCGTTTTTGCGGTTTATATTTTCACACCACAACACCACGCCATGGTTCATTCAGGTCAGGTCCGGCTAGGTTTAGGTATACATACACAAATGGAGGAACGAAAATGAATAAGGTTTGGAAGACAGAGTGGATGTTGGAGTAGTGGCATCGTATGTCTTTTTTTTTTTTTTTTTCCCCGGTCGATCGATGGATGATGGATGGATGATGGATGCTTCATGCATTTCGTGTGTTGGATGGAGTATTCAAATAAGTCTGTTATATATGCGGGGAAAATTCATTTCATCATCATCATCATCATTATAAACCTCAGATGGAAACAAATGTAATGATACCCGCAGGCAGTTCTTACTCATCCCGTTACCATTCACTCAACAATCTTTCAGTTCCTTCGCATTGCGGCCGGGCCGGTTCAGTCTTTCCCATAAAATATTTACCATCCAACCAACCAACCTACCTGAACTTCCACAGCCCAATCAACAACCACCCATGCACGGCACACTTTTTGGGTGTTCACGATGCCATTGAAGATGATACTTACTTTCACTGCGCGAGGTCAAACAAAGAGACAAACAAACAAACCAACGAAGGAAAGACAAAAAAAAAAAAAAAAAAAAGAACAGCTCCATTGAAGAGTGGAGCAGCAGCAAAGGAAATGGTTTTAAATTGCCCACAGCCAGAATCGAACTGACGACCTCATCATTACTAGTGATGCGCTCTACCACTGAGCCATGCGGGCTTTGGTTATTGGTTGTTGTTGTTGAAAGTTGCTTACCGAACTGAGACTTAAATGACCACTAGTACAGAATCCTCTCAGACTGACCTGACCGTCGTAACTTTCATCTCAACTTCTCATTTCCCGATGTGTTTTTTTTTTTTTTTTTTTTTTTTTTTTTTTTTTTTTTTTTTTTTGTATGCGACCACTCGCTCACTTCGTACAAAAGTGCCCTCGCGGTCTTTCGGTGTTTTCGGTATACACAGAAGCCAAATATCCACTGCTGCGCCAGTTATGTATTCTTATGTTTGTGTGTGTGCGTATGTGTGTGTGTGGTCATTCAATTCGTCATACAAAAGAAAGATCAAAAAGTCCGAAGCCCATCCATCCCATCCATCCGATCCTCCGTGCACCAAAACAGTTGCAACCATACCCATCCATCCAGTCTATAAAAAAAAAAAAAAAAAAACCTCCGAGCCATCCAGCCCTTAACCAAGCCGAAATACCCAACCGACCGACCGACCAATCGATCGATCGAACCGCCCCGTCCGTACCCAGACAGACGACATATGAACATCCACATCACAAGACAACCATTTGTGCCCATTCCGATACATTTATACATACCCTTCTTCTTAAGTCTCCTGAATCTCTCCTCACTTCAAAACAATCAAATCATCATCATCATCATCCTCACTCAACACCACCTGCCTCCTACTCTTCTGCGCCGCACTCAACAAGAACCCCTTTTCCCCCAAGCTATCCCTGCCCGCCTCTCTGATCCCCTTATCCGTCACGAACCTCGTCTTCTTCCTCACCGGCGGTTGGGAACCTTGCGAGTGCCCGTCAGCAGCAGCAGCAGCTTGTGCGGCGGCGGCTGCTCTAGCGGCTGCTAGACGTGCGGACGCCGAGGCGCCGAGGAGACGAGAGGAGGATAAAGAGGAGGAGTGGGAAGTGGTGGGACCGGTGGTTGTAGTGCCGGAGGAGTTATTAGGGGCAGCTGAGAAGCGGACGGCGGGGGAGGGACGGTTGGGGAGGTTAGTCTGGGTGTTGGAGGAATTGGTGAAGTTGAAGTCTCTAGAGGAGGTGGAGAGACGGTTGATGGCGGGGGTGAGGCCGGTTGAAGTGGTGGTGGTGGAGGATTTGGTGAGGGTCGGGGTGGAGTCCCGCATGCTGGAAGTGCTGGCGCGGTGAGAGAGGTTAAGCTTTTCGCCTTCTTTCATCCGCGAGAGTTTGTCGCGCAGGCCGGAGCCCCAGCCCAGGGAGGGGGCTTTGGTGTTGCTGGTGTAGTTGGAGGGGGTGATGGTTGCGCTGCTGGTGGAGTTGGATTTGCTGAAGCTGTTTTCGCTTGAGAGGGCGGACTCGGGGCGCTTGCGCTTTATTGGGCCGAGGTCGACCTTGGGTTGTTCTTCGCCCTTTTTGCGGAGTAGACCGAGGGCTTGGAGGTCGTATCGGGGCCTGCCGCCGAAGCCAAGAGGATCGTTGATGCTGTTGCTTTGGCTGTGGCCGGACAAAGAGGACATGGGTGTTGAGACTGCGGCTGACGAGAAGGAGGCAGAGCCTGACATGGGTACTGAGGTGGTGGAGGAGAAGCTTGCGCGAAGACCACCAGCGGCTCGACTCATGTACTCTCTCCCAGCACCACCACCCACTTCGCCCAGCTTTCTTGCAATCTCAGCTTCCTTCTCCTTCCTCGCCAAGCTTCTCTTGATGGCTTCCTTCTTCTCGGCCTGATCAGCCATGCCACCGCCATCAATGAGCTCTGCGGCAGTACGGTTCATGAAGAAGTGACTACCGGTTGATCGGTCATATTGACCTCTCAGTCGTATTTCCTCCTCTTTTCTCCTCTGCTCTTCACTCTTGGCGTTCCTGGAGTTTTGCTTGTATTTCTCTCCAAATCCGAAAGAGTTATTCAGTTCAAACCTTCCATGTCTCGACTTGCTCACTGCTTCATTGGTGTGAAATTCGCAGTACTCTGTACGGCGGAGGTTGACCCAACTCTTGCAAAGCATACCATCCTTCTTGACACTCTTACAATAACCGAGGTCGCGCGCATTACCAATCTCCAAGATGGTATCCTCATCACTGTTGATCACCAACGAAAACCGGCCGGTGTCTTGCTGCCCCTGTTTTGGCGCCATAATGGTAGGGTTGAGGATGGCGAGGATAGTTCCCGGTGTGAGCTTCCAGAAGCGGTCGAACCCGGTGTTAAAGAGGAACAGTTCCACTTCATACTGAAGATCACAGAGGCTGATGACCATGTACTTGCCGCGCTCTTGCAGGGGCTTGCCATCACTACGATGACTGCGCGGTTCGGACTTGGTTGCAACAATGGCGAAGACGACAAGATCGGATTCCACATCGGGGAGGGACCAGTCAGGCGCCTTGACTTGCCTCAAAAGATCCTTCAGACCATAGGTCTTCTTGCCTGTAATAGCGCGGGTGACCACATTATGGGGGAGAATGCGCTTGGACAGGCGAAGACCTGAATATGGTTCGAAGCCAGGCTCATTATCGGAGTTGACTTGTGTCGAGCTTGGTTGCGTAAACGATGATGATGCGCTCATGGTCGGTCGACCACGGGCTCCTGCAGTCGATGAAGATCCTCCTGTTGCCGATAGAATCTCGTCCCGGGAATATTCTGGAGCCTTGTATGGAACTTCGGGAACGTCCACCGCTTTTGTCTTGTACTCCTCCATCTCTTCTCTGCCAATACTGAAGGCATTACTCCTGATCTTCTGTATCCTCTGTGCTCTTTCCCTGCGCTCCTGCTCTTCGTTCCTAGCGGATGCTAGCCGCTCGTTGAAACTCATGGGACGTCTTTCTTCTGCCTGGGAGAAGGAGTTTGCCCGCCCATCGAAGCTTACAGGACGACGGGAACTGGGTTGATCTTCGCTAAAGGATGTCGTCATGGACCGTCGCAAGTAGCCGGACTGCTGGGGCTGTAAATTCTGGGAAGAAGGGCGTTCGCTTTCGACCTTTCGTAACGAGGGCGCCCTTTTCAGAGACATGTCGGCCGCTTTTCGTCCCTTGTCGATTCCCAACATGACCCTCTGGGGGGACTGAGGCGGCTGAGGAGCCGATTCACTACGACCCCTCCTGACCGGAGAAGCGGGAACCTGAACAGGTTTTGTCTGCTGTTCCATCCTGTCTCGTGCCGCAGCTAACCTTGACTGAATGGGAAGTCCGGCCGGAGGTTGCATCGAGTTGTTGTTCGCCGAAGCGCTTTCTGGTCGGCCTCCATTCGATCGAGCGTCCATGGACGAGTTTGCCCTTTTTAGCGCCTTTGCATTTTGTATCTTTTTCAACTTCATGCGCGCCTGAATTTCCTGGAGCTTCAGTTGTACCATCTCCTCGTCCTCATCTTCATCCTCCAGGTCGTCCACATCGATCATAACGGCATCCTCATTGTCGGTGTAGCGCGCCGCTAGGGCGGGGTTCGATCGGGACATTCTTAGTCTGGACGGCGACGGGGTGGGCGACGTTTGCATTTCACGAAAGCGCTGGCGGCCTCGCGGGGTACTGATGAGAGCTTCGTGAGGGGACCGGGGTGGCCAATGTGTCGCCATGACCTTTTGTTGCGATCCAATACTAGTAACCCGAACCCAGTTTTATCTGAAGTATCGACGAGGTGATGGGGTCGTCTCCGCCCAAGGTTATCGAGCAGCCCAGAGCGACTCGACTCGACTGGTGGCCCAGGGCAGAACCGGAAACCCAGGGAGACGGGCACGGGATACAAAGCGGAGATCGAATTTGGATGATTGACCGGGCGGCGGGGAGGTGTGTGTGTGCAGCTGGTTGAGTTCAGCAGGTTCCAGGTTTATGCAAGGATGGGACGGGACCTGAAGGCTATGGCTATTTGGGCGGCCAATTAGTGTGCGACAAGGACGACATTTACGGACATTGGTCGCCAAAGGGACGGACTGCAGGCTGGATGGTGTTATGCAGGGAGGCGCCCGAGGGTGAGACGGTGCGGTGGTCGGTGGAAGCGGAAGAAGATGGACGAGAAGAGTTTGGGAATCGTGTGGTTGTTCGTAAAAGTGTTTATTGGCCCAGTGGAACTCGAGGAAATCCAGGCAAATCTAAAAAAAATCATGGTGTAATAACCACACAGTCAGTCGTGGCGGCCAAGAATAGGTCCAGTCCCAAGATGAGGTGCAAACATTGAACACAGCTCTTTCAGAATCTTCCAGGCTTGGGCACACTCACAGATTATGGGGTTGTCAAGTCAGGCCGCGTTGCTGTGGTAATGGAAGAAAAGAGAAAAGCGAAAATATTTTTACCAATGAATGGTGAAGAGAAAGTGGATGTTTCACGATAAGCCACAAATTAACTGACAACGAAAAAAAGATTAAAATCGTGAAATCGGCGACGGATGTCGGTATCGCGGCGGGATGATGGTATGGCTTTAGCTTAGTTGGAAAGTGACAAGAGAGTGACAGTGGCATTGGCAGCCATCAAACAGCGGGCGCGAGTGCGTGGACGGGACAACGACAGCGGGGGACAGGAATTCAAGGTCGAGAAGTTGGGGTCCCGGTCACATGGTTGGCCAGACATCAGAAAGTGGAGTCCAGTCTCCAAGACAACGCGATCTCGCAAAGCGCAAACGGGCAAAAGTTGGGGAAATCTCGTGTAAGTGGGTCATTTAACCAAAGAGGGTGGGGCGCGCTACGAAATCGCGGTCAGTCGCGTCCGTCTCCAGCCAAAGTCGCGATTGCTGGTCAGGGGTCTGCCGCTCACTGTGGAGAGCTGGGTCAAGCGAAGCCTCATCGATTGGAGTTCGGACTTTTGGGACCCTGGCGATATCACACATTGCGCCTCTTAAAACAACAAAGACACGAGCATTACGTCTAGAAGAACTTTAATTCGGCATTGACACAGTAAACAGCCATGCCACGCACAACACGATCGAAAGCCGCCGCAACGGCCAGCGCAGAACCCAAGGACACCTCAAAGACAAAGTCGACGTCCACCAAAACCAAGAGCGCCTCCAGCAACAGCTCAATCTACACCCTCGCCCCAGAAGTCGAATCCCCTCCCAACATCTTCATCCTCCCCAAGTCCGCCACCGCACAATCCCGCATCGTCACCCTCCAAAACCCGCGCTATGCCAAACCCACGCGCTACCTCGTCTGCCCCGACTCCGGCTTCTACGAGTTCACCAAGATCGCCGCCCCCCAACAGAAATCCCCACGCAGCTGGCTAATCGACAGCGCCACCCTCGAAGATGGCACCCCCCTCACACCCGCGCAAACCACAAAAGACTCCGAGCTTTACGTGGCCACGCAGATCGACCCCCTCTTTCTCGTGCTGCCCGCCCTAGCAGCAGCCAAGATCACAGACAAGAAGCAGCAGCGCATGTTCCTCTCGAGCGACGACCACTTTGACGGCGTATCGGAGCAGGACAGCGATGGACGCCGAAAAAACCACCTCCTGGAAGTGCTGAAATGGCCTCAAGCGCGAAAACTGCTTGAGAAGCGCATGGCGAGCGTTTGCGACACCGTGGAGGCGGGTGACGAGACGATGTTCCGACTTAACGAGACAAAACTCGTCGAGGAGCTGTTGTCGAAAGCCAAGCGCATGAGTGACGGCGGATTGCCGAAGAGTATGGAGGAGAAGTTTGTCGCTAAGGCGTTGGAGGCGCCGATTGTGGGGATTAGGACGACGGTGACGAGGTCGAGTACTACTGTCACCACTGAGTCTACCAGCACTACTGAGTCGCAAGAAGGGGAGGAGACGACGACGACCTCCTCCCTCTCCGAAGCCACCACAGCTGTAGCGACTCCAACCGCCGGAGCCGGAGCCGGAGCCGAAGTAGTCGCCTCCCTCCTCCCCACGCCCGAAGTTTTGAGTCTTCAACGTCTCCGCGTATCCCTCAACTTCGTCACCTCCTCTTACCTACCCCCCTCCCTCTCCTCTTACCTCAAGTCACAACTATTATCCCCCTCCTCAGTGGACTTCACCCCCCTAGAGTCGTACCTGGCGCAATTAACCAAGCTCCGCCAAGAAGCGGTCGCGTCAAGGTCGCATAGCGATTTCTCGCGGAAGCGCATAGCGGGAGACGAGGAGGAGGCGTTTGAGAGGGCAGAGAAAAGACGCAAAAAGGAAGAGGAGGAGAAGGTGAAGAAGGCGGGTGTGAGTAGGGGGGTGAAGGAGTTGGCCAAGGTTAACACGAGGGGGATGATGAAGTTGACTAGTTTTTTTCAGAAGAAGACGTAGACTGAAAAGGGTTGGGGATGAAAAGGTTCTGTCTGGATAAGGAAAGGGGAAAAGGGATTGATATGTATGGCAAGAAAAATGGCGTTTTGAAGGGTTTCAAGGTTTGGTTCGGGTATCTGTACATAGGTATTGGGTATATGGGGTTCTTAAAAAGACATGGCTCTCCGGACTCCGTTGCGGAGGTACAGCATTCTATCATATCTTCATCTCATCTGGTCATGATCATGATCATAAGCATGTCCAGCACACTTTTCATCCATGCCCTCTCCTTGCTCACCGGGCACCACCTCTCGTCGTACTCCCACCTCTCGTCCCTCTAGTCGTCGTCGTACTTCCACCCCTCGCGCCCCTGGTCGTCGTCGTCCCTCCTCTCCCTCCTCTCACACTCGGTATCCCGGACGTCCCCGTCCCCGTTCCAGCCGGTCGATAAGCCAATCCACTCCTAGTAGTCATGCCCCCCCTTCCAGCCGCCGTACCCGTCCCCGTCCTCCCAACCAAACTTCCCACCCCCGACCCGGACCTACCCCCCCTCGTCCCCGTCGCACTACTCGCACTCCTCGTAACCCCAATCCCATACCTCGAACTCGCCATACCAACGGATCTACTCCTCGGCCTCCCCCTGCCTACCCCTGTATTACTCACACTACTCGCCAAGCGTCTCCGTTCCGCTTCTTCTTCTGCCTTTCGGCGCGCCTCTTCCCGTTTGCGCTCAGCTTCGGCAGCTTTCCGTTCGGCTTCGCGCTGTCGTTCCAAAGCTTCGGCTTCGATCTCGATTAGGTCTGCAGTGGCGCCCTTCCAGGAGGGGTTGAGCAGGAGGCGCTGGTTGTGCTCGGTTTGGGAGAGGATGCGGGTCCAGGTTGTGAGGAGGTGGGAGGCGGAGTGGATTGTGCGGTTTACGGTCTGTGAGGTGGTATGTTAGTGATTGGCAAACATGGAGGGGAAGAGGTGTGGTTGGATTAAAGTTTAGGGTGGAGGTTAGGGAAGGGAGGTGTAATTAAGGTTTGGACGGATGATCGACCCGAGAACCAAACCTGCGATAGTAAACAGAGGGGTATTGGAGAAAAGAACATAAACTTACACCCATATTCCCCTTTGCGCGCTCCAATGTACCAATGACGCCTTCGATCACTTGGTTGATCTTGCGCACTCCATCCAGTTCGCGCTGTAGAGCGGCTTCGCGACTCTCGATGGTGGTGTTGTCGATGCCGAATGAGCGACTACTGCTCTGATTGGTGGTTGGGTCCTTGGCTGCTGAGGCGGCGGCTGCTGCAGCACTCGAAGCGACGGGAGTTTTCTGCTGTTGTTGCGCTTGCGACGGGGGACGCGCGCGCGAGGTGGGAGGATGAGTGGGCGATGCGAAGAGGGAGGAACCCTCCTCGTCGGAGATTTCCATTCGGTCGTCCGCCATTTTTTTGGCGGTGGTTCGTCGTCGTTGATGTCGCCGACAAGGTAGGTGACGATCTGGGGTTGTAGATATGGTAGAGCTAGAGCTGTTGTCTCGAACTGTTCTGGACTGGTTGATGGTGCAGCTGTGCCCAACAAGGCCAGGCGTCAAATCGGCCTGCAACCACGGGATTGGACAGGGACGGGCAGGACGGGTCAAAGTGGATTTTTTCGCAAGGGACGGTGGACACTTTTCGACAAGGGCAAGTGGGCAACAGCATCCAAGGGCAAGGGAGCAAAAGACGCGTCTCAGGTGAACAAAGACTTTACGCGTCCTAGCGCAATCAAACAAGATCCAGCCAATGGAAAAACAGGAATGCATCAACTGCCAACGACGACGGAGAAGAGCAAGACAGGGTGTGACGGAGTGTTCAGCGAGGGATGGTCCGTGCAACTTGGGTGGTGATTCTGGCAATGCTCTCAGATCAATCAGGCGCAGACCGCCCCCCAGCCCCTTCTTTGCATTCTTTCCCCCAAACAACATCCGCATCATCGGCGGCCTTGCTTCCCACACTCACTCCTAACCCCAGACAATTTCACACATCCCATCTTCATCAAACCACTCAGCCTCTTTATTGTTGCATCCACACACAAGTGGAATCGTCAAGTGTTTTCATCAACCTATATTGCAACTACACTATACTCTCTATTGTATTGTTCAATTACCTACTACTCTACTGCTAGCTTCGATTGGGTACTGCTGCTGCGCGATTTGTGTGGAGGAGGAAAGAAACTGGGCACAAGTTCTTGTTGTTTTCGCACGTTCCAGGTTTCACGGTTTGGAAGTCAAACATCTCCGCATAGCCGGCCACCACCACCACCACCACCACATCGACCCCGACGCCGACGACGACGACATCCCGACAACATCGCACAACCCTTGGAGTGTGCACTTGGAGTCGCAACGCATTCATCGCATCAACTTGCGCCAGCCTTGCATCGACAACATCGGGCCGTTGAAGCGCGCACATCCGACTGCATTCGCCAATTGACGCGCCTTCCATTGTCGTCGCCAATTTCAGGATCGATTGCGCGGGCGGGTCTTTCATCCCATCCCGCTCCTTCCTTCATCGCATCCTTTTAGGCCTTTGTCGCCTGAGTGTAGCGATCGTCTCATTGGCCGCACACTTTTTGTTTGGATAACAATTTGTCCGATATTACTGTCAGCCTTGTTTGTGAAAATAAGAAATGATGGAGGTACTTCGCAGTCACGGGGCCGCGACTCCCTCCGGCCCGCACTCTCCCTCCGACATCCACACCCCGCCAGCGCCGCTTCACGGATTTGAGGATCACTGGGAGCCCTACACGCCGCGCAAGTCCGCACGCATTTCTCAACGTACACAGGCCCAAGCCTCGTCCTCATCCCGCAGCCGCGCCCGCACCCCTTCACCTCAACCAACTCCCAGACGTCACATCTCATCTGTTGCCAAACAACAACCCTCACCCCACCACAAATCTACAGGTTCCCCAAAGTCAACAAAACGTCAATCTCATCACCATCAACACAACCATCATCAGACCGAAGCTGCTGAACCTTCATCGTCAGCCATGGTCACCCCAACCTTCACCCCCGTCAAGAAGCGCGCTGTCAATCCCGCCGTGGATTCAGTTCATCGCGCTTCAAGGACTCTAAATCTTGAGGGCTCCATTCACGCCCCCGGCGGTCGCTCAACTGGAGTTGGCAGCCTCATCACCCCCGCCAAGACTCCCATCAAGCCGCCAATGGAGCGCAGCAAGTCCCAACTGAAGGGAGTCACAAAGACTCTTTTCAGCAGAAAGGTTGACGAGAATGAGGCCATGCCCAGCCCCAAGAAAGCGCGCGCTAAGAAGCAGAGCACCCTGGACAGCTTCGCGGCTCACTCTGGTGAGGAGGAAATTAGTATTTTCACTGACTCTCATGAGCGCGTCCCCGTAGTGGATGACAGCATTGACAACCCTTTCTACGGCACCAAGACAACGACTACCACGACTACCACTACTACTGAGCGCACCACCACCCGCCGAAGCACCCGGAACCTGGTTAGCATTCCTGGTGAGGGCGTGGTGAGTTTGGAGGAGGCGGTTGGCCGCAAGGACGGCATGTTGATCATGTTGTGAGTGAAATCTGAGAAACTCCTGAAAATACATGACATGTTTACTGACTATTTCACAGCCGCGGCAAAAAACAGTTCCGCAAGTTCGCCGAAGTAGAAGAGGAGGTGGTGGAGGCCGATGACGAATTTGAGAGTGCTGTTGCCTCTCCCTTGAGACGTCCTCTCACCCGTTCTTCCATCAAGCCCCGTCTGCTGTTCCCACCCAAGCCCAAAGAGACCAAGGTACCTGACTCAGACGAAGAGGCCCCCACCGACATTGAGGATCACGTCCTGGAGAGCCTGAAGGCCGAGGAGGACAAGGTACAGGAGGAGGAGAAGGAGGAGGTCGTTGAGCCTGAAAAGCCAGTCGAAGAGGCCAAGGAAGAGCCCCTCGCTGCCCCTGAGCTCCAAACAGAAGACAAGGACAGAGCAGGCACACCCGAGACGACACCGTTAGCGCCAGCTTCACCGCCAGCCACAGCACGCACCACAAGAGCCGGCAGCAAGAAGGCTGCAGAAGACACGCCCAAGAAGGCCAAACCCAAGGGAAGGAAGAGTCCGTTCGACGCCTTCCGTCGAACCAAGGCCGGTGCATCCTCCAGTGCTGGTACAAAGAGAGCCAGCGAGACACCATCGGTCGGAGCCGGTCCAGCTAAGCGAACTAGGACTTGATCACGCTCTGGCATATGGTACACAACTTAATGGGTGGTGCTCTTCCACTTTTCCTTTCAAAAGGTTTTTCTACACGGCGCCGGCGGACGGCATCTCCATACACTGGCTTGACTTCGACATCTCAATATTATTGCTTTTGACGGGACACTCAACAACGGGGTTTGGAGGCGTTGGGACAACATGGATCACTACGCAGGCGTTTTATCTTTTAGGACAGGGCAATCAAGAAGGCATCACAAGGACAGCCAAGGCAGAACGGAAGATGAACATACCACGAGAGAGAGAGAGAATTATGTGGAGAAATTATTCGGGATTGGTGGTTACTTTGTTCGCGTTCATGGAAAGATTGCATGTCTGGTGATTCATTAACGTCTGGTCTGGGAGATTCTGTGACTGGAACTTGGGGTGGCCAGCGAAGGCGTTCATCCCCCTTTTCCTTTTCCTTTTTTTTTTTTTTCACTTTGTGTTGTACAAGTGCATGGCATGGTATAGCATGGCAAGATTGCACCCGGTCGTCATCTCCGTTTGGTTGTTTTCACTTCTTTCCTTGACTTGTTTATGTTGCTTTATGAGGGACAAGGCAGGCTAGGCTACAATTACTGGACCGTTCGAGACTTTCTCTTTCTTCATGTTACCCATGTTTTGATGCTGCTCCGGGTGGTAGATAGGCTGATGTTTTGTGGATGTGGTCCATTCACTTGATGGCATAGGTGGCGGAACTTGTACTTCCATCCGACACTCGGTCAAGTGGCGTCTAAATAGGCTCGGGATTGCCGTGGCTATCGCAACCTGGATGCAAGGTTACAGCTTAGGTAGTTTAGTAAAACCTTTATGCAGTCATCAATCAGTTTGCATGGACTCTGGTTTGTCTAACGTGTCAGTCTTGGAAGAGAACGAGGTTCAAATAAGGCTAGCTCTTAGATTGATGAGGATTTTGCCTCTGTAGGAGACGTCGTGCACAAACTTTGCTTCTTGGCTCCCCGTGATTGTTTTTGTTTATCGGATCATCGCCCCGTGAACCCAAATCCATCCAGGGCCGCTCCACTCTTCAGCTTGTTTTGATGCCCCACCCCCGCAATCGCATCATGGGGCCCAGCAAAACGTCAAAACGTCAAGGCTGAGCGGGACCAACCGCAACTCCATTTCTTTCTCCAATTCAACATTAAAAAATTCGGATTGTCCCTCGGTTCCTGGACTTGTACCTGAAAAAGTTTTCCAAGGTCTCTCGAGCATCCCGACTACACACAACAACCCACACTTTCTCTCTTACCACCCCCACGGCAGACGACAACCAACAACACACTGCCCAACATGCACATCCTCGTAGTCAACGACGACGGGCCTCCCTCCGCCCACTCGTCCCCCTACGTCCACTCCCTCGTGCGCGACCTGCAAGCCGCAGGGCACATCGTCTCCGTCTGCCTGCCGCACACCCAACGCTCCTGGATCGGCAAAGCCCACATGATCGGACAAACCGTCAAGCCGCTCTACTACCGCCCTCCCCCCGCGTCCTCCCCGGCCGCCGGCCTAACAACCGCTCTCGTCTCCAACAACTCCCCTGAGAAAACCGAGACCACGCAGGTCAACGTAACAGACCACGGCTCCACCCACACCCGCCCCTCCACCGTACCCGGAACCGAAGAATGGATCCTCGTCGACGGCACGCCCGCCTCGTGCGTGCAAATCGGCCTTTACCACTTCTTCCAAGACCGCGGCCCCATCGACCTCGTGGTGTCGGGCCCCAACTACGGCCGCAACACCACGGCTGTATTCGCCCTTTCTTCGGGAACCCTCGGCGGCGCGCTGGAAGCGGCCGTGTGCAAGCGTCGCGCTATCGCACTTAGCTACGCCTTCTTCAACCGTAACCACGACCCGGCTATCATTGCCAAGGCTTCTAGACAGTCGGTGCGCGTGATTGAGGCGTTGTGGAAGCAGTGGCCGGAAGATGGGAGCGTGGATCTGTATAGTGTTAATATTCCCTTGTTGGAAAAACTAGAAGAGGGGAAGGTGTTGTATACGCCCATGTTGCAGAATTATTGGGGAGCGGGATCCTGTTTTGAGGAGGTGGAGGGGTCCGTATATGGCGAGGAGGAGGATGAGGAACGGATTAGAGAGGGTGGGGAGGCCGGACGCGCGGAGACGGATGGTGGTGAGGCGATTGGGAAGAGGGATAGAAAGGGGGGACTGCATACCCATAAGCACTTTAAGTGGAGTCCGAGGTTTACGGATGTTTATAAGAGTGTGGAGGAGGCGCCGCCGGGGAACGATGGGTGGGCGGTTAAGGAGGGGCATACGAGGTGAGTTTCAAGTATTGAGAAAAGAGAGAGGGATTGGGGGGGATGGTTGCTAACGATGATGGTCACAGTGTCACCCCGCTCAAGGCCAACTTTTGGAATACGGCCGAGAATTTGCATGGCAAAGAGTTGCAGCTGTAAGTTTCTGTGTGTTGGTTTGCGTTGGCTTCACGTTGGCTTTGGTTTTTGTTTTGGCGTGATGAGAAGACACGGCGCTTTCATGAGAGGAACGACAACAGTTGGTTATGAGACATGGAAACGACAGACTACGGCAACGACGGCACGGTTGATGATCAAGAAGACGGGAGTTAATGAATTACTACCTAACTATCTAATCAGATAGAGAGAGAGCATAAGGTGAAATAGACAAGAAGGTTCTTGATCTGGCTCACTACTGTCACTATGAGATTTGTGTGCTTCTTTCTTTACTTATACTGGCGGTCACGAACGATCCTAACAAGCTTGGATACAGGCCTCCTCCTCTTGAGACTCCCTCAGCTACTAAGACCGAGGAGTTGACCAACCTCCCCATCAGGAAATCGTCCACCACCACCGCCAACTCCAAAGACCACCTCTACGCCCTAATCGACTACCAAGACGCCTACGTCCAACCCCTGATCCTCTCCGCCCTCCAAAAACTCCTCCCCTCTTCGTCATACACCCTCCTCCCCTCCCCTTTCACCCCCGAAAACAAGGACGACCTCGACATCCATCTCTCCTCGCTCGTCCCTTCTGCGGCGGAAGGAGCCAAAATCCTCCAAATCACCCCCTACGAAACAATCGACTTCGACCACGCCCTGTCCCACCCCACCACCACGCTCATCAACAGCTACATCATCCGCAAAGCGCTCATCCGCAAACACTTTTTGTCTTCCACAGTCGAGAACTGGGTTGCCAAGCACCCTTCTTCCGCGCTCAAGACGCACGTTAAAAGGGCGGAGGCGTTTGAAGTCGATTACGCCGAGTTCTTGGATGATTCCCTCGTCGAAGCATTCGACCTGCGCGCTAGTTTGGAGAAGAATGATCAGCTCATTGCTAAAGACAAGAAAGAAGAAGTGGAGTGGTGGATTCTGAAGCCGAGTATGAGTGATCGTGGACAGGGGATCCGGTTGTTTAGCACGATGGAAGAGCTCCAATCCATCTTTGACGGTTGGGAAGTCGATTCCGAATCCGACGATGAAGAAGACGAGGATAACTCCTCCGATGCCGACTCCGACGCCGGCGAAGCTACCCAAAAGGATGACGACAGCGACCGCGACGTAAACATCAACACCTCCCACCTCCGCCACTTCATCGCCCAACCCTACATCCACCCGCCCCTCTTGCTCCCGGAACTCCAAAACCGCAAGTTCCACATACGGGTCTACGTCCTCGCCATCGGCGCGCTCAAAGTCTACGTGTACAAGGACATGCTGGCCCTTTTCGCCGGTACTCCCTACACCCCGCCCACCGCTCCCCTTGACCCCTCTTCCTCAGAAGAAGAAGAGTTGGACCTAAGTGCCCACCTAACAAACACCTGCCTGCAAACCTACTTATCTCCCAACGCAGCCGAAAACTCCGTCCACCGCTTCTGGGACCTTCCCACCCTTTCGCCCGAGCACTTCCCCCAGGCCAAAGCGGAAGAAATCTGGGACCAGATTTGCGAGGTTACAGGTGAACTATTCGAGGCGGCGGCCAGGGGAATGATGATTCATTTCCAGCCGATGGAGCAGGCGTTTGAGGTTTATGGACTGGATTTCCTGGTTGATGCTGCGGATAGCGAGGGAAATAACACGGCGTGGTTGTTGGAGGTTAATGCTTTTCCGGACTTTAAGCAGACGGGGGAGTTGAAGGGGGTTGTGGGCGGGTTTTGGGAGGGGGTGGTGAGGGAGGCTGTTGGGGGGTTTGTGGGGAGGAAGGGGGATGATGATGAGAAGATGAGGCTTGTTAGGGAGGTTGATTTGGGGAGGAGATGGTAAGGTGGATGAGGTTTGATTGGGGGGGGAGGAGGAAAGAGGAGAGACAGATGATGCCAGTGGGATGGGCGTGGTAATGTAAAATCGAAGCCACTTCGTTGTGTGCTTTCATGTCCAAGGTAAGTTTATAGATACGATATACGGGTAAGGATAGGAAAAAGTTATTTGCTTCTACATACGTCTGTCATCAACCGTTGGCTACATCAAATTGCCAAAGCTTGGTACGCTGATGACCGCTGAAAAACGAAGGTTATCAATCCAGTACAATCCTCCAGCCGTCTGTTACGCATCTCGGCTGTATTTATTCCCTTCTTGCGATCACATCCTTAGGATCCTCTCCTTCTTTTCTACGGCCATCAAATCCCCATCCGCAATAGGATCCCTCTCCATCCCAAACGCCCGGTTGACCGCCTCCCAAATCTTCTCCTTTGTCTCCAGGCCGATATCCGGATACGGCTTCCTCGGCTTAAACAGCTCCATACCCTTATAACCTCTCCTCGCCAAAGGATACTTTCCATCCCCATTCACCACACCTGCCCTCCACCCCGTATACAAGCTAGCTGCAAACTTGACCGCGGCAATTCCATCAGCCTCAAGAAGTTCCTCCACCTTAGCCAGGATGCCACTCCTCCGCAGTGCGGCCTCCCTGTCTTTCTGAACATTCTTGTCCTCCCCCGTCACCCAGTCGTTATAGTTCAGCACCGTCGCCCAAGGAAACACATTCGCAAAAGCCGCAATAGACCCGCTCGAACCCGCCGCCAACCCGCCAATCAAGTAGTCACTCTTCCCATAAAAAATCGCAAACTCCTTTTTCCAAGGGCTGAACTCCTTCGCCAACCGCGTTATCTTCCCCGCGTTCCCGCACATCAAGTTGGTCCCCACAATCTTGCCCTTGTGTCGGTTCGCCAGTTTGATTATCAGCTCACTGCTGAGATCGATCCCATTACACACCGCCGGGAAATTCTCTATCAGCACCGGCAACTTTGAAAACTTCGCAATGTCATCGTAAAAGTTCTCTATCATTTCTTCCCCTCCCCGCGGTCCCTTCGGTCCAAAATACCCCGGTGGTAGCACAAGCACGTAATCCGCTCCGGCCTTAACGGCATCGGTAATGTAAGCCTGCACCTGCGCCGTGCTGTGGCCCGACACGCCCGCCATGATGGGGAAGCCGGGAGGAACGGAGGTGCGGGCGCAGTAGAGCAGGTCGTAACGTTCCTGCCGAGTGAGCAGGAAGGTCTCGGCGTTGGTGCCGAGGACTAAAAACCCCGCGAGACCGATTTTGGGCGAGGAGAGATAGCTGAAGTACTTAGCTTGGGCCTGGAAGTCGACGGTGTCGAGCTCGGGGTCGAAGAGGGTTATGGTGGGGACCCAGATGCCGGAGGCTGGGACTGGGGGGGCCGGGTTGTTGATGTGATTAGTGTAGTTAATGTCGACTGGGGGAACCATTTTTGCTGTAAGTTGTTTGTTGCGGACGGATGGGGTGAGTGTCTTCAGTCCAGGTGAGTTGATTGTCTGGGGTTGTTGTTGTTATTGTTGTGCGAGTCTTTCGTCCAGGTAGGTTGTTCTGATGACTGAAGACTTTGGTCAATGGACCAGCTCAAGAGTTGGAAGCTAGAATGAAGAGGATCAAGAGACTCAGTTGTGACGAGTAGAGCGAGTAGTAGAGTGGATGATAATGTATCAGTTCGACAGGGCGTATCAAGAAAGGAAGAGCGGTCTTGACGTGGTTGACGGTGCGGTGCGGGGGCAGCATTCGGCCGAACGGTAGCCGACGGGAGGAGCAGTTTGACGTTTTCCAATCGGCCGGGCTGATCGGGCTATTCTTGGACCGGAAGGTGTGATAATGACCAAAGATGTAAGCAAAAGATGTGTTAATCCAAAATCGTGGTAAAGTACTTGATTCCGGAAAGACGAGACTGGCCAAAAGGCTGGGGGACCATGGGTTTATATGCCTCTTCTCTCGTGGCCAGCCAGGCAGGCGCAATGCAGCCACTGCAGCCAGCTTAACCTTGGAAATGGCTTCGTTCCTTCCTCAGCAGTCCCAAGCTCCTTCTGTGTTCTTCTCTTGTACAGTGTGCCTTCTGCCATGTAAATTCCTTTTCAAGGTGGCATGTGACAAACAGCAATCGAGTCACGGTCCAGACACTGCGGGTTGGAGATCACCCGCATTCGGTTGGAGGCATGATGTGAGTTTCACATGTGGGAGTGAAGGCATAAGTCTGGTTTGGTAATGACGGGAGATATTGCAGAGCATCTTGACTTTTGTTTATGCTATTTACTTCGAACTCTACGCTATAAAGATTTGGATGACGATCACTATCCAATCTTGAAGACTACTACTGGGCTGGTTATCATCAAGTTCACATCACGATGAGATTCTCAACCACTTGGTTATTGATGAAGTCCCAGCAACTTGCCCCAAGAACTCCAAAATTCACTACTCCTTATTTCTACTACATATACAAAGAAGAAGCAAGAATCATGACCACCACTGAAAGCACCTTACGCCAGCTCGCGTACCGTGAGTGTCCGTCTTGTCTCTCGATGGGTGTGTGTGGGTGCAATTAAAAAAGAATTATTAGTCTGTAGATAAAAGTTAAAGCCGTTATAACCCCCTCCTTCCTTGTTGTAAAAGCCAAAAGCCAAAGAAAAGCAAACCGCAACTCTCTCTTTACTGCTTCCGTCTGCTGCTGCCATGCCACGCAAAAAAAAAGGACTCGCAAAAACGAAACCAGACATGAGTGTGTAAGTATTGACGACCCCAACCGTGAGTGAGAAAAACGACCGACCGATCAGACCAATTACCAGTCCAGAGTATGTGTGAGAGTGTGAGAGTGTGAGTGTGAGAGTGTGAGAGTGTGAGAGTGTGAGAGTGTGAGAGTGTAAGCGAGAGTGCTGTGCGCGCAAGTACATGAAATAAGAACAACCCGCAAACACAAAACCCGGTTTCCTTTTTCCCCTTTGTGATACCCGTCCCTTTTCTTTCTTGTTTTGTAGTTTTGCGAGAGAGTAGAAGTCCGGTCTCAGACCTAAGACTCCTTTCTCAAGACTGAGCGAGACAGTTAAGGAAGAAAGTTCAGGTAGCGTAGGTAGCTCCCCAACGCAGAACGCCCATACTGTCAAATCATCAAAAGCACATTTTGCTCACCCTCGCAACCAGCCGCTTGCTTGCCATGCTGTCATCATCCATGCCGGCAACCTTACAGTACAATCCAACAAACTTCAACCCAATCAGTCCATCATAGTCGCAGCTCCCGGAGAATCTTCTCCGCCAAGGCCTTATACTGCCAAGTGTTTCCGGCGAGCCTCTTGAACTGGACGCCGTGCAGACTGACAATCGGGACCTTGACGATCAAGATTTCGAACTCGATATCATTGCCGCCCTCGGTCATTACCGTCGGTTGTCGTTCGGCGTGGTTGATGCTGGGCGTATGCAGACAGCTGAACCCACCCTTGATCTCAGTAAAGTCAACGCCAAGCACCCGCAACACTCGCTTGATATCCGCCCGTATTTCAGAGAGAGGTCTTGTCGAGGTTGTGGATACGCTGAAGATACCCTTGAGGAACACAGGCTTGGCCAGATCGGGGTCTTCAGGCTCTAGCCTCTCGTTGGAACCGCCCGAGGTCTCGCCTCTTGGATCGCTATCCACCAGCTCAGCGTCCGTCTCTTCGCGGACAGAGTGGTGATGGCTCTGGTAGCTTCTTTGAGGCTCGGTTGTTTGTGACTGAGCCTGCTGAGCAGCGGCCTCGGCCTCGCGCTTGGCTCGTCGCATCTGGATAGACTCCCTTCGAGCGTGGCCGAGCGACTTGGCGCGCATGGACATGGAACCCCGGAGGGGCGGCTTGCCGTCCGTTGAGTTAGCTGTCGCTGGAGGCTCCTTTCGCTTGTCACGGGTGCTAAGTCTGCGGAGGATACCGGCGGCCGTGCTCTCCTTCTTGGCGGGGACCATATCGGGCGAGAGTAGACCACTCTTGATGGGCTCCCTAGGCTGATCCTCACTGTGCGACCTTGTCCTTTGTCGGCTCCGTGGTTCGGCATTGTGGACGGGCTGTGGTGGTACAATATCGGCGAGGGAATGTTTCTCCCTTGGTCGGACAACGGGAGAAGGAGGTACTGGTACCTGTGTCTGTGATGACGAAGGTGGCTGCTGTGCCTTGGATGGTTGTTGCAAGTCAATGTGGACGTGGTTGCGCTCGCGCTCGAGCTTTTCGCGAACCAGGTAGTAGATGGAAACAAGAGGGTCGAAAGCGTTAAGAGGATCATCGCCAAGGGGAAGACCCTCAGAACTGGTGGCAGTCAGCGTGTCCTTGCTCGTCACAGAATTCCTTCTCTTGTAGAAATCGAAACCAAAGCCACGCTTCTTCTCGGCATCCTTCGGGACTGGTTCCGGTCGTTCTCTCTCCTTCTCGAGGCGGCGAATAGCGGCCTGGTACTTGGGCGACTTGATGCGCTTGGTCAACTCTGCTGTGATATACTCTGGAGGCCCAAACTTGAAACCGGTCATCTGCGAAATGACTTCGGGATCGAGGGGAAGCGTCAGGGGCTCGCGGCGTGGAAGGTAGTTATCGGGGGGTCCATTGTAACCCTTGAGCATCCAAGGGTGGTTCATGACCTCATGCATGGTGGCTCGCTGTTTGGGGTCAGTCACCAACATGCGCGAGATGAGGTGCTTGCATTCTGCAGACAGCCAAGTTAGCATGCTTTCCAGTGAAGTCAGGGATTGTGTGTGGGAACATACCCGAAGAAAGCCAGTTGGGATAGTCAACTGCGCCCTTTTTGATTTTCTGGTGAAGAGCGGGCATGTACTGGTCGTCAAACGGAACCTTGCCGCACACCAACACAAACAGAACAACGCCAAAGCTCCATACGTCAACCTCGGGACCGGTGTATGGCCTTGCCTGCAAAAGCTCGGGAGCGGCAAAGTAGAGACTGCCGCAGTATGTCTTGAGTTTCCTGTCCTCCTCTGGGGAGAAAAGGTTGCTGAGACCGAAATCAATAATCTTGATGTCGCCAGTCTTGCTGATGAGGATGTTCTCGATCTTCAAGTCGCGATGCACAATGCTGTTGCGGTGGCAATAGTCGACGGCACTGGCTATTTGGCGGGCGAACTTGCGAGCCTGTTTCTCCTTGAGCTTACCGTGGGAAATGATGTAGTCCAGCATTTGGCCGCCATTAACGTATTCAAAAAGCATGTACCAATGCCACCTTGTTCGCAAGTTGTCGCGGAGTCCGCAAATGTACTGATGGTTCAGGAGGCTGACGATAGCCGCCTCACGGGCGTTACGGTCTTCCCTGGCGGCATCGGCCTTTTCACGTTCTTCCCTCGACTGTCGGCCATCGTCGGGCGAAACTCTTTCGATGATCTTGCAGGCAACCTAAGGACAGAGAAAGAAAGGTAAGAGTTAGCTAGAGAAACGGAACAAGCGGGATGTCGCATTTGATGGGTTGACTTGCCAATTCATTGGTGCCCTCCTTTTTCGCCAGCTTGACCTTGCCCATGCTACCCTGACCAATTGTCTTGATGAAGGCATAGTTACCGGAAGGCGCGGGGATCACGGTACGGTATCGCTGCTTGGTGGTGCCGGTGGCACTGCGGTGTGTCGAGGTAGCTGCGTCGGCGCCATTGCGATGGTCGTCCCCGGCGCTGGCGTGGCCGTGGGGAGCGGCAGCAGCAGCGGCAGCGGACATGTCGGGCTGCTGATGGTGATGCTGCTGCTGTTGGGAAGGATGGTGGTGGTGTCTCGACGATGTGGCCGTGGTAGTGGTAGCTGCTGCTGCGGTTGCTCCTGAGGCAGATCGCTGACTGCTCCGGCGGTGGGGACGCGAGGCTTCAGCTCTGCTGGTTGATTCGGACCGCGGCAGTGGTGGCTCTGGTCGTGATGTGGTAGGGGGACGCCGAGTCCGAACAGACTGTGACCGGATGGGGAGTTCGGCGGCGGCGCCAGAGGAGAGTGTCGTCGCCATGGGGGGTGGAGACGCGCGTGGTGGTACGGAGGTACTCTTTTGGTCTGAAGCAAAGGGGATTTCCCAGGGTGATGGAGCCGGGTTGGCGGTAGGGCGGTCGGAGTCCTGATCCCTAGTCGCAGCCGGGGGAGGACGGGGGTCGGGAGTCGGGGGTCTTGGGTCTTGGGGTGTTCTGGTCGAATTTTATCTCTTGTGACTATAGGCGAGTAGAGATGACTACCTGGATACGGCTTGGTCGATTACGAGGATTGTGGAGGGCGGATATGTAGTCGTTGACCTCGTGGTGCAAGTCGCAAGATTACAAGCCTAATTCAGGACCTAATCCAGGGCTCAGGTACAAAGCGAAATGGGCGTAATGGGGAATCTGGTCTCGAGCGATCCACGCAAATTCGGTTGCGGGAGACAAGTAGTGGAGAGTGGGAGTACTAGGTGAAAATGCAAGGAGGGAGCGAAATGCTGTACTCCGGCTGCCCGATGCCGAAAACGATCCAGGATATTGGGTTGGTGCTGTGCAGGGCAGTGTTGCAAGTTGAGATGAAGCAAAGTGGTGGAAGTGCAGTCCGCAGTCAGGTCCCAAGAGACGGGAGCTTTGGTCGCTGTGAGGGTCAGTCGAGGAGAGACGATGCCCCGTGCTTCGATTGAATTGGAGGAGAGTTGGTTCAACCTTGGCACATGTGTCAAACCCCGAGACGGCGTTCCCGACAATGTGTCAAACGGGGTGATGTAAGAAGTTGTCGAGAGAGGTGTTGTTGACAAGAGAAAGGGTTGATAATTGTGTGTTGTCTCTGGCCGAGTCGGGATGGCGGAAGCAGGGCAGTTGTGGAGACAGGATGCAAGCACAGTGAAGGGGCCCGACGGGGAGGCTTTGGAGATGGGCCCGCTGCGTCGGCCACTGACAAAGAATTGGTGGTTGGGTTTTGCAGTGAGACGGGGACGGGGCGCCCTGGGCAAGGGACTTGGAGTGGGTCTACGTCTTTAGTGTTATCGCTCAAGGTACTTCTGCCTCTCATCTGTTAACATGTGGGAATATCTGCCCGCCTTCAAGCGTCACCGCCAGGTCGACCGCTTTGAGAAAGAGATCAGGCCCGATATAAAAACAAAGATCTATGATTATCCAGCATGATCCCCAGACATACATACTTTGAACCAGGCCGGCGGGTATGATTCACTTGTCAGGTCAGTTCCTAGTTTCTAGGGTGAATGATGAGGCTACCCTGAATAGGAGCGCGCTTAACACTATAGATGACACTATACCGAACGCTAAACATCAGCCTCTTTTGACATCCTAAACTCCGGAGACATTGAAGGTGAGGCACCGTAGAGGAGGCCATCACCGACGGCTATTTCGAGTCTATTCTCTCGTGTTGAGTTGTTGAGTAACCTTGGCCTCGAATGGTCTTCCTTTTCTCCTCACAAATGTCTTAAAGCCCACCGAGACACCACCAAAGAAAGGGACCACCAAGAACCACCGGGGGATCCAGCAGTTCCAAGGCAATCCGGCATCTCATTTGTGAATTTCACTCACGATGAGAAAAAGGGCAAGGACGGCCAGGACTTGAGGAGGGCCGTGCATTTCTGAACCCACAAATGGGCACAGTTGTCGTTCATGATCATCCTTCTTGGCCGGCGCCCACATCCACCCTTTCACCACAACATGTTCCCCTCAAAAGCCCCTGAAGCCATTCCGATATCTTGACATATGAGTCGGATGTTAACCTTGGTATAGCCACTCCTTCGAACGCTTGTTCTTTACTCAAACTGTGAGATGTTCAACAGTGACCAATTGACCACTCTACATCAGTTAATGGTACCTTGAAAAAATATCATGGTGGATGGCCGGTGAAGTGCCTCCTCATGGTCTCTCACTGTCTCACAGCCCGGATCGGGATCCGCTGTTGGCGTGGTGGGGAGTTTGACGACCTGCCCTCCGCCGCGGAGCTCTTTTGATTCGTTCTCGACCAAGGCCGGTCCCAGACTCCAATGCCACGTCTACAGCACCCGGAAAAGGCCCGCGGCGAGCTTCGAGAAGGATGCAACTCCTGGATCCGATCTGACTGGCCAGAAGCTGGGGTTCAAGAGACGGGCAGCTTCAGACTGGTGCCAGCAATTCAGGAGAGAATGCTTGTCTCCGGGATGCCCTCCTTCAGCTCAGACGGGAACTGTCAGATTTGTGATCTTTTCTCTTGACTGACACATCTCGAAAAAGGAAGCTCTCTGTGCCACACCGCAGCCTTGATACTGCAACATTGGATATCGCGGAATGTCGGCCGTGCCTCAGGCCCACGACTTGCGGGGAAGCTTTACCCAATGGCAGCTCTGGTGCAGCGAGTGTCGGAGTGCAAGGCAACCTTATCACCAGACCAGATTATTTTCAGAAACTTGAGCCGAGTCGACATGGGACGGGATGGTAAGTCCTATGCAAATTTCTTCTTCTGACTCATTGCTGGCTGTCCCCATCACCCCAATCACCAGAGGAGGCCGGTGTTGTACAGCATGAGACATCCGTTTCTGTGCGGGAGACATTTGAAAGCATTTTTAATCACTCCTTTGGAATCTCGCGATATCCACGCCGAAAGACCTGAAACGTTACAAAAAATCTTCCAGGATATTAAACAAAATGTGTGGAAAAAAAAAAAAAAAAGACCGAAATATCAAGGATCGACCAACAATGCGTACCGGATATTGCCCGCTGAAATGATATCATGCTGCGGATCAAAGCGATATTTCCAAGACAGGAACTTGATCACCTCCAGGTTGTTGGGTTACAGTTATCACCTTCATGCGGGGTTTCCAACTGTCTTGTCGTCTTTTAAACAGCTTCCCTTGTGAGGCTCCAATGTGAGGCTTGATGGGGTATTCGTCATCTTCGTCCGTGTTTGTCCGGCAAAGAATTAAATTCATCGGCTTCAGTTGTTTCATGATGCCGAGCAAACAACTGGGCTGCATTCCGCGGGCCCGAGATGCTGCACTTGCAATTCCACTTTCTGCCGTCTGAAGCTCTCGGGCGCCAGCGGACGGACGCCCGGATCCAACGCGTCGGGAGAGGTTCCAACGGTCTGATCCACGGCTCTGATACATATTGAAAGCGACTTTGCGGCTCAACATGGCATTAGAATTGATGCTTCCATCGGTCAATGAGTTTCAACATAAGGAAGTGAACAATGTCTTTCGGTCTGGTCTCAACCGTCTTCTAAAATCACACACAGTTTCAGGGCACTTTCCCCAGGGACAGCCCCTGTCGTCGAGCGCCGTCCCCGCATCGGCAGCGGCAGAATGACCCCGCTCCGTTCTAGAACTGGTACCGCCTTCCCTTTTGACCGCCGACATGCCTGCCCCTGCCAGCGCTGGCCAAGAAGCCCCGGAGCAAGGCTGAACAGCGCCCTAAATTTAGCGACCGTCGTGTGCTGAGCTTCAGCCTCGAATTCCACATTTGTCAACACACGATATATCGTCATCTTTCGACCACACGTCCTCTCCATGTCCTACAAGAGGTCACGCGCAACTTTCGAGGCCGATCTTACTGCTCAACAATCACCATACGTTTTCTTCGGCACACCTCTTCCGCCGCGTGACCCCGAGGTTCGCGACGATGGCTCCTACGTACCGATCTGGAAGCAGGAGGTGAGGGACGAGAGAGGGAGGAAAAGATTACACGGCGCATTCACAGGAGGGTTCAGTGCAGGGTATGTAGAGCTCGTTTCCACGAAAGCCGTTCTTCTTATGCTAACAACAACCTCCATTAGCTACTTTAACACCGTCGGCTCCAAAGAAGGATGGACACCCTCGACATTTGTCTCGTCACGCACGAACCGTCACAAAGATGCCCCGAAAGCTGTCCAGCAACGACCAGAGGACTTTATGGACGATGAGGATCTTGCCGATGCCGAAGAAGCCAAGAAAATCCAGACCAACGCCGCCTTCGCCGGGCTAGGCTCGACCGCGAACGATGCCACACGAGCGAGCGGCCTTATGGGCCTCTTTCGTACCCAAGGTGAAACTATGGGTGTGAAACTACTCAAGAAGATGGGCTGGAGGGAAGGACAAGGCATTGGCCCCAAGGTGCGAAGGAAAGCGCGACTCGAGCTGCAGAACGATGCGACTGCCCAAGGGGGGACTTTCCTCTTTGCGCCGGAAAACGTACCCATGATTGCGTTTGTGAAGAAGACGGATCGCAAGGGCTTGGGATACGCGGGAGAGAGCAAACTGACGCCAATCGGTCTGTCGGGGTCAAAGAAAAGCAGTCACGGCGACACGGACGACGAAGACGAAGACGACTACGGTTCACTGGGACGACCAAAACTCGCAATAGGCGGGGCTCGGAATAAGGAAACCAGCAAGGTTCGAGGAGGTATAGGGATAGGCGTCCTGAATGATACCGGCTCAGACGACGAAGATCCATACGAAGTCGGCCCCAAAATATCCTACAACCGAGTAATAGGCGGAGACAAGAAGAAAAAGAAGGCCACGATAGCGGCCAATCCGACGTTACAAGCAAAACCGAAGTTCATCACCAAGAAAGCAGCATCATCATTATTAGGCAAAGTAGGGTTAGGAGTCCGCAAATGCCACGACGGCCGCCTACCCCTCGACGGGTTCGTCTTCGGCAAAGAACCCGACGCCCTCACAACCGAAATCAACTCCGAAGGAAAATACCCACCTCCCCAGATCCCTCCAGGGTGGGTATCATCCAGGACACCCAAAACGGAATCCGGCGGGTCCCCAGCAAACTACGTCTCAACAGCTGACGTAGCCAAAGCCTCCACCCTCGACCCCAAAGCCCGCGCCGCCCTCCTCGGCGAAAAGCAGTTACCCGGAAAATCCGTTTTCGACTTCATCTCCCCCGCCTCTCGCGACCGCCTCGCCGCCGTCACGGGCCGCTCCGACCTGCCCCAAGCTCTCGGGGAAGTCCCCGCCGCCTACGCCCGCGGCGAAGCCGAAAAGAAGCAAGAACTTCTCGACCGGGTTCCCAAGCTCGACAAGGAGACCGCCATAGCCGCCATCTCGCGCGGCATTGGCGGTGGCGCGCCCTATTGTGAAGACGAGGAGAAGCGCGCACGGTACAGAGGGTACTTGGAGTTCCAAGCGGGGTTCAGACCGCAATTACCACCGAAGCCGAAGAAGTTGACGGATGAGGAGTGGTTGAGGGAGTTTCATGAGTTTTACAATTGTGCGCGGATCTTTAAGCCGATGACGGGGTTTATGGCTAGTCGGTTTACTACGAGTTCATCGACTAAAGCTGCTACGTCAACTACTGGGGACAAAGACAGTTTGGTATCAAAACTGCCACCAAAACCAGAGGATCCAGCGGAAGAGGCGGCGAGATTGGGTATGTTTGGCACCATGACTAGGTCTACGACGGATTTCTACCCTACGAGGTTGTTGTGTAAGCGGTTTGGAGTCAAGCCGCCGGCACATGTGCAGCCTGATAATTACGATGCGACTAGTGAGAAGAAGGATGATGTATGGTCGCAGTTTCAGTCGTACGGGTATCAGAGTGGAGGAGGAGGAGGAGGTGCTGTTGAGAGGGAGTTGTTGGGGTTGGAGTTTGGGAGCACTGGCGGCGGAGGAGGAGGAGGGAGTACGGCCATGGCTGATTTGGAAAGAGAAGGAGGAGAGGCACAGCAGCCTGCGGCTGTGGTCCTTGATACGTCGAGGAATGAGGCGCTGGAAGGGAAGAGGCCGGGTGATGAAGTGTTTAAGGCCATTTTTGGGGATAGTGATGATGATGAGTGATGAAGTCTTAAAATCTTGGAAGGGGACCTTGATGGTTTATGTACCCTGATGGCTAGGAGCTCAGGGGCAGGGTTAGGGTCATACTTCCTTCGATGTGTCACTAACAGGGGCAGACACTGTAATAGTATGAACAGCTTCCAAAGCTTCAAAATCCCATCACCCGCCAATCCAGATGTCAAACGTATGAACCTTCTTGAACAGCATTGCTCTCCCCAAATTGCTATGCACGAGACAGTGACAATCGCCAACCATGATGTTGGCCTGTTGACATGGTGATTGGTCAGTAGACGGGCGGCTACAGAGCGCCTCAGCGGTAATTTCACAGCGTGACAGCAGACAGCATGGAGCAGTACCCCTGTTGGATGTGTGCCCCATACAGATGCATCAGTTGCATTTCGGGGGATCCATCGCGATGCAGTTGTTGCAACCGGACGGGAACAAAGATCCAAGGTTTCTTCAATGTCAATGTTAATTCCGTCAGTGCTGTCAACTTTGACAAGTGCAGGTTGTGCTTGGAAGTGGAAGTTTCGCCTGTCGTCTCCCGTCTTGAGTGCCGTCCCGTTCTTCTTGATTCTTTCCGCGTTATTTCTTCGCATTTCAATTCTTTTACAACTTTACCTTGGCAGGAACCTAAGACCTGTCACACCAGCGTTATAGGTCCCTTGATTCAAGCGCCTTGATTTCTTCGAGAATAAGTCTTTGTTTGCTTGTTCAGGACATCCACTTCCAAAGTGTCGAATTACAACGACTTATTGCCAGAAAGTGAAACCTGTCACGAACGAACCACTCGACCCTTTTTATTCTTCTCAGTTCCGCCCGGACCATCTCAGACGAGGGAAAGGACCAGGGCCATCTAATTAGACGATTGGACCAGCTAGCCTCAAATTGGGCAGTGGAGGCTCGCAGGTAATTACGCCCAGGTACTTGCTGGGTATATCTGCCACGGTAATAGCATCCCACTCTCCCCGAAGAGGAACCCCAATCTTACTTGGCCCTTCACCTAATCCTAATCCCCGACCACTGTCCGCCAACAACATCACTCATCCAATTCAACAAGTCGCGCCCCATTGCCATCTCCATCGCGTAACCCAATACCATCGATCCCATGCAATCAATTGACTGTGTGTGTTTTTTCAGCAAGGTAAGTCAAGACTCTGGATGGAAACAGGTCGAGGTAGAAAATAACCAAAGCAAACACACTCCATCGCTGTCGCTGTCATCACGACTGGGTCCATGGAAACTTGGCTAACCTTTCTTCGGCTCCCCCAGCTTTATCACGTCCCTAGCCCCTTATATTAGATCCAAAATCACGACCGAATTAATTCCCAATTGCGACACCCACCCCCGTCGTCACCCTGTCTGCGCCGCAAGATTCCGCCTGCTCGTCCTCCGGGCCCATCTTCGACCATCCTCCACATCACCACAGCGCCTCTCGCCTTTCTCTCCCCAAACGGTGTAGCGCAGAACAAGACACTGGATTGCTATCCGACCTGGACCTGGACCTGGACCTGAACCTGGACCTGAACCTGGACAACCTGGCCCTGGATCACCATCACCTAAACCACCTGTCAGACGACAACAACACCATACCCGAGACACTTCCGCCGGGTCTTGTCTGCTTCACTGCAGAAGTCAACGACTTCTGTCGCCCAACTACCACCACCGCTGTCGCCGATCCTGAGCCACCATCGGCCTCTCGTTCTCCGCCACCCCAATACCCGGCGTCCGAGTCCTCTTCAGCCGGACGACCTCCGCCCTTCTCGTCGCTCTTTGCCAGTCCATCAGCGGACCCCGAACTTGCCAATTCACCATCAGTCTTTGAGCCATTCGACGGCAAGTACGCCGCCGTTTCAGTCACCGATTTCGATAATAACGACGTCGTCGACGACCAAGACGAATCAAACGAAGTCGCATCATCACCATCTGCCGCTCCAGCTTACGCGCCGTCCGATCCATTCATTGTACATCATCCGTCAGGTGTAGGAAGCAGTAGTAGTGCTTTTGTCGCCACCGCGCCTTCGACCTCGTCCCCAGGATTCCAGTTCCAGGACGAAACCAAGCGCGCGCTCTCTCAAAAGGAGGATACCAAGGGCGAGTCATCTCGCAAGGAGGAAGAAGCAGAGCCGCCACCGGCATATTCGGAGGGATCCAGTCCCCTCCTCTCTTTCACATATCTAATGGCTGCCGCGGGAGGAGCGTCGAGTATCATTACTCAGGTCCAGCAGGGTGGACCGCCTATTAATACCCTTGGAGGTGAGTTGGGTTGCTCTGGATGAAGGTGGTCAATTGGGGAATGTTGGGATAAAACAGAGGTTAACAATGGGATTGTTGGATAGATGTCGCCGCCGATGAGACGATTACTATGGACCTGCGGTAAGAATGCCCCGAAAAGATGTATTATAGCGGACGTTTACTGATTCACTTCACAGGGGAACGCGGTTCACACTATCACGCGACGAGTTGCTAACGTTACCCGAATTCGTCCTTTTGTCCCTCTTTCCCAATGGACTCTTCCCCGAAGGACACATGGGTGGCTTTGGCGAGGGAGATGCCGTACAAGTTGACGTAAGTCTGCGCGCTCACCAATTATCTACCAAGTTTATCGCTAACTTTGTCAACAGTACGACCCAGCATCCCTACAATACATGCTGGAGTTCTTCCGCACAGTAGCCCAGTCCATCCCCGTAGACCCTTCCAACCCTCAAGATGGCAGTGACGGCATAGTACCCCTCGACCCGGCGTCTGGCGCAAGAGGTGATGACGGCTCTAAGCGCGCCGGCATCATTGTGCTGCGCGAGGACCTGGACTTCTACGCCATCCCCCCTCGCGCCGATCTTGGTCAGGCTGAGATGCTGGAGATCAAGCGCGCGGCTGCTCGGGCGCTGCTCAAGCAGGATGGTATTTTCAGCGGGCTGAAGAAGAGTGATGAGCCGGGCACGACGGAGGCGCATTTGATTGAGATGTTGACTGCTGGGTAAGTTGTCCTGGGTCCTCGCTACGGTTAATATGTTCCTCTTTGCTAACCGAACCCAAACAGCGGCTTCAACCACGACGACCGCTGGGGCCACCGCGCCGGCGAGCCCAACAAGGCCGTCATCTGCTCCCTCGCCCTCGCTCGCCTGCGCTCCGATATCAAGGGTAACGAGATGGGCAGCAACGCCGTCGGCATGGCCCAGAAGCTTTTGCTTTTCTGGCGCAAGCCCGCTCGCAGGTGCTGGTGGGAAGGTGTCGAGCTTGAGGGTGTCGAGGGTCTCGAGCCCGGCACGAAGCTGAAGGTGTGGATCCGCAGGGTGTGGACGCTGGAGATGAGTGTGATTGGACTGCGTTAGGTACTCGGCAGTCTCGAGCTCGGCCAGGGTCAATATGCTCTGAGGGTAGTGGATGGAGTGGGTGGACTCGATGGTTTTGAGGAAGAGGAAGAGAAGGAGGAGGACGAGGATGAGATCATTGACGGGTTGGAGCAGCTTGTGGTGATGGAGGAAGAGTAAGGAAAGGAGTAGGAGTGAAGGCTTGCCAGGCCGGGGGATTTTGTTGTGCCTGGTGGTCTTGCTTGGTTGGTTGGTTCTTTTCAAGAAAATGTCGGATTGGTGTGATTGGTGTTGGGAGGGAAGGGTAGGGAAGGAAAGCAGCTCGTTCAGTTTGATATACCACTTGGGCTTTTTTTTATGTTCGTTCTTTGTTAGTTTGTTGTTGTAGAAGTTGAAGCTTGAGAGAGCATGAGTCAGATTAAGAGTGAAAAGGGAAAAGTGTTATGGCGTAATGTCTGTTCTGTATCTGCATCAGCACCAGCATATACTTTGTGTTTTCATTCCTTAGCCAAAACCGTTCCGTCCATATATTTGCCTTTTCTACACACTAGAAGAAAGGCCCTGGATGTCGCCAGATGATAACACAAAACCAGGCTCATAATACTACATCGTCGTAAGTACGGAACTAGCTGATACTCAGAAGTGTCTGTCTGTAGCATGTATCTGCGGAGAAATATGTACTCAGATATGCCACGTTCTCGATCCCCTTTTCCCATCCTCCGTGCCCGGTAACTCGGTAATAATCGATCAGTAATCATCACCTACCACATCCATTCCTTTCTTTTCCCTAGACTGTTCCAGCCTTGCTAGACTAACTGCTACTTTTCCTCGCTGTGATGAACTGGGAAGGTGCGCTGTGCGCCTAGCAATCAGGCGGGGGGTATAGTTTATATACCCAGTTGCTCGGGGTCTCCCCTCTGACAGTTCCTTTCTTCTAATCAACCACCACCTTGCTCCCACCCAAAAGACCCATTCCTGGCGAATTGCACCCCCCTGGCTTTCAGTAGCAGTAACCCCGAGTCCAAGAAACGAACTCAAGATCCTGCCCTTCACACCGGCTCGAATCAACCCTGCCACACCGATGGCTCCCTATCCTTCTCTTGGAAACACATGTCACTTCTCTCGGCTCCCGGTCCCGGCCCCCGGGTCTTGAATCTTGGGCCCGGCTCTCGGATCCGGACCAGTTTTCTAGGTAGTTTTTTCCTGCTCCCGGTTCCTATTCTCTATCAAAAATTTTATACTTCTCGCACCATGCTTCCAACGTCTCCAGTTGGTAGTGCACCATACCAATTACCTGAAGTTTATTAATTAATGGTGTTGAGAGGAGATCCATCACCAACGGGCCGTCTCGGTCTGCAGGGTAGAGAGGTAAGGATTGTTGACGTGCAGGCACTCTCGACACTGTATCAAACTGTTTGTTACATTCGATCCCGCCATTTCTGAACTGTTGTCCCTGGAAATTCCCCTGTGGCAATAGGGCATGTCACTATCTACCTCAAACCCACAATGATCATCTCGACCGGGTAGGTACCTTACCAGCGGGTAGTTGGTGATGGCCAAACGTGTGGATGGGTTCCAACGACACCAGGAGCTCGGCGTCTTCTTTCTTCAAGGTTCGCTTCTGGATTCCTCATGCTCCGTCCTGAAAGTGTACTTACCGGCTGTTAATCCCTTTTAACCAACAGCATCGTGAATTCCGGTTCTTCTTTCATCCAGCAACCTCCTCCATTGCACAGTTGCTTTCGCCTTTCTCACAACCCGGCGGGTAGTTGGTGATGCTCTGAAGGAGAACGAGGTAACCATGATGCTTCCCCAACTTGACTATTTCTTTGACAATGAGGTTTTCGCCACGAGACACCCAGTGCCTCCCGCCCCTAATCACAATCACCTCTACCGGGTTGTTGGTGATGTCTCCCCACGCCAACATCTGATTACATGATGAAGACTAGAATTCTTTATTCACCTTCACTCGTCGACTTGCTTGACGTGCTCGTCAGCGGGGTGTCTCACGACTACGAAAGGGCGGTTATAGTCGCGTCGAAGATGGATCTTGAAGACAGCAGACGACAGCAACAATTTGCCTTCGACTCTTGAATACCTAGCCGGTCTGTTCAGGAACCATCAGTGGACAAGCATCAGGTACATCTGACCTCAAAAGGCTAGAGGGGGACTTACAGAGAATTGGACTAACTGGGTTTATTTCCATCTAGAGACCAGCCATTTCGTCTCATTATCGAAACCACCAGCCCCGTTCAATCCAAGCAAGCCTCAAGCGCAGCTCCCCATCCGCAAGCCCATCCTTCAAAATGTGCAGGCCGACGCTCTCCGAGGGACAGTACATGCATCGATCCTATGATGGTGATCAATTCTGCAAGCATGCCGCGGTGATAAAGGCACACACCCTCGACCAGAGCTTTGTGAACGAGATGACCGACGCCGGGGTATGGTCGTGCAAGTGTGAAAAAGAACTCCCTATGGAGCCAGTTAACTCTCGGAACCCGATATGGAAGAACTTTCCCTGCCCCTGGAGATGTCCCAAGTGCAGAGGACAGGAGGAGCTTCTCAAGGAACCGATTCTGGAACCGACGACCGACCCGGCTAATGTCCGCGTCCCGAGTCACCTGATGGAATAGTCAGTCTGCCCTCCTAGTTGTATGTCTTGGATTAAGGGCTCTCACGAGGTCATCTTAGCTCAGCTCAACCGGGACTTGGATAGGCAACATGACGGATGGAAAGAACGAGGAGGATGTTTTTGAACGGGTAGGGTATGGGTGGGTTTCACTATGTCAGGAGGAACTTTTTGAAATTGTGGACTTTCGTTGATGTATGTTGGGATTGTTGTGTCGACTGTTATGGTTAGGCAAGGATGGAGGAGTCAGGAGGCCGGATTGTGGGAGTTGGACTTGAAGGGGGTATGAAAGGGGGTTGAAGGCTGATAGATATATGCCTGTAAATCCGGAATTCACTCTTTTATTCCGACATCTTCTTGTCCCCCAGTAGTTGGAGCTGAAGTCAAGGTGTCTCGTCTGCTCAGCTTTTACTCGCTCGGGTGGGCTGATTTTGGTCATGTGCCTTGGTGTGCGAGCATTGATTATGTGTCTTTGTTCTGTAGCGTGTTGATCCCATCGGATTTTGTCCTGCTTGATCTCTCGAGGTTGATTAT